>JAREIS010000214.1:0-1200000 GCA_030060385.1 Muscicapa striata striata
CCCGTGTCCCTACCCCATTGGCTGGCAGCCAAAACCACTCCCCATCCCCCGTTCCCTGAATACCTGATCCCTGGAGGGACTCTTCCTCTTTTCCAGCCACATCACCGCCAAGAATAAACTACGTAAAAGAGCCTCTCTTGCATTCCCATTCTCATCCATGCAAAGATACTTTGTCTGATCTTATATTAATTAGGAAAGGACACAGTAACCATTTGCACAACCTTAATCTTAGCAGTGGTGTAAAATTAGACTGATACTCCTTAGTTATGTTTTTCCCCACTGTTGTCTTAATAACTGAGTCCTGCAAAAACTTCTGTGGCACTTCTCATGTAGTGCATAAAAAATTAAAAAGTTCTACGGTAAGATAAGAATTTATACTTTTACTTGTGTTTCTGTTATAAAACTGTGTATTAACACATTTTTTTTCTTTAAAACAGCTATCATTATGGGAGAACTAAAACATCTACTGTAAAATTGTCAGAGACAAAAATATTAGGAAGTGGTGTTTTATTTCATTACACCATGAGAAAAAATGTCTCTTTGTTTTGCTTCTCCAGATGTCTGTTTTAAAGTTGGAGTGTTTTGGACTTGTAGCTTAAACTTATTATTAGTATTCTTTGGAACTGTGACTTAAGCGTTTTTTATAGAACACTTCTTTTATACCAACTCTTACTCCTCTGTGGAGTTGTGACCTCATTTGATTTACCTACTAATATGAGCCATAGCTCTATGCTTACTGAGATGGAGCTGTTCCCAGCTCTCCAAACTCTTTAATTTCTATTTCTTATTTCAATTTTTGGAAGCATATGCATTGAAAGCTTCTGGATCTTGCATGGAGTTACAAATCATCACTATACAGTTGGTGTGCACAGGCACAACCATGAGTTTGCTATGCTATCTCTAACAGGTATCACACCTGTGCCCTTTTAATAAAATAATAAGTTTAAACAAGGTACCAAAATAAATAATTAGGTGTCTAGTGCTCTTCACATTTCCCTTTATGCACAGTTGAAATTGAGCTAAAACTGGTAAAGTATGTGCAATGGCTGCTAACACTATTCCCTTTAGATCTTCTCTGTTTGTGTATGATACTTGTGGTAAGCAAGAAATAGAGGGAGACATTTTGATCCATTCCAAATCCACTCAGCCTGGTGGGGTCTCTTAAACGTTTAGTAGTCAAGAGCTAGTGGGCAGCAGCCTGTGGCAAGTGTGTATCATGTTTTTATTAAGTCACATTTTTACTCCTGAGAGAGAAAACAGAGCAGCTTTGCACTCTGTTCCTACATTCATAGTCGCACTCTTTGGAGAAAGCACTGGCACAATGGAAAAGCAATTTAATCTAATGCTGCCACCCAGACAATATTTCTTATTCATTCTAGTCCTTTAAAGGAGGGATTTAGACAAGGATCAGAGGCCACAAAGTTGGAATAGGCCTCCTTTGTATGTGACTGGCTAAGGAACAAACAAATAAAGAGATGGTAAATCTCCTGGTGCAAATTGCTGATTTAATTTCAACAATATAATTGGGCTGGGAAAAGAAAAATCATAAATTCTAGTGTGACAGTTGTTCTGGCCCTTTAGGAACTAAGACAGGAATTATGCTTTTGCTCAGAGGCAGAGTTTCACAAACAAAGTGGCACTTAACTGCTTCTCTTGCCCTTCATAACCTCTCAGTACACATTCCCCCATGCCTGATTTAAATTAATCCAGTTAAATTCAAACATGGCAAATTTTAAGCCAATTTTGGGAGAAAAAAAGTTGTCTGAAATATGTGGTGCTCAGTGTAGCAGAGGATGTAGACACACTATGATATTTAGCTAAAGGGCATCAAAGGACTTGGGTTCTTTTTACAAATATTTCCCGAAAAGATAAGATACCAAATCTTTGACAAGCACTGAAAGAGCAAAGCTGAGATTAAAAATTAAATGCGACAGCCTACTTCTGAAAGGCAGCAAAAGATTTTTGATGTTATTAGGCACTATTTAAAATACTGTGGCTTATTAATGCTGTTATATTGCATATTTTCTTACTTTGCCAGTTTGATTGTTGTCTTTTCAGTGCATTTATTTATTATTGCAAATACCATCAAGATTTTAATAGTAAATTAAATTCTGATCACATTTAGTCTGTTCAGAACAATAGAGGCCACTAGACATAGCATACATGCTGAAGCAGTATTGGTTGCATGCTGCTTTTTTGTGTCCATAATATGCATAGCCAAAATCCTGCTAGCTAAGATCTGCAGAGTGTTTTAGTTCTCAATAATGAGGTGCAAAAAGTATTGTCCTCTTGTATGGGGTCTGGCTGAAATGGAGCTCATTTTCCCATGGCAGCCCTCAGAGTGCTGTGCTTTCCATTGGTGGCTAGAGAGGTGTTAATGACACACACCAGTGTTTTGGGTAGAGCTGAGCAGTGCTGGCACAGCACCTCTGCTGGCTCCCCAACATTCCCCCCATCAAGTGGTTACCCTGGATAAACCACTACATGTGCTGAAGTGCAGCTTCCTGGGAAGTGGTCGGACACTGCTTGCTGATGGGAAGTAGAGAACAGAACTTTTTTTAACTGTTTGCTTGTGTTCATGCAAACTTCTGTTTTTGCTTTATTTAACTGCCTGATCTCAACCCATGAGTCATTTTTTCATCTTATTTTCTATCCCCTGTCCTGGGAAGGGGGATGGATAGAGCAGCTTGGTGTGCACCTGGCCTCCAGCCAAGGTCAACCCACTATACCTCTTAATTTTAGTGCTCTGGCAGCATTTTGTCAACCATAGTTAAAGCAATGTTTTCATAGGCTGCTAACATGCTGAACACACTAAATTTCTTCTAACATAAATAGTGATTTCTCTTCCAGCAAAGCAGAATTTGAAAATTATCTGTAATTCTGTTGTAGGAATAGCTGGAAGTTTTTGACACATGATGGAAAAAGCAGGGTAAAGCTGGTGTTTTGCTCTCCTGATTTTCCTTAAAACAAGTAACTCATCTAAACACCTTTCTGCACCAAAATTGAGAATTATATACTTTCCCAGATGCGTGAAACCTGAGAATGCTTTACGTGAGAGAAATGCTGGGAATTAATCACACCTTTAAAACAGCAAAATCCTGGAATGTGCTCCAAAAATGCTGAAGGAGATTGTACCATATGGGGTGTGATGGTGGTGTGTGGCTGTAATTATTTTCTAAAGAACAGTAAATAGGATCTCAATAGGAAAAAAATTATTTCCCTGAAGTTTGCTGCATCAAGATTAATTTTTGTCTTCTGAAATGCTTGGAGATTTAAGTTGATTTTTTTAAAAAATATTTTATTTCTGAAAGAAATCTAAGTGCTCTTCATTCCAAAAGAATCAGTCTAGATTTAAAACTAAGAGAAATTACACGTGGCAGCCAAGCCCCTCCTGCTGAGTTATGAACTTCCCATTCTGTCTCTTATTCCATGGCTGAGAAGGTAATTAAAGGAAATTAGGAATTTTGTTTTGAAAGGTCTTATAGTGAGTTGAATGGAACTCAGTCTTTCTTGTATTTATTTTGCACTGACCATGATAAGTATAGCCACATTTGCTGGCCCTCTACTTTAGACTTGTTGACTTTATTTGGGCTTGTAAATTTTCCCTGAGTAGCTGTTTTAAAAAAGAAAAGTTAGTATTTTCAATACATGAAAAATTAAGGGAGTCTAAAATTCAGCACTGCAATCAGAAGGAAGGAATGAGTTACTTTCAGCAAGGTCAGAAGACTCATACGTGTCCAACATTTTCATCCCTACAAACAAGATTTATTGTGGTTAAAAGTGATGGCATCTACACTTTCTATCACTTCATTCCTTAAGGAAATAGATGTGGTTGGAATTTCCTTGCTATTTCATGTTTTGTGGGTTCATTATCATTCACTCTCTGGTGAGGACTCAGCTGGCAGTCAACATTTTGGGAGCACTGAACATCTGTGTGAGCTCAGTTGCTTGTTGTTGGGGTACTCTTGAACAGGCAAAGCCAGTATCAGAAGACAGCAAATAGGAGAATATTTTTACTGGTTTGGTTCTTTGTTTTAATATTTGTGTGAAGTTGAGGTTCTTTGTTGAAATCTGTTCTTTATATTTTAGCATATGTTGACTTGAGAGCTCTTGTGTTGACACAAGAACTGTTCCAGAGAAATTGCATAAATATTACCTCCTAAAGGATGGTAGCAGGTTGTCCTGAAGAAATCTTTAGATGAGGAAGTCAGGAATGGAAGAATTGCTGCTTACAGTAAATTGCTTTCTGTTGCAAACAACTCAAGGATAATGCTGCCTCTGGATAAACACAGAACTCAGGTAAAACACAGAACTCAGGTAAAACACAGAACTCTGTCTAGAGTAGTAGTCCTAAGCCAATTTCAATGTTTCTCCAATACTTCTACATTCTGGTCACTAAATTTTTAAAATAAATTTCTTAATTTTATTTTGTTTCAATATGAACAATGTTTTAGAGCTTGGTAGCATCCAAGAACTTTTTGTAAAAAAATCATATTGATGGTTTCATTTGCCTATTAATTTATACCTAATTAATTTATACCACGGAACAGGGAATTGTTTGACCAGAATGAAAATTTAACATTTGTGTTCATGTCCACTTCTGGCCATCATATTCTTCCAAAAGAATAATTTCTGTGTAAAATAATTATGAGAAATACCTTAAAATTATCAAACAGAGATAATGGGAAGATTTGGTGCTGTTGAATCACTGATGTCCTCAATATGTTTGTTAAAGATGTTCAAGGTGGTGAATCCAGTAAATTTTTACCACCCTGTCAGACAGCATCTCTTTCAATTCTCATGAAAATCCCATGATGTCTGAAGGGTTCCACATCAGCTGAATATTCAAGGTTTGCCTCTGTGCCCACAGATATTATTGATGCACTTGGGAGATTATTCTATGGTGGTGACTTAGTTTTTCTTGGTTTTGAGTTTATTAAGACTTCACTGTCAGATGAAGGAATTACATTTTACAGGTGTACATTTAAGGCTAATCCTGCCACTATTCCCCTGTGTGAATTTCATTTGTAGTAAGTAGCAAAAAATATCAGCTAACCAAAAGTGCTCCCTTTGAGAAAGGAGAAACTTTCTGCTTCTGAGGTTGTATATCATTGTCAGATTTCATTCATAAGACTTGACACTGTTGAATTAATCTACTCCTCCCTGTAGGAATTCTCACAAGTGTGATTAAAGTTCAATTTTTTATATCTATTACCATCTGATCTTATATCATTCACATCACTATTCCCAATATTGAGACTGTAATTTTATACAGTATGTTTCCTGGGGTTCAAGTACAACAGAAGATCTGTGCAGAAGTAAAGTTTGAGTGGGATATAAATAAACCAGATCAAAGTGCAAAATCTTAGCTTGAAGAAAGTTCAAAGAATGTAAAAGTGCTCAGAGAATAGTAGGAATGCATAAACCACTAGTGCCACTAACAAAGTGAGCCATGTCCTTATGTTAGAACTATGACTAATGCATAGCCTTCAGCAAGTGCTGAATGCATAATGGTAATCCAAACTTTCAGCTTCATTCTAATATCATGGAAGAGTTAGCTGTTGCCATATATGCAATTCCTATACAACACAGTACTACCACTAAAAAAAAAAAAGTATGAGTTGAAAAATGCAAAACTTAAATTTGCACAAGCAGCAATCAATTATCTCTGCTGCCTATACCTGCTGTCTTTCCTATTCAGATTTTTCTATTCTTCTTAAGAATTATTTAATTTGTTTCTATGAGACAAATTATCTGTCATAAATCATACAGGCTAATCAAAAGAAAAAATCTAATAGCTATCTTAGCCATGTTACCTCTTCCTTTTCCAGTTTTTTTCCTCTAAGAAGTGGAATCTTACTGCATGGACTTTAACATTTTTATGAATTCAAGCAGAGGAGGCTGGCAAAGATAAAGACAGAAAGAAAGATAAATACAATATTTTAAAGCAATTTTCTTGTTTAGGAAATACAGACAAGGCTTTGGAAATTCTATAAAACCCCTCACTTTCAAGGGTATGGCCTATTCTCTGCATCAAAAGAAACTTGCCCTTATGTCCAGGTATTTGTAACCACAATTTTTCAGTAGTATGCTTTCCCTTTTACTGAAGAAGAAAATGCCAACCAATGCCAGAAGTTAAATACCATGTGGGTTACTCTCTGCTCATGATGATTTCTACATACACAAACCAGTGGCATTGAGAGGAGGAGATGGATCTTGCATAGAGGTTATCCACAAACTCTGTGATATGAGATACTGTCTTGTATGGTGGAAGAGAATCAGCAATAAATGTTGTTTAGATACTAAAAAGCTACTTCTTCCCTTTCTCTTTCCCTCTCCCTAAGGTATTAATTATATATACTATACAGGACAGATCCTGCAAAGTAGAAATGGGAAGCTCTGTCAGCAAATAATAATATGTGAAGTCACAATTTCATATGCATCAGGCATGGAAACATAAGTAAGACTGTGTTAACAAATTTATGTCTCAAACAAGTTACAGCTGTCATTGTAGAGAATAATTCCTGTATGGAATATTGTGATTTTTATTATATTTAACATATTTAAGTATGGTTTTTAGGACAAAAAGCCAGTCAATATAAAAGAGAGCAAGAGTTTCTTTTTCTTTTACTGTTGGTTCTTTTCTTGCTTAGAAGCAGCAATTTCCTCTTGGGAATGTCTGACAAAAATCTTGCAGCTAGGTTCCACTTAATGCAGAAAGGAATCTTTTGAACTCTGCAGAATGCACTAGGTCTGACCTTTTACTTCCTAGTAGAATGGTGGCCACAGGAAAGTTGCCCCCTTGTAGCCCAGTCAATGTTGCAATAGAAAAGGCCAGAAAGAAGGCACAGATAAGCTCCCACTGCAGCAATCCTGAGCCCTGAAACTAAGTGAAAGAGCCCGGAGAGTGAGAGAGACACATATAATATTTGCTCCAGCAATCCCTGATGCACTGTATATTTATAAGTACTACCTGCTACCCTGGAGCTTTGATGTGCCAGACAGCAAAATAGCCAAGCTCAGCTTGCAAACCTCCAGACAGATTGAAAAATAATTCCTCTTCAGCACCAAACACGGGTGACAGAATATTTGTCGCTGAAGACTGAAGTTAAGATGGTTTCAAATGCCAAATTTCTTTTTGCCTGACTACATTCTTATTGCTGTCTTGTGTCATTCTATGAGCACTGGATAGAAGTATTGGCCCATCAACAAGATGAAAATGTTTCCTTTGTTTGCTATTATGTAAAGCAAATATTAGTAGAGTTAATGGAATCAAACTCATTTAAAGACTCTGGCTCATATGTGATAGGTATTACTGCTCTCCTGACACAGTAACATTTCTGACAAATAATACCTGAGAAGTGGGCTAACTTTTATCCTGCTCATAGGAATGCTGTCTCTGAGCATTCTGCATTTTGTTTTTAGATGCTTATATCTTTATGAGCACTAACCTCAATTCTTTTGTGCTTCTGTCACCCAGCTGTGAGAACTTGGCCACCAATGTCACCTCTTGCTGCAGTACTTTTCTTCTGAGGCTCAGTTTTTGTTTCTCTGTGGACTGGACCCTACTCCTAAGAGTTTCTTATAAAAATGAGCAATGCTCAAACCAGCACTGTCATCTGTGCATCCTCCCAAATGCTTCCACCCAAATTTATTGAGCAAGTGATTTACCCACTTAAAATCAAGAACCAAGTAAGGAAAGGATGTAACTGTTTCAAGAAAGGCAGCCTAAACCAGTGGCACTGGGGAAGGGATTAATTTCTCCATTTATCAGCAGAGGAGAAGTTGGTTTGAAATGTAATAATATTAATTTCTACGCCAGTATTGATGTTTTAAAAACTGATATAATATGAGCAATTCCACAGATCTAAACGGTTTCTTATACCCATAAAAGTTGCAATTCTCAATCTCATTCTCAAAATTACTTTTCTTTCCCTCTCTGATGAATTCCATAGTTTGACATAAAATTTCACAGTACTACAGAAACATTAAAAATGTAGTAGCAGTATAAAATAATTGATATAAATATAAAAATAAATGTCAGAGAAGATGTTGTAGTGATTGCATTATTCATTTTTATTTTATTCAGTAACACTTTTACTTCAAAATTAACTGGAAGTGCCTTTAAATTTTCATTGTTGAAAAGTCTGAAGTGAGAATTTAGGTCAAACTTGCTGTAAAGAAACCCAGGGCCTCAGCTATGATGCATACTTATGAGGTAGTTTTTCTACATTGTTTTGATTTTTGTTGTTGACATTTTCTGTAGTGATGTTTCTGAATCAACAAATGTCAAAGCATTTGATCTGGCCTAGTAGGAGTAGCATAAGGGTGAGCATCAGAAACTGTCTTATTCTGAGCCCTCTGAGGGTTTAAATGTGATGAACCACATCCTGAAACACTGACTTGAGTATCCTACTTGATGACGGAAATTTAGGAAACTCATGTCCCATGACTCTCCAGCAAGCAGGTAAATTTTTTCCTATTGGCTCAAAGTAGGCTTTCTGCTTCTATTTTAACCAGGACTAAAGATTTGGAGAAGACAGCTTTGTGTCCAATATAGTGTTAAAACTTTTGGTGTTGTGATTCATCAGCAGCTGCCCTTGTCCATGGTGTGCTTCCCTGGGGAGCAAGTCCCAGGTCCTATCAGGTGTGGCCAAGCCCAGGAGGAAGCTCTTCTTCATATGTGCAGAGAGGGATGCTCAGCACACCTTGCTGTGGGCTGTCCTTTTGGACAGCAGAGAAGGGCTCCTCTCTGGGCTGCTACCTGCTGCCTTCTGCATGAACCACCCTTCTTCCCACTGCTTTTGGGATACAGAGAAGTTTGGAAAAACTCCCTTTGTTGCTGCCTGAGAGGGTTATGGAGCGGCGAAGGGATACAGCAACATGGCAACTCTCTTATTTGATGCAAGAAAGAGTGCAGTTTATTGAAGAAAGCTATTGCTTTTTATAATACAGTTCATGCAAAGCAAAATACAGATAGTTCATTGGAGAGAGAGAGACACCTCTCCTCTCTGGTTCTCCCATAGATCCAGCAGGTGTGTTATCTATGTTATGATTCTTTCCCTTATGTTTACAGTACAGACAGAGGCCCTAGCATGGGAAAGGTTTCAGCCAGGCCTGAGAAAGTTTCACAGCCTGAGAAAGGAACTCAGACCCTGTGAGAAAAGGCCTAGGCCTGCAGCAGTGTCCACATCCCTTGAGTGAAAAAGTTTGGTGTTTCCATTTTCCAGGGCGTGGAGGAAGGAAATCATGGTCACCTAGAGCTCCTGGTGCACAGTGGCTCCATAAGAGAGGAAGATGTATTCCTCTCTACATGTGAAAGACAGAAGTACTGCTGGAGAAAGCTTTTTTCCTGTGTATAGTGAGAGATCCTCAATTGGCCTCTCAGGAGTTGTTATGTCTGTGTGTTCCCTGAGCAGATTTGAGAGAATTGGGAAATGGCCTTTTTTGGTCATTAGGTTTTGGCCATTTTGTGCAATTTCTGTTATAGGATTTAGCGCTCTGGGAGAATTCCTATGTGAGCTGATAGGGCTTTGTTAAAGCTGCTGAGGATGGGGAGGATGGACAAACTTACTGTAGGAGTGCACTTTGACAGAGCTAGGGAATGCTTGTGCAACACTTGGCTTGTTTTTGCAGTCCTGTCTTGTTCACTGCCATAAAACCATTTCACAAATGAGTAAGTGGGAACTGATAGGACAGAGAGACATTTGTGTGATGTATGTAGGCAGCCCCATATTGGCATATGGGGAACTAAATGCTATTCTGAGAATGTATTTTACTCACCTTGTGCAGGGGGAGTGCTATGGTATTTGTTTTTCCTTTTTGTTTTATGTGAATTTTAAGATGGATAATTTGAAGAAATCCATCTTAAAATTTAAGAGAACCATCTTAAAATTCCACTTCCAGGAAAGAGAATACATATAAATGGATATAAAAAATATAAAAGTTTTCATGGTGGAAAGATATATGGGGATGGAGAGACTAATTTGACTGTTTTTTCCTTTTTCTCCTGTCTTTATCTTTTTATGTTTTTGTATCAAATTCAGCCTCAAAAAATCAAAGCCAATCTTATTAGTTTTTATATAAAGACATGGTAAAAAGATAATTCCAACATTGTCAGTGACTTGACAGGAGCTGAACGTCATATATTCTTTTCTTCATACTTGAAATTAAAGATCATTAGGCAAATGAAGAAATTATTTGGTTTGTGATTAGTTTTTTTATTTCTCCTTGTCTCTATTTAGAAAGAGGTATAACAGTCAGGGATGAAATTTCCTGACACTATAGAAGATTATTTTGTACATTTATTAGTAAAAGGCAGAGAAATTACTACATCAATAATCTGTCCAATTGTAACATTCAGCCGTCTGGAAAGTGGGAGCATTTCTAGTTCTAGGAATAGGAATCCACTGGTGAAATCATGACTTAATGTTGCAACTTTGCACCCAAAAGCCAAGGGTTAGGATTGAGCAACATGATAGCAGGGCTTATGTGTCTCCTATTTACGTATTTTTGTTACATGTTACTAAAAATTGTGAATGTTGTGCCTGTATCTTTGACCTGGGAGCTTGATCTGACAGGAAAAACGATTTTATAGTAAGTGATCTGTCTAAAGACTGGTGAAAGGATAAGATACAGAGGGACTTCATAGTAATATAAATTATTTTTATATAGAAAAAATATCCCCATCACTTTAATACAATAGGCCTCACTTGAAAACAAATTCAGGACAATGATGAATGCCTCAGTAGGACTCTCAGTTGATCTAATTCACACTACAAACCTTTCATATACAAATCAGTGGAGGTGGAGATACCTTCCTGGGAGACAGCAATTAGATCGACCTATGTCAGGGTTTCCCGTGAGATTTCTGACTAATTTTAAATATAATTATGATCACATTTGTTTCTTCAGTGTGATATATTTATTGCAAGAATAACATTATTGAGTGCATGTTTTCCACCAAATCACATATATCCAGCAATGAGAAGCAGGACTGAGTCATGAGTCTGGGTTTAAAAATATTCAGGCAGTTTTCTAAAGTTACATGAATATTGCTTTTCATAGAGAAAGCTGAAAAATATCTGAAGTATTTGAGTTTGGCATGCTGGCCTCAAATTTCAGTTACACAGAAAGTTTTATTTGCAGAAAAACAAAATTCCTCCTTTTTCTGGAGGGAAGAATTCTCCCCAGGCAAGTGCCAATTGACAGGATATACGTCAATCTGTATGTGTACTATCATGGTTTTCTCTTAAAAAGTAAAACAATTTCCATGTGCTGAAGGCAACAGTTTAGTATGTTAAAATATGTGCAGTTTAGTATGAAAAATTCTGTGCTGCAATCTGGAATGTAAATTCTCTGTGAAACTGTCAGTGTAGCCCGTTATGCCAGCTGTAAGGACTTAGAGATCCCAGCTGCCTGTCTCAAGCACTGCTAATGCCACAGCAGGACTTTACCATGAGACCAGCACAGAACAGAGCTGCAGGCTGGCACTAACTCCAAGCCTGGCAGAGCTGAGATCTGGGTAGCACATCCTGGGTAACACATCCAGTCAAAAATTCCCCCTTTGGCAAACTGTGTAAAGAAGCTCATGAGCACATCACCTGTCAAACAAGGATCACCCAAAATTATGGGATAGATGGCACCCGTGATCACCAGGAGCCACTGAAGCCCCCACAGAATAAGCCTCTGTGGATACCTGGAACTTGGACTGTAAGTTAAACCACCACAGCTGGAACCTGAGATAAGATAAAGGTGGTGTTATTGTCTGGGTGCTATCTCAGACCCAGGGTGAGTTTAACAAAGCTGGGGGAGACTAATGTATTGCTGATAATGGCAGAATTTATGGGCCACAAGGAAATCCAGCTCAGCAACTGTGCTGAAATCAGCCCAGACAGGGTATAAGGTAATTCTGACTGGGGGAGATCATGACCACCAACCCACAGATCATCAATCCAAGAAATTCACTGACTCAGAAGAGGAAGACTGAGCATAGGACTAATTAGCACTAGAGGCAAGGGAATCATTTAACCAACAGCATAACAGAACTGTGTAGCCAATAAGAATTAATTCTTTTGCTAGCATGTAGAAAAAATGAAAAGTTTGGAATGGCCTCAGGACCCTCCCCACCAAGAAACCCAGCATGAGGAAGCACAAACAGTATGCTGCTGAATCCATGTGTGATGATTATCTCCTGCTTGATCATGCTCTGCGTCTCCTCCCTCACTCCCTTAACCCTCTCTTTTCTATTTCTTTCTCTCTACCTAACATTCATTGCTAAATAAAATCCATACCAATGACTTTGGCACATGCACCTTAATTTGGACAGAGGCATCTCTCAGTGACTGGATGATGACACCAGCTCACCATGGCAGCAGGTCTTACCAGCTTCTGTAATGTTCTTCTGGTACAACATGCATTACACACTGCCTTTAAGGGTTCCATGTGAATGATGCTCCGGTGGGGCATCCCCAAGCTACACTATCTTTGAGAGATTCCAGTCTGTTCCAGCACTGTGGAAGGTGGAGGCCACTAAAAACAGCACAATGAATTGTAGCCAGATGAGCCTTGATGTGATGCCTTTTATTTCCTTTCTCTTTCCTATTTGAGAGCACAGCAATAGAATGCATCATGGATAGGATGCTCATTTTCAAGACATCACTAGAAAGATATTTCAGAGGATAAATAGAGAAATAATTTTTCAGGGGAAAAAATGCAGGTGCAAATAAAAACTGTAAAAGGATGAAAAATGCCCACTATTTCCCCAATAAAGTCAGTTATCCTGCAAACCACATGGATATACTTGAAATAGAAAAATAAAACACTTGTGAGACCATCATAAATTTCTTTTTCTGTAAGACTTCAACCATAAAATAATTCTTTTAGATCTGAAAGATAGTGATTTCTTTTTCCCTTGATTTTTTTATTCGGAATGAGAGTGAAATTTATTTTTACCTTGCAGCTGAAATTTAAATATATTAACTGAAGATTCAAGGAAAGTCAAATACTTCATCCAGCATGAAATAAGCTCCAAACAACCTTTTGTCTCTGAAGTTTTTTTAGATCTATAGTAACAAATTGCATGGCTTCATTTTTTTAAATCTCTTGACTCTGGATGAAGCAGAGAAGCCTTTTTACCAGTTTCAAAATTATGGACTGTTCGTATGGACTGAAGAGGAGTTGCAGACCTCTTCAACCTCTTGAATCCCAAAGTGAAGGAGAACTTGAAATGTAGAATTTATGAATGTTCTTATATCTAAAATAATTTCAATTACTTGAAATTTATGTATAAGTTTGGAAAAAATGATTTAATTATATGGGCTAATTCTAGAGAAAATTCTATCATTTACAATACAATAAAATTGGTGTCTGAAATGAGTATTTCAAAAGAAGGTGGTAAGTATTTCAAAAGAAGAATATATAAAATTAATATAAAAGAGTTCATATAAATAAGAAGTTTAAATCAATGTTTAGAAAGCTGCATTTTTTTCTCTGCCTACCTATAAATTAGAGTTCAATTCCACTGAAGGACTAGCTGTGCTTTCTGAAGGAGTCAGATTGCAGCCCAAGACAATAATGAAGAAAGGACTGTAATATCAGGCTTCAAAGGCCAGTAACTACCCAGAAGGCTTTTCAGATATGCAAAGTAGAGCATGTTTGTTCTGGTTCATTTGCAATGCATTTAATTTAAACATAGTATGATTCAGTTAAATGAAATACAGTTTAGTCACTCAAGTAAATGTTACTACTTACCTCCTGTGGGAGTAATTTTTGACATGATATGATCACTAAAACACACTGGAAACAGAGGGCTGAAAATGCAGTAAATAAATAACTAAAAATAAATAACATCTCCAGATTTCAAAATTAAATACTTTTCCTCCAGCAACGGTAGCCAGAAGCCATGAATTAGTAGTATTTGAAGCTTAAATTGTCTCCTGATACTTAGAACTGATCCTGTCACATCAGTCTGGAAGACTTTAAGAAATATGCAACTTGTTCTGTGGCTGCCTGTACTGTTAAATCTTCTGTGAAAAAGATTGGAGATTTCAGTCTGAACCCTTGCTGAACTTCCTCAATTTAAATCTAAAAAATGCCATTTTTGAGATGTCTATTTTGGTTGTATTGGGGGAACGGATTCTATAGAGGTTTAAATACCTACATTTCTGAAGTTCATATTATTTTGAGGCATCAGAAGCTGAGAACTAAAAAATGGCTAGTCATTTTTGAAATTGTAGGCCTAATACTATAAGTCAGAAATTTATTTGAGGTAGGAAATATATTTATACTATTTCCTGGAGAAAAATTATGTTACTGATACACTGTGGATGATACAAACAACCCTCCTTTTAGTTTTCCCAGGTGTTTTAGAGTGGAGTGTTTGGAGTGGAGTTTTATTTGCTAAGAACAGCTTTGAGTTTCACATCTGTTGTCTAAAACTTAGATCTAGTTCTACTATAAAAATTTCTTTGGTTTATGTCACTCATGATTTGTTTTTGACAATAAGAAGAAATTGCTTGGTTTTTTGCAGGAAAGTGTCTTATTTCTTGGTTCTGTGTGGAGTCCCAACTTCGTGACTGCCACGCATATACTCCTTCTATTCTGCTGCTCTTTACAACTTTTCTATCAGCTGTTGAACAGTTAATATATTTAATGTTATCTTCCTTCAAAATATAGTGTTTTTTATAATTGTATGCCTTTTAAGAATAATTTATTCAATTCCATTTGTGACTTGTCAATTTTAACACACCATTTCTGAAACACCAGGAAAATGAGAACTGAAAAGATAAAATGACATTGCTTCAGAGCTCCATCCTTGATAGTTTGTTCAGCAATATCCTAAATGTATATTTTGCAGTGTCTCCTTGTGAAAGCAGCAGCACCTTGGCTTGTGCACTAATGGCACAGTGATTCCTGGCTTATTTCACTGATCCTCTGTAGAAGTATTTACATTGTGCTGTGATTTGATGTGGTCTTCCAATGCATAGCTATGAGGCAGAGAATTCTAACTCAGCCATTAAATGTCCCTAAAACCTCCTTTAAGTATTAGAATGTCTTAGACTAATTTTTCTAGGGAAGGACAGACAAGGGCAATGCACCTACAGGCTTGCCAATTTCCCTTTATGTTTGCACTCCCTTGTCCCAAGGATATAGACAGCTGTAAATTTAATTTTTAACAATTGAGTATAGCATTTGGAGATATCCCCTTAAAAAGGTCCACTCATGAATTTTGCAACAGCAAATTAAAATTTGCATTTTTATAGTTCTTTTATCCTAGGATGTTTTGCTAAACCTGGTCAAAACTTTATGTAAAAAAGTTTCACACACTGACTGTGTGATGACTTTACAAAGAGAATCACACCTTTTCTATCCCAGACAGCCAATCAGTATGTGCTTATTCATTTACAAATACATAGGTTACAATGAAAATAAATATGTGATGTTTCAACCATGGTGGACATTGTGGAGGTATGTGGCAGGTAGTTCCAGACAGCCCTTCCTACTTTTTAATTTTACTGAAGGCATCTGTGCTTTTTAACGTGGCACATAACTGGTAGAGGAGGAAATTATGATCTTACTGATCTTGGTGAGAGATTATCCAGTGGCATCAGTGGGTCAGGATTTTCAAGATGTGAAAAGACATTAATTGCATTCTTTGCAGCAACTCTGCACAGCTGGAAAATGTATTTAATTGAAATAAAACTAGAAGCCATATACTGGATATAAGAATAAAAGTAATTGTGGTTTCATGTAGACTTGGCTTCTGCAGTGCATTAATGATCAGTGTGTAATCAATGCTTAGCCAGCTGGCATCATCAGAGAAACAGATATTTAGTGCCATGACCCATGTACTGCATGGCAGCAGAAACAGCAGGGTGGGGAAGTTTTGAAGTTGTTGTACACAAGGAAAATGTGGCAGGCTGGGTGCTGGGGGTCCCAGAGGAGAGCTGCCTGTCAAATACCTGCTTTCAGTTTCCTTATGGATCTCACTGCCTTTTCAACATTCCTTGGCCCAACACAATTAACTGCCTTATTTTCACTTGTGTAGCAGTTTAAAAAAGCCTACAATCTCTTACTTGAATCTGGAGGAAGAGGAAGTATTTGTGATAATTTCTATCATATTAGGAATTATTTGTGATAATTTCTGTCCTCCTGAGTAACTCAGGTATGTTTGTCTTGGACTGTTTTGAGTGCAATGCCATGCCTTGGAGGAAATACATCTAGTCTAAGAAATTTATTGTTAAGGAGAAGTCACCACAATCCTTGCTAATGACCCAGAGTACCTATAAATGATGACTTATTACTAGTGTGACCTTGCACACTTCTAGCCATTCAATCACTGTGTAATTTTCTTGGCTAACCTTGAGTACCTTGTGCTCATTTGGCCCACACACTGGATGTGAAAACAACTTGCAGTTATCTGAAAGTTTTGAAACTACTGCATTTTTTCAGGACATTGAATCTAACTTGGATTTATTTCTATAAGATCACAAGCTGGGGCAAGATACCTGAGCCTCTTCACATAGAATGGCTTCTGATGCAATGTAACTATCATTTAATTTCAAGTACATAATTATGATAAGAATTAACATGCCAAAATGTGCTGAAGAAGTCCAATATATTCCCACAAGGCTGAGCTTCTTAAATAATTAAAGGGTGTTGCAGTTTAGTCCCAGCTGGTAACTAAGTACAATGCCATTGGTTATTCAATTCCCCACCTCTTTGGTGGGATGCAGATAAAAATTAAAAAACCCTTGGGTTAATATAAGAACAGTTTAATGATTAAAATAAAATAAAATACACTACTAATTCTAATAATAGTATTGCTGTTTTTAATGGAAAAGAGAAATAGAGAGCAGGGAATAAAATCCAAGAGAAATAAGTGATGGTCACTACAGTTGCTCAACACCTGCTGACAGATGCCCAGCCAGTCCCCAAGCAGTATTTGGCAGCTCCTGGCCAACTCACACTGGTTTATATACTGGGCATGACATTTTATGATATGGAATACACTTTTGCCCAGTTGGATCAGCTCTCCTGTCTATGCTCCCTGCTGGTTCTTGTGCACCACTGGCAAAGCATGGGAAAAGCCCTGAAAAGCCCTTTAATTAGGGTAAACTTTACTTTTATCAACATGGTTCTCATAATGAGTACAGAGTACAACAGTGTATCAGGCACTAAGAAAAAAATTATGTCTATTCCAGCCAAAACTAGGACAAGATGCTTCTGAAAAGTAAATATAGTTAAGGCTTTATTGTACACAGCTTTCATTCAGGTTGTTGAACCTGAATGCTTAGATGGGCTCACGTTACTGTGTGTGCATGTGTTACAGTGCACAGGCAGCTGTACAGGGGAATCTGATTGTCTGAGCCCAGAGCAGTGATGAGTTCTCATGTGGAAGGAAACATTGTCCATCTTTGTAATTAATCATGGGAAGATAATGTAAAAAGCAGTTTTCCTGTTTCACCTGTGAAATGAGTAACAGAGAATGAAAATATGCTTGTAAATTCTTCGGAATTTACTGAGATGTAAGGTAGGATCTGTGCCCCACTTTCAAAAGTTTTTTAATGCTTACATGTCAAGACAAGCTGTAAATGAACAACATAACAGAGTAAACATGATTACTCCAGACACACCACTCTGAGTTCCCAGGAGATGCAATTTGTGCAGCCTCAGTGCTGTATCATCAGGTGGCCAGAAGCCAGAGAAGGCAGCTTTAGGTCTACATGAAAAAAGGCATGCAAAAGGAAAAAATAGCATGGGATGGGGAGTAAGAAGCCTTCTGCAAAGCCTCTATTTCCTCAGTGCCAAATGGCAGGGAAGGACAGTCAGATAAACTGAGATGGAAAACAGAGAAGGGGAAATTGGAAGTTAAAAGGAGGAGCTGCCCAGCCCACTTGTTCCAGGGACTATTGTACTGAACTCAGAAGACAGCTGAGGTGCTGGAGCACACAAGGAAATTCCACTCTCAAAAAACTTTGAACCGCGTTTTTTATTCTATCTTTTGAGTATTTCATCATAACAAATCTAGATATTAGTTTATCCTCAAACATATTTTTCCTAGTTGTAAAGCTCAGTCTCAAAAACCTAATGCAAGGAAACCTCCACTCTCTAGGGGAGCAGCAATCCTTAACAAGTTAAAATACATTGGCAGTGACTGGAACTATAATTCCTTTTCTCTGAAGAGTGAGCAGAGTGTTTTTTGCTTAACTGTGCAAGCTGCCTGAGAGCTGCTCATACAAATGCTGGGGAGGGAAATTTCCCCTTTGGAAGCCAAAGTTAACAGGCATGCTGATGGTATTAGGAAGATTGTAACAGCGTTGCCAGGGATAGCTGATGTTTCCAAGAGCTGGTACAGCTATAACAATTTACTTTTGAGGCACTCTGCCCAAAAATTCTTTTGATCTTTTAACAAGTCTATCAGCCTCACTTAGTTTTCCTATAAACACATTGTTCCATTGCCAAGTTACAAAGGGGATTTTCTACCCTCAGCCCTTGTAGTACAGTATGATTATTAACCTGAAAATAAGCTGAGCCCTTGGGAAGGTAATCAGAAGGACTGAAATTAGCCAACATACAAAAATGAATTAATTTTTTATGAAATTATGTATAAATTAAGAGTGTTCTCAGCAATTTTTCCAAAGCTATGGTACACTGTGAGCCTGTTACAGCCTGTGGTTAGACAGAGATCCCTGTTAGCATCCCAAAAGGGCTGTTAATTGGAGCTTTCATTTATAGGGAGGAATCCATGCATTATTTGTGATGTGTGTATTTCTGTGCATGGATGGGAAAATGTTGCTTACACATTGTTCTTGTTGGAGGGATTTAGGTGATAATAAGATTTCAGCTCAGGGCTTTTTCTTTTCCAGAAGATAACTAGGGAAATTAACAAATAGAATATCAGATCTTTTATGTCGGGATAAATATTTGCCAACTGCTGCTAAGTAAATTTCAAAGTAACAAAATATATGTGAATCCCCCTTCCCCCCCCCCAGAATGACTTCATAATGGTCTATTCAATATTATTATTTCTGCTATGGAGTATATTTTTCTCAGACAGTACTCTTTTTCTTACATACAAAACAAATAACCCTCTATTGTTGCCAAACTGTAGTATTTTTTTCTCCATCTGAATTCTTTTTTAATTAACCTTAGTGAAATGAAAAGTTCTGAACACCACAGCAGCAATAAAAATGTTTGTGAAAGTGCTTCTGGCTCCAATGAGTTTGCTTTAAGCAGTAAAAAGGACTGAGTTTCACATCTGAAAGGGAAGGCTTGGCTTGTGATAATAGCAAGTGACCTCTTAAAATCTGTAATTTCTGTGGTGAAGTACAGATTAGAGTTAAAAGAGTTAAACAAAATCTGGCTTCCTGAAATCATGAAATTTCAGAGCAGCCATTAAGGAAGGCTTCTGCACAAATTTGATGAGACAAAGGCTAAATTAAGCACAGGGTGTTGAACTTTGGAAGCAGAAGAACCCCCCTGGCAGGGATGGCCCAGCTCTGTGGAGTCATTTTGGCTGAGAGCAGCCTTCAGAGTTGTAGCTCAATTTCTGAGCAAGCAGGCCAGCAATTAAGCTTCAGGTCTCTTACTGTTATGTTCACACATCAAAATTAAAGACAGACTAATAGTTTTGAACTTTGTTTTGACCTTTGTGAAAATAGTCTTAACCTTTCAAGCCACAATGGGAGCAGTGATGCCTGCTTCTGTTAGCAGGAAAATGCATTTTGATTTTTCGGCAGAACTAAATCTCATCATTAACTTTAGAGTGATGAAACAATGATTTGTCTGATTCTGAACCAGTCTAATGTCCAAAATCAGAGACAGACTTACTCTGTGATTATATGGAAAATTGTACATTATAAGCTGCAATACAGATGGATTTCCTCATTAATTTTTATGCAATTAAGGTGAGCTGAGTTTTCATCAAGTTGTGAGTACAGATATCATCAGATATGATGTTTGACACAAGGTAACAGTTTTATACCATTAGCATGTGTTGCCTCTGCAAGATGTTAGCATTCCTTGTTAAGTGTAGTTCATGGATGCATTCCAGTTTCTGAAACTCTGGTTACATTTTAAAAATTGAATATTTTTGCATTTGTTTGCACTCCTTTGTTTTTCTTCTGCTCATGAATATTCAAAGTAATGAGTCTACTGTCAAGAATACTGGTAAAACAGCAAATTTTAAGCTAGCAGTAGAGGATATTGAAATGCTCCAAGAATGTGACTATGGGAGTCAACTGGGCATGGAAGAAGAATGATTTCTTGAGAAAAACACAAAATTTCTGGTTTGAATTTTTTTCACAAGCCTTCTTTAGGAAGAAAACCCCCACTGAACTGTAAAAAACCTCCAAACGCCACATAACATTTCTTTCAGAAAATCCTTATTTTCAACAAATTCCTGCTGCTATGAATCTGACAAAATATCTGACTTTTCAGTGTGACAAATTTTGCACAGTTATAGAAATAACATGAAAGAAAATGCAAGGCAGCAATAATATTGCATCTCTAAGGGTGGTTTCCAAGGCTGCTTCTTTGGTGTATGGTTGAGAAGAGCAATAAAAGTTTCAGTGTTCTTTAGGTAGGGAACACATGAGAAGCAAATTCCTTTGCTTTGCCACGATGTTTCTGCACCTTCAGGAGCAATTCTGCTTCCACTGGTCATTCTCTGCAATCTCCTGATGATGTATGATGCAAATGCCAATGGTTTTGGGTTATAATCTTTTTTCTCCATGCTGTCTTTTCCTCTACAGAGCCCATTTCCATCAGGTGTTTATACCAGACAGGATTAGTTTTGCTTGATTCTTTGACTCTTTTGTCCCTTTTCACTTTTCATTCTTCATGAAGCTGAATGCTATTGCTTAGCATCTCATTCATTTTATCATCCTTATTTCATATCTGTCCATCAGCATTAAGTACTGTCAGGTTTAAGGCTTTGGATGATCAAAGCCTTTCAACATCTCTCTGTTGCATCTGGTTTCCTTTGTTAACCATTCTTTTAGTGTTTCTAGCATTCATGCAAGACGCAGCTGCTTTTTCAGTCCTTTCCCTGTGCTTCATGTTATTCTTCTGAATTTTCTAAGCCATTTTTCCATTTGTTTCATGATTTCCACAGCTCAGATTTTGGTATTAACCTTGAGTATGTGGTATTGTGAGAAATACTTTCTGAAGTGAAAACTCCTTCATCACATCAAAAGGATGTCTTCTGATACCTGTTTTAGAGCATGTTGTCTATTTAATCCTGAAGGTGACCATGTTCATAATCTGTAACTATTGAATTTTTGAAAACAACCACAGCAATCAGAGCAGTGGATGTTTGAAAATAGAAATCTCAAAACTGTGAGTATCAAATCCCTCTTCCAGGCCAAGGAATGAGAAACACTTCTTGCCATTCTGGAGGTGAGAACCATTGTTTAATGGTCTCACCTCTTAAAGCTCTCTTTTCCCCTGCCATCAGGTGCTAGCCCACTTTTCTGTATTTGTGGGAATCTGCAAAAGGGTTTACCAGGGGCTGGATATCCTCAGTCATGGAGGGGACCAGTTGGTCTGATCCATAGGATATTTTCAGTGGGCACCCAAAGCAGTGCTTGAGGCCAGGTATGTCAGCAGTTGTTGCCATGGTCTTCATGGAAGCTCCAGGGCAATTGCAAGAAGAAACTTGGGAAACCCATAGTACAGTCACTTGCTTTGCAGTGTTACATCCCCCTTGCTAATGCTACAGAGCAGGCTGAAGAGAGACAGGCCTATTTTGCCCTTGAATACCTACTTCAGAGATTGGATGATTTACATGACTTAGCCTCTAAAGGTGCAATGTGATTTAGTTTGGCTATTTGCTTTTAATGCATAAATATCCCTGCTATGCTTTATTTCATGGTGCTGCCTGCCCAAGTATGTATGAACAGGATTTAACTTCCAAACAGCTCTGTTCCAAGCCTCAATATGTCTCTTGGCTGAAAGTGGTGCAGTAAAATGCAGTGTTCATAGCAACCTTTCTATGTTGAAACACTAAAGTTTCACATTTGTCTAATATATTTTCACTTGGACCTTAGAACTCTCATAAAGTCTTTGCTCATGTTGCCAATTTTACCTGTTCTCTTAATACAAAGGATCCCAGCTATTACTTTGTCTGACACTTCGGGCAATGAATTTCATGGTAATTATTGTTCTTACCCTTTGCTTTCTTCCCTCATATAACATTGCCTGACACTTTCTATAATAAACCAGAAAAGCTCAAGTATTATCCATGATTCAGTGCTTTCTGCCAGAGCAAAATCCTCCTCTTCTCCCATATCTGACTGGTTAAGATGCTCAATGCACCCCACACCAGTATAGTGAGTGTATGAGCTGAAAGGGACCTGCCTCTCAGTTGCTCACTTATTTTTGTCATTCAACACTAAAGGCACATTGAATTAACTATCTTGGACTTATGTGACTGTTTTGAACCACACTCTTGTTTTTCAGATTAATTCATACAAACAGATGCATTCTCAATGGAAGATGGAGAGAACAAGAACCACTGCTAGATTATGTATTTACTGAGCACTATAAAACCCTCTTTGAAAATTAATCCTTGGATCATCAGTTGTTGAAATTAAATCAAACCACTGCAGTTGTCTTGATAGAACTGAATAATACTTTGGCTTTGCCATCTTGAATAAGGTTTGTGGGGAAGGTCAAAATTACTATTTTGCCCTGAAGAAATTTGTGTTGTTTCAGTCTGGGCATTATGTGTCATTCCACACAAAAAAAGGCAAAATTTGTGAGGTCTTAGAATAGAACAACAGAAAGCCACAGAAAATCAATTTTTAAAGGGTTGCTGCTGTGGACAGTAGTTCATATGAGAAATGTGCTCCTCTTTGTGGGGCTGAGAGTACTTTTTGGATGATTTTGTTTGCATACATGTGGAGAAAGAGACTTGAAGAAAATGTAAATTAAGGAATTGTATTATTAACATTTTACACAGCAAAAATGAGTTAGGTTTGGAAGTGATTCCTGTGGCTGTTGTTTGCCTTTTAAACAAGAGTTACAAACCAATGTACTCCAGAAATTACACTGCTCAGAAATATAGGATGAATTATATTTTGTGTTTGATTTATTGCAAGTTTAAGATGTAGTGTCTTCTGCAAACTAGAAATATGACCTTTGTTCATGTAGAAAATAATCTTCATCTGTTTGAGGTTCACACTTTAGGAAGGATAATGGGAAAATCCATAGTGATCACTAAATTAACTATAAACCCTCACAGAAAGACCCTGGTGGAACACTAAGTGGTTATCAGAAAAAGCATCTCAGCTCAATAGTTTTCAGTAGCAGCATAAGCAAGAAAATGAATAAATAGACCTAAGGAAGCTAAAATAGTTGGATGATAAAGAAGAATAAGATGAGAAATAATACTGAAAATATGAAAAAGCCATCATGTAAATCGATCATGTCACTGACAGCCTCACCTTGAACAGCACTACAGTTCTACTGCTGTGCCTCAGGAAGGGTTCCTCTAAAATAAGAGACATTCAGAGAAACAAACAGCCTTAGCTGCATGGGAAACTTTCATAGATTAGGAGAAAGAAAAGAGGAAAAGATTAAAAGCAAGAAACAACAATATCCCCAGGACACAATTAACAAACAATAAAGAAAATGTATCCATTTCTGTTCACCCACCAAAGTAATAGTTATCCAATGAAATTAAGAAGTTGCAAATCCAAAAATAATCCAAAAAGGTCTTACATCTTGCCCAATAGTTTGGAGACCTATTGCTACAAAGATCTGAAGAGATTTTAATTAAAATTACCTGAATGCGAAGGGGGGAAAAAAGAAATCCATATTTTAGTCAGAGAGGAAAAATAACTTTGGGTGTTTATTTTAAGGACATCCCTTTCCAGACAGCCTTTTGACACATGCTTTACTCAACATTATGATAACATGCAACTTGCAGGAGAGCTGGGCTTGTATATATATGTATTCAAAAGTTTTCCTGAATTGATGATTGATGAGCCAGATATTAACAGCTACCTGTTGCCTCAATGTAGGTTTTGTGTGCCTCACTACAAGAATCTATTTCTGGCTACAGGCTGTAGTTAACATGCATAAATGACCAGGGCTGATGTGACAAACAGTCACATTTTTATATTTTTTTCAAGCTGTTTGTGGCTTATAAGGCATGATAAACCTCCCAGTTTACCAGGCTCCTGAGCTAACTGCCAAAACCTGGATGGTACTTCTGAGGCCATACTCTTGCCTCAGTGTTGTGGAAAAGACACCTTTAATTAGACCATAATATCTGTTATGTTCCTCAGGGACAAAACATTTATTTCTGTTTATTATTACATCCTCACATGGAACTAGTGTGAGTGTAACTTTTATAGTTATTGCCTAATGCCTAGATATTAAAATAATTGAGAAGGAAGCTTTGTTATTCAAAAGTAGATCATTTAATATAGTTCTAATCGAATTAATAGTATCTTCATTTGTGGATGTATCTACTATAAATAGCTTAACCATTTTTCTGATGCCAGGATGTCTCTTATCTGATGACTTCTTATGAGCACATTAGAAAAAGAAGGTGGCATATTTGATAAGTCTCTGTGGCCTCCCTAAGGAGGGAAGAGAAGGGAGTGCTGAGGGGTTCGAAGTCTGATTAGCGCATAATGAGGAACTTTACTTTCTAGAATAAAATTAGGATAATTATAAAATGACATGTTCACATATCAAAGCAATGACTTTACTAAGGTTGCCATAGAGCTGGAGATCATAACATGTGGAACTGCCATAATTTCTGACGCTAAAGTGAGAAATTTGCATGGAGCACATTTCTTCATTTTATTTCTTTCTTTACACTTGCTGGCTCTTTATTCCTTTTGCTTCCTCTAGTCTTCACCTGACTTTTCTCTACATTCTGATGTGGTTTTGAGGAGGTGCACTCCAGTGATACTGGTCCTTTGCACTGTTGGTGATCTGCTGAGAGAGCCACCCACACAGACACCTGACCTAGAGATTGTGCCCTGACAGTGAACAAGGCTGGGGATTGGAACCATAATGAAGATACTGAGTCTACACATTCTACTTGCATTATGACCCTGACCTCTGATCTGGATGGGGACTTCACTTATTATTAGCTGGGAGGCACTGACCCTTGCTGTATTCAAGTGCAGCTGAGGAACCTCACAGACAAAGACAGCATGAAAAGCCAGTGGGGCTGTCCCCAGGAGTCCTGTCCTGATAAAGTAAATTGTTACTTAATCATTCTCTTGAAATAAATATCAGAGCTCTGTCAACATAGGAAGAATAAAATGTCTGGAACACCTTCTTTGGTTTGTTTTTTTCCTTTAGCAATATTTCATCAGTTATTCTAAAATATTAAAATATGTTTGGTATAAAAACCAATAGAAGCTAGTTCTGGTTTTGTTATTTGGGTATTTACCAAAATCTCTTCAAATGGGGTTATATTTGCTATTGAAGACTCTCCTGTTTGACATATGTATTTTGCTATGTGTTTGGCATGTAGCAGAATTTTTTGGACCACTGTATTATTACATTATTATTATGGCTCTATAACTTTGAAGTAGGATTTGGTTCTACCAAGGTTTTTTATCAGGCAACATAAGAGAGAGAGGTGTAAAACCTGTTCATGCTGTTTTGGTTCCTGCAACCTATCTGCCAGAAATATTTATAAGAATACTGTTGGAGAAGTAATAGCTGTTATTTTATAACTTGCAACACCAACTCTAAACCAGCTGTACAATGCAAGAATTTTCCCTGCTAACTATGCAGCAAATTTACCACAAGTGCAGCACAGTGTAACACACAAATGAAAATATGATTAAATTTTGTTCTTGTAAGATAGTTCTAACCAAGGAAAAGCTTCACTTCGAAGGTCCATGGCTGTATGGTATTGTGTATGGTAAGGTATATATTCAGTTAGGGTAGCTGCATTTGATTTATATTTATAGTTCTTTACTACTGTAAGGATGATCCTTCCATAGTTACCTTCTTGTTTGTGCATAATATCCCTGTATGGTTCCAACTGGGAATGAAGTGTGCCAGCACTGAGGAGTAGAATTGTTCAACACTCTTGTGTTTTTGTATCTTGTAACCTTGACAATGCCTGGTAATTATCAATACTGATGACATGTAGAGGTGGCACAATGCAGCAGAGTTTACTACAGACTTTGCATGAACATAAACTACAACACCTTTCCATGATAAAACCCCAACACATACATGTATATGCATAAAATCAGTGCTTAAATGCATTTTAGCTTCCCACTAATTTTTCTGTCTGTGCACAAAAGGAAGGTTGAGGGAGGACTTGAGCAGCAAGCACTTGCACGGGTACCACCTTTGCATCTCTCTATGGAGTTAGAAGGTTGGTATTTCTGCTGAAAGCTACCAGACCCTTGGGATTGCTCCAGCTGTTCTTCTCTTTATCATGGCACCACTTGCTTTCCCTGGGTGGACCCTTTCTGTAAGGAATCTCTGCCCTTCCAGATTTGCATGTGCAAGAGACTGTCTCCTCCACAGCTTATTTTGCAAACTCCTTACAGCAGGACATGTAATTCACTGTGACATCCCACCCCCTCCCCCCTGAAAATAATTTTATTTTTCTTTCCTTTATAGGTCTTATCTAAAGTCTGCACAGATTTGCCAGGGCAAGATAAATTTGCACACAATTAGCAAGAAGAAATATGTGTAAGTAATTGAGCTTCAGTTGGCAGAGGATGTTCCATTTTCAGTTATTGACCTTTAATCCAGTTCTTGACTCTTAACTCAAATCCTTCTCTTTTGTACATGACAGACATCCATTTTTTTTTGTGACAGCTGCTTTTTACCCATTCCAAACTTCATATGCTAATACACTTGCTGCTCCATGCTAACTAAAGCAGGAGTTAGCCCAGCCTCCTTAATTAGGGCTTGCATGCCTCCATTTAGCTCAGCTGCTTGGAGGAGAGCAGCCTCCTAGGGTGAGCTATCTCCTCTATAGGGTGCTGCCCTGCTCTTTGGATGATGCTTCTGAGCCAGGTAGGGAAGCTGCTTGCTTTTTTATTGCCCTTTGGAGGTGAGCAGAACTATTGTGCAGACAAAACTAATAGGGACACATCAAAGCTTGTTTTAGTTTCTTTCCTCTCCAAATTCCTCAGTTAAAAGAGAGGGGAGGAAGCATTTTCTATCTTCAAAGTTATTCTTGGGGACTGGTTGGCATTGTCTACTCAAGGCTGGACTGAATAACTGTGTCTTTATTTCTCTTTGCTCTAGATGGGGGCTAAGATTTCTGAGCAATCTTCTTATTTCCTGCTATGTTTTGGAATAAAACTTTAGGATACTTTCTGTTATTGCATATTGCAGAAATATGACTTGAAAGTGGTTGCTGTATTAACTTGTGCAGATCCTGTGAAAGCAGAGCAGGTTTACTCAAGCCACAAATGCAGCAGTGCTTGAACTAAAGACACAGCTTAAAGTACAGGTTTAACTGAGCAGCACATATAGTTGTGAGCACTGGTGAGCTAGCTTAGATACTGTCCTGGTTTTAGCTAGGATAGAGTTGACTTTTTCTAAGCAGCTGGTACAGTGCTGTATTTTGGATTTAGCATGGGAGAGGTCTGTTGGATGGGCAGTCCCTTCCAGGCTGTTGATGGAGTCATACTGGGGGATGAGCAAGGAGCAAATCTTGTTTTAAATAAGATATTGAAGGATCAGTTCCCACAAGCATGTCTAGATTTACTTCTTGACATGCTGTATATATCTATCTGCTCAACGAGTTAAAAAAACAACAGCAAAGTAAGCTGTAATTCTGAAGGAATTGGAACACAATAATGCTACACAGAGCTGCCTAATTAACAAGACTGTGAAGTAACTGGAGTAAATTAGCAGAGACAATTAATTTACATTGCATCAAAATACACACTGGAATGCTGCAGAGTGAATGCATAATTTTCATCTCTGATTGCTTGAAAGAACTTATGGGACCTGATACTCAATTTATTTTCACCTGATTCCTGAAAAGCATATGGGGGCTTCTAATGTTTTCAAATTTTACTGTGCAATGACTGGAATTTAAAGTGTTTTTCTGCTTTGAGAGGGTGGAGTGTAATCCCTTAGTAGCAGTGTATCCATAATATTATTTTGTTCTCTCCAAGGCTAAGATTATAATCTAAAGTTGCATGTGCAGTAGTGGTGATGATAGTAACTCTTTGTGACCTTCTTTAGGAGTGGTGCAGAATGTAGATAGGTCCCAAAAGGGGTGTTTAAAAAAGAACAGGTTTATTGCAATCAGAAACACTCTGCTCCAATGGATAGTTTGAACCCTGCCTCAGATATCCCCTCACAATGGCAGCTGAGGCAAGTTAGTGAAAACCTTGCATTATACTGATATACCACAGACTAGGGCCATGATTACTACATACTAATTACACTGTAAATTCCAGGTGCTGCACATCTTTAAAACACCACCTTTCTGGCCTCATAAACTACTTCTCTCTGACCAGGGGAAGGTTAGCTATGATAACTCTGTAGAGCTCCTTGGTGGAATGCATTTCATTCTCAGCAGAGGGTTTAGGAACACAAAAGCTTCTCCTGAATGACTATAAAAGTGCATCTTAATCATGTAATTGAATGCAGACCAAGTTGTTCTTTCTTCTGCACCACTTTATCCTTTATTCACAGTCCAATAATGGCAAAATGTGGCAGCTTCTCTTCACATAACTCCATGTGTTAAGAAGACATGCCAGTTCCAACCATCATAATGAGCAAAGTTAAATCTGGAGTGGGTCTATAGCCAAATAAATACCCACCAGAAGTAAATGTTGGCTCTGAAGAAACTTGTCTACAGATTAATGGCTTTGGCACTTCTGTGTACTTGCAGCAAGTAATTCAAGGTGCCTACTGTTGTGATGATGGCTAGTAACAGTGAAGCAAAACCCCTTCCCTTAGTGTATTGAATGTTTGGTGTAGTGAGTGATGAACTAAGTGTATTTAGCTAGAAGACCTGTGCCACTGTCTCCTCTAATGCAAGTATGCCTTTGAAACAGCTACTATAAATTACATCAGGCAGAATTTGTGCATTGGTAGACTTGGGTCAATTTCTAAGCATGAATTTGTTCATGGAAGCTTTGTAATTGGGGACATCCTCTTTGGGAATGCCCTACTTACTATATAAATGAGTTGCTTCTGAGAAAGAAAATAAAGAAATGTCTGCTTTTCCTCACTTGAATAGCTCTGCAGAGAATCTGAATGCTGGAGCTACCACTTGCACCTCAATGAGCAGCTGATACTTAAACTATACCAGCTTAACCTGAAAACTCACACACAATTGCATGTGGGTACCAGAGGCAAGAGAAATGTTAGCTTTGAATAAGAACTCCTTCATTTTCATTTCTTCCCTGGTTAAAAGTAAACAACAACACAGAGACCTTAGGTGGAAAAGCATAGCAACTTGCTTTGAATGATTTTGTAGTTAAGTCTTGAAATGAGTGTTTTATTTGCTTTGAGTAAAAATGAAAAAAAAAAAAAAAAAAAAGGCACGTCAAGACATTTTTGTCCTTCTTAAATGACTTGACCATTGTAATGTCTACTGAGAAATCCCTGCTGAAGAGGATGACTGCTGCTCTTTACCAACACTTCTTAAGGAACTGAGTCTGAATTTTTTGATCTTTCATTAAGGGTTTGATTCCAACAGTGAAAATTATACTTCTGATTGGGTTTTTTTTGGTTTTGATTTGGGTTCTTTTTTATAATATATCTATTTTATAGTAAGGAAAAAACCAGCATAAGTCACAGGAGCATATGTGGTAGAAGGATTTTGGTTTTCAGTGAGAACTAACTGGCTGAATAGGTTCTTAAAATTGAGATCATTAGGCAGACTTTTTTTTCTTGCATGAAGGATATGGAGATGATTCAGTATTTTGCAATCATTGTTTAATTTAATTGATGTTCTGATCCTAAAAGTACAAAAGATTTAATCAGGATTTGCTTTAGTATAATTATTTAGTAAGCTTTAGTGCTGGAGGAATGAATTTAAGTGGGAATGAGACATTACTTCACTCAACTGCAAAACAGAACTCTTGAACTTGATGAAATGTTTGACCTTCTTTCTTTTTATTAATCTCATTTTGCCCTCTGTACTTCAAGCTGTTTGGCCAAGAACAATAGCAGAGGAACTATGATGCTGCATCAGAGGCTATTTCCTGCAGAAAATGGTGCTGTGAAATCACACTGATAATGGTTTTGGGAGGGAGGAAATCAAGAAGTCCACATGTTATTCTGTGTAGATTCTCCTAAATCAAAACCCATGTTTTGACAAAATTTGGGAAAATGTACCAGAGTGAGTTGACTTGATATGACCACCCTCTGCAGACTCTGACTCACATTCATGGTGTGGAGTGTTGTGGTTTGAAGTGTTGCTGCCTCTGGGCTGTCCTTCCCTGGAGATCCCTGTGCCCATTGCTTTAATGGCTAAAGGGAATGTGTGATTTTGTTTGCAGTTTTGGTGAATATGAAGGGGGGAGTTCACCAGAGCCCATGGCTTGGTGGGCTGGGGAGCAGGTGCTCAAAGTGCAGGTTGCCAACTGCTGTGCCTTAGCAATGCAGGGCACCCCAAAAGCTCACCTGGGGGGCCTGAGCAAGAAAATAAAAAGAGACTTAAATGACTGAATAATTTTTCACCACACATTTAGAGGCATTGTCACCACACAGAAAGATCAAGTTAGATGTCAGAAATGCAATTATTTTATGCTTCCTGGAGGTTTTATTGAAATTTATTTTTTAAAAAAATCAAATCTGTGATGTAACCACAGCCAGCTTGTTTCCCCTGGGTCAAGCTGAGAACAGGTATCACACCAGGGTACCAGAAATTAAACTACTATTTTGTGACATTTTCTTTTAATTTTTATTTTCTTTGTAAAATATCCCATCCCAGATGGGACTGACTTTGAGGTCCACCAGGCTGCACTTGCAGATATTTTGCTTGCTCATATTTGTCTGGTAAAACAGTTGACCCTGGGATTAGGAGAGTGAAAAGAGAAGCTGTGTCTGGGAAACCAAGGGCATGTGGCAGCCTTGCCAGGGGAAGTCTGCTTGTGAATGTGGAATAATTCTTGGGAAACTCATTTAGCTCCAGCTAAGCCATTGTTGTAGCTGAAAAAAGAGACCAGGAGAAATGAAAATAACAGTATCCTATTGAATATTTCAGATGGAGAAGCTCACACAGAAAGCTTCCTGAAAGTCTCCTTTCACTTAAAAAGCTGAAACCAAAAATAGATCTCAACTTTAATAATCTGAAGGAGACAAAATTGGACAGTTACTTTTGGGATTTAATCTTTCTGATAGTATCATCAGAAGGAAGAAGCTTAGTATAACATGAGAGTTTTTCAAGTATTTTTCAAAATGTTTAACATTTGAGAGGAAGGGAAAGGTAAGACAAAATCCCTCAGTGAAACCTTCCATCATTTCCTTTGTTTGCATTTTGATGACATCTGATTACTTAACTTATAAAGATATTCAAGTGGCTGTAAGTACTTCACCAAGCCCTTGTGTGTTTTAACTACAGAAACAGTTGAGCAATAAACACTGAGCAGAGCTTTTAGAAGCTGTGTGATGCTGCTCCTGCATTTGTTGGTGGATTTGTCTCAGCCAGGATGAGATTTGCCTCAATGAAGTGCAAATTTTCCTTGCTTTTCCTAATGAACCTGGGAGCTGAATGACAGGTGGTTTCAGGGAGGACTGGGATATTTTACTTCCAAGCTGCTTCAGCAGGTCAGAGAATTTCAGGAAGCAATCTGGGCAACTAATGGTAATAGCAACTTAGCTGTCTCTTCCAGAAGTTCACTCTAAGTCTTCTCATTCAAGCACTCATTCAGAGGCTCTGTCTAAATGGGGAGGTCTAGCCAGTTGCTGGTTTCCTTCCAAATACATCTTCCAAATATACCTTTGCCAAAATCGTGTCTGTAAACAATGAGATGTTTGTTCCTTCTATTAGCACTGACTCAATTTCTAATGCTCCCAGAGATCCAAATAGGGGAACTCGATGAATTTTTTAGAAGTTTTACTGAAGATTTATTGTTTAATATTATTGGGAGTGTTTCCTCTGTGGTCTCATAGACCAGATTTGTTCCTTGCTTTTCTCTAGCTCTGCTGTTGTAGTGAGTGACCCTGGGTGACAAATTACTCTCAAAGCATCTTTAAATTGTGATGTGTCAGGGTATAAACTGGTACTTCCATTACAGGTCTTGAGTGTATTATCATCTGCATTTTCTTGATTGTGTCTGAGCAAATGTTTTTGCCCTAAAGGGTTCAGCACTAAAAATAAACATTTGCCATGGTGAATTACTGCAATTCAACTGGTATATTCTATGAAAGGAATGAAAAAGAAAGAAAGAAACTACACTGCTGTCCTTGGCCATTACAGGCAAGAATGAAAATCACACACTGAGGAGAGGAACAATGAGGGAAGGCAAGAATGGAATATTGCATCACAAACTGGAAATGCTTCTAAATGAAATATAAACACACATTTCTATTTGTGTCTGTCATTAGCTCTATACTGGGGTGCAGGATTTCAGGGGTAAAATTTAATAGAAAACGTCTATCAGGAGAGTGATGAAACCCCTCTTGACCTTAAATTTGTTTATTTTTCTGGAGTTTTTTGTTTATTTTTTGGGTGGTGATTTTTTGTGGTTTTATTGAGGAGGTGGATTTTTTTTTGTTGTTGGTTGGTTGGTCTGCTTTTTGGGTGCTTTTGTTTGCTTTTAAATTGAGAGAAAAAAAGTATCACATAATGGAAATGAATGTCAGTAAGAGAAAATGTAGAATTCTAAGTCTATAACTGCCACAATGGTATGTTCCCAGCTCTTCTCATTGGAAGTTAGCAGATCTATACTGCATCACTTGCAGATTCTGTGTGTTCTCTAAACCATCTAATGGGATGTCAAGGATGACAAAACATTTGGACACACTTAGCAGCTCAGCTTATTCTATTGTCATCTTTGGTTGCTGAAATAGGCACAACAAACTATCGTGCTTAACAATTACAGTTCAATAGCTATGAAGGTTCATCTCTTTCCCTTGGGCTTCAGTCATACACTTAGGAAGAAAAAAATCCTTTGAGTTAATTGGAAATCACTCACGTTGTATGTCAAACCACAGTTAGAGTAAAGAAGTTTTGAAAAATCAGGGGCGTGAATTATCTTTTGCACAACCCTTTCTGGTAGTTGCAGTGAAATAATAGACTGGTAAAAGTCAGGAAAATCAGATCTTTTAGTCTTCTCTTTTCCTGGGCAAGGCTAAAATAATGGGTGTCTCTTAGAACAACAGCAGAAGCTACATACAAATTAGTCATGTAAAGCAAAAGTTTAGATCTATCAAAGAAACATTAGTCACTCAATTCTAATCAAAGGTGATACAGCCTGATGAAATGGAGGGGAGAAGAGGGAGCAAAATAGATGACCCACTTAGTGTTCTTGTTAGGCAGCAGTTTCTGAAGAGAATTCACTATAGCTGCAGTTCAGCAAAGCACTTGTTTGTATGTCCTTTTCATCTTCAATAATAAACCCACACCTATGTGTATACTTATTGTCTTCTGCATGCTGAACAGCTCTGCTAAATCAAAGCCTGTATTATGAGGTCTTTCAAAGTGACATGTAATGTTGCTCTGGATGGGAAAACACGAAGCAGTGTTTATCAGACCTTTTTAAAATGCAGCAATTGAAGCAATATTTGTGTTAAGATATTTTTGTATGCACAAATATGATGGTTTGTTTCTTTTAAAATGGAGAACTGCTGTTTTGTTGGGTTTTTTTTTCCTTCTTTTTTTTGGTTTGGTGTCCCTTGTCATTGCATCATTTATATTGTTTGGAGCAAATGGTTATCTCATCACTTGACACAGCTACAGAAAGGATTGTAAAACAGAATTTGTGCTAAAAAAAAAATTAAAAAAACTCAAGAAAGAGCAGTGCTTTCTTTCTTTGCTCATCAGCAGCTAAATAAATGTGGTTCCAAGGGAACAATGTTTGCATGATACAGGGTTTTTTTCTTTAGTTCAGGAGCCAGGAAATTAACAAAGCTGATTTTTAATTCCCAGCCATCATCCAGAGTCTGTAAAGGTTGTTTTGAGTAGAGTGGCAAACAGGTTATTGTGTGACAAGGCTGAATCTGAAGTGCATGAGGAAAATGCCCTCTGCTACCTATTTACATCAATCTGTCTGAATAGAGATATTTGGGTCTATTCTGGTAAAATGCTAGAGCTAAGTGATACCAAACAGGGATTTTTTACAAAGTGTTACAGTAGCTTTTCCCTGCTTCTATATTTGCATATAAATTATTCATGTTTACATTAGCTTCTTATAAACTAAATTTAGAATTCTTTGGGATCTTCTTAAATATTCAGTGCAGACTACCAAATACTGTAATATTAGGATTCCTTTAGATCCAACAGCTGCCTTGAATAACATTGGCCATACGGTGTTATTTATGTTTGTGCTCCCCACCAGGAGCAGATGGAATCTCTTCCAAGCAGCTTTGCTGCTTCTCCACGTGGGAGGCCTGGAGAGCAACTGTTGGTAAGGACTCATCTGCCCTGCATCCCATTCCATCCTCCCACCTCTCCTACATGGGCAGGGGTGAAATGCAGGCTCTGCTCAAATCTTGCCACTGAGGCCAGCTCAGTGAAGACTTTCTGTGATGTCCCTTCAGCCTGCTGGTGGTGGAGACATGGAGATGGCTTGGAGCTTGCAGGGAGCTGTCAGGTGGGCAGGTGAGAGCTAGGTGGCCAAGGCTCAGTTCAGATACAGCTTGGAAATAGGTGGTGCACAGCACCTTTTCTTAAACAAGCTTTGGTGTCATCAAACTGGGTACCTCTGCACAAGCCTGAGAGAAGCTGCTGCAGCAGCTTCCCTCTCTGTGCTCCAGCTTACCTGTGTAAGCACTTCCACACCCTCCTGGAAAGATTTCAGGGCTTCAAGGAGCCTGGCACTACCATGGCAACACTACCAGAAGAAGCAGTTTTAGTTGATTGGGTTTGAATGAAACAAATGGAACAACTTTCTGGGAGGGTGTTTTCTCCTTTAAAGGTTATATTCATGGCTCAGCCTGGGCATGCAGGTGGCTCCCCTCTTTCCCACTGTGCTTTGTGTCTGTGCAGCACCAGTGAAGCAAGACTAACTTGTTCTCGGCATGTGAGTGTTTGAAGGCACAGACTGATATGGCACAAATACATGCAGAGATTAAATAGCACTATTTTACAAAAGAAAAATAATTCCTTGATCTGATAACCAGATTGGAAATAGCTTGTGTACAGGAAATGGCTGAAACTGTCAGTGTAGTAAGAGTAAACAAATATGGCTTTTATTTTCCCAACAACAGTGGAGTTTTTCAGGGCTCTGTTTAAGGCCCACTGCTATTCAGCTTCTCCATAAACAATTTGGATGCAGGACTGGTAGGAATACTAAGTAAATTTGCTGATGATATAAAATTGTGTGGAGCTGTTGACTCCCTCAAAGGCAGAGAGGTCCTGCTCAGAGACCTCCACAAACTGGAGGGGTGGGCAATCATCAACCTTGTGAAGCTCAACAAAGACAAATGGAGAATTCTGCCCCTGGGACAGGGCAGCCCTGGATGTATGGACAGACTGGGGAATGAGAGGCTGGAGAGTAAAGCTGCAGAAAGGGACCTGGGGGTCCTGGCTGATGGCAAGGTGAGTGTGAGTGTGCAGGCAAGGGAGGGGATTGTCCTGCTCTGCTCTGAGCTGGGGCAGCCTCACCCCCAGTGCTGGGGGCAGCTCTGGGCACTGCAATGTAAGAGAGGTATTAAGCTATTTTTTTGCCCAAAGGAGACCAAAAAAAGACAATGAAGGGTCTAGAAGGGAACACATAAGGACTGGCTGAGGTTACTTGGCTTGTCCTCCTCACTGGAGGAGACCAAGGGGAGACTTTTTGCTCTCTACAGCTGTCTTGTGAGGGGAGGAGAAGGGGCAGGCACTGATCTCTCCCCTGTGGTGATCAGTGCCAGGACCCGAGGGAATGGCCTGGAGTTGTATAAGGGAAGGTTTAGGTTGGATGTGAGGAAAAGGTTTTTCACCAGGAGGGTGGCTGGGCACTGGATCAGGGTCCCCAGGGAAGTGGTCACAGCACCAAGCCTGACAGAGTTCAATAAGTGTTTGGACAGTGCTCCTGTGCACATGGTGCAATTCATGATATGTCCTGGGCAGAGATAAGAGCTGGACTTGATGATCCTTGTGGGTCCCTTCCAACTCAAGGTATTCTGTGATTCTATGATAACAGTTTACAATACAATTTATCAGAAAACCCATAAAAAGGTTTTTTCCCCCTTTTTTTTTTCCCTGTTTTTTCTTCTTTTTCTCTTTTTTTCCCCCCCTGTGTAATTCAAAGCCTCACCTCAAAACAGTGGGATAACATGTTCACACTGCAAAGCTCTTGGCAGTTTGTTTGTTTTCATTTTTTTAATATATTTAGCATCCATGAAAGGGAGCTGTTCCCTGAAACCCAGCAGTGGCTAGTTACATGAGAAATCATGGCCTCCTCTGTTCATGTTTATTTATTGATTAAAATACAATGTACTGAATTGCAAATTACTTATTGGACAGCTTGAATGCCAGATCATTCTTTTATGGCCTTAAAATACACCAATACATTGGAAACACAATGTTCTGAGTACATCTACCTATTCTCACCTTCCATTTATAAATTATAAAGGAGTTGGTTTTGATAATAGTAGACTGCATTTGTGTCAATACTACAAAACCTTTATAGCTAAAAGTAAACAGGACATTTAGACTGAATTTTAATTAAATGTGGCTTTTTCTCCTAATTGGGAAATCCTTTCAGCAACAGCTTAAAAACACACAAGGAAAGCTTTCTTAATGTTCTTATTGTCTATTCAAGTCTCAAAGGAGTTTTTCCATATTGCTATCCAGTGTTTATGTGAACCACACGTACTTTCAGTCTCCTACTACACTTTCAATGTTTTAATTCAGATGCCTCTAATTAAATAATTTAAAGATTCTTTTTCAGCCTGTTAGAAGTAATATATACATTGCCACTATAATTGATTAGGGTATTTTAAAGCTGAAATTGCATGTATTCATTGGGCACACTTTAAAAGTATTTTTTCTGGGGTTCATGAAATGTGGCCTGATGGTTTAGAGGGCCAGAACAGTAAAATAGGCTCTCTGTGTGTAAATGATTTTATGACCACTCATGGTTTAATAATTTATTACAAGTATTTTCAACAACCTGATTTAAAGCACACATGAGAGAATGTTGATGAAACACTAAGCAACAGTTCAGTAATGAACTGCATTAATGAATGGTTGATAAGTACATTTATGTGGTGGTGACCCTGAAATGTTATTAGTAAAGATAGTAATAAATCTGTATCAAAAATATGTATCTGTTTTTATAATTCAAGAGAGCCTGCTTAAAAAAATCCCTCTACCGCAAATGTTTTCCCCCAACAATGAGCAAAATGTAAATTTACTTGTATAATTAAATCCATCCACCCTGTATTTTCACATGGCCATGTGAGCATGACCATTCTCACAGGTCCTTATTCTCTGCTGGTTCCCACTGGCCCTGCACTCTCACACCTGGGCTAAGTGTGGAGGAATGCACTTAGTGCAGTAGATCAGCATGCAAGCTGCAGATTGAAGCTCTGGGAGCTTCCACTACCTATTGAATGATCATGACAACCTATTTTCTTGATCATGTCCATGGTTGAAATGGCAGAGGAACCAGAAACAAAAGTGACTTGGTGAAGATCACGCAGCTACTTGTGGCAGAGGTGGAAACCCTGCCCGTGTCTGTTGATTCCATTTCCATGTGCTCATGCTCCAGATATTCAAATTTTTTGGGGTGTTGTGGGAAATCCCTGTGCATCTAGCTGAAGGCTACCAACAATAGGAATGTACAAAAGCTAAGAAAATTAACCCTCAGAAATAATTCTCAAGACCTGTGGGACATATGGGCTGTAAGAGCAGAGTCTCTCCTTTGCCTGTGTTAGACCCCTTTGAAATGCCTGCCTGAGCATATATCTGTATTTTATTCTTATTTCACACAATCACTCTTCAGTTAAATTGCTAATTTCACCCAGGCCAGTACAGTATATAAAATCTACTCTTTTCTTATAATATCTCTCTTGATGGAAAAAATAAAAAGGCAATTTATTATGCACGATATTTGCCTAAACTCCTCCTCTCTACCCATTTCACCACATGGAAATTTTATCAAGAAAATGTGCCATTCACCTCCTATGTTAATCCTGTGTAAACCTGGAGAAGGTTCATTCAGGTTCATTGCAGGCTTAAAATGCTCTAGCTGATAGCAGGATGTGTCCCATGGCTCCCTTTTTCTGATGGTATTCTAAATGATCTTCTAAACTTGTCACAGTAAATTCTAAACTTATCACATAAATTCAGTTTTACGTGCTAGAAGCAGGCATTTGTATGCAAAGATGTTGCACTGCCTTGGCTATTCTAAACAGAAAAAATAAAGACTTATTTATCCAGAAATACCTGGCAGAGGATGGTAAAGATTTATATTGTATGCATTTGAAGAATTTGTCATTATTTTGGTTGGTTAAGGCTACTGGGGAAACAAACTTTTTAGATTTTTTTTTTAAAGGACTTGTGTTAGAGACCATATAGGTAAGCAAATAATATTTCAGGTCATTAATATCAGTGGAATGTAGTATTTATTTATTGCCTGTAACTAAAGCTGTGTGGGAAATTAGTGAAAGATAATTTTCAGTGAATATTTTGTGCTGAATAATCTGAGAATGTGAATCACAGTGTGCCACTGATATTATATTCTGAGGAAGTTTGTGTGCACTGGTTACCATAAAATCTCTTCAGAGACAGGAGGCATTGAGGTGAAACCATCTGCTGTGTATGTGTGTGTGTATACACATATTCATATATGTAAAAATTAAATCTCCTTTGACTTTTCAGAAGTTGTTTAATTCAGTAGAACTATTTCTAGTGAAATGGGACTTTTTGGGTTTTTTTTGGTCTGGGATTGCAGACTGATTCAGAGATTTATCAGGATGACTAACCTCCTGATTCAGATACCTCTGTGGAGATCTTTCCCTGGGATGGCCCCATTGTAGAATCATAGAATCCTGCCTCTCATGAAGATAAGCATGCAAGTGAAGGGACCCAAGCAAAAAATAGTGTTTTATTTCTTTTCTTAAAAGTACATAAATAATTTCATTAAATTGTAACAGTAAGTATATTATTTAAAACAAAAAAAGTGGTTAGTAAAGTGTTTATTTTTTACATTCCCCCCATTGGCTTCCCTGTTTCATTTGGTTTGGTGTGTGTCAACATGAGCACTGTGTGTCACCACCCGATTTTTGAAATGAATTAGCAAGTGCTTTCTCATGACACTGGTTTTGCCTGGGTTAAGAGCTCTCTCATCCTTGTTAGTGATCTGGGGGAGCTGCTGATTTGCTTTTCTTTTTTCTCCCCTTCCCCTCCCTTCTCGGATAAGTTCAGAAACCCATTCTTTGTCTCCCATATGTGTGAGGCAAGTAGGCCAGCAGACAAGCTAGCTTTCAACTTTCTGTTCTTCTTAAGCCTCAGTAAAACAGCAGAGAAAAGATAAAACAGACACATCTAATTTTCTTTGGAAGGAATCACACTATTGTTCCACTTGATTGTTCAAATCTGGCTTCATGTAGCTGTAAAGGCTGCTTTTCTTTCTTTGCCCATTTTTTTAAAGTAACTTTTGTTTCGCTCTTACAGAAATGACAAGGTGCATTTGCCAGAAAGCCTGCCAAAAACTTTGACTTAAATAAGCTATAATGCTGCACCAGAAACCCTAACTGAAGTGGTTTTGCCCACCCTATTCTGTGCTCCTGTCACAGCTTTCTTGTGTTGTCTTTCTTTAGCCACTGTTGCTTTTAATTATTTTCTCTCCTTTTTTCCCCTTTATTTTGAAAATGCTGAGCAGAGTTAAATGCAAACCCAGACACTCCCCATTCAAGTTCCTTAGGACTGTTCCTAGTGCAGGAGGGCTGATATTTTGTAAGGGATAACTTGCCTCCTCCTCTTTTTTTCCTACCTCACTTGAACAAGAACTAAGGAAAGATATATTTTAGCAGTGTGATTCTGTGTCTAGGAGAAAACACTTGTTCAAATGAGTTTTCAAAATCTGAATGCATGTGCAAGTGCATTCTAATTATCTGATTCCCTCTTGATCCTAATGAACTTAGAGGAGCTTTATCCTGACAGACAATGCTTGACTGCTTGCTGCTCTTCCCAAATTATTCCTCTGTCTTACCTGCTACAGCTGCCTTCAGGCTGTTTGTGCAAGTTCACAGACTGTAATTGTTTGGGTCATATATTAGCCTTTGACTTATAAGAGAGGCTAAGTAATCTGAACATTTCCATGGCATGCCTGCTGACTTTAATAATCTATTATTAAATCTATAAGGATTTCAGGTACTCTGTGCTTCACCTTAGTTTTTCTGTGCTAATAAGAGCAAAAAATCAGTCCCATAAAAACTTTGCAATGGAAATTGGGTGAATAATGTGTTGGTGAGGCAGAAGCCAGGACTGCTGCCAGAGGGAAAAATAACCTAATTTTTGATACAACATGACTGAGGAACTAGAAGGATGCTTTGGGGTTAGGAGGGCTGGATATGCCCTACAGTACCAGCAGGCCAAATCTTGAAGGCTGAACTGTAAGCATCTTCCACCAGGCACTGAAAACCCTGGAGCCATTGGACATTAAAGCCTTGACCTATCTTAATTAAGGTTTGTTCTCAACTCACAGAAAATAGTTTCAAGCTTTGGTTGAAATATAAATAGAACAACATCCTAACATATAATTGCTGGGGGTTTTTATCATTTTAAGGTGAGTAAAGGGTAATCCTCCTAAAGAAGAGCTTCAAGTCATATTGATTTTTACTCTCTGGGACATAAATAGGTGTATCAGTGATCTGCCACTAGGGATCCATAGCTAGAGAGTGGATATTTCCTGAGATTTTTTGCTTGTTGTGCAGCTCCTCTATTCAGAAACCTTTTGGCAAGTTGCTTTCCTGCAGGTCTGTTTGAATTCCACAGCAAATGTCTTGTTTGTGATGCCCTCACTGGCTAGGAAGGGGACCTAGAGAAAACAGAGCTCAACCTGGGATGCAGACAGCAGTGATGATACACCACTCTGGTATTTTTAAGTATTACTGGCAGCATATTTACAACTGGAAATTTTCCATCCTGAGAAGAATACCCAATGTGCCAAAAGCTTCCAAACAGATCCCTCCTGCTAGGATTTGGGCTAATGAATTTTTCACCATGAACATATCAGAGATAAACACCTGTGGCAAACACATGTGTGGAGAGATCAAATAGCATCTTGTTTGGGTTTTTCGGTGCTTGAACTTCTGCCAGCATCAGCTGTGGAGAGCAATCAAAGAGCTGTTATGTAGTTGTGCTGGGATATTTTAGACCAAATGAGATCAACAGTCCAGAATCCACATTTCTGCTTAACAAGTTAATCTACAATTAGGAGAATGTACAAGGGAATCCACCTCTGCTATAAAAATGTTAATTATTAGTAATATTTTTGCCTCTCTCTTAACTCAAGACACGTTATTTCACTGTCTCACAGTCTCCTGTCTTCATTCTCCAAGTTTTGAGTCTTGTGCAATATTTAAGAAAATGGATTTCTGCAGCTTTAATATTTTCTTACTGGGAGAAAAAAAAAGCAGATGATTTGATTGTTTGTCAAGCTGCAAAATCTTCCTGAACAAAAAATATACTGGATCTTTAAACCTATACTAATAACATATTCTCTAGGTACTTATAATGGAAGTTTTAGCAATTAGAAAGCTTTCTACTCTTTATCTGGAAAGGTAAACACTGAGTATTTTCTTCTGTTTGTTCTAAGATGTTCCTCACAGAAAGACTTGGACCAACTTGAGCTTTGCAAGAAGGGACACAATTTAATCAGTAGACCCAGTTTGACCACAAATGTGGGGATATATTTTCAAAATAATTCAATTGTATGAGTGTTCTTGGGACTACTTCTGCCTGAAAATTACTGTAGCTAGATAGGTAGATATGTAGCTCTAGATTTGGCATGAAAGATTATGAAATGCTTTTTAAATGCAAAATTTGTTATTAAATCAACAGAAGCACCATCAGTCATCATGAAACATTCTTCACAATGTGCTTTGAAAAGTTAATCTTGCTTACTGAAATGATTAATCTAAAGGAACATGTAACTTGTCATATTAGACTCATTTCTCCATTTGGTTGAGTATCCTGCAACAAAGCACATCATCAGACACTATAAACCTGTTGTGGCTGGCCTCATCTCACTAAACAAGTTTATTGAAACCCTCGAGTGTGAAGGTGTCTCAAACATTTTTGGAGCCCTCTCTGTTTTGAGAGGACTACAGAGATGTCTCTACCTATGCTGCTTCACAGCCATTGCTGTACTGACTGCCTGCCAGCACTCATCCTGCTGGAATCCACCAGCAACGCTTCCCTTGGTGGAGCTTCCATCCCTTGGCTGAGTCCTGCCCACTAAGGGTGTGTCCCTTCAGACAGGACAGGATGTGCATGGCTTGGCTGGCTGGGGTACATGGAGCTGCCTGTGCTTTGGGGGGGATGCTGCACATCAGGCATAGAGTCCATCCAGTGTGCAAGGCTCACCTGAGTCAGAGTCCCAGCCTTCTCTACAGGGTCTGCCACAACAACAGCTCCTACTGTGGATATTTGCATAATTATGGCTGAGTAAAACCCCTAAAGGTAAATATTAATGCCATGTACAGCCCTGTACTCTCCTAGAGTTACTTGAAGGTGCTGTCAGCATCAGGAAGATACACCCAGACCTGAAGGCTATCTAAACCAAATCCCACAGGTTTGTAATAAATTTTTTGTTTTTTCCCTTATGCAAAGGTAGGTTGTTGCTTCCAAGCTTTTCCTTGTTGAAGGGGAGCACTTATATTTCATCAAAACCCAAGTTCTCTGCTGTGTGGAGAGGTGCTTGTGGCTGCTGGTGGCTCTCACCACAGCCCCTCTAGGCTTTGTCCTGTTTGTTGCTAGATGCCAATATGCCTGCTTGCTATTTCAAGGTTGGGGCCCAAAGACTTGAGTCTTAAATGATGCCCTGAATCTACATAATGTGAAAAGCACCAGTGGCTGAGCACAGTATGTTAGGAGAGGAACAGAAAATGTAAAGGTGGCAGGGAGAAATAAATGACTTAGTGCAAGGGAAAACACTGTGAGCTTTGGGTTGAGGGTGGACTTGGTTCTTCTTTGTGGTGACCTGACTTTTTTTTCTTTTTGTCTGTAGTATTTATAAAACATGAGGTGTTATTGGGAGATGATGCATCTGGTCCTGAGAAGTGCTGAATGCTGAATAAACCAGCCAAGATTCTACTTCTTTCCAGCACTTTTGCTTGTTATTTGCCCAGAAACAGAGTTCTGTTACAATGAAATGAAAATATGTTTGTGGGAAAATAAGTGAATGTTAGGATTGGGTTTTTGCCACAAACTTTTGATGCACATGTGTTCTGGAGGGAGTGGGGAAATGAATAGAGCCTTGGATTTTTCTGGCATGTGTTTGCCTTCCAACAGTTTCATTTCCAGTAGTTAATTCTCCAGTATTTTTCAGGATAATGTGAAGCAGATGAGCTCATGCATAGTGTAAGAAAATGAAAGTAATTCCAAACTCTGGCAGAGACATTTTAATCCTAATTAAAACTGAAGGAGGGAAGAGAAGGAATTAAATGCATTTTATAGTCCTGACTTATTCTCCATCAAGGAGATTTTTTCCCATTCTAGAATGCCCCTGCATAATTTCTAATCAGCCTTTCAGCCTTCACCATGAGTGACAGAGAAAGGAGGAGAATGTCTGCCAGTGTCTTGGGAGAATTTATTTAAGGCTCTCCTGAGCTGTGGAAGGGATTTGTCATTGTCAATATCAGCAACACTGCTGATCAGCACCCTGGTCAGTCTTGTCATCAGAAGAGGAAATAGAGTGTGTGTATGTGACAGATAAAGAGAGAGTGAGAGAGAAATTGCTTCACAGAAAAATAACACTCATGCTAGCCATCTGTGTCTGTGTGTATTCTAGCTGTTGTTCCACTAATTCTTGAGAAAATAAAAACAAGAACAGGCATTCAATTTACTCTCTAATTTACTTCACTGAGCATTTTGGAGATGAACTTGTGAGGGGGAGCATGCTGGCCTGGGGAAAAAGGAATACAGTGCTCATTTCCAAGATATCTTCTTTTCTATGCATTGAAATTTTGTCAGTTAATTTCAGGAGACCCCAAAGAAACTGTGATAAGTGAGCCTCTTGTGTTAAGAGGCTTGGGATCTGCAAAGCATCCAGAATTCCAGGGGCTTATCTGAGCTTATCAGCAGTATCTGACACTCTTTGATCTGCCAATTGAGTCAGGAATCTCTTTGAAACAGGTGTCTGTGTAAGGGTTGCATTATGATTCTGGTCAGCTTCAGGCTCTCACTGCACTTCCAATTTGATCCAAAAATGCTTCTGCTGATGTGGGCTATAAAACACTCAGTTGTAGGTGAGGTAGTTCTGTCTTCCCTAATTGCAAGATTCAGTTATTTGTAATTTCAAAGGTCGAGAGATACATCTCTGATAAAACAATTCACCAACACATTTGAGCTCTTTTGACACAAGCAGGAGGTATTCCTTCCAGATCATAGATAAATACAGAAAGTATTTTCTGTACAAAAAGAGATTTTTTTGCTGAAGCCTGAGGTGCCTGAGACTTTCTATTATTGCTTTCCTTTTCTTGCTGGAGCAAAAGAGCTGCTGCACGTTAGGGAATCATGGTCAGACTGTGCAGCAAATCCCTCCCAGGCTCTTCCTACAGTCAAAAGGGTATGGCCATGCCAATGTGCAGAGTTCCTCTTGGCTGATTCAGCCTCCTTTGAAGCCATTAGCTGGCTCCAAATGGCTGAATTTTAAGTGTAGTGAAGGCATGGCATAAGAGGACAGATGGAATATTAATAGACACACTTAATTTGCTGGGTTTGGGCTCACGTCCTCTTCCCATGTCCTTGGGGTCCTGAAATTTGGGACAGAAGGAATCAGCTGCATATTACCTCTTCATATACTCATAATTCTGTGCTTAGATACTGCTTCTTTGGGTTCTGGGCTTGGCATATGGGAAAGCATAGCATAAGAAATCCTTCTTGCTGCCTTGAAGAATATTCAAGGACTAGGATTTAAGTTGGATTTCTAGATTACAAAATTTTAATAAGAGAACAGGCTATCAGATAATCACTCTGTTTTTATTTACTTTATTTGCTGATTTCAATCATGAACTGTACTCTTTACTACATCACAGGGTCTATAGATATTCTTGAATCTTTTAGAAAATAGTAACAAAAGCTGCTCAGGGGGTCTTGATTTTAATTTCATTGGCATATCCATCATAAGAGGCTATTAAGGAAATTAAGCAGTGATAGAGTAAGACCTAAATTTGTATGAAGCACTAGAAAAATTCTGATGTACAAAAATTGTTTGAATAATTGGCTGGTTTCCAACAGCAGCAAAATTCTGCAGCTAGTACCTAAAGCCGAAACAAAATTGCTACAGTTGATGGTGGGTAGGTGAGAGGGAGGGATTCTTGCGTTTTTTAAAAGAAGAAATTTTCAATTTTTCAGACTTAGAATGTTAATTGGAAATAATTTGATCTCATGATATTCTAATGAAATCTTCATTGTGCTTGCCTATCCAGGACTGCCTCAGTCTAGGTTTCTAGATGTTATGGCTCCAAAACAACTTGAAAGGTGGATTTTCCACAAATACATTGTCAGTTCTCATTCAGAGGGGAAGCAATGGTGCTTGGGGCAGAATATTTCAAACAGTTTAATCTTACACTTAAGATAATGCTGTCACTCTTTCCTGAGTTTGACTGGGGTAGAGTTAATTTTCTTCCTGGTAGCTGGTACAGTTCTGTTTTGGATTCAATATGAATAATGTTGATACCACACAGATGTTTTAGTTGTTGCTAAGCAGTGCTTATTCTACATCAAGGACTTCTCAGCTTCTCCTGTCCTGCCAGTGAGAAGAGAGGAGGGGCACAAGAGAGGGGACACAGCCAGGACAACAGACCCAGACTGGCCTAGGGAATATTCTATATCATATGACATCATGCCCAGGATATAAACTGGGGAGAAGGTTGGCTTGGGAATTGGTTGGGTACCAGCTGACAAGTGATGAGGCACAGTGAGTGGTGCATTGTGTTTCACTTGTTTTGTATATTCTACCTCTTTTACCATTACTATTATTATCATCATTATTATTATTTTCTTTCCTTTCTTTCCCATTAAAGTGTCTTTTTCTCAACCCATGACTTTTCTCACTCTTCTGATTTCCTCCTTCATCCTGTCAGGAGTGCATGGTAGAAGTGAGAGAGTGGCTGTGAGGTCCTTAGGTGCCAGCTGAGGTTAAATCAAGACACTTTCTCTGGCTGAGACTTTAATAAAGCACTTCACACTCAAAAATATTTTTAGATCAAATTGAGAGTACGAATTGGGTGAGGAAATTGGAATGAAGCTCACTTCTAAACTGTTACTCATCATTCGGCAAACAGGCCCACAAGGGAAACCAGGCATAGGGATAAGCTAAGCCTTAACCATGAAGAATTCAGAGAAATAATGAAGCTGAATGTGGAAATGACTAATCCTAACCTAAATCTTAAATTTTGGCTGGCTTCTGTTGAAAACTATACAGCTAATAAAACCTCCCTCACTAGGGTATTTTCATTTCTTTGCCTTTTTTTATTTGTTTACTTGTTTGGGTTTTGTCCTGTGTTGCTGACCAAATCGCTACAGCTGTGTGAAAAGACAGGTGAAAGTAAGTCTTGAAAAACAATTTAGCTGGAGAAATCACTGGACCTGCTTGCACATATTGCTGGATTCTACCTTGCTTTTTTTAAAATATTATATTATATATTTTATATATATATATTGAGGGAGGAAATGCAGAGAAACTCTTGGTCAGCCAGCCCAAACCATTGCTGCTAGCCATTAGAATTTATTGCTGAAGAGAGCTCATGTTAGTCAATTCCCAGCACAGAATCCATACTGCTATATTTGGCTCCTGCTCAGAAGGGAAAATAATATCTAGGCAACAAAATGTTTTGGGCTGTTTACCTCAAACTTAAAAACAACAACTAGCTTGAAGGCTGAAAATAATTGTGAGAGATCTTATCCCCTGAAGACATATTTTCATACATAAAATATATGAAATAATTAATATATAAAATATATGAATATGAATAAAAATATATTAATATATATTTAATATATAAAATATATGCCCCCTGTAATTTGTGCCTTTTTGTTAAAGTAATATTCATTATCCTAAGAAAGAGTCTGCCCTATTCCATGCACTTTCTATTGCTTTACTGAAGAGGCACAAACAAGACCTATTAAAAATATGGGATGTCTTTTGTTATCCTAAGTTGTAACATCTGGGGGTTACTCAATATACATGGAATTTTTCTATATAGAGAAGCATGATGGCCACACAGATGAACAGAAGATGGTTTCTCCCCTCCCCACTGAAGTTCAAATTAATTAATTTTTTTTTTTTTCCTATACTCCTGGATGACTCGGATCTCTCCCTCAGAGCATCATATACACAGTGATTTGATTGTCTGCCAGGAAACTGGTGAGAAGCTAATTTACTGAAAGGAAAACAAACAGTGATTGCAAATGAACAGTGAAACTGCAAGTGTGGTCATGGGCCCTGCCATACTTGGGGATTTTTCTCTGTCATGATGGTAATCATGTTCCATATCTGAGGAAAGTAAGGTTGGTGCTACTGTCTGCTTGCCATCACAGTTGCTAAGATATTATTTTGGTGCATTTTTTGCTGACTAGTATTGTTTTTTTCTGGGAATTGTAGCTTTTGAGTGCCCCACGGGATGAACCTTAAACTGCATAAAACTGCAGTGGGGTTTAATCTTGGAAAACTTACTTATTGTTTTTCCCCCTTCACATTCAGCATAAGAAATCAACAGTCACTGAAAATAGCTTATATGCAGGAATATTTGGAATTTTTTTGTATACCTGACTTCGCTTTTACCTCTGGGTCATGTTTGCCTCATTGTCACTTCATTTCTCTTACAACCATGGAATATTGGATATTATTGATTGTTGATGTTGATCTCTCCTGAGATTAAGCAGTTGGTTTTAATTAGCCAAAGGCAAATAATCCTGTTCCAAGGTGAGCAGCTCAGATGGTTTGCCTTCTGAGGAGCTTGGCTCCATCACTGTCCTTTGACTACAGGGGGAGTAAAGCAACTTGGTAATTAGGCTATGCTGGATGCCTACACTTTTACTTGGGGACAAATTCTACCTCTCTAGGAGAAAAGCAATTTTTGTGAATGGATAACATAGGTGATCCCACTGCTTTAAATCTATGAGGAAATATAAGGACTACTGAAAGTAAGGTATTAACTTGATTTTAATTGAAAGTATAGGTTAAGTATGTCTAACACCTGGGGAAAGTACATTTTATTGTATGTCTTCCTCAAGTTCTGGCACACTCTGAGTCAAAAAAGATGCAGAAGCTGACAAATTATCTTCTGAGGCTGATTCTTTCTCCATATGTGTTGTTAGATTTGTTAAGGAGTGCAGTTCTTCATGCACTTCTCATAGGAACAGAGCATTTCCCAGGGAAGGGAAAGGTCACCTTCTTCAAGCTTCAACTGTAAATAAGCAGTATGGAGTCCAGTAATTCATAACTAAATCATGTCTGACAGAACTGATAAGTCTGCTCTGTTGTGAGTGTAAATATCAGAGCTGCACTTATTAACCTATGAATGCAAAACCTCTCCAGAAAGCCCACTTATAATTAAGGCAGATGATAACATACTTATGCTTTTTCTCAGAGCTGAAGAGAATAATAATGTACAAATATATACACTTTTAATTGAGAAAGCATCTGCTTATGCCAGGAGCTGGTGGTTGCTGTTCTTCTCATTCCATAACTCATGAAGGCTGGTGAGCTGCCTGTAACTCACAGTGCTGCACATGGTCCTGACCTGGGTGACTACTGCAGCAGGGAAAACACTGAAGTACGAGTTTAATCATTTACCATTAAAGTTTAATCCCTGGTGAGCTGGATTCACAGGGTTACACATGTGACTCTGTGCATAATGATAAATCTGGTTGCCACATGAACGTATTACAGCGTTGGCTAAATATAGACAGTCAGTTAAAGTTCTGCCTATGGTTTCCCTTAGGATCTGCTTAGAGAAGAATTTTATCCTGAAGACACTCCCTCCCCAAATTTATATTTTAAAAAAATATTAAAATCCGAGCATGCAATTTGTTTGCATGCTTTGAATTCCTAACAGGATGTAAAATTCACTGAATGGTGATTCTGCTGTATATAGATGCATAGAGACACATGAGAAGAACCTTACTGAAAGAAAGATGGCAAAATTTCAGTAATGTATTAAAAGATCTATATACTGGCCCAATTTGATTGAAACAAAATCCAAATGGACTATTTAAAATTTTTAAAATAAGCTAAGTGTTATTTTTCTTCTCCAAGTTTCTCTAGGAAACACAAACATCAACTTTCAAAATTGTGAAGAGAAAACAGGGTCAAATCAACTTCTTTTGTAGCACAAAAATTTTGTAGTACAAAAATTTCCATCACTTCTTTTAGTGCATCAGCACTGCAGCTATAAAAGAAAGCAAGCATGCAGTATTATTGGCACAGATCACAAGAAATGATTCCTAGTAAATAAGATCATTTTGCAGCAGGGTCTTAATTCATTTTTTGAAGCCAGAAGAGGAGTTCTCCAAACTTCCTTCCCTCTATCCTTTTCTGTTGTAGCAGCACAAGAGAGAGGAGCCACTCAGTAGCCACTCTGGGATCAGCTTCAGGCTCAGTGGTGGGACCTTTGTATGCCTTTTGCATATGGATATAGCATTTATCAGTAACTTCAATGTTATAAAGACCTGAAAGCCTCCTGTAATTTGTGCCTTTTTGTCAAAGTTAATGTAATATTCTTACTTATGTCCTATGAAAGTGCATGGAATAGGGCTGGCTCTTTCTATTGCTTAACAGAAGAGGCACAAAGTATGAGCAGTCACAACAAATACTTAATTTTGATGCTACATTTATTCATTTCCAGATCCATGGAGAGAATTTAGCTGAGACTCAGTTTTAGTTACCTCTGACAGTGAACCCTCATAGCGAGACTTTAAGGCATTTGCTATTCCTGGCAGAGGGCTGAGGGTCTCACTGAAAGCACTGTTTTGGAAAAGGATATTTTTCACAGTCCCAACAACTCCAAGGTAATCCTTAGAATTTTGAGCAGTTAATTTTGTTTCTACTTTGAAGGCCAACAGACTGAATTAATTTCAAACAGTGGTGAAGGGAAATATCCATCTGGGAAGTGAAATGAAGGGCACTGTGAGCACAAGAAAATAAAGCAGGATACAAATATTGGAGAAAAATAAAAGAGAGGAAAAGTGTGGAAGTTGTTCTTCCTCTCTCTTCCTTTTGATCCCAGGAGTCCTTCAATGCTGCCACATGGGGAACCAGTGTAACACCTGACCAGGGAGTCAAAGGATGATCCTGTGAGAGATGTTTCATCTAAGGGCAAAGTTAGGCACAGAACTTGAGAGGCAATGATGCCATTTGTTCGGAGGATATTGCTAGGGCCAGGGGATTGCAGGCTTCACTGCTTCACTAAACTGTGCCCCAGGGACAGATGCAGCATTTGCCTCTCATCCTTTCTTCTGCCCATTGTTCTGCTACACAAGATATGCCAGCAACAGAGGGGAGGTGACAAGTTACAAGTATGCTTTTCCTCCAGACAAATCATATTGTGGCAGGTTAGAGGGACTCAACTTGTTGGTTTGTCCAAAATAAGGTAAAAATAATCAATAACAGACTAAAGACTGTTCTTCCATTAATCAGGAAGAAAGGATTGCTAATCCTTAAGTTTTTGATGCTGGATTTACTCAATGAGAAATTGGATTATTTTTTATTTTTCAGATGAGAAAATAGCTGTGCACCTACACAATTATTCTCTTTATTGAGAATAATTATTCACTCAAAATTTCCATTATTCTAATGAAATACTTCTTACAAATCTGTCTATCATTCCTTACTCCATTCTGCCAGCCAAAGTGACATAGATGCCAGTGTTCTTGCCTTGGGTCAAGAGAAAGCACAATATTATCTTACCTTGTACTTTATTTTCTGTTTCATTTTTCTAATAATTGTTGGTTTTTAGAAGCATGCTCTCATATTTTCAGAAAGCAAATCTCTGTGAGGCTTGTTCAAGGTGAGAGAGTGTGACCATACATGTTTACCAATGTATGCTTGGTCTCTCATCACTGCTCTGAGATATTCTCACACATCTGTTAAAGTGTTTCACTGTAATATCACGATCATAGGACAGCAAAACTCTGCTTTTATGGGTGGGTAGGTCCAAGTCTTGTCAGCCATCCCTGTGAACTGAACTCAGACTTAACTGCTGTGCTCTACTGATCCTTCCACTTTGATCTTCTATTTTATACTCAGTGAAGCCACGGAAGTGAGTACAAAACCTCAGCATGAAAAATTATTTCAGTGTGGAAACCAAGTTCTTAATTTAGAATTTAAAAATGTAGGCTGTCATATCTGCCTCCTGAGAAAGGGAGTCAAAAAAGAGAGTGAGAGAAAAGTGGAAAAAAGGAAAAAAATACATTTTTCTTTTGCAAATGCAGTACTGTTGACTAAGTCCATTGAGCTATTGGTGTTGTTAGCAGGAATGCTTGGGATTTGAAAGTAGTTGAAAAATAAACAGTGTATGTTTATATGGGGCCACTGTGGAATATAAGCACTCAACAATACACAATTTTGAAGAATGAAAAATATTTAGGAATTGGAAATTATTGTCATCCAACATTTGTCTGCCATCACTTATCAAAGGCATGGTGTATACCAAGGAGTAGGCAATGGGAATCATGTTTCTTCTGTCTCTGCTGATGTTTTCATATACAAGAAAAGTAACTTTTCATCTTTAGAAATAAAAAAGGAACTTTTAGAGTTCTTTAAAATTGTTTTTTTAAGAGTAGCAGAGAGCAAGATGCAGGAGTTTTATATTTTTCAATTTTTGTAATCTTCATGCTAAAATAGAGCCATGTCTGCCTTACTTTGACTTTTGTTTTCCACAGGCAGCTCTATGCAAGCCACCCAGAATCTGTGTGCAGTCAGCTTGGCTGAGCTGTCTGAATTCTGGGTTGGATTCTTACTGATTGTCTGTACAGCTACCTTGAATGCATTCAATACCACCAAGAATGTGGAAGTTAATCTCTTATGTTTCTATAAAAGCAGCCAGTGTAGTTAGCTTTTTTCCTCCACCAAATTTCCTGTTCTCAGCCCTATCATGAACCTTTTATTTTTCTTTTTGGTCACCTGCTTTTTGCAATAATGATGGGCTGACATTCTCTTGAAACCTCTTATTTCCAACAGATCTCCTGTGTATCCTTACATTTTTCACCACCAGTTCCATCTGTCATATTACTTTGGCTCCTATAGGTGTTGAAAGCAAGCACATAACCTTGAAAGTGAACCCAGACATTCCAAACATTGGATTCAGCCAGACAATGAAACTTATTTGGGGTTTTTGATAAACAATTATTTAAAATGTTAAAACATCCAGTTTGTTTCAGTCTGCCTTGCTCTTTTCAAATTCTTATGAGTCCATAGAAGGCAGTCAGATTGAGTGTGTTAATATGCTGTGTCATTAATAACTATCCAGCATCTCTCCATAAATATGTGTGTTGTTTCTGTCTTTATGGACTGGTATTTACATATGTAATGTATATTTTATATGCTGCTCATAATGGATCATTTTGTTCTTGCAAGCTTCAAATTCAGCAGGAAATTACAAAATCTCATGAGTTTCCAGTGCACTTCCTTTAAGCTGCAGAGTAACAGAAATCCTAAGTGATAGAAATTAATGCAATATACACAAAATTAGGGAAAAGTTTGCTATAAACAGATCAGTTTACTAAATAACTCTAGATCTAGAAATAAATCTCTAGCAGCTGAACTGCCTAATGAAAGACAGTGATCTTAATCCTTAATTAACAATTAAGTTATTAAAAAATGCTAAAGTTTGCTTAAGGGAAACAAATAATGGTGAGGTGCCTGTCTCATCTTTGATTAAGATTGTGTTATTTTGTAGTGGAGAATAAACACTTTGCAATCTTGTCTTCTTCAGAACTGAATAAAGTTTTGTAAAATATCCTTGGAACCTATCAGCTCCCCATGAGGAGAGGATTGGATACCATGTATATGTGAGAAATGGGAGTATTTATTCCAGAATGATAGTTCATTTAGTTCTGAAGTTCTTTATGCATGTGATAATGCCAGATCTTAGAATTAATCAGCAGGATTAGTTCACCTGCCTTTATTCAAGCAAAGTTGTATGCAAAAAGTTGTATGCAAAAACAGATGTGTACGCAACTTCTTAAAGGGTTGTTTTTTCTTTATCTTTTATTTTCTTTTTTTTTTTTTTTTTTGGTTTTTTTGTTTTGTTTTGTTTTGTTTTTTGTTTTTGTGTTTTTGTGTTTTTTGTTTTTTTTAATATAGGGTTGCTGGAGATTTTATTAGAAACAAAGAATCCGATTCTTTCTTGGAGCTTATAGCTTGTATGCATTTTGTATTGTCAAAGATGATGAATTACTTAGGGTCAGCAGCAATACTGGAATAGCAGCTGATCATTTAGCCCTGCAGGCTTTTGCACTTGTGGCTCCTCTTGAGCACAGCATGTTCACAAGTTCAACCTTATATGCTAGATATTAAATTGAAGCCATAGAAAGGCTAATTAGCAGGTTAGCTGTTGCCTATGTGTTTATAATCAGAGCACAGCACTGGATATTGGTCTCAAACCCATTGTGCTTGAGATGGAATATGAGACGATAATTTTGGGAATGCAACAACCATATGTTCACCCTGTGCCAGAGAAACAGATTCGCTTGGTACTACTTAGTTGACCAATTTTTCTTGATAATTTGGAGATTTTGATGAAAGGATGTAACTTTTGAGTGCTAAGCCACATGCATGGAAGCAAGTTTTGACCCTGGAATGCTGCCATGATCACAAAGACAGGGATCCAGGAGACACTACCTATAGGCCTAAGGAAAGATGACAGTTCTTTAAGGACCCAGTGTGGGGTGAGAAAGAGGGTGATCCAAAGCTCATCCCACTTGATCTTTGTCCTCCAGAAGATGTTGCTGCACCCATGGGAGAGGAAGGCAAGTGCATGGAGCACACCTCATGCCCACAAACAATGCTGGCTACGTGGGCTGTGCCCACACCACCAGAGATGGAGAAGACCCAAATCAAAAATAAGCCCCAGACAGACCCAAAAGGCCCTGCCTGACCAGGGGTGCTTTGAGACTGCAGCCAAACAGCGCTCAGGATTCAAAGGGGTACCTGTAGTGAATGATTGGAAACTCACTCCTGTCCTGTAGTACTGGTTCTTGGCTGAGTTACAAACTGCCCTCTGTCTGCTGAGATACTGACCTCAGTCAACATTTGCAGGATTGCTACCAGAAGTTTTTGAATCTGCAAGATAACCAATGTTTTGGCAGATGTTCAAGACCTCTGTGTGTGTATGTGATATTTATTTCTATATCTTGAGTTGCAGTGTTGTGTGAAACTTCTGTCAAGACATTAGTATGTGTCAAATTTCAAGTCAAGTGATTTAGACTTCCATTTTACTTATTATTCTACTGATTTATTTTTTCCCCCCTTTGGCTTTGAGGAGAAAATGAAGACCAAAAAACAAATACAAAAATCCTCAAGTATACAGAGAAAGAAAATATACCTCACTTCTTATCTAGTTAGTTTCCAGATCTTTTCATACCCTTTACATCAGCAGAGTATTGAGTACAGCTGACAAGGATGGAAGAGTAGCTTCAGACAGGCAATAGTTTAGGCTGATGCAGGCAATTCTACAACTTGACAGTCTGGGAGCTAAGGAGGATTTGAGGGAAAGGATGAAAGACTTGCCCTCATGTCAGCCTTACCAGCAGCACAGCTTACCATAGACACAACACTTATGGTATTTTGCTGGTTGTGCAGCTAAGAAGGTGAAGTAAATGTGGAGCTTTTTTTTCTGGAGCAAGGCCAGCTCTTTCTTCCATGGAACAGCAAGGCTAATTGTGTCCACGAGCTTTTTCTGGCTTGGACTTCTGATCACTTGAAGGATGTAATAAAACTAAAATAAGCTGAAAACAGTTGAATTATTTGAATAGAATAGAGAGGTGGATTTTCAAAATTAGAGCAGTAATTAAATAAATGTTGGAAAGCCAGATTTGGAGGAGTTTTCAGTTCTTGAAGTTGAAAGGAATCCTCAGTGCTGAAGCCTGAATCTTTGTCACCTAAAACCTAGTGTCATGTGGTGTCTTTGCCATGGCTATCTATACCAGTGGGATGGAACTATATTCATAATGATGCCCTGCCTCCTCTCCAGACTGCAGTCCTCTCCACTCTTGAAAGTCACAGTGGCTCCCAATTTATTCAGTATAATATTTACACATGGATCTAAATTCTGTTTTGCTACAAACTTACATCAACAACAGCAAAGTTGGAAAAATCAAAATTTAAGGGGTGGAGGTTATGCCTGTTCTTGGATGCCATATATAAGTTATACACAAAGGCCTATTCAGTCAGGAAGATGCTGTTATCACTTTATAGTCCTGGAAACTTGTACCTATGTAAGGTTACACATTTTCAAAATTCCAAAACCTTATTTTTCTCCTCTTCTCTTTTGCTGGTGTTTTAAATTGCTAGCATCTCAGAGGTGCAATCTCCAGCTTCACTTGTTCTGGAAATTCAATTCAGAAGGTAATTCTACTGAAGAGCCTCTGAAAGTGAAATCCAGAAATGCACCTCGCTGATCTATGGATGTCTGAGCTGCTCAATAATAGCCAAGCATAAGTCCCATCTGAGTTAACAGATAAGGTCTAATTACAAGAGCTCCCGTGGTAGAGCTTGTGCTTGAGAGGCAGGAGGTCTCAGGGATGTTTTATGCAGAGAAGAGTTAGATTAACCAGGAAGAGAAGATAAAGTATGGATAAACAGCTAGCTAGACAGTGTAGGAGGGGGTATTAGTAAACTAGTAATTGATGTGATGTTTAAACTATTTTCTGTAAAGTTCACTGTGGGGAAAAGGATAAGAGTTAATTATATCAGTAACTCAGAAGTTGTTCTGAGGCTGTTCATGTGATGAGCCCATGATAGGGACCAGAAAAACTGTTCAATCACAAGTACAGGAAAATTCTTTACTAAAGGGAAGTCCATAGACATGGAGTCTCCTCCATAGCCCAGGTCTGCAGGATGATTTTCATTCAAATGCTGGTACCAATCACAGGTCAGTCCCCAAATGTAACATTTGATCTACACCCTTGTGGAAGGGCAGTCTGGTGCTTACTCCCACTTCTCTCTTAGGGATGTTCTGTGCTTTTCTGGCCTGAGATGCTTATGAGGAAAGCATTGTCTGTGCAGTATCTGTCTTGGTAATTTATAGCAAATAATTGCTGTATTATTTTCCTGTGATTCTATGTGTTATGTGAGCAATGCCCTATCTTGCCATCAAGACAGAATTGCTTTCTATTCTGGGAAGTGAAGGTCTGTTTTGGGGCTGTGTTGAAGTGCTGCTCCACTCTGAGACTTGACTGGGCCAGATATATTTCCCTTCCACTGTAGCTGTAAGGGTGAATAACCAGAGCAAACCCAGTCACTGCTGACATTCTCATCATTTGTGCCATGTTTAAGCAATGTTACACCTCTGAGGGAGTAATATCACCCTCTCCTTCAGGGTTCCCGACTTACATGCTGAAAACTAAGCACTGGCTTTAGTGCAGTGTTTTGTCCTCCACCAAAGATTAAGGAGAAGGGATAATGGCTCAGTGCATTACCTGGCCAGCTACCCGCCTAGTTCAATCTTTCCACTTTGTTGGCAACTCCAAATGGCTGCTCTAAGCCAAGGGGGAAGCACCTGTTCTACTCTGTTGTGCTATTAAGCATATTTCTGCAACTGTGCTTACATTAGGTTTGTTCCACTGTGACCTCCTTGAAAGGCTAAGTGCAACTTAGTGCAAGTGAGGGTTGCAGAACAGTCTTCAAAGACTCTTTAATGTTGTATTTTTATCTTTGTCCAAAGATAGGCTAGTCATATTCATAAAGCTGTGATTCCTCTTTGATAAACAAGGTTCTTTAAGATTCTTAAACAGGTTAATAACATCTATGACAGAATCTCCTATTTATGGTTCTAATCATAACCCTTTGGGATCCCTACAGACCAAATACCTAAGCTGCTGTCTCTACATCCTTCCTATCTTTATTCACATCCAGGGTCCCCAAGGCATCTTGTAGACATATTCTCTATGAAGTTATTTTCACTTTGTTGTATTTTGTTAGAGCTCACAAAAAGATCTATCAGTAAAAAAGTTGTTCTAACTCGCCTCACGTAAACATACCAATGCCTTAATTCTCATAGTATTCTGCCAAACTTCTAAATATTCCATTATTTATTTACTACTGATTAGATGATGGATGTTTTAAAACTATATTCTCTCTTCTTACAGTTTCCATTATACCAGTTTCCTGTTGATGATGACAGTAAAAATGTGCATGATATGGGGTGGAATAATGAGCCTGCGGAATGAAAAATAAGGTCAGATTTCTTCTGTGTAATAATATAGCAAAGATAAGATGTTAGATACCCTTTTTTGCTACTGTTTATAATGTATTTCCCTCATCCAGGGATGCTGGGTTCCTTGGATACATGAAGATAGTTTTCAGAGATCATTACAAATGTACCATTCCAATAGCAATGAAATATAACTAGTACTAACAGGGTCCAAAAAATCCAAATTCTCCAAGCTGTGGTGAAATGTTCAAAGCCTTTTTGATTGCTGAATTTTCTGCTTGAGATGTGGCTAGCAAGTTACTGCTTTTTTTCCTGACAGTCAGATGGTTTAATCAGAACCTACATGACATATTTGTCTGTCTTTAACATTTTATCACATCGCTCTGTTCTTTCATCTAGAAACTAGTACTTGTCCTTCTATGCAAATGTATCTATCTATTCATTAGTCTGTCAGAATGTCTATAAATATTAGATTGTTTTGAGGAGACAGTGCCTAATTTGTCAAATGAAAATATTTTTTCTCCAGCTTTCTAGCACACAAACTGTGATGGATGCAATAAAACCCAGAAGTTATAGCTATTTAGCTGATGGGTGCCTTGAAAGTGTGTCACACAAATTACCCAGCTGGAGAGAATTGAAACCACTGTGAAAATCCTTTTATTATCTTCAAAAACATTTGGACAGAAAAAAAAAAATTGACTTCATGTGACAGTTGAGGCCCATTTTTAATGACTTTTTCAGTCACCCATGCGTAGGAGATCAGTCGATGTATGGAGTACCCTGAATGATATTTCAATCCTTACATTTCACTGAAGATGTATTTTCTTTCTTGTCCTCATTGAAACCTCTTAGACTATCTGGTTACAAAATGTCTCAAAATATCCTCTGGCAGCCAAGAGAAAGTAGTAAAGTGTTTTTTGTTTCTTTTGCCTCTTTTCCAAAGTGGAACCATTCTGAAATCCATCAAGCAGCATAACAGCAACATGTTGTGCACACCCTGAAATAGAAGAGGTGTAAAATGATGTTGGCAACAAGTGTTATTGTTGAGAGTGCCTGTTCTTTGGAAGAAGAGGGAGGCATTGCAAGGAATGATATTCACTCTGATAACCACATGTCCATTTGTGCTCACACATGCATTTTTCAGAGCACTACAGTGTGCATTGACAGCCTGCAGAAGATCAGCTTCAAAAATTTCCTTTGAGTAGTTTCTTAGCCTCCAGCAGTGTCTGGGAAAGGTGTTTGTGATCAAACTGAAATGTAAAACTGAGACACTATAAATAGTAGCAAGTTCTGCTTCATGGAGAATATCCTTCTGTGATACAACATCTAGTTCTTCTTGAAGACAGTAAAATCAGTGTTGTATTATCATTTGTTTTGTATCCATTTTGTGTTAAAGGATGTTGATAATTGCTTATTCTAATAATTTCTGCTTCAGGTAAATATTGGTATTGTTTGTAAAGAGAAGCTTATTACCATAAAGGTTTTGTGGTTTTTTTCTTATATTATTTCTACCCTGATCTGTTGTGAGTCATACACTTCAACATAATCTTTGTTGACTTCCCTACAAACTTTCACTGGGTGGCAAGTACCTGGAGTACTCTATCCTTTGGACGAAAAAATGCCCAGCCTGTCTCTCCCCTCTGCACACATTTCCTCTTTTGTAGGTTTCCAATACTGCACCTCAATCTGGGTGTCAGTTTTTCTGCTCATCCTTAGCCCAGTGTCTTCAAGCTTATTGCAGCAACATGAAAACAGGAATAAGGAATTAGGAATCTGTGTGCAGTTTGAAGGAGTTTGGTGACTGGATAATCTGGAGGTCCTCGAGCTGCATTTTCAAAGTCACTTGTTTGACAGCCACTACCAATTTGTCCTCTTGAGGAACAATTAGGGAGAAATCATGGTATTGCACTGGTATTTGAAGTTTCCATTTCTGAGCATGGAACTGCCCTGCCTGCTCACAGGTCTCAGACATCTTTGGGCACCTGCCTGGGGCTGGAGAGGCATCTTGAGCATTGGTCCCATTCCTCTGGGTGTCTAAGATACCACTAAGCATCTGTGAACTACCAGTAGTACCAAGAGTTTTTTGTATCTCAGATATGACCTTTAATCCTAGACCAGGGCTTGAATAAGAAATATGCATACTAATTCTTTTTCAATCCATAGTTCAGTTTTTCTTTCTTTAACATAAGTTGGACAATGAATTTCCTGCTAGAGTGCCAAGGGTTTGCAGCAGAAGCTATCCAGCATATATCTTATTATTCTGCACTGCTTTCTTATTGTAAGGCAGCAAAATGGGGAGGATTACGAATTCTGAAGTTCTGTATTCTTTTCTTCCAAGCAAATGCAGTACATTATGATGGCTTTATTATTGAAGAATTAGGAAGAATAAAGCTACTTTACAGAGGAGAATTGGTTCATTCACTACAGTGCTTACTAAATACCTGCACACTTCTATTGTGAATACTAGCCTCAGGAGCATGGAGATATCTCCTTTCTTCCTGACAGAGGCTCTGCAGTGATTCTAGGCCACATGAGGTTGCAACTCTGGAGGAAAGAGTTTGAATTATGAGTGATCATTCTTCAGAGTTCTTTCTGATTTTTTTATTGTCAGCATTGATCTTGTTCTTATTTACATGTCCAAGGCCAGATGTACACAGGAAAAATGAGGCAATTACACATATGACCACCACATAAATTAGTACTCTTAAGTGCAAATGTTATTTTCACTGACAGAGTGGGTGGCTGGGGACCTGTTTTGTATTTGGCCTATAAGAGGCAGCTGGTGACAAGCTAATAACAAAGGAGAGCAGCAGACTGGTTTTGTTGGGACGAGTTAGGCAGTTTCAGTGGTGCCATGTTGACCCACAGAAGGGAAATGACTGATAACAGACACCAGAAATATTTTATTGTGGGTTTTGTTCACATCCATTTTCTCTTTAAAGTAAAGGGAATAAAATAGTGGCTTTACTAATAGTTAAAAAGTATTTGGAACAGAAAAGGAACTGTCTGATTCCCCTATCACTCTCTCTTTGTAGCAGTTCTTCCTAAATCTGTGATATCAGTTATGGTTTTTTTTTCTTCAGATAATGAGTCTATACAGTAATTTTCACAAGCCGAAAGGAAACACACCTGTTAAGAGAAAGAGAGTGGTTAAATCTGCAAGTGAGGGTTAAATCATCCAGTTGAGAAAAGGATGGGAAATACTTAACAGACTGGGCACATGAGCCATTTCTTGGACAGTCAATAAATAAAAAAGAGAGTTGAAAAGAGAGTTAAAAAGTCCTAAATAAATAACACACAGAGAAGAATTCTGAATTTAAGGAAAATAACAATGTGGTAGAGTAGGAGTTTCATGTGTGTTACCATTTCCAATGAACAGTTTAAATAAGTAAATCTGCAATAAATAAAGGCAAGGAGGAAATGGCAAAGCAAACAAGTTGAGGGAACAATCATTTCAGAGAGGCTGAATGAATATCCCACCAACTAAATATTCAGGATAATGCTGTTTCTATATTTCTATTGTAGTAGAAAAGCTGAATTTAAGAATCAGGAAAGGCTGTGCTAAGGCTACAACTTGACTTGTCAAACATCAACCTTGTATATCAGCCTAGGAGAAGCCTTAGGATGAGCTCCTCTTCAGGGGAAGATTTCTTTCACAGGCATTATGTTGAGCACAGCTCCCCATTTAATGGACAAATTTTGGAGAGCTGTTCAAACAGTTGAAAGTTATATAAAAAGTTTTTCAGGATTGTATCTTTCTTGTGCAATATCCCTCTGCCTTCTTTTGGTGGTAACGCTAAACATTCAGAAATTATAGGTTCTGCATTAGATTCCCTGATGCTAATAGAGTCCCAATATGGAGATATCCTCCATTTGCCACGAACTAAAGATTTTAAGATAACCAAAAATAAAATCTAAAGAAGGATTGTGTAAACCAGCAGGATTGAAACTGAAGGTATCCATATGATTAGTGTTCATAGGGACACCTATTCAAGGGTCATAGCTTGAATAACAGGAAAAAAGTGAGCCACATTCAGGAGCCAGAAGGCTTTTCTGTCCCTTCTGTCACTGACCAGAAGGCTGTGCTGAATTATGAGGCTGCTGGAACAGAGGCAGCAAGAAGGCACAAGTGGTCTGTGCTTGGCCAGGAGAAGGCAGCTGTAGGGTGTCACTGCCACTGCCTGCCCTTGTTCCTGTTCTTCCCATGCAATGCCAAAGGGCTGGGAAGGAGTGGCTGGAAAATTGCCCAGTGAAAAAGGATCTGGGGATGATGGTCAAGAGCTGGCTGAGCATGAGCCAGCAGTGTGCCCAGGTGGCCAATGGCATCCTGAACTTTATCAAAAATAATGTCACCAGCAGGACCATGGCAATACTTTGCACCAGTGAAGCCACACCTTGAGTGCTGTGTTCAGTTCTTAGGCCCTCACTGGTGAAGGGTCTGGAACACAACTCCTATGAGGAGCAGCTGAGGAAGCTGTGGGTGTTTAGCCTGGAAAAGAGGAGGCTCAGCCGCTGCTTGAGCCACTCTGCCTTTCCCACAAACCTGAGCCATGTTACATAAAAATCTCTGTTTTAAATGAGAAGGGGTTAAATACCTCATATTCCTGTGCTTGGAGTTCTAAACAGAGTTGAATGTTCATTTTTCTTAATGAAAAATGTATTTAAATAATGTAGGCTTTTCTTATTTTGTTGTAACTATCATAACACTACAGATTGCTCATCATATGCGAGTGCCTGTAGCTATTTGGAAGCGTGGCTACTATCATGTTGACTATAAATCTAAATTAACAGAGATACATGATTTATGTGCATATGATGTAAGCACTCAAGAGGCAGGCTATTTGTAAGAGAAACATAATTCTTTTATTAACTTCCAAAACCACCCTGCTTACTCCTTTGGGAATTCACATAGAACGTGTGCACATACAATTGCATAGGAGTAGTTCAAATAGGAGTGTGATTATAGGAAATACAATTCTGTTTACTATCTATAACATCTTTGATTGTTGATTATTCTTGTCTCAGTGCCAAAAAGAGCTGGAATATTGCCAGGAATTAGTTCAGGATAGTGGATCGTAATGAGTGTGATTGTAATCCCTTTTCCATAGAGAAGAAATTTTTTTCTCTCTGTCTAAAAAACTGGAATTAAATCTTAATTTGCTCTGTATGGAGCAAAATCAACTACCTGCTTGCAATAGAGCCCCTACCAACATAAAGACAAAAAAATAAGTTCATAATAAAGGACCCCGATTCAACATATTTGGGCTCAATCATTGATTTTTCCACTTGGCCTTTGACATGTCACCTAATTTCCCTGCTGAAATTCCTCTGTGAAACTGATTAATAATATTAATATCTTTATATAATTTATTTAGAGAATACACAGAATCTGGAATAGTGAGTGTTAGACTGTGCTTTGGAAGAACCAATTCATTACAGCTAGCCTGCAATAAGAAACACCTAGTCCAAAATCCTACTGTGCCTCAGATTTCTGTTAGTAAACAGGGGGAATGAGGTCTCCTGATCTCCAACACATGCTAGAAAGCCTGCTGATTCAGTCAACAATGGCTCATTGTCTAAAGTGTTGATTGGATTCATTAAGCACTGAAAGCTGTAGATGAAAAAGAGGGGTGTGCTTTAATTTCCTCATTCCTGCTGCCACTTTTCTCGATTTCTTCACATTGACATTCCTGCTTTAATTAAATGTTCAGCTCCTCCTTGTGATTTCTGCACACACCATTTCAAACAGTGTTTTTGTGGCAAAAATATGTCTAGACTGCTAATAGATCCTCTTGTGTTTTAGAGATTATTTACTGGGAATTTCCTCCTATATATTCCACTTAAAGTGTATTTGTCTGTCTTTCTCCTCTGAGTAAAAAAGTATTGCCTGGGACTGGCCAGACAAGCCTGCTGTGCAGAATTGATTTTCATGTTTTACAAGGTACTGATGACTCCAGTGATTCTGTTGCAAGTCGTTTGCCTCTTGATGGGCTCTCTTTCACATCAACAGCCCAAGCAGCAGCAGTAAGCTGATCTACATCAGAACTTCAGCAACTACAAATACTGAAGCCCTTGAAAGAAAGGCAACTAAATATTTAAAATATTATATTTAGGCATTTTAACCAGTTTTGTGCATTTGAGGGCAGACAGTAACATCTGTCTTTTATGTTGCCTGCCTAATTATTTGACTTTAGTAACTAACCTGTAGTGGAATTGATATCCAGCAGCAGGAATATAATTTGAATACAAAGCTTCTGAAGTCAGATGAGCCAAATTATTGGTTCAGTACCACTGAATTCAATCCAACACAAATTCTCTATGTATTCCTGTGTAGCATTTTGAAGAGGGCTACACTTTGTAGTCAGACTAAATGAGAAAGACAGAATACTCTGAGAACTGGCAGGAGGTTTCACCTCATCTGTCCTTTATCTTCCTTTTTTATTTATTTATTTTTTTCTCAGTATTTAACACAATTCCTTACTATTCACTATTTTTTGGCATTCTTCTATTCTACTGCAAATAAAGACTTGGAGGTTAAAATTCACAGAAATTATTTTTTCAGATTTCCTATCATTAATCATTAAAGTCAAGTTACTGAGAAATGCTTGTTTTTAAAACAAACAGAGAATAAGAGCATCTACAGCAATTTTTTTTTCTGTAATAGTGATATAAACATGGGGTGACCTTCTCACAGAGGCCTATGATGTCATCAATATTTTCTTTCAAGTACAGTGGAAATGAGTATTTTCTTTCTCTTCAAACTTAGTTCATAAGACTACTTTTCATAGCTTTGTACTTGTTCAGGCTCATTGAGTAAAAGTATGAGGCAGTAAATTGTTATAACTATCTCAGCACATGTCCTTCTATCCATCCTTATTTAAGATCTACAGTTACTTCTGGCTGTATTTTGTCTCTCTTTATTTTTAATTTCTTTCTGCAGTTAATTCTTATCTTTATATTCTTTACTGTATTAGTTGTTTAGAAAGGTCTTATTTTTATACTCTCGATGCATATTTTCAAAAAAAGTTCACTAAACACAAGGTAATATTATTTTTAATACTAAAATTTTCATGAGGAAAAAATACATCTTTTTAATAAAGACTATGTTTTACTTAGCTAATGTCTAAGAGGTCCAAGTCTTATTCTCCAGTACTGGGAGAAAATATTTATATTGTGATATTAAGAAACCAAGTTTTTAACCCCATATTTTGAGCAGAAAACAGGTGATCTGTGTTGGATACCATAAAGGAGGAACAAAAATCCAGAATGTTTTTTCCCCCCCACCTTTTTCTGTATTCTAGAACACCTTCTTGTCTTTTTCAAATTTTGAAGCTGTTGGCAGGAGTCACTGAGATTACATGCATCCTTTGACTTATGGCTCTTTTCTGAAAACTTCTGAAGAGCTTAAATGTCAGCAGTTTGTCAGGTCTAGTGGAAACAATTGATTCTCAATAAGGGAACAATGGTTTAAGAAATAGGAAATACTGTTTTAAATTTGGCAAGATAACTCTCTGTTCTTAAGAATTGCATTGAACATGAGAAGTGTTGATGCTGTATCTCATTTTTAGAACTAAGTTTTGTTCTTTTCCTTGCTTAGTATTATGTTTCAGAATTATAGTGAACTTGTTTTTAATTAATATTGTTAATATTAATGAATTATGTACTTTTAAAATTTAAGTTAATTTAATTTGATTAATTAAATTAATTTAAATAAAACAAGAAACCTTATTAATTGAGCTCTTCAGTCTTTTCACATCACCTTGGAAGTCTTTTATTCTCAGGAAAAGCACTTCATGGTGTGCTGTAGTGGTACAGGGAGAAAGAGCAAACCTGTGCACTTGTTCAGGTACTTAGAAGTATATAGTTTGTATCAAAAATATGGATATTTCATGTGCTTAAATTGCAATCAGTTGTGGCTAAAGAGATGATTGCATCACTCAGATGGCAATAGGCATAAGTTGTTTTGGGGTAGATTAAATTTTTTGATCCTTTCAGATGGGCATTTTTGCTCCTTTCTTCTTTCAGTGTTTCAAATGTGAAATATTTTTAATGAGCAAAGATGTTTCCCTTCTAAATCCTTGGGGTTTCAGAAATAATGGGCTTATCATCAATTTTCTGCCATTTTGCTCTTTGCAGTTGTTCTATTGTTAGAAGCTGTGTTTTAAAAATATCTGAACTTGCTTTATGATGGGAAGATGTATTTTGGGAGAGTAGGAGTTGATGAGGGAGGAAAGCCTTGACTGTTCTGTGAGGAAGAATGAAAGAATTGGTTCTAAGGACAATCAAGAAGATAAAAAACAGTGTGTGGCCTCAGACTGAGAATTAGATCTGTTTTATTTGCTCTTACCATGAAAACCCTGACTTTATAAGAGTGGCTAATGGAAGCCCATTGTTTCAATTTCAGGAGTAATTCAGTAATCTGCTAGAGTGTGTATTTCAGAGTGAGATAACAGAGATCCTTTTCTTTCACTGTTACTGTTTTCCTCAGCCCTTTTTCACAGTCCTTTGGAGCTGACTTGGGATCTGGACCCCACCAGTGGAAATGCCATCCATGCACAAGTCCCTTCCTGCATATAAATTCTTCCCCAAAACATTAATTTCTCCTCCTTTCTGTTAAGTTCTTTCCTTGCCTGCCCCAGAGTGAAGAAGGAAAGCTTTCTATCTTTGTGTTTCCCAGTTACATTTTTTCAGCTGTGTTTCTGGTTGTCCTCTCATCCAGTTGGTCTCTTTAGAGGATTGGCATTCCCAGTGTGTCGTACAGTGCTCAGTTGTCACTAGCCTTGATGTCTCCACTGAGAAGCTGAAGGTTTGCCATCAGGTGGCTATGCTAACTAGGAGATGATCACTGGAGTTCTATATTTTAGTTAGTCTTGTGCTATGCAAAACAATTGTTTACATCCTCTCCTATGGAGCTCGAGTTCTACAGAAGAGCAAAGCACAGCAGAGGATAACCAGCTCCACATTCAAACTGAAGACTGGAATTTCATGAAAATGCCCTGAAGGACCCAGGAATGCTGGGTTACATTCATAAGCTCAAACAAATCCTCCAATATGTTACAGATTTTTCTCTCTCCTTCTCTCTCTGTTTTTTTCTCTTTTAAAAATGAAGCACTTTAATATTCTGAACTTAACTTTTTTCTTGTCTTTGTATAATATGTAAGAAATCATGATTAGGAAGCAATAAAAGAAATTAATTATGCAGTAATACGGACTCACATTCACTTTCTCATTTATCTTACTGTTTGCTAGTAGTACTTCTTACTCTGGAAATTTGAATTATTTCTTCTAAATTTTGTCCAATAATGTTTAGTTTCAATGTGTGCCTTGTGTCCTTGTTTTAGACTTTCCTTAACTGCACTTTTAACAAAATACACAGTTTAAATTGCAGAGAAACAGCCTTAAATAATACAGTGTCATTAGAGGTTTCTTGCCTGTGTTCATTATAGCTGATATTTTTCAGCTTTCTCACATTGTGATGTAGTGGTAAATGCTTCCTTTATGCCTCTGACCTTTAATACATTCATTAAATTTAATGAGTTTAAAATGTAAAAGAAAAATCATCTTGCCAAACAGAATCATCAGGACACTTCTTTAATAGGAAAAAGAGGACCAGATTCACAAAGCAGGTCTATATAAAACTACTTTGTACTCTTTCTACCTGCTATGATATTGTGTTTATACAGTATGCTCAGTCTGAAAAGATGAGGGAAAAATAACAGCAGGCACTTGAATACCATTCTCCTTACATGGTGTAAGAGTATTTGCTGCTTTTCATGGTTAGCAAGACACTATTCTTGTCCCGTCGTGACCAGAGTCTACTACAAAATGTAAAAAGTGTCTTGTCAGAGGAATCAAACCTGCTTTGTTGATAGTTCACTTTTTACTTTATGGGAAGAATCTGGCCACTGCTGCCTTAGTTGTGATTACCAGTAGTTCTTGAATATTGTGCCAAAGCAATACACTATGAAAAATTTACTTGCTTGTCCTCTTGAGAAAGATGTCCCCATTGTATCAGGCTGACAAGGCTTGGGAGTGGGACATGCTCCCTGTACTGTGCTAAATGAGAGAAAGTCATTCTGCAGTACCACTGCAGAAGAAACCTCCTGTCCAGGGACAGGTTCTGCAAACTGCCATCTCTCACTTTGTCGTACTGGAGGGTGCTAAAGTCCTTCTATAAATATCCAGGTGCTTTGTTGGTGGAGAAAAGAGTGGGCTCTTACCTAGCATTTTCTGCAATTATTTACTTTTTTTTCCCTGCTGGGCTTGTGAAGAGACAAATAAATTCAGACTGCAAACCCTGCAAGCTTCTCTTATAATTTTACCATTTTAGCAGTCAAAAATTTTAGTGTATGTGCAGAAACTGCAACGAGATGTGGAACAGTATCAGCAGTGACAATGCTGATGTTGCCTGGGTTTTTTTCAGTTTCTTTGCCCCAGCTTGTCCTCCAACCTTCATGCTTGATCTCCTACCCTTTTCTTGAACAAGGCATGCTGACACAGCCATGTTGATTCAGACAAGCAAAACCAGAAAAATAGCATGGACTCAAATTATATTTGCCACTATTGGATTGTTCATTCTGTGCATAAGGCACATTTTTATCTGTTTCTCTTTGCCTTGAACATTTAGACAGTAAACTCTCTGGGACAGGGACTGGTTTGCAGAAAGATCATGCTCAGCTAATTGTGAAGGTGCTCCAGCAGTTGAGATAAGGATGATCAGTAGATTTGACTAAGAGGGAGTGACTCTATTGCTTATTTCCTCATGACATACATGCCATCTTGAGCACAGACAATGCATGATGATGAATGATCTTTTAAAGAAGGAGGACCAGCCATATCCTTTAGATATCAATGTTGTGTAGACTTTCAAACCATAGAAAGAAGATACACCCTTTTTATTCATTATGTTTATAAAGGTCTTCAAAGGGTTAAGTATGAAAATATTGACATTCTGTTGAAGCCTGCATAAGAAAGTGGAAAAGCAGAGAGGGGAATTGCCTCAGAGTAGTGCTTTGTGTGATGTATTTAACATGGGAGAAATTTGAAGCAGAGCATAAAACTTGTGCAAAGCCACTACATATATATGATCCTTTTGGGTATGACCAGAGGATAAAAATAACTGTATTGATGATCTCCTAAACTTCTGCAATAACAGCTCTGACCATTTCAGACAGTGAGAACCACAAGATGTCTGAACAAAATTTTCTCCCACAAGGAAATTGTATAAAAGGATGGAGACATTTTTTCATTTAACATCTTGCAATGTTAAACTGCCTAGACAAATCTGCAGAACTGGTACATCAGCTTTAGGGTCTTCTGAGGGAAAAGAGTATTTTGTTTCTGTTTAATCCTACCATTCTTTAATCTGACAGTGCACCATGAGCTAGCACTTAAATTCAGGGTGTCTTTGACAGGTTTCATGCTTTATAACTCTATTTTCCCTCTCTAATTCTTATATCCTAAACCTATGACCTCTTTTTTCTGTTTTCAAGCTCATATTTGGGCAAAAGTCATTCTAGCTTAATCTTATTGGAGATTTATGAAAAAGGAGTTTGTATATATTCAGTAAGGGTGTGGTGAATGGGCTCAATAAAGCTCAAACAGCTTTACAGTAGCTATTGTCTATTCCATAATACTGCTATGAACATAAACTATGGAATTATGCTGGAATTAACCAGTTTGACAGATGACTTTAGTCTTGTTTTGAATACACTGATTGACATGTCATTTTGACCTGAAAATAATACTGGAATGCGGGAAAGAGTCTACAAATTTAAGCATCAAAGAATTGCTCAATTTACCTCAATAGTCTTCAACCATTATAATACAACTGCAGAATATATTAAAGATTATTTTAGAGATGATAATCTAACTGAAAATATTATTTCCATGCCTATTTAGAATATTAATTATTTACTATGGCCTTTACTTTGTCTATTAGTAAATTCAAAGCTGAGGAAAACACTACATTACTTGGAAAATTAATCAGATTTCATAATAATTCTTACCTCTTTTAGTTGCCTACAGTCTGAGAATGGATACCATTAAAATACTTTTTCTAAAAATTTTGTTTTATGAAATGAATTTTACTGAGCACATTAGCAGAGAGGATTAGGTCTGCCCTGGTTTTGGTTAGGAGGTACATACTTTATTTCCCAGTATCTAATGAATTCTCACAGCTCCAACTTGTCTGTCTCCTCCTCCTTGGAATGGTTTTAACACACAACTTTCATTTTCCTGTTTTTAGTTAGCCCATGGTATTGTGTGCTCATATGGTGTGCAGTAACATCATATCTATATATTGCTTTTCTAAGCAGTACTCTGTGTTTGACATCAGCTTCTTTCTACTTAACTGCTTTGTATCAAGAGTATCTTGTGTTGCCATCATTATTGTCCTTTTATTGGTTCAAAATGCTGAAAATCCTGGAAGTACAAAACAGATCACGTGCCTTTTTCATGGATCTCCTCTGCATCCATCTCTGTTCTCCTTGGTATGATTTAAGCAGGGTGTTTTCAGTGTTTTTTTAAGTAGTTAGCAATTTCATTTCCCTCAATTTTCTGTTTTATCTTTTCCACATCTGTAGCAAGCCTGTTCCTTTTTGTAGCATAAGCAACCAAAAATATAGACAATTAATTGAAATTAATTTTCATTCCTTTGTGTTGGTATAATTTCCTTTGGGTTATAGTACTCAAAATATACTCACAAGATGCACTGGTATATAATCTGATTTTTTTTGTTGACAGTTATTTTCCTCAATAATGGCAATAGTTAGTCCTGGCTTAAGGTATATTAAAAGGAAATAGCACTTACCACAATGCCTCTTAAAAAAAAGAAAAAAAACCAACAAAACGCTTTCAGCTTTCTTATTTCATAATCTCTCCTTATTTCATTATTTTGATATATTTAATTGCCTGACTCACTTATCTACACAATTCTATTAGCCTGACCAGTGCATTTTGAGTTTTGCTTTTCTCTACTTCAATTTACTGTTTACTGTTCATCCTTCTAATTTACACACTCTCTGCCTTCCATTACTTTGAAATTAAAATTTTCACTTTCTTTCCTCACATCAGCCAGGAGTAGTGAACAACACTTAATCCCAGCACACTGTAGCAATCTTTTCAGCCTCTGTGGCACTGACTTGAGTCACATTAACCCATTACATGAGGTTTTATGACTAGTTTTTATCCTTCCATACCCAAACTTCCTAAGGTCTGATGATCTTTCTCACAATGAAGAGAGCCAATGGTATTAGTATTTCCTAGGATATATTTTTCATTAACTTTCTAGTGGTGCTCTGAAAGTAATTCTCATATTCCCAGAAATTCTCATCTCTCTTCTTTTCCTTTCTCTGGATATTGATTATGAAGAAGAAAAGCCATAAAAATTATGGCTAGCATTGCCAGCACCATCATCACTAATACAGCACACTGAGTAGGTGGCAGTCCTAAACTCAGGCTTAATTAGAAAATCCTCAAATATATCTGCTGGGCCCTGAAGAATTGCTATGTATCCAGGAAAATGCCTCTATGGTAGGAAATCCCCACTGCACTGGAGTTAAACAATAAACTTCAGGCAGGCATTTGTGCTCCATTTTTCTATAGAGTAGTGACAAGGTTATAACTATGCAGTTTGGGTTTTATTTAATCACTGATAGAATTTCTTCTAACAGAATAGCATTAGTTTCATTTGGAGAACCTTGAACAATATAAAGTGGTATTTTCCTTAGCAGAAGATGATTGCTAGTGACAGACTGGCAGGAGGACAGCTGTAGTCTAGGACTTCATACTGCTCTGACAAACTGAATGGAAGGATGCTGTTTTTTACCAGATGAAGGCTGGTCCCACAACTTGCTTCTGCTGCCTGGCAGAAGGAGAGGCAAAGTGTAAAGTTCTGTGGAAGTCAGGGTATAAGTTAAGGCTCTTCACAAGTGCAGCTGCCCCAACATCAAGCACTGTTGTGGTAGCTTAGCTCCTCTCCAGCTGCATCCTCTAGAATTAATCTGGTCAGACATTGCTGAATTTCTGAGACAAGTGAGCCTCCCTGCAGGTAAACTTAGGCTTGGAGCAGCACAGTCTTGCTCCTTGTGGCAAGCCTGGTTTGAGCTGGCTCACCTTTCTCAGGATACTTCAGCCTGTCTGGCAGCAGATCACACACCCTTATCCCATGGGCTACTCTTTAGGTCTTCCCACATCAGGACTTTGTCTGGTTATTACAGAATCCTGCAGGTTGTTCTCTATTTTTTGAAAACACCTTTATACACTATGCTTTTTTGTCTTGTGTTACTCCAGATGTCATTATCCCACAGCAGTCACAAAAGCAGAATTGTGCAGTAATTGGAGGGAAAATACTACATAATTCAAAGAACATTATATATTTTCCCTTCCATCTCCAGAAATGTGTATCAAATTAAATTTTCTCAAAATATGAAAAACTTGCCCTGGATCAAAAGTTGTAAGTAGAATGAAGGTTTTCAAGTGCATGTAATACCATTAATTTACAATTCCTTACACAAAATAATTTTTATTGGACTTTATGTAGTCTGTGTCTTTGTCACAGACAAAAGTATAAATACTATATTGGGCCTATTCTCACTTCTTTGGGTTGCATATGCAGTCAAACAGGGCAACAGATAAAGCAACAATGAAGGATTCAGACTTTTTCAAACTTTTTGACTAGTAACTGTGAATGTAGAATTACATTTCAGCATGATTTCAGGAGACTTCTGAATAGCATTCACTGATAACCTCTATATTAGGATCTGCTCAGTGATGGTGGTGTTTTCAGCCTGGTGCAAACTCTCAGAATCCCATCTTTAGGAGTGTCCAGGTTCATCAATTGAAAGAGGAAAAGCTAAGGCTCTGCATGAAGAAGCATGAAAGCTGCAATGAAAGCAGAGAAGTTCTCTCTTCCACCAGTTTGGTTGATTAACATAATGGACACTTCAGGTAAAACAAGTCTTAAAGAAATTGAAAGTGATAAGAGGGAGCTTATTTTCTGAATCCAGATAAGAAAGGCTGCCAGGAGGTCTGTGTAGGATGAAGGAATGGAGATGGAGGAAAATAAAACAAATGCAGCATTGACACTGACTTGGCTTTTGCTCTTCAGTTTTAGCTCTAGTTTTTGTTTTTCTTTGCTTTTTTAAAAGAAGGCTATAAATAATCTACCATGAAATGTAAAATAAATTATTCCAGCAAAACAGTCCCCAAAATCTTGCTCCAATCCCCACTTCTTAGTCACTAGAAATGTATGAAAAATGCAAATCACTGAACTCAAAAACTTACAGCCTCAGTCACTGAGGTAACGGGGTTTTGTTTATAAGAATAGCATAGCACTCTGCAGCATAAACCTTCAATTAATCCTTTAGTGCAACCTACAACGATAGACTGCATGGCATTATCAAATTCTGTTTTAGCTGTATCATAAGCACAGTAAGTTAAAAGTGCTTCAGGCAGCTGGAATGACACACTTGAAATTTTTTGTTGTGTTTCTCTGTTCTGCATTCAATTGTGCTAACAGGAGAAAAGGGTGAGGGGGAGAGAAGATCAGAGAAACCCACACAGGTTTTAAAATAGAATTTGAAAGGCAATGTTCGTTTTTTACATATTTTACTGTGTTTTTTCCATTGTGTATAATCCTTTCAATTCTTGCCTTTTTATGTGGGTGAGGGTACAGATCCTTACCTAAGGCAGGCAAAATATGTGTCAGTGGGAGTGGTGTGGTGCCACTCTAAACACAGGTTAGATGTAAAGGCTCAGTTTTGGCTGCCTAAGTTTTGGTGCTCTCCCTAGATTCAGGTTAGGTGTGTAGATGAATCTGTGGGTCAGGGAGAAACCTGCTTTGCTCAGGCAAGTCCTAGGTGTGCACCACCCCAGGCATGCCATCCTGTCCCACTGTCTGTTTGCCTTTGAGATGCAACCATACTTGGCTCAGGTTTGATAATCCTCAAAGGGGTCTGCAGAGTTTAACCTTACTCTGGGAAAGTAAATTACTTTCATCTGACCATGAGGGAAGCTAGGACTGAATGTGTTTCCAACATAGACTATTCAAGAAAATGTTTAAATTTAGTGGGAAGAAACTACTGAAAAGATCTGTCTTTGGAAAAAAAGAATGTATATGGATGTGTACAGGAAATTATCTATAACATGCTTTCTTTGTCTGTATTCCTAGCATGCAGCCTGAATTCTGCTAACATTCAATGTATGCTTGGCATAAGAATGCACTTAGTACATCTCAAATATGATGGGATTATTTCTTTGTCCTCTTCTGGCTAGTCTGACAAGAAACAGAAATGTGTTTCTTCAGTTTATTTGTATAGCCTGTATCTTCTCAGCCAAGATTTCCATTCCCACCTTCCTCAAAAGCTTTCATTACTCTATATTGTCTTCTGTTGTTGGAGTTTTCCTACTGGTATTCATCAAATATACAGGCACACATGCATTTTCTGTGGGCTATAATACAAACTACTGCTTTACTCTAACAGGAGTATTTGCATGAAAGAGGACCAGAGATTTTTACATTTAATTTTAGTCTGAAAAAATCCTGAAAGCCCTGAAAAACCTGTGCTAGGTGATTTTCATTCCACTTGAAGCAGTACTGATAATAAAATGTCCTGTAGGAGTGGCTTTAGTAGTCAGTGTTTCAATGCAGTGAAGGCAGTGCCTGTGGTGCTTTGGATGTGCTATTGCCACTGCATTGTGTTCTGGAAGAGAAAAGAAACTGGGTAGTTATGGGCTGTTTGGCCACTATTGTTGGAGGACAGTGGTTGTGATTTCTGCAATGGGGGCTCCTCTCAAGCTATTCTGTGAATGATAGGATCTAGGAGGAAGTAGAGACATTACCCAAGAGAAAATGAACGAACAGATTCCTTGGAGTGTTATTTCTGGCAAACAATGTTTTTCCCTTGGATAGCTTTCACATTGCTGGAAGAGCCAGCAGGCATCAAAGTGCTAAGGCATGCTATGTTTTCAGACACCTGTGAAGATAAATTGCTTGTGAATTTTGGGTTTTTGAGTTAAGTGCCCTCAGGACAGGAGATGAAAAATTAGTCCTCCTGTTTGTGAAATGTTTTCTGTGAAGCAAAAACAAATTTTTAAAACCTGGTAAGTTTCTTCCAGTGAAAAAGTAATCTGCATAGAAAAATCATTTCCATATTAACCCCCATTTGTGTGCGGTTTGTTTTTTCCAAACTGAACCAGTGTGCTCCAAGGCATTTCATTTTACTTTCAGTATTTCTGTGGAGGAAAAACTCCAGTCTTGCATGTGTGATTTCAGAAAAGTTTTATATTCTTTCAGCATTTTGTTTCTGTTTTAAGATGGGCTAATCAAAGGTATGGATTAACTGCTCTATTTCTCTGCAGGTAGAACCAGCCAGAACAGTGTGTGCACCTTACCACCTGCAGCCACAACTGTAGCTAGGCATGTGCCCACTCCCTCTTTTCCCTCTCATAAATTATAACTCTTTTCTCTCACCCTTTATCTTATCTCCTTGGATTATTAGCACTGTGGGGCAACAATATTTCTTTGCTTTGTGTTTTTATTTCACCGAGAAAAATGGGATACTGATCTGTTATAGTTCCTGGGAGAAATTGAACCAACCTCAATAAACTATTTATGCATATTACAAAGAAAGGATATGAGTCCAGCTAGCAGGAAAACCACCACAGACATTATTTTGTCTATTTCAGGAGTGGAAAGAAAAAAATCACATTGATCAAAAGGCTTTGTCTGCCTTCTATATTACTTTTTCTTCCTATTATGAGTTGTTCAAGTGCTGCCTAAAGCAGCTTCTAGATTTCTAATCTAATGGCTATGTAGTTACAGGTCTTTTTCTAAGCCTCTGGCTTTGTTGTCTCTTGATCCAATTCATTTTTTCTCCTCTGTTGCCTTCCCCTGCATGACTGGCCCTGGTGGAGCCACCAGGTCCCTCCTGTCCCTGACAACCCAACCAGCCCAAAAAGTACCAAGGACCTCATTAGTTAGGGAGCTGTCAAGTCCCCTTGTGCTGTCTGTGTTTGGTTCTGTGGCATATACAGACTGCTTTGTTTTAAAAAAATATCTGTTTTCTGTCCTCCCAGGTTTTTTTTTTTTGTCCAAGGGCTTCATTCATAGCAAGGAGAGAGGGCTGACAAGTGAAAACCTGGAATAGATCCTGCATCCAGGCTACCCTTTCATTACTGATACTCTTTGTTTTCCCAAATGTGAGAAAGATGGAAAATGCTGATGAGCTTTTTGTCCTCATTGTCAGACTGGTTAGAGAGAGAAGTGAGAAATGGAAGTGGGGTAGATGCCTCTCCCAGCACAACCCTCATTGCTGCTGTGGTTATGTGACAGGGAAAGGACAGTAAGAGCTGGTCCACAAAACTCTCACTCACACACATCTGTTCAGTCTTCTTTCCAGTGACAAGTGCATATCTCTATTGAGAAATTACATTTGTCCTCTCTAGCACATTTGTCCCACAACATGGCCAGTAGTGGAAGTGAATTCATTACCAAATGTGCATTATCAATCCATACCATATGCAGTCCTTTAAGTTTCAGCAGAAAATGAGCTATTTTGGAAGAAAGAAATGGGTTCTTTTGCTGCTACTCAGGCATGGGTAGATGAAGGCCACAAGAAGAGGATCAGTGAAGCTGGCATGTAATGACATTAGTCTCCTTTGAAAATGGCTGAGGTGTTTGAATTTGAAGCCTTTGAATTTCACAGGAAATCCTTGCTGTTGTGTCAGGTGTTGGCTGCACTCTTTATATGGTTGTTTATAATATTTTCCACTTGTTAAATCTGTGTACATAGCCTCATGTATTTTTTTAATATGAATATTTGCATTTTTATCTTGGGATCACTGAAAAGGAGATGTAGTAAAGCAGGAATGTTTACTGTTGTGCACATTTTCTTTCTTTGCTGTGAGGAAAAATAGTAAACATGATATTTAAAAATATCCAGAGGTCTTGAATGTCACTTTTGCAAGAATAGAGTGCTGCAGATGAAGTCTTTGATCTCTGAGAGGATCCTTCAACTAAGCTTTAATGAATGTGTTACCTAACTGTCCTTCAAGAAAGGCCATGATTATTACTTTGTTGTGTAACATTTCAGAAACTGAAATGCTGAGATTCTTCACCAGAAATTATAATTCTCCCATGTACCTGGCTCTGATTTGCAATGAAGCAGCATCTTCTGTGCTGCTGGAATACAAGTTAAGTGTTTGCTCAGGATGGTCAATGTATACAGATGGGTTCCCCTTAGATGAGGCTGATGTCCCTGCAGACCAGCAAATGTTGCTGCTCACCAGCTGACCTGGCTGAATCAGAGTCCCTGATCCACAGGATGCAAAAGCTGTGGTTTTGGAAACCCTCAAAAATGAACAGCCTGACGCCCCATTCTTCCCTGGATTCTGGATGGAATGAGATGGGTACCTGGAGGAATCCTGTGTTGCTCATCTGTGCCAGAAGTGCAGAGGAGATCTGTGAAGCTCTCCTAAAGCAAACATCATTTCTCCAGACAGGGCAGCTCTGGAGCAGTGCAGTTACCACATAGCCAGGAGAAACCCATGAAATCCACAGCTCCTGGGGTTCCTGTGCTGAGCTCTGGACACCACCTGAGTGAGCTATTAATGGGGAGCAAAAACCTATCTACTGGTGTCAAAATCCATCAAAATTGAAGGGCTCTCTACAGAGTTTCTCAGTTTAGGGAATATCTTACAAATAAACATGCTAAGTTACTTCATGAAGAAATTTCTGTCTACTCATAACACTAGGCATTAATTCCAAGCCTCTGTACTTTTCTCAGTCCATTGGCTTCACTTCTGGCTGATATTCAGCATGCCTTACACCAAACTCAACAGAACTTTTAATTATAGTTTCTGAAGGTGGGATTTGGGTTTTTCAATTTTTTTTCAGTGATTATTTAGTATGTCCTATGTGGTTAGTGCTTTCCAAAATGTTTAAAAAATGTGGTTTAAAGCATCTTTAACTTCAGGGCAAACCAGGGAATGCAAAATCTGGGCTACTTACAAGATTTATGCTTCTGTTTGCCACCAGCCTGATGGATTGTTGACTTGCAGGTGGGAGAGATTAGAAAAGAATCAATGAATCACAGGGGCAGTCCCTGGTAGAAATACCTCCAAAAGTTCAAATTAATATTTCTAAGGATCATCTATTCAGGGCCCCAGTCTGCAGCGCTCACTCTGCACAATTTACTTCATCTTACTTGCTCATGAAGAACAAAGCACTTGGCTTAGCAGATTTGTCAGTAGTACCACTCTGCTCACAACTAGCCTCCATTTTCTTCCAAATAGGAATAAATCCTTAAAGAGAGCAACGAAATATTCTCACACATCATATGGCAAATGATGGCCCAAAGTCAGGGTGTGATATTTACTAACCAGAAGGGAAATGTCTGCACACTCATTCACAAAGGAGAAAAATTTACTATGTTGTTTTTCCTTCCTTAGTAATTAAAGATTGAAACTCCAATCCTGATTTGGCACCTCCTGCATAGCCCAACCCCTGCAAAGATTTCAACAGTCTCAGGAACACCACTGATATCTTCATGTGATGCTCGACAAATGCTTTAATGCTGCAAGAGGAAAGCAAGATCTCATCCTAAAAGCTGCATTTGTTTTATAACCCTGATTTTAAAAACAGCTGTTTCTGTCACTGCCATCTGGATGTGTTTTACCCATCTGGGAATTTTCAGAGAGTCTTTGAGTGCATATGAGGTGCCCCTGTGGAGGATACTGGGGAGCTGGTGTGGGACCAGCAGCCTGGCTTTTGTCTCCTCTGCCTGCTTCTGTAGGGTTTTCATGCAGGAATGCTTTTAGGTCAGAAGGCTCACTTTAAATGTCAATCGGACGTCAGCAAGATAATTTCCTTTAAAAAAAAAAAAAAAAAGAACACAAAACCCTCAGCATGTTATTTTCCTATAGAAAATACCACAGAGAATTACAGGACTTACAAAAAAATAAAGAAAATAAAAAAGGGTTTTAGGAGAGGAGAAAAAATAAGTTTCAAGAGGCTTTAGGTTACAGACTAGCTTCTCTAGAGGATGAGAAAGTAGGAGCTTTCAGGAGTTTAACTGCCCCACTGGCAGCAGCACCTTGGAGGCTTCTCTGCCCAGGTCTGGGTTTCACCATCAGGCACCCCTTAAGCTGCAGTGAGTGCACAGTCTTTACTCACATGACCCTGCTTATACCTTCCCACTCATTTCCTGGAGCCTACCCTGCTGTTCTGATCCCTATTTTGATGACCCTCGACTGCATTGCCATCCATTTCACCCTAGGAACTGATGGGTTTTTCAATCTTTTTTTACTTTCTCATCTTGACCTGCCTTGATTGTGGCCTTTGTCACTTGCTTCCACCTGATTGTCAGCGCAGCCTACAAAATAGATTTATTGCCTTGTCTCTGTCAAAAGGGAGAGAACCTTTCTCTCATTGTTCAGTAATCAGGGGGTTTTGTGCCTTTCCTTGTCAAGGCAACCACTAGTTATTGGTGATAAGGCAATGGAGCTGGCAGACTACAGAGCTTTGATCAGTTATAGAAATGCTTTCTTTCTTGCTTTGTGTCGTTTGTAACTGCTGCAATACTTAAAGTCAGATAGAACCAAAGAAATCATAACTAATAAGGATATAATGTAGATGTGTTATTTAACTAGAAATCTCTTGTACTCTAAAAAGAAAGTTAGTTGCAGAAGGAACTAATCTGGGAGTTACTTCAAGTACTGAATCTGAGTAGAACTGGTAGAGGGTTAAGATTACAGCATGTAACTGTCTATATTCATTACTGTTTCTTGATTTTTGCACTTCATATACAATATGATTAATAGCTTTGTACTCCACTGTATAAAGTGAATATTTTTTGTGCTGGAAACTCTGATTCTGAAAGGTCTGACGGTCTGTTTCTCTGCCACATTTTTCTTCTGCTAAAAAATAATAGATTATAAACTCCTTTCACAAGGAATTTCTGTGAGTCTTCCTGGTGTACACCTTGTCTTGAATTCAGATTGTTGTATTATTATCATGGGATCAAATCTTGCTGTCCTTATTCAGTCAAAAGTGTCACAGATTTCAGCAAAGCCTTGCCTAGCTAAGTAGGGTGTGAAGATCAGGAAGGAAGGTCTAGATTTTTGCAGGTATGATATTTAAGAAATCACAAATATCTGTGTTACTTTCTGTTCATAAAATCTGTGGAGAGAATTTTTGAAAATAATGGTGTTGTCGTGGGTGTCTAACAACAGGGATGGAAATATCTATTAGGCCATGGGGTCCAGTTTCACTTCACTGAAGACAGTTTGTAGGTCTTCAGCCACTTCTAGCCTATTGTGGTTTTGTTAAATTTCAAGGCAATATCCAGGTTACTGGCAAAACTGGAAGTGCCAATGATCTCTAGGTGTGTTGTTTTCCTATAAATATTGAAGAATTTTGTGATTGCAGTTATTTGATAAAATTACATTAGAGATGTGAGATATTCACAAATACATTCAGAATGGGAACTTGAGAATGTTGGAGTAGGACAGCTTAAAGTTACTATGCAAGTAACCTTCACTCATTTATGTCTTGCAGTGTGCTCAAGGTTAACACATTTCTCTTGTAGCATCCAAGGTACTTTCCAATTGCTATAGGCAACCAGTAGCCTGAAATAGCTAAATATTTAACTATTTATTTTTTAGTGAACTGGTATCAACATTAATCAGCCTTGACACTTTACTTTCAGGGTTATTTTTTCAGGTTAGGTTTTTACCTTTAGGAGGAGTTACAATGAGCCAACTAGTTGGACAGCTGAAACATTACAGTTTAGCACCTACAGAATTGTTCTAGTCAAATTGCCCACTCAATCCCAATCCCTTGCTACTTTACTGAGGAATAACATATCACAGAAAAAATACTCCTCAGTCTAGAAAACAGATAAAAGCTGCTTCTGCTCAAAAGAGAAGCAGAGAGTGCAATAAAACTCACTTTCTCCACTGAAGAATATAAGTGAGAACACTCACTATTTCTGGAATTGCCAAAGAAAAATCTGGTCTTTAAAGCAAATCTGACAGTGATAATGCAGTATAAAACTACTTCAGTCTCAAGACCATTGCAATTTCCCAGCTAAAGTGTGTACAGATTGCTTATGAGGCACTCCTTTGAAATGCATTTGCCTCAACATCAGGCTAGACTGCAGTGTATTAAAGGGCACACAGAAATGAATCCTTAATAAGTCATCCACCCAACACCCTCTGTTTCAGGAGTGTTACAAAGAGCTGGTACTGCAGATTATCATCACCTGGTGACCAAGAAGCCTCATGCATGCCCAGCACTGCTGGGGCAGCTCAGTCCTGGCTAACAGCATGGGCTTTCCAGACACAGCTGCTCACACATGCTGGCCTCATTAAGGAATCTTTTTACAGGCTACTACTCTTTGTGAATTTTGCCAACAGCAATACGACAGGGGCTTCTCATGGAACACAGTATGGTGTCTTATGAAGGCTTCTTTATTTTTGCAGGCTAGTGAGTCTTTCATGATTTCATAAGGGTACTTTAAAATATGAACAAGAAAAGAATAGAAGAGGAAGAATGTACTTTTTGCCATCACATTGCTAGTCAGAGTATTTAATGATTTACACCAAGGAGCTTGTATTTTCATTCTCTTCCTTTAATGAAAAACTACAGGAAACAAAATTAACAACATCAGGCAAAAGGTCATTGTCAAATTAGCCTGAAATCTAATAATGAAGACACAAGTTCACATCAAATAGCAATGCCTTGGTTTCTTTTGCATTAGTAAAATGTTCTGTAGGTAGACGGCTTGCCCCTCTGAAATACTTTTGGAAAGATGAACAGATGGGCTGTGATGTCACCTCCTAAAAAGAGCCAGGTGTTCAATGACAGGTAGGAAAAGCTGAGCAAATGTATGGCTCCAGATGCAAATCTGGAGTTGGGCCATTTCATTACAAGCAAATCAGGAAGAAGAAAACATGTTGTTTGATGTCCTGCTGTATTTACCTTTTTTCTAAGACTGAAAAATAGAAATTTTTATGCCTGTTCTGTTGTTATGCCTGGTGCTCATCTACTAAACTGATCCAGGTACAAATTGTTGTTTATTAAATCATAACTGCAACAATGATTCTCCCCTGTAAGCAGGCAGAAATTTAGAATAAAAAGATATTTTCAGTAGCTGAGCTGCATTAAAGGGAGACTTATACAGCACAGTGAGAACACCAGTAAATTATTCTACTCTCATATTTATCTGTCCAAATAATCAGTGTCTTGTATAAGGGAAGTTGAAAGGAAACCGTGGTGCAGTCACTGTCCATCACTGCAGCTCAAGTGCTGAGCTGTCAGCTGCAGTGTGGGGATGGGGAAATGAGAACAAACTCTTCTTCTGACCTCTGTAATGGCTGTGCATGTATAAATGTTACATGCACAGATGCAGTGTTTGATGGGAACTTGTATCTGCCCATTTGCTGGTAAATCAGCACCAATGCTGGCACTTTTTGGGGAGGGAGAAGAGGGTAGTAGGGCAAGAGGCTGGATCTCTGAATTTTCCTCAGAACTGACAATGTGAGCACTGGCCTTGTGTATTTGGCACCCTACCTGTGCCAGTAAGAGATAAAAGAAAACTTGATTTCCTTACATATTTTGACCATCATGGCTGCAGCAAAACTACTACTATTACTTTGATGCATAAACACAGCCTCTCGCCCACACCCAGAGCTCATTTGTAAAATAATTTTCTCAAGTGTTTTCTGAGGCCTGGAATCATTGCCAGGTAAATAGGAGCAAATTATAATAATGAAAACTAGTGATGAAACTCCTAGGCCCAATCTATATAGAAGAGAACTTGTTCACTTTTCAGTATTCATATGAAAACAGATCATGGAAGTATAAAAGGATATTTTTGTTTCAAATTTTGAAACACTGAGGAGCACAACAGAAATGAGGTCCTTACTATACCAATCAATAAAAAACAATTTGCAGAGCTGCCCCTCTGTTTGGGGGAAAGGGAAATTAAAAACAAAACATTCATACCCTCAATTTTACTAAAGAACACATACCCAGAGCTATTAATTGGCTTGCCCAGTGTCATGCAGGATTTGTGTGACTGATCAAAGAACAGAAATCAGGTCTCCTGAGTCCTGTTCTTCTGCCTCAACCACAAGATAATCCTTCATTTCAAATGCCTCCCAATCAGCTGTCCTGGATATAATGCTGGCTGGTGTTACCATTGTAGTATGCAAATGAAACTAGTCAGTGTTCATCAAAGCTGGATGAACAAAAGAAGCTCCCATTACCCAGCCCCAGGACTTCAGGTACTGCTCTTTTAGGATTTAGAACAAAATTAAAATGGGACAAACTCTGTGAAACCAGAAAATTCAATAAATCCCCCTTACAGAACTGGGCAGTCTGAATAAAACATGGTCATCAGCCAGGGGATCACCTACTTTTACATCACTCCTTTAAGAATAATTTAATTTTCAACAACAACTGTAGATCTCTTTGATTGGGTTTTTGATAAGTCAAGCTGCCCAGATTTGCTCTCCTTGCTGTGGTGCAGCTGTTTTCTGTGCTAGAAGGACATGCTGTAGGGAAGGGCTCTCCATCTCTCCATGCTGCCATCTAGCATGTGAATTTCTTTATTTTGTTGTGCTCAGCCCTGGCTCAGCATGTGTCTGTTCTGGTCTGTGCAGCAGGATGAGGGAGGAAAACTGCCCATGAGGAGATAGAGGCTGTGCCTTCTCACGCTATTTCCTCCCTGTAGAGACCTCATAACCCATTTAGGGGAGAAGCAGAAAAGTTTTGTGTGTTAAAATGGAGTCCACAGAGCAGAAAAATGCACTGACTTGGCAACTGCCCATAGTGTGAGCCAGCCCCTGTCAGCTCCTGTGTAATGAGGGCTAAGAGCCCCTTCCCTGCACGGGAAACCTCAGTTAAAAATTCCCTGGAAATAAGGTGTGTAGCCATAGCCTGAGCACCAATACGATGTAACTCTCTAAGGAGATAGGAGCAAGTTAGAAAATTGAACATAGAACTTTAAAAAAGAGACATTTCAACTATTTGTGTGAGAGTTTTACCCTTAAAAAAGAGGCCCAAGACCTGAGGCTTCAAAAACCTCAGCCTTAAACCCCAAATCTTCAAAGGTCTTTGGACAGCCAATTCCCAGTGGCATAAACTGCTTTTGAAAAGATATTTTATGTGTCTAGCACACACAAGTATTTTTTAAAAGAACTTGCAAAGGCAGCATTGCTGCTGTTGATAATGGAACTTCTGCATGTTTAAATTTCAAAGAAATTATCTTTCTGAATGAGGAAATATTGGGTTTTCTAAAAAAACACTTCAACCAACCAAACTCTAATGTTTTGTCTTATTTATTTATATATTTATGTAAATTATTGAAAAGTGAATTTCAGTCCAGTATTTATCTGATTACACACATAGCTGTAGGATGCTGTCGACAAATTATAGGTTTTGGTCTGCTCACACAAGAGCAATTATGATAGATTTGGCTAGCTTACCTGGAAACATTTTTTTGAATTTTGGACTCTTTTCAGACAGCTGCATGATTTTCCTCCTCTGGGTACCATTCACTAATAGGTAGCTTTGAACTACAAATTAAAATTTTGCTTTCTGTGACCAAAGTTAATTTCTGAACTGTTTCTTCTTGCCCAAAAATCTCCTCCTCTGAGAGATACATTGCATTTTATGTTAAAAAGAGAGAACAAGAATCAATTTGCACCAGCTCAGTGACTACAAAAGTGTGATGTGTCAGGAGAGCTGGCAGCACTGCAGCTGCCTGGACTTCCCTTGCTAAGGCTGCTGCACAGAGTGAGCCACTGAAGATACAGGAATATCTGGTCCATAGTGCCCCCACTCCTCAACCAGGGCATGCTGTGTGCTCAGGAGCTGTGCATGGTTCTGCTACCCACTGGTGGTGTCACAGCAGCTCAGCCCTTCTCCCATCAGCACTTACATCATGACTGCTTTACTCTTGAGCAAGTGATGTTGAGCAAATACTTTTTTTGTGCTCATGTGGCCACGTGCTCAGCACAATCCACTATTGGGAAACTCTGTGTGCCCTTGCAGCTAATTCAATTGCTAGGTTAGCTGGGAGGGCACTGAGCTGTAGGCTGGTGGTTTTGCTTTTGTGGATAAAACCATGATTTTCCTTGCTAGATCGAGCCAACTTGTAAGCCCTGAAAAGTTCAGTGAGGCATTAGAGGCACTGCTTGTACTGTCATTCCTTGATTCATGATCTCTAAACCAGGAGCTCAGTTTGGCATGCTGAAGTCTTGATCTCAGCTGCCGTGTCTAGCAAGAATTAGTGCTCTTTCACTGATCTGGCCCTTGATGCTATTAGGCACTGGTGCTAGTAGAAATCCTTTCACTACACTGACTTTTGTATTTTCTAACTATATGGCACTAGAATTTGTAATGAGAAAAAGTGTGTATTATTAGTAACATCTGCATTTTCTTTAGTACCAAATACCCAATATTATTTGATAGTCAAATATGTGCCTCTCACTTCATTAAAAGGGTAATTTGTTCATCTTAGAGCTAACTTTCAAGTGTGGGCTGTGATATTTTTAGCTCCAGACAGTGTGTTTTCTCATTGCTGTATCATGTTACCTCCTTGTACACCTTAGCTGCAAATGTCAGAAGTGAAGGATCAATTCTAATTGTTAAGAGAGTTGCTTTAATGCAACTTTATTTGTTGAAATAACTTATTATCTGGACCAATGCTTTGTCTTAGGAAACAGATGACACACACAATACAGTAAAATTTTTTTCAAATAGTAGAGTCTTTGTCTCATCATGTGTCAAAAGATAATGTTTGTTTCTCAGATAAAGCGAACCCTGCAAACTTCCTATTTCTGCCCCTTCTAGATAGCTTAAACTCATGCTGCATGGTGCATTTTATTAATTGATATTGTCATTTCGAAATCTCATTGATAATGAACTTGTTGAGGTCATGCTGGTATTTCACTCCTTGCCCTAATTGCACTGTTGCCCCAGAGTGGCAAGACTAAGCTAGTGATAATTGTTCCTCTTCATACAGTATCTATGGGCACTGACCTACACCTGAGCTGAAAAACCTCTTGAATCTCTGGTTTCTTCATTTTTCTGTGTCATATTTCTGACACAATGAAGAACCTTTTAGAGTGAATGATTGTCCAGTAAATATACCAATGAGTATCATCTAGGCTTAAAAACCTAAACCAGACCTATTTACATGCCTTCCCTTCCTATCCCACCCTCAAAAAACTATAATTCCTAGTCAAAGGTTCCAGTGATGAAGATCCATCATATGGATTTCTGTGCTTGATTTTCTTAGTGACATAGAATAGATCCTAATTTTGCCTCTGAATCTTCTTTGTTGCAATTGAGACACACATTTAAACAGACAAAGACAATTTGTTCCCTTCCCCTTTGCAATTGTCTTGTCTGTATTTTAAGGCTTATTTTGAGATAAACAAAATTATCTCAATCACTATTCACTGGTGAAATTTCTTAGTTTTCTGCTACTGTGGTGTTCTTTCTCATGCTCTACAGGTGCTCCAAGTCATTCTCCAAATATTTGGTCCAAAACTGGACATACCACTCCAGTTGAAATCTCACCAGTAGAGCATCTTTCAGGTTTTACTCATATTTTTATAATTCAGGGTGGTTTTTTTTTCATTTCCCAATAGCATTGTCTCATGCAAACATTATAATTCATTGTAATTATTAGATATTTTTCTAGATCTTGCTGTCCAGCTCAATCTATACTCATTTGCTTAGTTGACTGTGCCTGTCTGGGTGTAGTATGCTGCACTCACCCCTGCTGAGAATCATCCTGATGTTTGTCCAGAAAGCTTTTCCAATTCATTGGGCATATTTTGTGTTCTAATCATATTCAGCCATCAAAAATTTGCCAAATATTTACTCACCTGACCTAGGCTCACCTTAACAACTCAAATACCTGTTTAAGAGTATCTATGTATTAAAAATTAAAAAGTATCTAAAAAGATTACATTATCAGAATGCTGGCCATATGAACTAGCATAATTTTATATATCCTGCTTCCTCCTGGCTTGGTGTTTTTTCTCAGTTCCACTGGCAGAACCGTCCCTTGGTAAGAAGGAAAGTCAGAAAGCATTCACTAAAGCCACCCTGATTTGATCCTTAGACCTAAAGGCTGGTTTACACCAGCTTCTGCTGCCAGCAGAACTGCCCCAGTGTTTAGCTATGAGTGGGCATCTCCAGAGTGACTGTGGGTGAGAGGGCACTGGGTAGCAGCTGGGAGAGGATATGGATAAGATTTGTCTTCAGAGATGTTCTCAAGATGGTGCCATGCATTTTGCAAGGGTAGAACAACATGGAGATTCCAAGACTTTGTGCTGTAGTGCAGGTGCAAGGCATGGAAAGCTGCCATGAAGATTTGAGCTTTTGCCTCCTCTGAGCTACAGTGCAGCTTGCTGTGTGAACATACCCTCAATTTATGGGCTTGAGGATCAATACAGACCATTACAGACCTTGGCTAGGGCATCCTCATCCTTACAGTATCCCTGGAGAAATTTCACTGACTCCAGTGATGTTATTATTTTTCCCTAGATGACTCGCCCATTCTTTATACCTGAGGTTCTGGCAGAGTTGTACTTTGCAACTATGTGGCTGCTGATGGAGAGCAAGTCAGTCCTACCCCTGCCTTGGGTTATGGATCCTATGCTCCATCATCTAATGTCAACTGTAGTACTCTCCTCTCTTTTTCTTGCCTCTTTGTCATCTTTCTCCCTCTTCTCTCCTCTTCCCTCTTCCCTCCCTTTTTTTTTTTTTTTTTTTTTTTTTTTTAATTTATTTTTTTAATGCCTCTCTCAAAGACAGGAAAGGTAAAAAGTCTAAATAATGAGAAGTCACAAGCATTTCTGGGTAAGAGCTCAGGCTTGTCTCCCCTTCCACACAGCTGTTCAGCAGGGAGCTTAGATTACAGCTCTTTATGTCAATTTTGTCTTCTTGCTAAAGACTAATGAATTTGCTTAAAAGGTACCATAAGTAAAGCACAGGTAGAGATTTATGAATGATGTTCAGAAATTTCTCTTAAACATTGCACAGCTTTCTCCTTCTCTTTTTCCTCTCTCTCTGAAAACAGGCTGTGTTTATGAGCCATTCACCCAATCATTTTTGCTTTTTGCATTCATGGCATAGAGTTTCCTGGGGACAGTGAATGCTCCCACAGCTACTGTGCAAACAGCAGCTAAGACAATTCTGCCAGGATGGGGGTATATTGCAGCTGTGAGGCTGCTTCATGAGCTGGTTTGTATACTCACAGTCTTATATGCATATTTATTGCCTAGAAGCTTATGTAGTCATTTCTTTGAGGAATCTGAAAGATAAATGTTCAAATGGCACAATCTCAGCATGTCCCCATGGCAACCCTTACATGTGATGAGCTCAGAGTCAGTGGGTCAGAGATATTTCTCTGGAGAAACACCAGATGTGGCCAACAGGACTTTGACCTGGGCAAGAGGCTCTCCTCTTCACAGATGCTAGTCCTACTCATGCTGCAGCTAATGCTAAGAAAGTGTTTATAGACCTTTCAAAGCTGGTTTGATTTCCCACCTGAAGGTGTTCTAATCTGCACCCTGATCCAGCAGTTCCTCTAGACTTAGAGCAGCAAAGGACTGCTCTGTTCTCCTGTTTCTGACAAGTTCTCCTGGCCTGGTTTGACTCCTATGGAGTGCCTGTGGCTATAAACACTGCATATGACTCCTTAATTCCCTGCTTTCCCTAGTATTTCTGAAGCTTATTTTGTGCTGGTCTCTGCACTGGAGCAGGGTGGCTGGGGAGCAGTGGGAAGTGCTACTTCCTATCACTGGTAGTGACTGAACTTCTAGTAACAAAATATGTAATGACATCCCTTATTAATACAGGACCACTCTCTTCTGTCTCAAAATTCTTCTGCTACCAGCAGAAAATATCAGGATCAGAACAGATGCCCAGTAACATCTGTTGAATACAGAGATTTCTTGCCAGCATTGTAAAAAGTGCCTGTGTTGTGTTAAATGCCCTGGCTTTGGAAAGGATAGCATGAAAGTGTAGGGTGCCAAAGGAAATTACACATTACAGACACACTCTCTGTATTCTCCTGCTGCCCTTGCCATTGCAACAGCTGTAGCCATCAGCAGTACCTGTGCTGGAGCAGTTTGAAATGTGAAAGTGTGGGTGGCTAGTGCTGTTTCCCTGCAGATCCTGAAGAAATTGTCCTCATCCTTAGGAGGTGAGCAGAGGGCTGAGTGCATGAAGAGAGCTGCACTGGGAAGGCTTTAAATGGGGAACCTGTACAAAGCTGACTTCACTATTGAGCTGTTTGATCTAACTGGAACTGGAGTTTTTGTCAAAGTATCTTAAAGGACAGTTAACAGTACTTGGACTCGTCAAGTACTTAAAAAACTTGGAGAACAAATACAAAAATAACAGCAGGACCAAGGAACACTTTAACATACATAAGAAATCTGGTCCAATCAAACCCTCTATATGAATCCAAACAGAATTTGTGGGAAAACAGCACAATAGCCCATCAGAATCAAAGGACAATTGCAACTGCTGTGAAACAAAATAAAACAGGATGGCCAAGCCTCAGAGTGCAACAGACACCATCTGACTCTAGTTCAAGATAAAAACTAGGTATTTATGAAATTCATAGCCTTTTTTCTCTTTCCTGGAGATCTCCTTTGACGTTGAAAGCTAATTTTGGTTGCTGTGAACCATGTCTTTTGTTACACTTACGTATCTGCTTATAGGGAGCAGCTGTACCGTATCCTGGGGTGTTGAGCTAACCAGATGAAGCAGTTAAGTAGGCCTTTATAAAATGATGAGATGTCACAGGAAGTGATGCTCACCAGGCATCCTGGCAGCAATGAAGCTGTGGATCTGGGGAGCGTTCCCTAAGGCAGGTGGCAAAGGAAAAATTTTGGGAATTGCTCTCCGAAATGGTTGTGTGAGGAGGAAAAAAAAAAACAGATATGAAAAACAAAATAGAGAAATCAAAGGAGATGAAAGCAGTGATATTTAGCACAAACCCCTTTTGGAAGGCAGAATCAGGGATCTCTGAATATGGTGATTGAATCTGTTTTGCTCCTGCCATTTTCATGGAAATAGTGTCCTCAGTGCACTTTGTAAATAGAGGAGGGTACCAAAGGAAGTACTTGACTAGCATCATCTGTTTATCTGTGACATGAAAAAAAGAGAGCTAGATCCAAAATATTGTCCACAGCCTCAGGCAAAGGCATGACAAAAATACATTTGTAATTATATTCCTCACTAAGGGCTTTGCTATTATCAGAGGGAACACAACTGCCTCTCCCTGCCCCCAAGCTCTTTCTGAGATGAAGATAGAGATTATGCACCACCAGCACTCATAGTTAATAGTCTTCTCATCAGACAGTTGGCATTTATGAAGGAAATGGAAAAGCTCAACAACAGCAACACTGCTGAAGAATAAAAAGTTATTGTACAAGCATAAAAGGCTTATTGTTTAAATAAAAGTTAATTGTCATGCAATTTTTCAAATTTAGCCTTTTTTAAAAACACTTAACATCTCTTACCTCTCCTTTGTACGTAAATAATGTGCAAATAGTAATTCATAGTTATTAAATAAGTAGATATTAATAGTTTCATTTTGATCATAGAAAAGAGGAGCAATTTCTTTCTTAATGTCATGTACTGAGTCATTTTCTTGGCAATGCTTGGGCATGGCAGGCTGGAAAGAGGTTTAAGCACTGGGTTGTGCCATGAACAAAAAAACCCTGATCTTAGTTTTTCTGAGTAGTAGCACAGCAGCAGAGAGCACACATGTTTGTTCTCAAAATGGGAAGAACAGAAGTGAATCAGACCTGGCCACCACTTTCCAAAACACTGGCTACCATCTGGCCTGTTGAGATCAGACCACAGTGATGATACAGGGCCAGATAACAAGACTACTCCCACAAGGAAGCAGGGGAGGAACTGCCTTAATCCTGCCTAACAAGGTCTTTCATAGGCTTCTCATGGTTGGTACATTTTGGGTACACTGTCTTGGTCCTGAACCCTGCCTGGTTCATAAGGTAAGCCCCTAGGCAAAACAACCTAAGTCAAAAAGCAAGCTTGTACTGCTAGGGCTGTAACAGGGCAGATGTGTGGCCTCTGGGGGCTCCTAGATTAGATGATTTTTGTTAACTCATTAAATTAGGATATTACCACAGAAATATGTGCCTGTCTTTTTGGTGGATAGTGTAACAACACCCAGCACCTCCACAGAAACTATTCAATGCTCCCAGGAGAAAAGAAGATGCTTGGTCTGCCAAAGAGAAACAGCAAGAGAGGTGTGTATCTTAATGGGCATCTATATCAGGTTTTCTCATTAAATACATCCATCCTTCAATCCATCCTTTCAGTACTTAGCCTGTGCCAGAGGGTGGCTGCTGGAAGGAGACAGCAATAACTTGCAGAGCTCACCTGGGAAGTGTGGGCTCTTCTTTGCCTGAGGGCTTCTGTGCAACAGCTCCCTTTTCTAAAAAAAGCTGAGTCTTTCCCACTAGGCTGAAATGGAGTTTATTGCCATTTCTGTGCAGATAGGCCACTGTGCAGGAAGGCAAGATGAAGCAATGAGGGAGGTCCTACAGCAGTTCAGGGCCAGGTAGGGGACTGGCCAGAGAACAGCAAAGAGAATATCATTATAATGGTAATTTTCTTGACCTACTTTATTAAACTGTGGCACTTTGAAAGCAGGATCCCTAGCAACAGCATTACAGTCCTGAGGCTTCCTGATAGGGGGCTTGGTGTTTGGTTGTTTTCAGCTGCTGCTCCACATCCTGAGCAAGGCAACTTGCCAGCAGCTCAACAAGGACACTGCCAAAAAACCTGCCTCTCTTACCCATGCTCTCTCACCCGTTCATTACTTTATGTTGTTACAGTAGCCATGTTTGGGGTAAAAAAATCAAGCAAAACTTTATGCAACATGAACAATATGGTGAGGAAAAGAATGCTGTAGGCTACTTGGGCTGATAGGAAGACTGGTCTGTGTATCTGAGCTCATAATCCTATGGTTAGGTACTGACAGCGAGTCAGAGCTGAATGTTTCCCTTAAAAGCATCACATTTTCTGTAGTTCAACAACACACTTCTGGGGTGGTTTTTATTAAGTTAAAAGCACACAGACATACACCAATGAATAGACAGTCTTGGGGGAACAGGGAGGGCCCTAAGAGCATTCCATGTGTTTGAGGATCTGTTTAAGTAATGGCATTTGCCTAGCAAAAAAATTCATAAATACTACTTGGATTTCTTTTATTCAGACATTTTGCTCCTTGTTTCTTTTTATGTTTCTGGTAACTCAGAGAGAAAAGAAAACATTACCAAACCTTTTACCATTAGGGTCCTGCTAGCAATTACTAAAATTTTCCTCTCTGTTAAACTGTTCCTCTGAAGCCATTAATCTAACAAGCTTTTAGTACCACCAATGCATTTCAGTTCTGTTTTCAGTTCTCCTGGCTGTAATAGTTGCCAGGTCCAGAACCAGTCTTAGAAAGAAGAGGCTTTTAGAGACCCCCTTGCTCTTCCTGAAATATGAATCCATTTTATTACAGCTGGCCAGATGCCTGAAGTATGCATTATTGTTGCTGCTGGAGATAGACACATTGTAGGTGGAAAGATGAGCAGCATTACCTGCTATGAACAGCACAAAGTAGAATGTCAATCTCATTGCACCTAAGCAATCTGAATCTCAAAATATCCATGTTTTATGGTCCTACATAGCATAATCCTGACCATAACTTTGACTTGAAGTGGTGAACTGAGACTTGGCAATGAAAGGTTCAAATGTGAGCGTTGAAACTTTCTTTTCCAGAATCGCCCAGAATCACAAAATATGCTGAGTTGGAAGGGACCAACATTGAGTCCAGCTCCTGTCCATACTGGACTAAAACAAGGTTTGTAAGTTCATGTGGGTTTTTTGAGTAGTTGTTAATAATTTGTTTACTTTGATCCATGTCAGATGCCAGGGGCACTGTGCTTGATGCTTTGTGAATTGTTCCATACCTGGGGCCACTGAGCACACAGCTGGGACACAGCACAACAGGCTATCACACACTGTTGGCTCTTTATGGGGCACTGTATTGCCTCCTGGGTTACTACATAGCTCCTGGGTATCCAGCTTGATTTGCTAATCCTCTGAGCCAAAGGAAGGAAAGGAAACAATGCCTGAGGCATGCAAGCAGAAGCAGCTGTGTGTGAGTGAAGACAGAGAGTGGAGCTGGCAGCCAAGGGGTGTCACAGAGGCAGACCAGCACTGTGGTCACCTAGAGCTGGGGCTGGAGGCACACACAGCCTGGTAGGGTGCCAGCAGTACTTACAAGCTGCAGGCCAAACAGCAGACTGAGTGGGTTACATCATTCTATTGCTTTTGCCCAGACTGCCTTTGGAGGCTGTTTTAGAGACAGGTGGCATTTCATCCTTGCTGTAATCCATCAAAGTCACCCATCAGAACTCTGGCTACAAGGAAATTAAGGAATGAAACATCAAGGGGAGCCAGGATTCCATCCATTGCTACCAGGATGTCACACTCCCTGTTTGCAACAGCACTGTGGCATTTCTTCCAGAATGCTGTAGGTGTGCTTGTAGGAATCCCCTAAAAGAGGGGCAGAGGATGCTTAACTGCTTGTCTGGATGCCCTGGTCCCACCACACAGCTGTTAAGACCCTAATGCTCCAGCAGAGCCTTAACAGGGACTGAAGCCACCCCTCTGAGTATAGGTATTTACAGACCCCACCCCCCACCCCGTTAAAAACATGCTGTGAGTAATATATATATTGAGTTAGTCTCTCTATATGCATATAAGTAACAGGGATCTTAACCTATTAAGTGAGACAGGTCTCAGCTACCTGTTGTTAAAAAGAATCTGTATGTCTGCTACTACCACTTCTCTTTGTCTGCTTTATATAGCTTGTAGGTGAGCAAAGCCTTGGCTGGCTTTGCTTGTGCATTAGGAGAAATTTTTCTTTTTTTTTTTTTTTTCCTTTTTTTTTCTTCTTTCTAAATAAGAAGAAAGGAATCGCATGATTTTATACTTTTTTTAAACAGAGAAACAGCTTCTTTGAATCTGTGTTTTACCTTCCAGAATTCACTTCTTTCAACTGCAGCACTGAAAATGCTTTGTTATAAGTCATGCAACTGTGGGTGTATTTTATTTGGGCTGATACAGATTGTGCTGCCTTATGCTACTATTACACCATGAGCTGTGCTTTTCTTGTTGTGGGTTTTAAAATATCCTGAGGTATTTTACCCAGTTTTAGAAGTTTATGTCAGAACCTTGATTGATTTGAAGAGGATTGCAGTATAATGCAGTATAATTACCCAAAGTTTTTGCTGAGCTCATGGGTCTGTGAGCATTAATATACTCATCACTATTCATAAACTGTGAGACACTGCATGCTACTTTTCAAGGATTTAATTGCAGTTGGCATTATAGAGCTATTGCTGGTGGCAGGCATCCTGATGACATGGAGTGTTTCTGGGGATATCTGCCATGTGAAAACTTCCCAGGAATCATTGTCATCAAGTTTTCAGCAGGGCTAAAAAGAAGTTATCTGTAGGTACAAGAAAATTTCACATTTTGTTTCTAGTGATACGTTTAAACTGGAATGTTAAATTTGAGCCTGGCTTTCTGTTAGAGTGACTTTGGAGGTTCTGATGCCTGCACTGAGGTGCTGAAAGCTGAGATGTGTTTTGATGCATGAGCTTGGGTCTGGGCAAATCCATGTACAAAAATATGTGGAAGTCATAACTCCATGTGCACATGATTCCCATCTCATGTTATCAGGCTTTCTGAGGGGATGGCTTCCCAATGTTTCACTTCAATCAATGCTAGTTTTCTTTGTTGTCTCTTTCTTTCTTTCTGGTCATCTCCTTGTGAACACTATTTGTCCAGCAGTTTACCCAGGGTTGTTTGCTGCTTTGAAGGTACATGTAAAACTAAAAGTTGCCTAGAGTCACCCAGTTGGAATGTAGACCTCCTTGGTATTGCTTTGATGACCCTGAAGGGTGGCATAACCAAATGCAAAGTTAGGCATGACTTGTACTCCCTCCTCTGCTGGCAGAAATGCTGCATGAACATGATGATTTGAATTGGCTGGATCAGGCAAGAGTGAGAAACAAGTGCAGAAGAATAACTCCACATACAAGGTCCCGTTGGCAGGGAAATGCAGTTCGTGGTGAATCTTTGGGGAAGCATGAATATTTCCAATAAAAAAATGGGACATAATCTTTGAGGGTAGGCAGAGGAGGGAGGAAGGAAAGTGCTGTCATACTCATGTACAATTATTAGTTGTAAAAGTGACATTTGCTCAGTGGATTCTTCTTAGGATCAGTGCTGAAAATATATCAGCTCATCTATTAGCATATCTGACAAGCCACAGTGTTTAGCCCATTTTCTCAACATCTTGCCCAGAATAGGTGAGTCTTTTTACTGAGATATTTTTCAGCATATTTGTATACCATTACTGAGAAAATGTTCATATTTCAAGCAGCGAAATTTCAGAATATTTCAGGATATGCAGAGCACTGCCTGTCATGTTGACCATGGAAGGGTGGTTCACTCCTCAGCTAGTGTAGGATGGCACTGCTTGTGCCACAGCTGTGAAGTAACTTGTGATGGAAAGAGAAAGGAGAAGCTCTCTTCCTATTCAGAAGCTTATTCATAAGAAGGAGATATAATCAGAGAAGAAATTTCTTCTGTTCTTTAGATAGCTACATAAACAGAAAAAATTACCTCCTTGTGCAGGAGTTCTCATCCAGAGATTCACTCAAACTTTCCTGGAAAATACACTTTATTACTGCAGAATCTTTGTGTTTAGCCAGATGAGGAACAAAAACATTGTTTGAGCTCTTTGGAAAAGTGTGGTTAAGATTTGAACTAGATAGAAAGGGTAAATTGCTGAACTGAATGGTGGCATGATATGAAGGCAATGGGAGAATGTAAAGTTGCTGTGTCATGACTGCAGCAACAAAAGTATTTTAAGGGAGTGATTTCTGATAATTGCCTTGAGCCCTTTGCTTGTATCTGGTGTCCCTTACCACTGTTCCAACAAGATCTTTCCTATTTTGGATTCTGTTCTATAGGGAGAGATTAGTGTCTTCATGTCATTTGGAAAGCACCCCGCCTGGGACTGGGCAGCCAATAATGAGTAAATAACTCATGCATTTTGGGATCCTGTAACAGTAGCTGTGTGGAAAATGGCAAGTCTGTCTGGCTTGCACTGCTGTGTGCTGAGAGAATGTCTGTACACAGCACGTGTCTCTCTGGCTGGTGTGACCACCAGTGACTGGGCAGATTGTGCACAGTGAACTCTACAAAACCAGAAGTGAGCTGCTGGGAAATAACAGAGCATTTCACACAAAGCAAATCTGAGAGAACCTTGTGGCCTCTGCAGCCACCAAAACTGGTGTGTTGTGTTCCTCTGCCCCCATTTTCAGCACTGACCCAACAGCATAATTGTTGGGTCAGGATGAGCTGCTCTCATCCATGACAAGGGTTATAAACATTCTGTTTCTTCCTCCCTTTCACCATGCCTGGACAATAGTTCTTCCAGACTTCTCTCAGGGGCTCCTTTTGTGCCCCATTTCCTATTCCTTTCACTCAGGAGACCCAGATTCACCACCCACACAGCCAGCCCAAGCAAGGACATTAAGATGAAAGTATGATATAATCTACTAAGCAAAAAAATGTCCTGACATGGTTTATCTAACATAATGGTGCATGCCTCCTGCTGCCAAAGTCATAATTTCTTTACTTTCAGCAACGTGAGGATGCTAAAGTCAAGTGTATGAACTGAGTCACTTCATTACCATCACCTTCAAAAATTCAAGGGTATGGGAAGGGAGTGCTTCCAGTTCCAACACTATACCTGGGGCAGGTAACAGATATCTTTCCTGTACTGGGCTGTAAAATAGCTTTTCCCTGGTTCAAACTACAATTTGAAAAAAAAAAAATGGCACACTCCCCAAATCCCATGCTGTATTAGTTCAGCAGATATATTAAAAAATTTCCTTTTAGCAGTAGGATTAGCTATGGGAAACAGGAAAGGCTAAGTGTTTCATTGCCTGATGTGCTTAAAATAAGGCTGCCCAGTACCAAGTACTGGAATGCATGGGTGAAGAGCAGCCCTTGTCATCAGAGGGAAGCAGACTGATCTGTTGGCTCTTCTGCATCTCCTGAGACTTAAAATACATGAGAAAAAATTATGTATAATGTGGTTTTACCAAGATATATTTTGCTTCTAACACATTGCCTACATTGCCTAATCCCTTAATCCCAGTTTAGTTACTTAGGCAAAGGCTCCTAATTTGAGGGGCTGATGAGCCCCCTGATACAAAAGGCACACTGCTGCTTACACATTTGTAGTCATGATCTGGCCACACGACCTCAGTTTTTTCTCAGGTCTGCTACACACGTATGGCTTGCTGGCCAGTTGCTGTTAGCATTCAATATTTACACTGCAGTTAGAGTGAACTCTCCCAGAGCCCAGCTTTTCCCAGTTGCAGAAACTAAGGTCACCTCTGGTCCTTTAATGCTTGTATTCTGTTTTTCTCATGTCCTCTGTGGATGTTCCTCTTTCACCTTCACCAGAGAAATCTGCAGATAAAACAGGTTTTCCAGCCACTTTGGATATTCAGTCATTTTTGGTGTATTAATGCAGCTTCTTACAAAAGTCTTGCTGAAGTTTTAGAAAAATCTTCCTTTTCCTTTTGAACTTGTTGTTGCTTTATCTGAACCCTTGCAACTACAGCAGAGATTGATCTGTGGCACAATATTTAAATAGAAACTCACTGGGGTATTGTTTTGGTTTACTATGTGCAACAACAACAAAAATATTCTGGCAATTCCTACACAGTGAACAATTTGCAGGATCAGACAAAAATTAATTACTGTAAGTAATGCAGCCACTGTACCCATTGGTTTTATAAAAAGAAGAAATAACCATCAGATTAAGACACTGAGCTCATCTAGAGTGATTGCAGTCAAAGAACTCCATTCAACAGACACATTTCTCATGCAAAACAATATATATAAATCACAACAAATGAACTGGGGGAGCCATGGCACTGACACATAAAATTACAGAACAAAAGAAATCTCTCTTGGCATTCTTTGTTTGATTACAAAAAACTGCAAGGCAAAGATTGGTTTATCTCATTGCACAGGGGTACAAGAAGATTAATCTGTTAGGTCTTTATATTCAGGGCTGTTTCATGTGTGTGGTCATAGCACACTATTATTTCTTATAAATACCTGTTAGGAATCTATGGTTATACTCAGGTAAGATCAACACATGAGGAACTCAGCAGTGATTGACTTGAAAGGTAAATACCTGTGGGGGCAACATCAGAAACAGAATGTTCCCACCAGAAGCTGATTTGGAGGTTTGGAGGGGGATTTTGTAGCTACTGAAGAAGTCTTGCAGCGTAAGTTCTAAAGCTTTTCTTGGTTCAAGTGGCAATAGTTAGTAGATCAAAACATGGCTCAAGGCAGCAATTTCATTTCTCTGGATTTCAGAAGGAGAAAAATGTAATAGTTCACATAGTTGTACTTGACTTGCAATTGAAAAGGAGCTTGTGTGCTCTAAGTGTGTTTCAAATGCCAAGACAAAGCAGATGTGTTCTTATAAACAGCTTTGTGAAGTCAGGTAATCTAGTCTCTGTATGTATTACACCCTGCTGGTTTCATAAGTCATGAGACATGCATACAGAGTAGTTTATAATGTGAACATTTAGAACTTATCTGTCAGATATTTACAGGTTGGCACATCATTTTTTTATTATTATTTATTTGTTGTATTAATTTCTTGTATCTGTTTCAACTCTCTTAATCTGAGAAACAGATTTTAAAGGAATTCCAGATGGGAGACAGACCTTAAAAACTCTGGAGTCTGTTAGGCAGCCAGTTTTGCATGGAAATGTCCAATGGTATTTCCAAAACACTGGGTCTGTTTGACATCTAATATGCATTACTTCTAAAATGAATTAGTCCTATGTCCTGCATAGGCTTTTTTACAAATCCTATTTGATGCCTATCTGCACCTTTAAGTATCTAAATGCCTTTGCAAGTCTGGATTCAAACTATTTAATACTATCACAGAAATTAATGATAAGGAGAGTTTTGCCTAAAAAAAGCATTTCAGTATTCAGCCTTGGAATTAATCAGGTGCAAGCCAAGGAAGGTTAGGTTCTAGATAATCCTTCCAAAAATTAATATTTTAACATTCTCTGTGAGTGCTTAGTCCCATATACTGTAATATAACAAGGCAAAGATATACACTACATCTTTTCAGCAACTCAGCTATTTTTTCTGTTAACAAAGAGCAATAGATCAACTTCAGGCTAAGTCAACTGAGAACCTAGTATTAGATTTTGTTTAATTGGACTGAACTTCTCAGAAATGTCTAAATAGAAACATACTTCAATGAGAAATCTTTTTATAGTACATTTTCTTTCAGATACTTGAGTCTAAGTTTAATGTCAAAATCTTGTACTTCCATCCATTTTGCTAGAAAGTGCTTTTGAGAGATACTTTTTAGGGTTTTTTTCTTTGCTCTAAGAAGCACTTGAAAATCAGCACATCTCAAATGCAAACCAATAGAAAAGTAATCTAAGTTTTCTAAATGAGAGAAAAGATCAGAATTCTTGCTGTTTATCTTGCTCGCTCTGTAGCATCTAATTTTCTAGTTGATAACAGCAAGAAAAGCAAAACAATCAATTTTAGAAGTGAAGAAAGACATTGAAAGGAATACTGCAATATGTTAAGACTGTAACAACCCCAGATCTCTTTGTCTTTACAAATGCCATTATTCTCAACACTTTTGCTGCATTAAAAAAAGAAAGGGGGACATACACAGGCTTTTATGACCTCTTGCTGTTTTTCACATAAACGAATAAAGCTCAGGATCTTCTTTTGATATATAAATTATGGATAAAGTGCCAGACAGTAGGTTTTATATAATATTTACATGTTTAATGATAGACATATCTAAAATGAGCCATCTTGCTCTTCCCTGTAGAACCCCACACACTTTTTTCCTGTTTGTGATATTTACTCCAGTGTATAGCCTAGCCTCTTTAAAGATTGCTAATAAATACCAGGTGCCCATGACCAGAAAGAGAGAAGAAATGAACAGGTCTAATCATGGTTGTGGTGGTGATAGCCTCTAAGTAAAACTGATTTTGCTAGCCCCCCAAAACAAAGATGAGCACTGTCCAAGAAGGTGGGACCCTACTGCACTTAGTTGAGTTGTCATCATGGTCATAGCAGGCCACAGGTAGTTAAAATGAGAAGTTAAAACTTTATAACCTTTTTTTTTTTTTTTTTTTTTTTTTTTTTTTTTTTGGTAGCAAACTAACTTGTGAAACAATGGATTTAACTTTTGACAATGAACCTAGCTGAGGAATATTTTGACATCATACTTAATGTTTTGAGTGTGTCCAGCTGAAATGCCATGTAGCTACCTGTTTGCCTATATTAAGTCCACTTACAGACCAGCCCTTCTTACAGACATAAATCTATATATATTATCTCACTATTGCTCCTGCAGAATCAGTATTTCTGTAGGAGCTCACTGAACTATAGGCACACAACAACATTTCATAGGAAATCAAAAAATCATCGGGGTAAAAAAGAAACTTTTCTATTTACTGGACCAAAGCCAGAGGCATTTACAGTGTGTGGGATAAAATCAGAGCAGTCTGGAAGTTGATCTATGAGAAATTTGAGGAAGAAACTACAAATTCCAGCTGACCAGCAACTGCTTGTCATGATGGGAAGAGAATTTTGGCATTGTGACATGAATTTAGTCAAAATTAGTAAACTATTTAAAATGATAAAAGTGTTTGTAACTTAAATAGTTGTCTACTAGTATCATAAAGGATAGTTTTTCCTCCCATTGTGAGCACACAACTTTTTTGCTTTGTTCTCCCTGTTCCCCTTCAGATTCTCGTAAGATCTACAATATGTGAATACCAAAATCTTGTTTGTTTCAGCCAGTATTAATGATCTCATTTTTGATTTTGTTTGCTAATAGTCTAGAACTTTCTGCATGTGCCACAACAAAGACAATCTTCTTTGTGAAATGAGCAATATTAATTCAGATAATTTTCTGAAGTAGCAGGGCTTTTCACAGGAGCATTATTTTTAAGTGCTGTTACTGGAATTACTCAGGAGAACTTAGTTTAAATTAGTGATGCTTAAATTAATTAAAGAGAGCGGCCTGTGAATTTTCCCATCTGAGTTAGGATTCAAGATCTTATTTGTGAAGGAGTTTTTTTGTGTGTGTATATTTTCAGCAACAGTAAATTTGAAGAAAATCTGATTAGAATGTTGTCTGCTGCATAGGAGATTACATTAACATTTCAATTAAAAATTACATGCAGGCAATTGCTCATTTATCCTGAGACTCCATATATCATAGTCTTGTGTAACTCAACATAGACCAGCTACAAACAATGATACTACACTATTTATATGGGCAAGATCCTAAAGAGGATATATTTGGTAGAGAGAAAAGGGCATGGGAAGTTTGGACACCTGCCTCCTTTTTTGAGTACTGTCCTTGTTGCACTATGCCTTCATGGAATAGGGCAGGAGGAGATGCACTTCATGGAGCAAATGCATGACTGATGAGTCATTGAAAGTGCATGAGCTAATTCAGCTTCCACTGACTTCAGGTGTATGGATTAAATGCAAGAATGAAAAGTACTGCACCTATTTTGAAACATTAATTCATTTATCTAAAGTTGTCTGCTGTATCTGGATGAAATAGAGATCAGTGGTCTTAAGGCATCTAGCTAGTGCAGGACTTGTAGGTTTTACATTGCTGGACAGGGATGAGATCAAATGGGAATTCAGGCAGGAGCAGCTAAGGAGCCATATGACTATAGATGAAGTACAGATGGTGAGAGGTAGTTTACAAAATGTTATGGAAATGTTTCCAAACATAAGCTCATGAAATTTTGCTCTGAAATTTGTAAAGCGGACCTTCTGAAAAAAATCGTCTTTGCAGTGAAGGTCAAGTTGGCTGCAGCTGACATTTAAATAGCATGAATTGCTATCCCTTCTCTATATCTCTCACTCTTTTTTTCCTCTTCTCTTTTAAATGATCAAATTCCTTTGAGAGAAATGGAGGGGTTAAGATTTTACTTTAGGGAAACTGTTGGATTGACAAAGCCTACCCACTAGACCTAATTTATTTAACAGAGATCCCAAAGGCTCTGCTAAATGAAATCAATTAGAAGCTCTTCCTAAGGAAGGGTGTTGGACTCTTGGGATGTGTGTTATGTGAATTAAATGTTTATTTTCCATTTATAAGAAACCATTCCTCCTGAAGGCTTTGTTTTTTGCTTGCTGATTGGGACATAATCTTCTTTATTAATACAGATGGTACAAACACCTCTGAAAATACTACAAGAATTTTGAAGATATTAGACTGGCACAATGAATAGGAAATGAAGTAATCCTGTTTCATGCAATCCCATGGCTCCTCTGAAAAGAAATTAGATTTCTGATTGTAACTGGTTTAATGGTAAGATTCTGTCAGTTTTCAAGTTCTGATTTTTGTGACCTCTGCTTCTCTCAGATAAGAAAGCAGAGTGAAGAGGGCTTTGCTTTACACAAAGAGTTACCAGTAGAAGCAAAAAAATCAAAAACCTCCAACTATTAGAGATGTGTTTATTCCTTAGAAATGTCTTCCAGGGTCTTGGCATCTCTGATGACTAAGAAAGGCAGTTTTAACATATATCTCCACATTTAATTCCTCGGTACATCTGCCTTGGCAGAAATCATTACAATGGGGTTGACATATCTGTGAACCTGAGAGGCATTGTCAGAATAGGGAGGAAAGAGCACACAAGATGAAGTCAGAGCATTTGTTCCTTGACAGCTCAGAGACACTGGCAGCCAGATAGGGCTGGGAAAAAAGAGAAGGCACTACAGTTCCTCCTCACTGATCTGAAGCTGCAAACAGACATCATTTCAGACATAAACACTCTGAGCAGCATGGTTTCCTTGGAGGTTGTTGCAAGAGTGAACATACTGATGCCTTCTCTGAAGGTTTATGTTTCATGACCCCATTTTAATGACTGTTTTTTTTCTAACAGTCTCTGCAAAGATTCACACTCAAATAATCGATTTATGGCATGAATGAGAGGGTTTCAGGGGGATTTGAACTTAAATTTATCTCCTTATCCTTACAGCTTGCAAAAATAAAGTTTAATGTCTGAACTGCTACTGAATTATTAGATTTTACATAAATCAAGGAAGGTAAAATCCATTTGATATGCTTACTTTTTTACATTATTAACATATGTAATTTCATGTGTGTAGGTCTTTTTACTGTAACTGAAAGTATGCCTATGTTACTATCAAGCAACTCACATTGTATCAGTATCAAAAATGTCACAGCAATGTCACCATTGGAAAATAATTTGAAAACTCAGTACTGGAAGGCCAGTAGTTTCTACTTTTTTTTTTTTTTTTTTTTTTTAATTTTATTTTCTCTTCCTAGAAATGCAAGGTCAGTGTATTTGAATGCTGTAAATATTCAGGGTGTGATGTGTTTATGTTTTTGTATCCAACTACTACAATGCCATGCACAGAGATGCATCCATTCTCAGGTGTCTTTCAAGCTGGAAAGATTGTGCTATAGTATGACATGGTTAATCTTTGGAAAATAGAGATTCAAATATTCAGTGACTAAAACTTTACAAGTCTTTCTTCTCTGCCATAAACCTAAAAATCTTGTTCAGGACTTCTCCTTCTGCAGCTGGTAACCCAATGTCTGTTCTACTTATAGTTCTATTTATAACTGGTAGTAGTGTCTTACAGAACACTGCCCTCAAGTTATTCTGGAGAAACACATGAAGAAAGGTACAAAGATAAATCCAGACCACTTGTATCTGCCTAATTCAGACAGAACATGTCTTTGCCAGTGAAGAAACATATCAAATAAGACATTGGCCCAGCCAAAACTGGAAAGTTGTGTTGCTGTCACTAGTACTCATGGCATAATGCTGACTAATGTTGTTTGCTGCTAGACCACAGGCTTCTGTATGCTCAGAATTGGAAAGTAGTCTGTTCCTTCCACCCCTGGGATGAGTTGAGTTTTTGGATGCAGTTGGTATCAAGGAGAGATCAATTGCCTGGGTGCCAGGCATCCTGCCATACTGCTGCCCACATGCCAGAGCAGTTCTTCACAGCACAGGTCTCCTGACATGTAATTCAGTTGGCATCACTGAGGATAGACAAAAAGAGTCTAATAATAACTCTTGGGAATTTTAATTCTGCAGTCCTCATTCTGTCTCCTAATCATACATGGGTATTATTTAGATCCACAGTTTCAAAATACTCTCTACATGTCCAGCTCATGACACCTATCACAGCACCAGTACTAACATTTCATAGGGTAAGACTAGAAGAAAGGCAGCCATAAATGTATATACTGCACCCCACCCTGCCTTAACTGCAAGAGAGAAAGTGAGTGCAGAGAAGGATGCTTCAAACAATAACAAAGCACATGGCTGAGAGCAAGATCTAAACCTATATAGAGGATTTCTAGCCAGCACCTCCCTTTATGAATTTCTGCTTATCTCCTTGGTGGCACTAGGACATGGAAGTGCATAGCATTTCTCAAATTCCAAATAATTTAGGGCATACAAGGTTAAAGATGACCTCTTTAGTCCCATCAAGAAGCTTGCTGGAAACAATCAGTGATTTCAGAGCATTAGTACAATGCATTTTCAACAGCTTCTCTGTGTAAGAACGGGGATAAGCATCACTTCAACTGGCAAGTTCTAGCCTGGGTGGCACTAATGACTAAAAAAAAAAAGAAGGCTATTCTATTTGCTATAAGATTAAGAAAAGGAATATTTTTGAACAACAGTTCCAAACTTGAGTGTACTTCTTAATACCATATTCTTATGGTTGGAAAATGATTAGCTAGTATTCCCATGCATTTTATTTAACATTTATTTGCTCCCAAACTTGAATAACTGAATCATAATAAAATAGATTTATTGGTCTATTTCTCCTTCTAGCCCAATTAGGTAAAGCTCAGAATTTTATAGGATATTTAGAACACTGAAGCAGATGCTGAATAATAACAGCTAATCTTTGTTCATTGTGATACAGCCCAGAAGAGCTTCCAATGATGGCCAAGCTCTGCTATGATCCTGGAGTGCATGAAAATTAAAGATATCTTTGAAGTACCTTCTCTGCAGCACAGACCCATTTTCATTTCTGAGTTTGTCCTCTTCTCTCATATGCTCAAAATCCCATGACTTTCTACAAATGCAAAATAGCTATTCCTGATCTTATGTTCACTTAGAGGGAAAGATTGTGACTAGCCCAGAGACTCTTTGACAGGGCCAAAAAAGACTGAGGTTGCCATGGGTAATTCCAAATGTTCATTCATTTATTCTGATTTTACTGAAATTTAAGTTTTGAAAATATTGTATATACAAACCCAGTATTAATGACAAGGCCACAAGTGCTTTTGGGGGTATCTATGTGGAGTCCACAGAGAGCACAACATGTGTAAAATATAGGAAGTCTCCAATCTACAGGAGAAATAGTTTAAATGCAATTATCTTTGTCAAACTAGTGCAGGGTCATAGTCTTTCAGCAGCCTTTTTGGACTTCATGCCATGTAAGATAATACAGCATAAGGTCAGACACTTGTCCCACACAAGTGTATCCCCAAGCTAATGTTTCCCAGGCATTCTATCTTCTCTCCAACACTGCATTTTTCTTGTCCCACCACTGTCTGGTCTCCCATTCCCAAGAAACTGAAATAAATATAGTCTGAGGGACTAAATTTTAGTAGAAACTGTGCCTGGAAAATTCTCAAGGCTGCAAGCATTGAAGTAGTAAGTCATGGCAATTAATGTGTTGTTTCTTAATGAAAGTGGTATATAGTAACCCTGGTTTTATTGCATCCCTTGCTCCTTTTTGAAGTGTGTTAGACAAGTCTAAAAATAGAGATAATTGCCAGCAATTGCAAAGGAGCCTGTTTATGAATGCCAAAGAGATTTATTGCTAGACACATTTTGAAAAAAGTGCGGTGGAGTACTCTCTTTTCCTTGATCCTACACCTTGTTTGGGGGATGCAAGAGAAGAGTGTGTCCATGCCTGACAAAGCACAGTTCTGCCAGCAATCCACAGCAAAAGGGACAGTAAGATCTGCAGACAGTAGAAATGGGATTGTTTCATAAAACATTTGCTATCTATTTCAATACAGAGTTTTCCTCTAAAACAACAAATGCAATGGGTTTTGTGCATGTTTCAATGCTTAGGAAAGCCACCAGTTGCAGTGTATGCAGCATATGATGCATCTCAAATATATATACTGCAACAGTTTTCAATTTCATCTTTCTTGAAATAATTTTAGGTGCAAAGAATTTTTCTTTGAAGACATGTAATGGCCAAAAATGTTTAGTTTTGTACTGAATTATATCTTTCTTGAACAATAACAACTAAATGTAGTTAGGTGTGAAATGAGTTCTTTAACACATCTCAGAACACCTTACAAAGGAGCACAGAGTGCAATTCATCATCATACCCCACCATGTCAGATGATTCATGCTGTTATCACCAGATATTTAAAATTAAATTCCATGGAATTTCAACTGTTAATTGCTTTATCTCTGAACTATATTTTTACCCACTAGCATTGGGTCTGCCAATATTGCAATGTTTCTTGCCTAATTTGGCATGACCATTACCCCAGATTATGAACTCATCTCCTTGAGTAGTTAGCTTTTAAAGACAAAGATGCCTTGTGCAATCTGAATATAGTTTCTAAAATCTGAAAACCTCCACTAGCATTTTTCCTTGTCTTTGAGCTGGGTAAGAGTTGAGCTATTTAATTTTATCAAACTGTCCAAATAAACCATGACTCTTGTGCTGGTGGAGTTGCATGCCAAACAGTAGCCTAGAGCAGAGCTGCTTGGCACTGTTAAACTCCTGAACTAATAGGCTCATAATGAAAACAATTCAAACCAACCTGTAAGAAGTATGGAAGGGCCTATGCATCCCTCATTAAAAATGACTGTGTTTCTTCATTGCAATTCTATGGTAACAGGGGCCATGTTTTGATGAGATTCTTCAGTGCATGAAATGTGAGGGACAGGGAACAAGCAACCAAATGTAAATCAGTGCTTGATTTAAGAAAATATAAAGATCCCACTTCAGTCCTGTCTTGAAGGCTTAAATGGAAAAAAATTGCACAGACCTCCTTCTGCATGAGGGGCAGATGCTGTTCTAAAACATGATGCTGTTTAGCATGCCCAACAGGGAACAGAGGAATGCTGCGTAAAAAATCTGCTTCTTTGTAGGTCACATACAGATACATGTCTTGACTCAGTGATGACTAATAAGAACTTCAAATTCACTTATTTTTTTCTTTTCCAGTATACAGTTCCAAATGAGTTGAAGGATTTCTTTCCACTGTTTTTTACTGAATCATATTATTTCCAAGATGATGATCTTCTGATCTCATGTATACACAGAGACCTTACAATCAAAATGTTTTCAAGCACTCGTCTCCCTAAATTCATTTTTACATATATTCTCGTAATGCTTCTATACAATCTAGAGAATATTTGTCCTAAAATGGAAAACTAATGTACAGCTGACTCTTTCTTTACCTCTTCTCCTTGGCTTTTGAAATGGATTTGTCTTTGGTTTTAGACAAATTAAGCTGTATCAGAAATTTCTCATTAGTAAAAACAATAATATAGTTTATTTTTTTTGTCCTGAAAATGGAGCATCCAATATATATAAGATCCAATATAATTGTGCTCATGCTGCATTTCTGCGAGCACAAATCATATATCATCACTGGACAATAATTTTGCCAGATGAAGGCTGTGACTTTGTCCTCTGAGGGTTGTCTGTAAGCAGATAATACTGTTGAACTGGACAGAGGGATTTACAATGAAATCGTTTTAGTTATCATGCATAAGTCCAAAGAGCTTTTGAAAATGGTCCTTCTTTGAGTAATTTTAATATGTTTCTAAAAGATTTAAAGTGATATAGGCTCAGTGTCAGTATGATATGTATGGCTATTTTTAAATGGTGGTATAAAACCCCAGCTGCACAGCTTTGTCTGTGTTCATATTTTATTAATCAGTCTGTTTTAAAGTCCTCACTTCTATCTCACTCTCTCTCATTATCTTCCTCAAAGTCCTTGCCTAGCTACTTCCCAGAGATCATTTTAAAATTAATTCTAATGATTTTAGGCACTTTAAATCTGACTGTCATCATAAGACTGTTCTCTTAGTGAACCAAGCTGTTAGCTGACAGCAGTATTATTTGGGGACCTTGTCTTACTGTTTCCCCCAAGTCAGGCCAAATCCTTGGTCTAATCCTGTTTACTTATTTACAATTTAAATCAATTTAAATGAATGCCACAGGATAATTGACACCCTTAAAATAGAATAGAAAAAAAAAAGAGGGTCTAAGCTCCAGCTGTTTTTCAGAAAGGAAGACAAATCAGACAAATGCTGTGACCAGGCTCTTTTCCTGCAACCAGAAAAGCCCTGAACACATGGGGCATTTTCTCTGGCCTGTTGGGAATCTGGGGCAATTTCTCCCCTGTGATTAATGATCAGTATGGCTAACAGCTTCAGATACTCCAGTGAGTCTGAAAGAGCTCTTGACAGACCACTGATTTTAAGTGGGATCTAATGCTTTTTTGGGTTAAACACTGGATGGCAACCTTTAGTGCCTTTCAACACAATGGTGAATGAGAAGGCTAGCCAGGATTTGTGTTCTTGACTGGTTAAACAAGAACAAAAATGTCTGATCTTATTGACAACCAGAAGAAATGAGGCAATTGTGCTTCAAAGATTTCTGGTTACTTGAACTTCTTTTCTTTTGTTTTACCATTGTTCTTGTGGATCACTGTGTATCTATCTATCAAGAGTCTGTAACCTCAGCTTTGGCAATTTGTCTAAGATCAGTGCCTTGTAACAAAAAAATTCCTTAGTGGGCTTCTTTGCAGAAAGTCATGTGTTTCCCATTTCCTAAAAAACAGAAAGACAGTGTTCATGCATGTAATTTTCTCTGGACCTCCAGTGCTTTTATGGTGCTAACTCCATCCAAGTTGTACTGACAGAACTTAACTCAGTGGGGGGGGTTCACACTGGACTTTCTTTGAAATTCTCCAGAAAGGAGACTGTGGAAAAGTGATAATAAAAATCACAAACTGTGTTAAATATCCACCAGCTTCTTTTCAGAGTTTAATTTACCACTCTGGAGAAACGGACACCTTCTTAGGGTTTAAATCTTGGTCCTCCCTGATGTTCAGCACCAGAGAAAAGTAATAACAAGGGATGGTTGATATCTGAGAAGGAAATCTTCACACATAGACACACACGTGCACACACATATATATGTTACTACAGATCATGTCATTTCCCCTGTAATACCTGTTATTACACCATAATATATTTGTCTATATCAGAACACACCTGTTATTACACCATAACAATTTTCTTGTGAGACAATTTCAAGGAAGATAAAAGCACTTTTTTCCAGCAAAGTGGCTGCAGAAGAACAATAGCGATCTCATAGTAATACTGCTTTTATGGAGCATTTTTCATCTTGTGAGCAAGATCCAACTTGAAAGTAAATTACATATACTTTCCCATTTTATCTAGGTGCCTAAGCATGAGGTATCATTTAACCTACATATTCTGTTCTCCCAGTGTTTCTGTAGGTATTGTTACAAGTGTCATTCAACACAGGATTTAGGCATATAATTTACTTAAAAACTTTTAGAAGGCTCAGTTGAAGTCAGTATCAGTACTCTTGGTACATTATATTGAGCAGATGTGTAAATACCTGCAGGACCAGTATCTTAGGTTGGCAGCTTCTTTGGGGCACACCATACTTCTATTAATGTAAAAAAATACCACATAAATATGTGGCAAAATATGCATTTTCTTTAAATATGTACAATATCCCAGTGAATTTGGCTAAGAGTTTTGTACATAACAATAACAGACATAATTAAAAAAATTCAACCTAAAACCAGTCAGTCAAGCCAATTATTCTGAAAGACTCAACATAGCAGATCCTAGGTACCATATTAATTCTTCCAGAGCAATCAAATTCTGTATGTCTTCATGATACTACACATAAAAAAAGAAATATCTTCAATATCCTTCTAAACAGTGTCTCATATGTCCACATCTCAGATGGCTGAAATAAATAGCTGTTATGCTATTGCTAGTTGTTGCTGGAGTACATTTTAAAATTTTAATTTTTTTCCCCCTCCTGTTTAAGGAAGACAATAAATCCACCAAAGTTTCTCATTTATGCCCAGACACCCTGCAATCTGCTCCTGGGATAGTGCTGGTTGTTTCTTATATGTCCCATCATAAACAGCAATTCTTTATGGAAACATCTTTTCCATCTAGTTACTAAAAATGACAGCAAAGATTATGCAATAGAGGATTTGCTTGGAAAACATCATTTGCAGTCTGTACATACACTCAATGACACAAGCCCATTTCTTAAATAAAACTATAGTTTAAGAGAAACCTGTAATAAATCTAAACTGAGAAGAATATCTTAATGAGTTGAGGCTATAATGTGTCCTTTTCTCTACCCTTCAGAAACAAAAAATATCCACTTTCTGTGATGATAAGCATTATATGAAGCTATACCTACTGTGGTTTTGTAGGCTTCCAAGTGCAAACATCTTGGGGATCTGTAACACCATTTTTGTTTATAAATAATTTGAAGTGTTACACTGTTCATTGCACTTATGAGTGATACATACAACACTTATTTTACAAGTATATTATTCAGAGGCAGTAAGTCATGGAGATGTGTTTCCACCTTGTTTCACCAGTCTGAGTTGGTTTTCTTTCATTCCTTTTCATGACTCTAGGTAAAATGTTAGAAACAAGTTTTCACTAATTATGTCATTCTACTGAGAGAAATATATAGTTTGTGTTTATTCAGTAATTCTTTTCCTGGATGCAGCCACTTGCACCTTCCAACCACACCAGAACATAAATGCTTTGTCAGAGAAGGTGTTAAATATCCAAGTTTTCATGCAGGGATGCTGAGCACCCTCACCTGTCACGAAGATGGAACACCTCATAGTTTAGGGCTGGAAGTCTTTAGAAACCTGCTTTCAATAGGGCTTTTCCACAACCAAGCTGCCACTGTGTCCTGCACCTGTTAGCCTAGGCAGGATGGGATTCCTGATGGCACAGGTTGTGAGGACAGGTCTCTTCTACTACAGGCAGATACCTCTGATAAGTTCTAATGCTTGCAAGGCAAAGACCTGCAAGCAATTGGTGCTTGCATATTTTAAATTTTGGTGGGAATTGCTTGGTTTTTGGATTCTCAGTGAGTTTCTCCATCTCTGACCAGTAGCACTGGAGACTATTCGATGCTTGTGGCTCATGGTGTAACCATGTGCATTCCTGAGATCCCTGGAAATTAGAGGCTGCAAGTTTTAAATTTCCTTACAATTTAGGGCCAAGAGAGATCATCAGACTGTCTAATCTGTCTTGCATATAGGCACCTATTAAATGTTGTACACTTACACCAAAGCTGAGAGAACTACTTTCATTAGCCCACAGTATTTTAGTTCTTGAGAAACCAAACTAAAAGTGTCTAAAACAGTACCTGAGCTTCCTGTGATATTTGAGAACTGATAAGGCATGCCCAGACAACCACAGAAAAAAATCCATGCAAAATATCCACCATGCTTGCCAATCTGAGCTGTTAAAATTTCTACTGCTTCTGGACTGGGCTTAATTCAAGCCCAAGCATCAGATGTCTGAAATAATTTTCTGCATTGGTTTAATCTCTTCCTGGCTACAGCAAGATAAATAATACATGGTTCAAGGGAAGGCAAAAAGTTCTTCTGCAGAATATATGAGACCAAATATCTCTCAGAGGAGTGGAGATTCTTCCTCTCTGTTCTAGGCAGCCAACTGGAGCTCTCAAGTATGGGATTTGATTATACTTATTACCTTAATGCCAGCCTGAAAATATCTGAGTGGGCAGGGTGCAATTCAAGCCATCTTGTTCCAGCCATAATGGAAGAAGTTGCACAGATGCATTGTTCTAATGGATGCAGGGCTAGAGGGATCACCAGGGGATTTAGCCTGATGTGACCCTCCTTCCCTCCCTGAGCCTGTTCTGTCCATTAGAAGTTCTCCCAGAAGCTGAAGTAAAGATATATTTAAGAAAGACAGCCTTTTTTAGGACAAGATGAAGCAATGGTGAGAGCACCACCTCCCCTCATAAGCTGTTACAGAGTTTAATTACCTTTACTGCTAGGAAATTGCATCTGATTTCAAGGTTGATTACATCTAACCTGAAACTTCCAATCACTGGATTTAGCTTTGCTTTTGTCAGCAAGAGTGAAAAAGCTCACTGTTGTTATCTATTCCCTGTGTCCTCTCCCTCTTTTCTTAAGTGGAATATGTCCATCTCTTTAAGCCTCCTATCTCAAGACTTGTACTTGACATACAAAATATTTGGATTTTCTCCAACGTTTTCTCATCTTCTTTAAAGTACAGCCACCATGACTGTGCTTGATATCTTGGAAACATGCAAGGACTGTGCTGAGTCCTTTCCTCATCAATGTACTGAGACCTCCTGTAAGGGGTGATTTAGATAATCACCTTTTATCATTCCCTGAGTCTCTGCTCTCTGAGCCAGTGTCCATTCCTACAAGCATTGGGACTGTAGTAAAATGAATTTAGTGTGCTGCTTGTTGGACAGTGATCATTTAGCCAAATCAAATTACTGCAGAAGTAATATATCTTCTTTATTTATTGCACTATATGCAAGCCTTTAAAGCAAAAATTCTGTCTCATGGCCAGAAGTGCTGAAAACAATACACAACAGTATCAGGCAAAGACTGTTTCTGATTCTGCTTGGAAAGCTCCTCACATTGAATGAAATCTCCCCATTAAAAGGCTACATTTTGAAATTTGTCATTGAGACACTTCTTAATCCTCGCAATAGGTGACCTGTTAATTCCATGTAATTCAAGACTTGAAATCAAGATGTCATGTGGCATTAACTGCCTTGCAGAAATCCAAGTACCTCCTATCGATACAGCTGCTTTTCTCACGTAGACCTGTAATCTTTCATATAAATCTTCAAAATAACCAAAAATTCCACAAATGTACTTGTTGAGAACTAACTGCCACTAACCTGTTTTGAGCAGGATTAAATAGATTTATACTTTTTCTAATATTTAAATATCCCAGAAACACATGCTATTTTGTGAGAAAACCAAAACATCAGTTTCAACTAATGGATGGCAAGTAGCAGAAAAATATACTTCCCTACTTATATTGTTCTTTAAATCAGAGCTAGGTGGAGTATGAGCTGAGCTAGTTGAGCTTATTTACAACCACTGTTTCTCTCTCAGAGTTAATGAATTACTGACAGTCTGAAGATCCTCTGTTATTTAAAACAGAAACTCTCTCCTAAAAGTCACTTCATCTCTTTTCTATAGTAGAAAAGGGACTATGTAAAAGACCAACAAGAGCTTTCAAATGACAGAATCTGCTGAATACAGGAGCACAGAAACAACTGGCGCTTCTTGGAGGGAGTGTTTAATGCCCAGTCCTTAAAGCCTTGTGAGAGTAGCTGTCCTTAGAAATAAAGACAGTCTGCACATTGCCAGCACAGAGCTTAAAAAGATCAAGAGACACAAAGGATTTGTACTGGCCCCCTGTAGAGAGGACTTTGATTCATTACTAATCTTCTCAGGGCAAAACCTCATCACCTATACATGCAGTAGCAGTACCTATGAGCTGAGAGGAGAATGAGGACTGCTGGTACCATCAAGCCTAGAGAGAGAGCTGAAACAGGTATACAATTTAGGAATGCAATACAGTGTGAACATTGTGGTTTGTGTTGCTTTTAGTATTGCCAGGTTGTGAAATTTCATGTTTTTGGCTGTTCTCGTGGCTCAACACCAACTACTGCTCTGGGCCTTGCCCATGTGCTCCCTTGGAGTAGGGAGTTATCCCAGGGAGAACGTGCCTCTGACATGTCTTTGCACTGCTCTCTACAAAAAAATCACACTTATGAACAGAATATTCCTTCTAAACTCTTAAGCTTGTGCTACTGGAGTTAAAAACATTGTGAGATCTAGCTTTTTAATGTACCTACATCTAGAATATTAATTTCATACTACTCTAGGCTACAAAAAGAATTGATCTTGTAATGAAAGGAATATTAGTCAAGGGATAAAGAGAAGGTCACTCAATTTATCTCAGCACTGGAAGAAGCTGTATTCTTTGCTGATTTTGGAAAAAGCTATTAATGTCTCAGAGAATCAACGGAATAAATGGTACCAGACGATTCTTTAATTTAGTCATTGAAATATTTTGTTAATATTTATAAATTTTTAAGCACCTAATCCTGTAAAGTCTTGTTTATATGAATAATCCTTACAAACAGCCTTGCTGAATTATGTAGGGTTTTTTGCACTAGAAAAAAAATAATTTGTTTAAAGATCAGTACTACCAGGCCCTTAAATATTTACAAACACTCATCAAAATTATTTTATGAGGGAAACTGAAGAACCATCTGGTATTCCTGTTATTTAATGCTTCTTGATTTTCCTAACTATGTGCAGAAGTCAGCAAATACTAGCATTTTCTTTCTTATTTGAGGGCAGCCAAATTACCCTCTCTTTATCTTTTAAACTTGCACTCCTTCCTAACAGAGGACTAATCCTTTCACTTCTACCTGTGTAAAATGGACAGGCAATGCCAGTAAGCCAGTCAGCAAATCTGCTGCTGGGTTTAAGGACCAAAGTTTCTTTCACCTAGAATAACAATAAAGTCTTTCTTCTGCACACAATCACCATGACATCAGCAGTATTTCAGCCCTTAAAAATCTGCGACATTTTTAACAGCAAGTAGCTGTGCATCCCTTAATAGCAATTTTCCCCAGAAAAAGTATTCTATTCCCCTTTTCAGTGATATACTAAACACCCACTTTTCAACTTGAGTTGTAGATGCTTAGCTGCTCTCAGGAGTGAGTCTTTCAATGCAAACCTGCAAACCAGCTACACCAGCTATGTGCAGCTGGTCAAAAATACTTTTTATTAGGTGCAATTTCAACAACAACAAAAAAGTTTTTCTATCATTTTGTGAGGTTCTTTTTTTTTTTGCAATTACACTTAAATCATTAGGATGAATGACATTCTAGCTAATGCAGTAAGTTGTTATGCATGTTAAGATCAGTCTTTTCTTATATTGTTGTGATATTTAAAGATGCAAACAGTTTATTCCACAAAGTACCACTAGAGGTTCAATTTTAAAGGGAAACTGTTTTTGTTTTTTTTGGCAGGGGGTGTCAAGCCAAATGAAAATCTGATCTGCTAACTCCCTTTTTATTTTTTCTCCATTAAAAAATATTTAACAACAGAAAATCACTCCAAGAAAGTTTGCAATGCTGGTAATGTGGTGTATTGCAACCAAGTGCATCCATTCTGGGTACTATACCCAGCTGTCATATATCTATATACCAAACAGCAAAAATATGAACACAAGCTGTATCTGAAGAAAGGGGTGCTGCACATTAGATTTTGGGTTTGTGCTATCAACAATGGTTAATATTTTTCTACTTCCTTAAAATGAATCTGAGTCAGTTTCAGCTAAAGGAATAAAACTCACAAAGCCTGAAAATTGTTTCCTGTTGCAAATATTACAGGGCTGGTAATGAAGTCATGGCTTCTTCAGTCAGTTTTGTCAGCTTTGTGACACAACCAAACACATTGCAAAAGGAAAGGCATGCTCATGTACTAGGTTTTTATTTTTTAACTGATTGTGTCTTCAAAGCTGGGTTGAGTCAGTCAGTGTGTGAATTGTGTAAGGAGCCCATGAAAGTGATTTTTTATCAAGTTTGCTTTTGTATTTGTTATTTTCTCTTATACTAAGAAGAATTTTAAATGATAGGCATACATATAAGTGTTCATGAGCCAATCTGCAAATATTCCTAGGAGAAAAAAGAGCAGGTTTTGCTATGCTACAAAGGCCTGGTCCGGCATTATCTTGCTAATATGATTCAGATAGATTACTCAGACAGGTAAATATTTTTATTTGGGTAGAAACTCACAGGACTGAGGTTTAATGATGGAAAATGACATCTGACAATGTATTAGTTGCATACCTTTCCTTTGTCCCCCCTTCCCTCAAAAGACCACTTGTCTGTGGCCATAGCACTTGTCCTTCTAACCTAGAAGTCTCTTTTTGACAATGGCTGATATGGAGATAAAACAGTTTTGTATAGTTAGAGGCCAAAAACACAGCCCAGAGGAAATCAATGCCAATTCATTTTCTGTTCCATGCAGCATCTTGGGCAGCTTTCACCTTAAAGCAAACCAGGTAAGATGGATCTTTCTAAAACCCAGGTGCTCTCAACTGGAGACAGGCGACAAAATTCTTTGCTGCATGAAATGAACAGAAAGTTTACTTTGCAGAGCCAGAGTAGAAAAGTGCACAACAGAGAATGTGTTTGAGTGAGAAAGGCAACCAACTGATGATATTTCTTAAAGTCTTGGTTATGACAAACCATGCAACTGCTGCAACACGGCACATTTCACAGAAGCACCTCTTGGAGAATAAAGTTACCCTTGCAAGAACCGTGGTAAACCCGAAGCAGGATGTGAACAATTGGATCATCACAAAGGGTTGGTGAGGTTAAGCATAGCGTAAGTTCACCTATCGCAGCAAGTATTATACATTGGCAATGACAGCTGTTCACTCAGATAAGCAAAACAATTGACCTTATTCGTATTTTGCTGGGGAGCCTGGTGGGCACTGGGGGGAGCAGAAGCACCCTCTGAAGGCACTCCGGGCAGGGCTATCTCTCTCCATCGGCTCGGCGCGGGCGGCCCCGGCCCTGCCCCTAGAGCTGGAGGGCGAGAGCCACATCCAGCCCCGGGCGGCAGACGGGCAGCATCACCCCTCGCGGGCAGCACCTCCCCGCGGCGCGGTGGGAGCGAGAGGGAGGTCTCCTCCTCCCCTCCCTCCCCGCCCCGCTCTCTCCTCCCTCCCTGCCCGCCCGCCGCCGTGCCGGCAGCCGCAGCGCAGGGCAGGGGAGCGGCGGCGCGGCAGGCACAGGCTCCCGGCGGCGGCGCGGCAGGCACAGGCTCCCGGCGGAGCAGCGCCCGGCGGAGCAGCAGGGCGGGCGGGCGTTGGCAGCGCCGGCCCCGCCGCGCCGCCCGCAGGCTCCGCCCGGCGCTCCCATGGCGCGGCGGCCCCGCGCCAGGTGAGCGGCGCTGCCTGTTGCGCCGAGCCGAGCCGAGCCGAGCGGAGCGGAGCGGAGGAGCCGGCGGGGCCGCACGCCGAGAAGTTTTGCGGGAAGGCGGCGCGATGTGAGTTGCGGCGCCCCGCGGATGCGCTGGGCGGGGGCGGCAGTGCCGGGGGAAACTCGACGGGCAGGGAGCGGGGGTAAGGCGGGCAGCGCTGCTGCCTCTGAGGGCTACCGCCGTGCCGTGCCACCTTGCCCGGCAGCGAAAAGCGAGGGCTGCCCCCTCCCCCAGCCCGTGCTGGCGAGCCTCTGGTGTCCGTGAGTCCTGGGGGCTGACGGGGTCGGGATTCCGCCGAGGCAGCGGGAGAAGGGGAGGGAATCCAGAGGCGGAGGCTGCGGGAAGGGGGTTGACACCCTCTCGCCTGGGGGCAAACGAGGGATTTGAGACCCGCGGCCGGCGATCCCGTACGGGAGCAACATCAGAAGAAGGGGTGGAAAATGAAGCGCCCCTCCCATCCGTGCGTGTTCCCGGGGTGCCCGGCCGCTGTCCCTGCCCGGCCGTGTGCGGGCGGGCTGCCGGAGCTCGTCCGCGCCGCTCCGGTGCGGGCGGCGGCCGGGGCGCCGAGCGGGGCTGCCGGGGAAAGGGGGCGGCGGAGGCGGGCGCGGGTGGGAAGGCGCCGTGTGTGTGTTGCCGTAGGATTTTTCCACTTTGAGACCTACCAGGATCAGTTGCTACGGTTCGGGCGGCGGTGGCCGCGATGCGGGGGGAGGGGGGAAGAGGGCATCTCCCTCCGAACGGGAGCAACAAATGGCAGCGGCGGTGCCTGCTGCGCCCAGGTGAGCTGCGACGCCCCCGCTGCCCGGGGAGGCACCGGGCGGGACCGCGGCCGGTGGCGCTGGAGCTGCCCCGGGGCGCCCTGGCGGGGTGCGAGGTGCGGGGTGCCCCCGGCCCGGGACAGGAACGGGGGTTCAGAGGTCCCGCGGGGGGCTCCGAGGGACCCTGCGCTCCGATCTCTGAGCCCGCACAGAAATGTCGTGATCTCTTGCAGCAAGCGGATACTGGGTACTGTGTCTCTGTGGGAACTGCGGGCTCTTCTCTCCCCTTTCTGGCACGCAATACGTCCAGACTTTCCCTCGCCAAAAATTTTGGAAAATGCCTGAGGATGTGCCAGCGAGAATTCTTCTTTCCTGCTTTGCTTCTCCCTTCAAAAATTCGGAGATTTTAGAGTATCGGTCAGAAAATGTGAGAATGATTCAGGCTGCAGGTTATCATCCAATCTTTCTGATTGTCCCTAGATAGCAGAAACGGTGTAATTACAGCATGAAAACAGCCAAACAACTTGAAAAGCATAAATAGACCAACCACCCAAAGAGCCAGAATGAGAACCAGGCAAACAACGTTTAGTGCTCTCCTCAAAGAAGTAATCCTAGAGTTATTTACATAGATATGAAAATGACAGAATAAGCTAAAGCTTTTGAGATTATTGGAATTAATTAAAATATAATAGCCATGAAAAAATGGTACAGATTTGGTAAGGTAAGGAAAATAACCCTTCTTCAATCTGAAAACTCTGACTTGAGCAGCCTTTTCTGAATGCCAAAAAGACCTATCAAAAATTTCTTCTTATGGTAACCTGTCTAATAATTTGTAGGTTTAAATTGGAAGGTGTGCGTCACGCCCTACTGAAAGCGGTAGCTTGAAGGCTTTGAAATAGAGCACCACAGTGTTCATATGGCTTACCTATTGATATTATTCTTAGTAATTTAATTTAAAAGTATAGGCTTCTGGTTTGGTTTAAAGGGAAAGAAAATAAACTGTAGAATGAACTAAATTTACAAAACCTTTGCTACATTCAGAGTCTAATTTTCTGGTTCAGTTTCTAAATAGTAAAATTGCTCAGAATTAATTATAACTGTGATTGTGGAAGCCCCTACTTGTGCAAGTTGCCTAGATTTCTGTGGGATTACTTCTACAGGCAATATATTGATGGCTCAAGATGGCAGGATCAGGCCCATAGAGAGTTTCAGTGTGCAGCACCGTGTAGGGTTGTGCCCGTTGGCCCTAACGAGGCGATTTGGACTTCAGTAAGACAAGACTGTGAGGTTAAGTCCAGATCTCTTGCATTTATTCAGCTACTGCTGGCTGGGTCGCTGAACCCTGATCTTGCCTTCCCCTGAGGTCTGCTGCAAAATTTGCGCTGACTTCAGTCCAACCAAAACGAGCTTCTGTGTGATTGTAGTTTTCAATTGCCTTAGGGCGGGTTGAAGTTGCTTAGTGTCTTGGAGATGAGGGCCTGACTGAATGAGGATTGTGCCTGCAACTGTCAAGAATCAATGTGTTTTGCCTCAAATGTGAGGTTAATTGAAAGAGAAGTATAATTTAATAGGCATATAAGTCTGCTCTGGATCCAGTCTTGAGCTAATACAGTCCATGAGAGCTTTGCCGTATGTAAATGAAGTAGCAAGACTTAAGGGTACAGGTGTGATTTGTCTTTTCCATGTGCTTTATGGATCCGTATTTCAAATCTTTTGGGAGGTAGGAAATTCTTCCTGCTCGCACTGAAACAGCATTAGAGTAACTAGAGTAACAGAGCAAATGCATGATATGTCAGCTCAAGAAATATCCTCCCGGCAGGAGCACTGGAATTTTTAAAATTCAGCTGCATTCAGAAATGCTAACTCAAGTGTCTAAAGCCAGGGAAATGTATTGTTTCATTTCAAAAGCACCTTTAGATGTTCAGTTAAATAATAAGGTGCTTCTGAGTCTTGTTAAGGATATTTCCTGTCACTTCACTAGGAATATTTACATGAGTAACACAAGGAATACCTGGCTCACTGGCAGGAAGATTTTAAACTTTTTAATGAAGTGGATGATTTAAACAAGAAGGAATACGGATAGAAATATTTCTTGTTGCCACTTCAGTTCATCAGAAGATGAAGCAAGCAAAGTATTTCCTCTCAGAGTAGAATACTGCATTTGTAATTACTTACTGGATTTGCATGTAACTACTGTCCTTGTCATCTGTATGCCTGATCTTTGGATCAGCACTCATTAGAGAATGCAAATTAAATTAGTGTTCTGTGGCTAGCAAAATAATAGCCCTAATTTTGCTTCATTCAGTAAGCTTTGTTCATAAGCTTAGGGAAAACTCTTTTGAAGCAAATTTAGAAACTTGTAGTAATGTTAAACAGAAGCTTACATCAAAATGATAGTATTTTGAGCCAAGAATAAATTATTTGAGTTCATAGAATATGTAGCATTTACCTTGGCTTGTTTGGCCAAGTATTTTTAAATTAATATTTTATTTACTAAAAGTAACCTCCAGAAAGTGCGGTTTTGATGGAGCGCTTCAGTACCAGTATGAATTAAATGCCAGTATGTCTACAGAAAACACAAGCAAAAAGGATTTAGGAATTTCTCAGCACCTTCAGTAAGTATTTTTAAAGAGATTACCCTGTGAATACATGGATGAAAAAGGTATATCTTCTGGTCTTAAATCCAGTGTGCTGTGGGTGAAGTAGCATCAAATTTGGAGATGTTTTGGTGAACTTAATCTCTGCTTCTAGTTTCAGTCCAGCCCTTTTCATAAGTAGTTTCTGTGCTTCCATCATTCTGGCGCAGTTGTTAGTCTGGATGTACAGCAGACTTGTGGGTGCATCCCGGAGGGAAAAAAGGGTGTGATGTGCTATTGGTTTTACTCACTGCTTCATCAGAGCTCGTGGTTCAGATAAACAGTTGCTGTGGAACTCACTGTGGAGGAGGATGTCATTAGTTCACAATGCTTAAAGATGCATGATCCTGCTTCATGGAGATTTCTGTGGGTGAGTGGTGCCTGTGTCTGTACTTGCCACTGATGACCTGCAGTACTTATCCCTGTAAGCTCATCAGCACCTGTATCCAGCACCAGCTTGCTTTACACACTTAGTTTGAACTTGGAAATGCAAACACAATGCTTACTGTTACCAAACAACAAAGTACCTTTTATTCCTCTCTCTGGATGTTTAAATGCTTCATTGAGAACCTTCAGCAGGCAGATCTTTTATAAAAACTGATGCATTTCTGACTGACTTCCACAATGGACATGGGGAAGTCCTTTTACCATAAGGATCATCCCTGCTCCTGAGTTCTGTTTTCCATCAGCAAGGAAAAGGCAATGGTTGCTGAATTAAAATGGTGTTTCTTTCTCTGGAGGGTATGAACTTTTTGCAGGGATTAAAAAAAAGAGAGGTAGACAAATGGGAACAGATGAAGAAGGCCAGATGCCCTCGAAACAGGGGAGAAGTAGATGACAACAGGCAGAAAGTAGTGGCTGATCTGAGGAGTTTGATTCTTGAAGTTGAGGTGACCCAAGCTGTACCAAGCCCTCTGGCTTGGCTCCCTGCTGTGCCATGGATTTGTCATGGCCCTGCCATAGGCCTTCAGAAAAGATGTGCTGGTTGATTTCGGTGGGACTAGAAGCCTTGCTGAGGAATTGAATTTGGCTTTTTTGTATCACAGCTCCACTGACAGAAAGGAGATAAAAATGCCTCTTGAGGAAATGGGGCTGGTAAAATGCTTTTTCAGAGATAGATTGAGCAGGATAATTGGACTTTTTATTTAAACAGAGATGAAAATTAGCACAACAGATCTTGATGTGCTTGATTAAGGTTTACCTCTGCTTTTCAGCTAGCTAATGTGTGTGTTTTAAATGAATTTGGCACTTCATTAATAGCAGTTTCATAAAGCTGCTAACTTGTCCTTTGAGAAGAAGAAAAAAAGTTAACCTCTGCTTGCCAAATAGTACTATAAAGATATGCTAATAAGAAAAAATGAAAAGTGATAGAAGTGAGTGACAATACATAAATGGGATGTTACTCTGGTTTGGAAGCAGTAAAGCAAATGGAGACTATTTAATTATTTAAGGAACAATAAATGAAAATTCCGTTCTCAAGTGACAGTAAAAGGAGAGACTAACAGAATTTTAAAAGGTTAGGAGAGGGAAGCAATGCGTAAAGAAAGTAGAAGGTGGACAGGAAGGGACCAAAGGGTCAGGGGATAGACTTAAGGTTTCTGTGGAGTTCTCAGCTGGAAAATATTGTGGTATGTTGTATGGCACCTGTATATTGTGGTGCTTGCATAACAGTCAGTATTTTGCTGAAACTGTGGAAGCTTGGCACACAGTGTTCGCCAGGGGGGTCACTTCGTGTTCCCACTTCATCCTCTGGATGCACAACCTCGGTTATTAGGGCATGTGCTTCTAAAAATGGTGTGTCTTAGGTGGTGGGCTCTCTTAAGAGAGGTTTATTTTGTGGATGTTGTTACTTTTAATGGTGCTGTCATTTTTTTCTGTCAAATTTGCTTCCTCTACCACACAGTAGCACTGGTTTTAAATGGAGTATGTTTTGCAGTTTACCAAAACTGGGTTACACACTTTTGCAACTGTAGTCACTAAAGATATGTTGTATGTCAAGATCATGAGTATTCAGCATTTCATTCCAAATGTCTGCTTTGGGAGTTACTGAGACACAGGAAAAGCATGTGAGGGCTGTTTCCCTCATGTAGGTTACAAATGTGTATTGTTTTGGCAGAATTTGCTTCATGCAAAATATTTTGTAATACTTACAAAGTAACTACGTTGTGTTCTTGTGAGTAATTTGCAGCAAAAAGGTGAAGCCTTTGGGTGTGAAAATAAATCTGTGGCGCTTGCCATTGTAATTAAAAGAAAAGCACTGAGTCAACAGTGTTGAGTTCCAGCAAGTACTCCCTCTCCTTTAAAAGCAGAGACAAATACTTCTTCCTCTTTAAAGAGGAACTGCAACAAAAATTTTGTGTGCAATTGCTTGTTAGGTCATATATGGTTAAGCAAACAATGGTGGTTATGTGTCTTAGTGATGAAATTTCATCTTAATCTTTAATCATCATTAAAACAAAAATAAATATAAGCTACTGGTGTTTTAATTCTTGGCTTTTTAACCTGTTTCTGTTCTGTGTTTGGAAATGAAAATAGGCACAATCTCTTTAGACTTCTATTTAAATTATTTTTATTTTTAATTCTTCACATAGCAGTGTTTGTGTATTGTTTTCAATACACTCTTTTTTTTTAAATAAAAGAAAAGAAAAAGAAAAAAAACCCAGAAAACTTTTTCTTACACTTCTAAAAACACTTCTGTAATGTTTGGTTGTTTTTTTTTCACTCAGAAGATTTATTTGGAAATGTTGATGTTCTGTCATACTTACCTCCATCTAGGCAAAAAACCCCCAGTAGTTGCCAGGAACAAAAATTGTAGAATCAATATGTGCAAATTTAAGAGTTGCAGAAGAGGGAAGGTCTGCAACGGCAGGAGACTGACTGTTGGCAAGATGGAAATCAGTAAATCCAGGGGTCAGTCTTTATATAGTAAAACTTGCTAGAGCTGGGTTTGGTTTTGTTGGGGCTTTTTTCCTAGCTATACTGCAAATGGTCTTTAGAATATATCTTTATTCATATGCTTTATTAAATGTAATTATTGTTATAAATGTCATAAGAGTGACCCTTAGTTCTTTTCTCCTAAAATGAAGTTACCAAGCTAATTCTGCCATTGCAACCTTCAAATAGAGTGATAGTGTTTCTAAATGTCCTTTTTGCCCTTGTTTTCAGCTTTGTTGACACAAAGTCATTGAGATGAGAATTGGTGACTTTTAAACAGTCTATTTTTAACAAAGTTTGTAATAGAGTATTAGTGTTCATGAATGTGTGTCAGTCCCAGTCTGCACAAGCACTAAAAGGGAAGGCATGTATCAGAGATCTGCTTCTAAGTGCTCATTTTCAACTTTGTTGTTCTCTGGGTGTGCCTGGTCCTGTTCTCTAGGTGGGAGTTCCAGTTTTTATGCTGCTGCTGCAAGGACATCTCTTCCTTAAAGCTGAGAGATTCCAAACTGAAACCTTTTTCAAAGGAATGGTCTATCATGTTATAAAATGAGATAGAAATGGGAAATTTTGGTTTCTAGGGTCTTCTAATTTACAGTGAAATAGCTCCTCAAACTTAGACCAGAGTATTTCTCAGACCTTTAGTTGCCACTTCTAACACACTGCATTTAACCAAAGCACACAATTCAAACAGAATAAGAACATCTTGGCTCTGACTGAAAAGCAGCACATGGATGACAGCATGCAATCCAGGTAATCCTTTCTTTTCCTGTATGTTTTGAGGCTGCAGAGCTGACATGCCATGTCCCTATACACCGGAATTGTGATTCCTTCTTGGTTATAAGCAAGACTGTTGTCATTGAAAGGCTAATAATTTCCTGTTCAGGAAATGTGTTGGTCATTTTCTCTTTCCAGAGCCTTTCACGGGTTTTGCCCTTTGGCAGAAAACATTTTATCTGTATTCTGCTCATCACTTTCATCAATTACTTGCTATGCTTATTGGCATCTCTGATGCATAGTGGGTGTTAGGAATAATTTCTTGATGAAAAGGGTTATCAAGCATTGGAATAGGTGTTTGAGTCACCATCCTTGTAGGTGTTTGGAAGATGTATAGATAAGGCACTGAGGGACATGGTTTAGTGGTGGACTTGGCAGTGCCGAGTTAACAGTTGGACTCAAAGATCTTTTCTAACCTAAATGATTCTACGATTCTATAAATACTTATTTTGCTAGAGTAGGACTTGACAAGATTTAGACATGCAAGAAACCTAAATCTTTGGCTCAGGAAATAATCCCGATGGATACAAATGGTATTTCAATAACTTTCGATCCAAAAATGTTTCTTGCAAAGCGACAGAACTGTTCTTCTTGCCAGTCATGGCAGGTGCTCCATCTGTACAAATACCACCTAATTTGAACAAGTCAAGCTTAACTTTTTTTTTTGTCCACTATCTGCCACATTTTCAACAATTTTTTCTTCATTCTTTAAATAAGTGTGAGGCAGCAGTGTAGAATGAAATGGACAGCGGCCAACCAATTACTTAATTATAGTAGATTTTTTTTTAACACATTGAACAACAGCAGTCAACCGTGCAGTGTCAGTAGCATTGTGGTTTCCCTTGGTTGTGAGCAAAAAAGAAAAAAACTGCATGAATCTGTTAAAAATTGAAATGCATGCTGTTGTATTGTCTAATGCCATCTCATCCCTTCCCATTGTCATGCTGTGTGAACAACTATGGACATATCAGCTGGGTGCTGTTCTTTCAGTCTGGTTTGTGCAGAAATAATTGATGTACCCTCTTGTATTCAGGCTTTGTTGTCTGAGAACAGCCCTTTCTCACAAGCTTGCCATAAGGGATATTTGCTATTACACCTTTGTCACTGATTGCAGCTCACGGATATGTATTTATTTTTGCATGTAAAAAGCTGTCATGCTGGGGATCTTTCTTGAGGTGAAACCTGACTACAGGTCAGATGCACTAAAATATATTTTACATTACTTTCAGGATTAGTTTGTATAAAAGTACCGTTCCAATCTGGATTTCTCTGTGACTGTATCACCACAAACACACTCCTACAGACCCTGTCCATTCTGCTTAGAACTTCCCTGAGAGAAACAATGTCTATGCAGTGTCAGCTCCATGCACTGTCATCTTAGTATTTTTTTTCCCTGTGGCATGCATGACTTGGCAGACAATGCTTTGATGATAAGTAAATTAATTTAAAAAGCTTATGGACATTTGAATTAACTGGGAAATCATTAGAAAAAACATAAGGTGAGTGAGGTTGTGCAAGTCCTTCATTTTCTCCTTGCTATGAGGCTGCAGAACAGGTGTGCATTGGGGTCCCAAAAGGAGTCTTGTTGACTGGAGTTAGTGTGTCTTGTTTCATTGAAGCGGTATTTAATCAGTGAGCTAAGACTGCTAGTTTTAAATTCTGATTCTTGAAGCTGTGGAGTGCAGCTTTGAATACTGAGTAAATGCTTGGGGATCTGCAAAGGAAGACTAAAATATTATCGGGCTTGCACAGCAGTTCTTCATTAATGTAAAGCATTGGTGGGCTCGGAGCTGATTCTGTCACCTCCAGTGTTTTTCCATTTACTTGGCTGCTCCAAGTAGCCTCCTTCATTTCCTATGCATCCACAGTTCCCTCAAATTATTTTTTAAAGGTATATTGTTGCCTTTCTTCTAATGGTACATAAGGCTAGGGGCTTGACTGTTGAATTCAATACATATTGGTATTGAAGTAGAATTGACATTTTTGTAGAAGTAGATGTGATGAGTGTATGAGGAGCTAATGTGACTTTAAAAGCATTTGGTGACAGCCCTTATGACATTGTTTGTGCATTTTGGACCAGTCGCTTGCAGATAAAGGGCACTGACAGGGTAACATTTTAGTGACATTAAATACCACAGCTGACAGAGAAAGATTGAATTTTTAAGGATCAGCTATCGGGAAGTGCTCTTCAGTATTCCCAACTAGAAAAAAAACCAAACGTGTTTGTTTTGAATTACAGACACAGCCTGCGGTCTGTTGATGCAGAGGTAGCCTGAGTGCAAAGGTGGAAAGTTTGTGGTAGTGAAAATTGAAGACTGGTGAGAGGTGGGCTTCTTGCTAGCATTGATATTACTCAGATTCACTGTTTTTACTCATACACCTGACTGTTCTTGGAATTACCTAGCAGCATTTGGCATGGAAGTGTTGCTCCTGGAAACAGTTTCAATCTGAGAAATTAGCCATAAACTTTGACCCTTTTCCAGTATAACTTAGACTAGATGGTTTTGTTTGACAACTTAATAGTTGTACCTAAGCTGCCTTTAAAAATACTTTGCACTTGAACTTTATTAATCTTGAATATATTACTTTTTTAAATGAATTTTTCTAGTTCCCAATAAATAAAAGATGAATCTGGATAAAGGAAATTAAAAGCAAGTGATCTGTATCTTCACTTCCTAAACAAATGCAATATAAATAATTACATTATTTTCAACATTTTCATGCCAGAATGGGAAAAAAGAGAAAGCCCATATGTGTAAACCTTCCTGAAACGTGTTTCCTGTGCCATTGCCTTCAGGTTAGAGAGAAACGCTGTATTCCTCAGGTGCCATAAGGAGAATATGGCTATTCAGTGGTCTTGGCAACAAGCAAAGAAAACTCCGGGCTGGGTGCCAGGTGCCCTGCTCTGGGTCAAAGTGCCAGTGTTGCAGAAGGACATGGGTATTTTCAGGCTCCCTGTGAGCCTCCTCACCACAAGGACAGGGTGCACCTATGGCCACATCAGACCACAGCTTTGGGGTGCATCTCTTCTCCTAAGGGCTCTGTGGGACATTGCCAAGTTCACCTTGCCTCCTTACGCTGAGTTGTAGTTCCCCATAATGGTGAAAACCTTTAATTTTTCATTAGGGTTTTGACCCTTGATTCATTTGAAGGGTGAACTTGATTTCCTTCCTCCTACAGAATAAAACCTCAAACAAACAAAGCACAAGCACTGGCCACTGTCAGTCCTAATTCATCAGACGTGACGTGGTTGGTGTTCTTCAGCTTGGGTTTGCGTGTCAGGATTTAGGGAAAATGGAATGAGAGGGAAGTGCTTTCTATAAAGAGCTGGCAGGCATGTACAGATAAAATACCTGTGTAAGAAGGCTCATCTGAAGAGATGAAGGACAGAGTAATCAGCACCTGCAGAAACGTTTCCTTTAAGGTTTGTACTTCTGGTGAGAGGTAAAAGAGCACACCACTAATACTACAGCATTTCCTTGCTAAGCCTACAAGTGCTTTCTTGGTAGCCCCAAAGGAGGCATCTTGATGGGCCCTGAGAAAACAAGTGTTTTGGGCATGCATAGGTCAGGGGGATTTGTCAAGGCTGAGACATGAGCACTGGTGCAGAGGCCAAGTCATGAAACTCCTAATGCATCCAGGGACACATCTCAGACACGAGCTCAGTCGCTGGGGTCACAGCTGTGTGATGCACTCACAGCTGTCAGCAGTGATGGGCATCCCTTAAAACTTTGGTCAAGAGCTGAGCTTTTCTACAAAGCTGTAGAAGGTTCTTTATAGGTTGGAGGGCCTTCTTTTTAGGTTGGAGGGCTGGTCCAGGGTGGAAAAAGAATGATGGCAAGTTTTTAGTACCTGCTGCTGCCACATTCAGTTGCACTTTCTGCAATCTAAAATACCAGTTTGACTGTTGAAATAAATATTGTCAGTGTAAGTAGATGATGTTTTTAATTGCTGTTGTTCTTATAAAGCCTTCAAGATTGTGACTGAGGACTACAGGAGGGCTTTTCCAATACCTTACTGAGCAAAAAGGCTCAATTCCTTTTCCTTATTGAGTGCCATGGTGTAGGGATGAAATGGGTAGATGTGATTTCAGTATTCTCGGCAATGGGTGGGAGTCCCCATGTGACTTTTGAAATATGCGTTTGCAATATTTTCTAACTTGCCAGGCATTTCTCCTTTGTTTTGTTTTGCTTCCCCAGTACTTTTAAAACCTTGTTCTAATTTTCCTCTGAACCAAAGTGATGTTTAAAGAACAAAGTTCATGAAAGATGTTGGTACAACAAAGAAAAAAATTCCTAGAAGAGGCTTAGGAGGTGTGAAATGGGAGGTGAATTTTCTTTTGGGAGGAGTTCTTTTCCTTTCTCAGGGGAAAATTATTCTTCTAAATAAGAAGGTAAAGTGGTCTCAGGTGACAGAAGAGTCTTCAAAATGCTTAAACAAGTGCAAAATCTCTGTGTTTCCCAGTCAAGGAGGGAAATATGTTTTATTATAACATAGACCTGCAATAAGTTAATAAAAAGTAAATTTTGTGTCATTTTACTTGGAAGTATTTCAGTACTAATGAGAATCTTTACAGTCCCTAAACTTCCTGGAGCTTTCTTTTTATTCTGCTGTCTTCCCTTTTCACTGCTCCTGCTCTCAGAAAAAGCTGTTTACCCCTCTCTTCGAGGTGTCAGCTACACAGAACTTTTCCAAGGCACCAGCTTGACCCTTTAATGTGGGCTAAGGCTTGCAGGAAACAGGGCAGAAAAAGTCTTTCAGTGCAGGTGCCTGGAGCTGGCCTTCCTGTACCTTTGCTGGATCTGCTGGGGAAGAAGCTGGATTTTTTGAGGAGAGGAAACCATGGGAATGTGCCTAGGTTCAGACCTGAGACTGGGGTTGTACAGAGGTTGTGATTAGATTGGTATTTAGTTTGGAAACATCAGTATTGTGGATTTCTTTTTCTGTTTTTGCTTGAGAATCACTCATATTTAAAGATTTCAGGTAAACCTGTGTCTGAGCTTGGTGGAATTGTTTAGATTTATGTGGGTGTAAGGTATAATAGATTTATGTCCATAATGTGCATACTGTTTCAATTTTTTACAGACTTATGGAAAATCATAATGAAAACACCTTGAGAATGGATGTTATTTGTACTGATTTGAACACAGGATATTTCCAGATGAGAAGTGAGGTATTGTTCCTTACTTGCAATATAAAAATACTTGAAATAACTGTTTCTGGGACTTTACTATTATCTATTGAATTCTTATCTACCCTTGTCATCTGACAGAATACTAAAACAAGATTCTGCTCAAAATGCTAGAAGTGACAGTCATACAATGCATTTCATTCCTGCTGAGCCCAGTTAGGTAGTTTGGGGAGATTTGGATCTTGCTTCTGTCATTCAAGGGCAGTCCTTTGGAAGAGATTTGCAGACTATGTAATTGTGCCCATAAATCCCTCGCTTCCCCCTGTGAAAAGGGTAGAATTTCTGTTGCAACCCTAGTGTGTTGAGGAAGCAGCATTTTTCTTTTTTTTTTTTTCTTGGTCTTTTTTCCTCCTTTTTCAAAGCCCAGCAGTTGTGGTGAATTGGTGAATTCCCTCTGCCACTGGCCATGCTTCCCCCCCTCTGCAGTGCTGTTACATAGAATTGCTTCTGTGTTCTGTCAGTGTTTGACCCCTTGCAGCTGGCAGTGAATCGAAGAAATCATATGTATGGACACCCAAACTCTGCCCTTGGCTACACTTCTGAAAACCTGTGACATTATACAGTTGGCTTGGAAAGGCTTAAGAAATCCCATGAGATCCACTCCACTGAAAGTCGCTCTGTAAATGTTAGACAGGGCTGCTGTTTTTGTTCTAGTGCATTTTACTTTAAAGCTGCACCTGACCTGCAGCAGTTTCATAGCATTGAAAAAGAGGGGCAGATTTGCAGTGTGAGATGTGCTGTCCTGTCAGTGGAGTTTGTCACTGAAACTGTCCTAGCTGGGTGCCACGGCAGTGTCTGTGCTGCTAGAAAGGTGTGTTCCATGGGCTTCTGGTTCCTGGCAGTGTTCAAGCCATTGGTCACCATGCAACCATCCTCCTCAACAGCCTGATCTCCTTTGGGAAAGAACCAGGCCCATCTGCTAGCAGAGGTGCCCAGCACCCTGGGGCATCTTGGTGGACCCTGACCTTGCATAAGAGTGACTCCCAGGCAGCAGAGGATGTTTCTTCTGGGCCAAGAAAACTGTGTTTATGTCTGACATGTTCCTAGCATCATCCAGTAAGGAGGAATCATAGGGCTGAGGAACCCCTTTGGTTTCAGGCTCTGGGGGAGCTCTGGGGACTGGCCCATGGTGGTGTAGCTGAGTGCCCTGTGACTGTGAAACAGTGTAAAGGAGATGTGGGCTGGTGTATGGATGGGCCCATATGATCCTTTTGCTTCATGTTCAGTGCAGAACCTCGGGAAATAATGTTCAGCATCTTTGACTCATGCTGATCTTTGCCACTGTGGAGGATACTTCATGCAGCTGGTCCACAAAGAGCTTGAATTGTTGTACAATACTTCTTTTGAAAAGTGTTGCAGTGATAGACCTAAGCAGATTGAATTTGCAGTTAAAAAAGTCCTGCCCTGAGTAATTTACTTTAATTCTTGGTTTCTGTGTCTTGGGACCCTTGGGAGACAAGGAAACAAATTATGAGACGTGAGGAAGGTAAGCAGAAGAAACTATGGCAAGTATTATACACACCTCCAGGACTGTCACTAGGAATTTTTATCTACTTCTAAATTTTGGAAAATTTTCAAAAAGAAGAGTTCTATGTATTTTTTTTTTCCAGACTGAATGGAAATTCTGCCATTAATATAGACAGGAAATCGGAAATATCAGAATTACATGTGAATTATTTATGTATCCAATTTGCTGTTGTGAATGGAGGAACAAGGATCTTAAATGCTGTTAATTGCTGTGGATTTTATTTCACTGGCTGTGGTTGTAGCTGCAGGCCCTGTAGCCTCTGGAGGTGACCTGGGTGCCAAGCAGTTCGAGGGCACTTCTGGAAGGGAGGAAGGAATGTGCAAAACATTCATTGCTGGGCAGTCAGGTGACATCTGGATGTTCTATCATGTTTGCAGAGAAGAGTGATGCTTTTCCTTCAAGTCCTGAAGGATTAACAGCTTTATTTATATTTATTCTGATATGTCCAGAACAGAAAAAATAAAAGGAAAAAAGTTACAATTCTATGGTACAGCATCTTCACGTTTTTATTCTGTGCTTCCTATATTCAAGGGATTTCCTAGCAAGAATAGAAACATCTGCAATAGCAGCTCCTATTTATGTTAATCTTTTCCAATCAGCATGCAGCCTGAAATAATTACAATAAATGCACTGTCTGCTCCAAACACTCACAGCTTCCATTTATTTCAGGCTTCTTTGCTTTGCAAGTCTGAGAACATAATCCTTCATTCTGCTCTGCTTCATCTCCTTTGCTTTGTATCTTTTGTGAGCTTCATTAACAATGGTCATGCCGTGATAAATTACATAAATTGAGAAGTTTTTAATTAAATAAGTTAACAAAACAGCCCCACAAAGCATAATGAATTTAATTAGGTAACATTTTCCTGTAATAAGTTTGTACACGAAGTATGTCATGAAGTAGGCCAGAGTGAAATCTGTAATCTGAAGGTTTTTAGATTTCATAGCTGCAAAAATTGTTTCTTTTTTAAATAGGTATTTTTAAAAGATCGTTTGCTAAACATACCTTGTTGTGCAAAGGATTATGCAAACTTGGCAGAAAAACTATAGTTCCTGACAAAGACATGACTAAGAGTATGTTTGAAAGAAGAAGACATCTTCCAGTCTTTCCCCCTCTGCTTCTGCCAGAACTGCTCCCCAAGTCAGGGTCATTTTCTCCAACTCGGCAGTGGTGCTTTGGCTCTGGGATTTTTTTTGGTTTTTTATTTGGTTCTAGGCAGAATTGACGGGTGGTTTTGGTCAAATTGGCTAATGTATGTGGTATAAAGAGCACATTCACAGCAAAGTCTCCTTGCTGGTGCTGTGTGCATTTAGCTGGGCTGCTTGCCCAGATATGTGGGAAGGAAAAGTAAGATCAGCCTTGGCTCATGTGTGGAGTGCTGTGGAGCGACTTCTCAGGTGTCCTCTGCAGCTAACAGCATCTGTCTTTGCTTTTTCTTTCCTGAACTTGCATCCAAAAATATTAAGATTGTTATCCCCTGCCTCCTACCCTCTTACACAGCCCAGCCAGGCTGTTTTAGCTTGGGCAATGCTCCCATCTGAGGAATTCGGTTCAAAAATAAGAATTTTGCTTTTCCTTTATGTCCAGGACAGCTTTATGACAGTAAACGGTACTCTGATTTTTGATGGTGAGACCATGAAGCAATTAAATAGAAACCAGTGGGATCAGACACAGAAGGGAAATCTTTAAATTATGAATATTGGGTTGCATTTTTCCCAGACTCTCTGCCGTCACAGAGAGCAGTGCAAAGGGAGTACACTCTTTTGTTTTGGTGATGCATGAAGTCAGAGTAAGGTTTTGTAATTGTCTTTCACAAGTGCAAATGAGTGTGTATTGAAGGCTGTGAAAAACAGTTACCAGTATTTATTATCTCTTTGAAGTACCCTTTTTATATTTTAATTTAGGGCTGATTTAGAGAGACAAGTTTAATGTCAGCATCATCAGTTTACAGTTTGGGGTGGATCTCTGGTTTTTGGAGCCCACTCATGTTGTTCACCATCAAACTCTGAAAACAGGGAATGGGACTTTTGGACATTCTGTGAAAAATACATAGCACTACATCAACTGATTTGTGCATGCATATAATTATTCTGCTATCTGCAAGAGATATGTAGCATTTAACCAGGTGAGGTCTGTTGTGAAGATGGGAATGGCAACTTACCTGAGCTGGTGTGTAACTCCTAACCAGAAAGGTCCCAAAGCTGTGAGCAAGTGGATCTCTTACAGTTTGCTGACTCACAGACTACAGTTAATTGTCCACCAGAAGACATTATAAAGCATTTCAGCATGTCTATATATCCTATTTTTCTCTGTTCTGCCTTTTTACAATCAAGAGTGAAGGCAGCTGTAATTCTAGAGAAGGTAGGAGGGCATAAAGTTTATGTAGCAGAAGCACATCTATTTTACAGAAAACGTCCCACTTAAATTTTAGGATTCTACCTGGACAGTTTGAACAGCTGCCAGAGAGCACTCCTAGACTTGTAGAGTATTGCACAGAAAGCATGACTGTATCCTCTGCTGCAGAAATCAAGATAACTTTGTAGCACCCATGGTAGTCTGGTGGTTAAAGAGGGACACACAGGTCTGGAGAGCAAAAAAAAGTGAAAGGAAAGAGTTAATAGGAGCAGAAAGTAGGTGGGGAAATTAATGCACAGAAGCAGGGGGAGAAACTAGTGAAGGAAATATAGGAATTAAAATACAAAGTGTTGGCTGAGAAAAGCAGCTCACTGGCAGTCGCTCGCTGGGGTGAGAACACTGTATGTTCAAGAAGAGATTCAAGCAGACCTTGCCCAGAGGTTTGTGAATCTTCTGGGTGAAGGACCTTGGGATGAGCAAGAAGACACTTTACCTCCTAAAGTATTACAAGTTAGGTAGCTGAGGCAGAGGAAATTTCTAATAGTGTCTGAAAAAGAAGATATTAGAAATTAAGGTCTGGATGACAGGAGTATGTCAAATTAATGCATGATGTATTTTTGGAATTATACAATGTGTCATAAGCCAGTTTTCTTCCAGGGGAAATGTAACATCTTTTCCCTTGTGAGTGAGGTTTCCAAAGGGCTGAAAAGCAAGGAAAATGGAAAGCAAAAAGTGAAATTGTCAGGTGGAGAAGAACAGCATCACCCATGCTATTTAAATTGTATAAACTGGTGTTGATGTATCCTGCTCCTCAACCCCTTCTGATAGCTCTGTGTGTTTTGGCTGCTACACCTGTTTTCCATTTTCAGTCTGTTTCAGGACAGTAAATTTTACCTTGACCTGTGAAGCCAGTCATATCCTTTTACAAAGCAATGACTTCCCAGGAAGCAGAAACATAAATCTGTACTGTTGCCATGAAATACATGCTGTGCCTCACAGCAGATCTGTTTTTTAACTCACAAGAATGTGTGGAAGAGGATTTTGCTGGGCTGCTGAAAACATTTGAGCTGCAGTTTTACATACTGTATTCTTGTTTCTTCTGCTATCAGGATCTAGAAAGGAAATGTAGAGTTAACATCTGCAATCTGATGTGGTCTTGCTTTTCAGAAAAATACTGTTTCTGGAATTCATGTTGGGAAAGAGAAGCCATCCTTTCCAAGACTTTCAGTATAGGTATGAAAATGTTCAAAGAGCTGACAGTTAGTAATTATTATTCATTGGTGTTACTTTGCTTCTAGTACAGTGAACATATTTTTGAAGTAGAATTAAATCCAAGTCTCTCCAGGAGCTGTTGGTATTTTGCTAATGCTAAATTAAAGCATGCCATGTGCTGTGCACTAGAGGTGGTCAGTGGTGGCTTGACAGAACTTAATTGTGTGTGTGGCAGGGGTGCTCTGAGTCACTGCGTGGTAGGTGTGATGCAGCCACAGTCTGGTGGGAAGTCAGTCTCTCACAGCCCCTTGTGTTTTCATGAGCAGGAAGGAGACATTCCCAAGCTGCTTTCCATCCTGCCTGCAGGTTAGGTGGTCCAGCTCCTGGACTGGTTATTCTGCATAGCCAATTTTTGTTCCTTCTGCTCATCACTTATCCCGGTGGTTTTTCAACTCCCAAGCTCTAAGTACTTAAAGTGAGAAATGAGCTAATTAGAAGCCATGAAATAGAGATGGAAGCTGAGCTTCCTTAAAAAGTCAGTAAATGAAGAAGAAGGTCCACATTGGAGAAGGAGGGATGTAGTCTTTGTAATCTTCAAAATGGTTTTATCTTCCTATTAAGCTGTTGAATCATGTGTTTGGAGGTACCAATATAAAAATTTAGTAGCGTTCCATTTTTGGGACATGCTAGTATATGTTGGAAGTTCTTAAATGGCACTGCCCTGTTTTGAGCACTCATCCTCTTAATTCATTTTTGGTATTACTTGTCTTGATGAGGTCCTCACCCTTCTCAGCCAGACACTCAGAGCATGTTCACCTCCCCAGATGATGCAGTCAGTGTGCAGGATGTTGCAGCATGGCTGGGCTGAAGTGTTGGCAGGAAGAGAACCACCACAATTTAAACCTGGGAATGGTGGACCTGAGCCAGCAGAGTCACTGTGTGGGGAAGTTTCCTGAAGAGCTGAGCTCCCAGGCTCTCCTTCCCACTCTCTTTTCCTTCTCAATGAGAGCTAAACTAGCTCAGGCAGTCATGCACTGGATGCAAGGTTCCCTGGAGTAGGTAGATATGATCTCTGTAGCATGCAGTAAGTAAAGGGGAATTAATGGGATGCAGTGCTCAGTGAGGTACAGGTACAAGTGAAGGACTGAGGAGAAATCCCCAATGTGTACCCTGATGTGTACTGCACCCACAGTGATCCTCAGTGCTGCCTTGGAGTAGGGAAAGAGAAGGAGCTGTGGCTGCAACTCACTGCGGGTGCTGTGGCTGGTTAAGTGGAGAAGCAGAAGAGTTCAGCAGGAGAGCAAAACATCTGAAGATTCATAGGGCTGGCATGATATTTGGGAATTGCTGTGTGGAATGGTGGCATTTGGTTAATTTATTTTGTAATCTGTGATGACAGTAAGCTGAATATTGAACAGCTCAACTGTCATTTCATGCTTTGGTGAAGAAGGAGTGGGTGAGTGAGATAGTAGGGGTAAATTGTTAATAGGAGTGAAACCAATATGTGCAGCGCTCTCTGAACCTGCCCACCTCTTTTTTTTTTGGTTTAATATTGAGCAGCTGGGGCTATGCTATCTCAGCTTACCATCACTAATCAGGCTATAGATCTCTGGGGACATGCTTTGCTCTCAGTTGCTCTAGTAGAAATCTAAACTTATTACCTAGATTACTTTTATATAGACCAGCAAAATCACATTAACAGATTTTGAGCTTTTTTTGTCCGTGTGGTTCATGAGACATTCTCTTATTTTTTAAGTTCTATCTTTGTTTAGTCATAGCAGAAACCACTTGTACTCAAAATGAAAGAGCATTTGCACTATTGCCTTTTTTTCCTTCTTCGTGGGAAATTGTACTGCTTATAGTAGAATTAAAACTAAGACTTCACTGCAAATTAGTTTAAATTATTTACTTTGTTTTAAAATGGCATTTTCCTGGTCCATAGTCTTTATGCCTGCCTATAAGAACATAGGACACAAACTTGACCAACTTAGTTGCAGAAGTGTATGCTGCTGTAATTAATTTTCTTCAGCTGTTTCAAGCATTTTTCAGGGAGATTTTCCCCTTCCTTGAATTCCATGGAGTTTTTCTCTTAAGTATCCCACTGGAGACCCATATATGCTTTTTAATGCTGTGTTAGGTAGGTCTGTTTATGAGTTGCTGTTCTAGACTGCTCTCTCCAGAGATGTACTTTGGAACTGGTGTTTCATTCATTACTATGCTTACCTTGGTCTGAATCTATGATTCTCTCTGTTGCTTAACTTTCAGACTGATGACTCATTCCTTTGCTTCATGGGATTGCTGCATGTGATCTTATCCCACTCGGAGATGAGCTTTGGGAGTGAGCTGACAAGAAATGTTTACAGAATTCTGCATAAATCACAATTCCACAGAGAAACTTATGGGAAAAAAAAATGGGAAAAAAAGGGTTTCCTATAACTTGGAGATTAATCTATACCTAAGGGACTCTGTTTTCTCCCAGGTAGGAAGTGACAGGACCAGAGAAGATGGCCTCCCCACCAGGGGAGGTTTAGACTGGATATTAGGAAAATCTTGTTCACTGAAGTGGTGTTCCAGGCATTGGAACAGGCTGCCAGGGAAGTGGTGGAATCGTCATCCCTGGAAGTGTTCAAGAGGTAGTTGGACATGACACTTGGTGACGTGCTGTAATGATGGACATGGATGTGGCCAGGTTAATGGTTGGGTTTGGTGATCTTAGAGGTCTTTTCCAACTTCAATGATTCTGTGATTTTAAGCCATTTTAATAATTTATCTGTTTCATATGACTCCCTTGAGTCTCGGTATATGCAAGAAGAAGCTCTCTGCCCCTTTCTAGCCTTCATGAGAAGGTGTGCAGAAGCAGATTGGTGCTTCCATGCAGGAACAGGGTGTAGCAAAACAGAGTGTACCTATGGGAATCCGTGTAAAAAAAAGAAATCTTAGTGGGATGTCCATTGTATTTGTGGGCATTTTCTGTAGAAGAGCAGCTCCCTGCATGCCATGTCCCTGCATGACTTAGCAACATCCTGTAGGTGTGAATGCCTGTCTCTGCAGAGCAGGATATGCAAAGGATGGGGAGATGGGTGGTGGAGGTAGACATGGTGACTAACTCTTTATTCCTGGAAGTGCACCCTCTGTGTGGAGGATGGCATTAAGTATGTCCCAGATAGGCTTCTCACACTGCGTCATTGCTGGGGATTAAGACATTTTCCCCAAGGATTCTGAACCTGGCAGAAAGCTCTGCAGGAAGTGGTAGTGTGCCTCCAGATTTAAACATATCAAACATATGAACTTGCGTAATAGGTTTATTCTTTATTATCCACCTTTTTTTTCCTGTTCTGTGGCATGGTCTTCATATACTGCACATGATGATTTTGCTCCTCCTGCCATGTGGTCCTGCCACACGGTGAAGGAAGGATGTTCAGACTTGAATTATTTCATCTCCCAGAATCCGACAGTTTTACATTGCTGCCTCACTTTGTTTTCTTCCTAGTATCTCTTTGGGTATTTTTATTTTACTTTTAAAAATTCAAACATTATGGCTTGTGATTGTTACCACAAAATCTTGTTTCCAACTAAAAGATAATTAGTGAACTGCAACTGAAAGAATGATCAAGGTGTAATTTTGTCTTTTGAGGAGGAAAGGGGCATTTGCTTACATCAGTCTTTCAGCTTTGCTAGCTCTATGAAGACCACAAGGCTTCACTTCTCTAGATGTAGTGAACTTGTTCATGCTGATTTTGTATGATAAGGAGAAATTTGCAATAAAAACTTGTCAGGAAATTTGAGGAGTGAGTACCTTTATGCTCAAGGTAAATAAATAATCTCTTTCTGTATTTAGGTACAAGTCTCAGTCCCTCTTGCTGATGGTATCCTTTAGAACTAACCTGGGTTATTGCATGTGCAGAGTGCAAACTGTGAAATGATACCAGGCAATGTTTTTGTGGTTATCAGTTTGTAAGGGGTGTCATGGCAGCTAAAGGCAGCATAGAGCTTACACTAAGCATGTTCAACTATTCTTCCAAATGCTGTGTTCATACCCCTTTGCTGCCAGCCACTTGGGACCTGCCTTCACCTGGTAAATGTTTCTTGTGGCCATTTGGAGGGTCTGCATAGCCACAGTCCAAAGATGTTTCCTCAGCCTAGCTGCCAAACCATGTTTGCACAAATTAGTAGCTCAGTGGTAAGGGTCAAAACTGGGATTTCTCTAAAGTCTGTGTATTAGGTTCCTTCAGAGCACAGGAAAAACACGAAAGAGGAGCGTGGACTAATCCTGTTTCACAGCTTGTGCAAAATATATGTAGGAGTGCAAAGAAGAAGCTGTCACTACTGAATCTCAGAAGAAGTAAATGTAAGAAAAACATTTAGAATTTAGGGAGGAAGGAGAAAATGATGTGCCCAGAAACAATGTGAAGCACAAGTTCTTGTTTAAAAAGGAAAGCTATTCAAAGGCTGTTTGGGAAATTTGGGTAGTTTTCAGTGGGCATGTTCTGTTGTATCTTGCTACGAATTAACAAGTCTGTAAGCTGTTGGTGTGTGTCATAGTTTTACCACATGCTGCTGGAGCTTGCTGACTAAGGCTAGTGAGATTTGTTTTTACTGAGGATGGCTATCCTCATAGGACATGTGTAAAGAGGTTGGCTGATTTATTCTTCACCTTTTGAGAAAGCTAAAATGTTCATTACAAACAACTTGTAAAAAAGCAAAGAGCATTTCGTTGATAGTGTTATGTGAACACAGATTTCCTGTGTGATTTTATAGGAAGCAAACAGAAAAAAAGCACAGCAGTTTACCCCACGTATTTGGCTTCTATCAATATAGAAAAATATTTGCTTAAATGAATGTGACTCCTGTTTGGTATTGTAAGGGAAAATACGTTTTTTTATGCTTCTTCTCTTTGCCATACTGTTTAATCTTGATTACTTTATGTAGTCATGCTTGAATATACCATATTAAATATAATTTTTATTAATTATCTGGGCATTTGAATTTCCTCTGTGTGGCCCTTTTCCACCATAAGAAAAGCTGTGAGCAGTGGTTTTCAGTTCTCAAAATTACCGACTATGGGCAAGTATGTGTTGGGCTCCCATTTTTTAGGCTTAGTACCTAAGAGAGCTTCTCTTCAGTGTAAAACAGAAGTAGAAATTAAACTTGTTGTCTTGAAGTGTAAGAACCAAATTGTTCAGGGCGTTTAAAAGGAATTTATCTGCTATCAGTGCTATCACTACATTAATTTCAAAGGTGTTTCTGTTACTGTAAACTTGAAAATTCAGGTGTAGTTGTTTTTTTTTTTTGTTTTTTTGGGGTGTGTTTGTTTGTTTGTTTGTTTGTTTGTTTGTTTGTTTGTTTTTTCCAAGGCAGGATCTGCATGATCCCATGATGTAAGTCCTGCTTACATGTAGGGGTTATCCTCATGGATGACTCCCTCCATGGCTTTGGAAAAAAGTCTGGTCAAGCAGAGTTGCCCCCCTCACCTCCAGATTACCTGGACCTGCAGAAGTACTGAGCAGAGGTGATGTGCCTTGCTTCTGCAGGGTCTTCTGGTGCTTGAACTTTCCTTCAGAGCTCAGACTCCTGGGGGGCCCTGGGATTTCCAGGTTAAGCAAATATCAGGTTAAGCCTGACAGAGTGTTTGAATGATACCAGGAGATGAAAACAGCCGAGCTGGCTCTGCTGGAAAACAGCAAGAGAAAGCCACACTGAATCCCTGAGTGAATGCAATGAGACAGATACCAAGCAGACCCGGGGGCTCTTGGTTTGGCAAGCTGGGAACCAGCATAATAAAAACCATTTTTCCTTTTAAGGCTACAATTCCCAACAGGAGGCTTCAGGGAAAACCTTGGTGGCTTGTTCTTGCAGTTTTGTTTTTTTCTCTTGACAAATGTCATATCCCTGTAGAGGGTTGTGAATTGGCTTCAGATGTTCTAAGAGAGCATTGTAAATGAAGGATGGAAAAATGTATTTCCTATTACAATCCATTTGACTGACTTCTTAAAATTAATAACAAAAGCTGGAATTTTAGATAGCTTGTTCAGTGGTTTTGTTTTGTTTTGAAGCTTTCTAGCTACACTTTGAGGATTATCTTCTGTAATTTGTGTACAGAAAACAGAATGAAAGTTTCCCCTTGTTTTCTTGCCAGCTTGAGTGTAATTTTGGTGCCCAAAAACATTTAAAAAAAGGCTGAAACTTATTTTCTCTCTCTGTTTGTTTGGTTTCTTTAAGAGCAGTGTTGTTAAAACAGCTGGTATGAGAGTAGGCACCTAGGTTGGTGTTTGATGCATTGAATTCAGTTAATCACTTAATTGGTCCATTAGGTTCTTAGGAATTTATTTACCTAAATAAATTGACTGTGTGTGACTTGTTGTCATATAAAAAACTTCTCCTTTCAAGACTCTGCAGATAAGTTTATGCCTATTTAGTGGGGATATTGTCGTGCTATCAATTCAGTAATTCAATTTGTTGACTTCAATTACAAAAATGAACAAACATTTGCAGTTTTGGTTCTTTGCTTTTGGATGCTGGCGTGAGTTAAAAAAGAAGAATGCTATTTTGATTTAGGGTCACAGAGCAGCACAGTAATTGTGTCTCTTCAATGTTCGTTTGCTAATATAACCATTTCTCAGGAAGTACTGTCCTTGTGGAAAGGATCATCATTTCAATTAATGCTTTACACCATGTTCCTTTCAAATAGTATTTTTAAAAGAGAACATCTGTAATTGGATCTGTTTACTTACTGTAGTCATAGTGGAAACTATACTCAGTGGTAAGATATTTCATAAAATCTGAGTGATAGAAAACATCTACAGCCAAATTCTGGTTTGGGGTATGTGTTCATAACTAGCTCTTTGTTGCAAGGGACAAACCCCATGAAATGCATCTCTTTCTTACAGACCCAGAACTGTACAGTCATGCGTAACATAAAGAGGAAATAAAAATGTGCATCTGTAGGATTTAAGCATTATGTTGCAAAGCCTAGAATTATCTCTGTCTTAAGTTATGCTGCTTTTGAGTATTTTCTGCTTGAATTGTAGTTCTTTCAGCTGTTCTGTTTAAGTTGATTGGAAGTAATCATGGAATGGCTGAGGCTGGAAAGAATCTCTGGAGATTGCTTCATCTACTTCCATGCTCAAGCATGTTGCTCAGAGCTATGTCCATCAGGTTTGGATGGGGATGCCACAACCTCTCTCAGTAATCTGTTCCAGGTGTGACCACCCTGGCAGTAGGGAGACATCAAAAAAAAGGAAAAAGAAATTATTTTCTTACTTTCAGATGGAATTCCCTGTATTACAATTTGTGGCCATTGCCTCCTGTCCTTTTGCTGGGCACAACTGGTCTGTCTTCATTGTTGTCTCCCATCAGTTGTTTATACATACTGATGAGACCTGCCCTGAGCTTCTCCAGGCTGCCCAGTCCCTGGAACCTCAGCCTCTCATACATCAGATCTTTCAGTTCTTTTATCAAGTTGGTGGCCTTTGTTGACTTGTTTCAGTCCATGTTTTGCATATACCAGGAAGCCCAGGACTAACCCAGCTCTGTGCAGGTGTCTCACCAGGGCTGAGTGGAGGGGAGGATCACCCTTAACCTGCTGGTGATGCTCTTTCTGATACAGTCCATGATGCTGTTACCCATCCTTTCCATCAGGGCACACACTTTGTGTCTGTCGGGACCCTGGTGTTGCTCTGTGCAAGCCTGCTTTCCAGTTGATCAGACCCCAGCATGTAGGATTGCATGGAGTTAACCATACCCAGGTATAGAACTTGGAATTCACCTTTGTTGAGCTTCATGAGGTTCTCCAGCCAGTCCAGGTCCATGTGGATGGCAGCATACCCACCTGGTGTATCAGCTGCTCCTGGCAGTTTTCTATTATCAGCCAACTTGCTGGAGATTCTCTCCCACCTCCAGATTGGTTTGAAAATGTTAAATGATGTTGGTCCCAGTACTGACCCCTGGAGTATTCCACTAGTGATGGGTCTCCAGCTGGACTTTGTGCTGCTGTGCACAGCCTTTTGAGCCAAGCAGCTCAGCCAGTGTTCTCTCCACCTCTCTATTTACTTATGTAGTCTGTACTTCATCAGTATGTCAATGGGGATGTTATGAGAGAGAGCATCAAAAGCTCTGCTGAAGTCAAGATAAATAACATCCACTTCTCTCTCATCTCAGCAGGAATCTCATTGCAGAAAACTATCAGGTTGGTCAGATGTGATTTCTGCCTTCATAAATCTATGCTGACTACTTCCAGTAATTTAATTTAACTCCATATGTTAAGGGAATTGTTCCCAGATTTATTTGCTGATCACCTCTCCAGGGTTGGAGGTGAAACTGACCTGCCTGTAGTTTATGGGATCCTCTTTCCTGAAAATAGGACTGGCTTTCATGCAATCTTCAAGAAATTCCTCTGATCCCTCAGATCTTTGAAAAATAATTTAGAGTGGCCTCCTGTAAACTTCAGTCAGCTCCCTCCACACTCATGGATGCCTCTGCTCTGGATCCATGGGCTTGTGTGATTAAATGTCCCTTAACTGGATCTTCTTCTGCTGACAACAAGCCTTTATGGCTCCAGATTTTCTCAGTGTTTTCAGGGGACTGGGGTTTCTGAGCATAGAATATTGAAAGAAGAAGTACCTTCTAAATTGAAGGCCTTTTTCCTGGCAGTCTGTCTTTCCAGATATCAGAGATTCACTTAATGTGCTTTAGACACAAACCAGTCCTGTGCAGAGTTGGGTGTGTTAAAAAGATTTGGAATCTCTTGATAGATCTGTATTTAAATTAAGCTATTAATGTCTTTCCATGATTACACTAAAAAGAAGAATTTTGCAAAAAAGCAGTATGAATCTACCAAAAAGGTTCAAGTTTTTTTCTGTGTGCTTCTTTCCTTTGTTGGCTTGGCTGAGTGCTGACTGTGCAGAGATGTGTAACAGGAGTGACTACAGACAGTGCAGTGATTTCAGAGGTGGTTTTCATGTGTCAGAACAACAAGGTGAATTAGTCTGCAGTGACATTCACGTTGCCATCGAGAGCTGTCCTCCGTGCCTGAGCAAGGTTGTTTTAAGCTTGAAGGGGTGTAACATTCCCAATCTACAAGTGTTTTTGTGCAGTTGTCAAATGGGGAGAAAGAAGAAGGAAAAAAAAAAATGAAGCTTTTATTTCCAGCTCAGCAGGAACCTGACAGCTCCTGAGCTCAGCAGAACCAGAAACTGCTGCTTCTTGGGTGGATCCATCAGCCTGAGGCAGGATTCTGGCTCCTGCCTTCTCTGAGCTCCAGGTCTGGGCTAACTGGGATGTAAAGCACAGATCATCCCTTTCCTGCTGAGCATGTGCCACTGATGGGAAGAATAGCTTAGTGAGCCCAGCCCTCCAAAGAGACATTGGTAATCTGCACTGAATAGAGTGGGAGCTGAGGAGCCACTTGTCCTCAGCAGTGTTCATTTACCTTTCCAGCACAGCTCTGCCACATTTTAGTTCATCATAACTTTTTAAAAGCCTTTCCCTTTCTTAGATTCCAGAAACAGCCAGTGACTCTCAGAGGGTTGCATGGCACTTAGGACTCAGCCTAGCAGCACATGGAGGTCTGCCAGGGTTGCTCCTCATCCTGCATGGAAGCAAGAATGGCTGTGCATGGGAACTGTGCCACTGCCTCAAAACTAGTGGGAGGCTGCAAGTGTTGCAGTAATTATTCCCAGGAGTAGCTGTACCAACTTCTGGGCTGCTTTCTGCTGGCACTTACACAAAAAAAAGGTTGTTTCTTTTCCTCAGGATATCTGCTGTTGTCATCACATCTTCTGGAGGCAGAATGGCAGTGTGTGTGTATGTTCATGTTCATAACATACCCCACATCAGGTGTCTTGTTTGAGAACACATTGCATGATCTCACCACAACCATCTGAGCTTCTGCTTCACATCTTTGCTAAGTTCCTGATTCTGATATTTGCTAAGTTCCTGAGTGTGAGCCCAACCAAGCAGCATTCAGTGGGGCTACCTTGTTCACTGGTTCATAAAGAGCTGTGACCTTTAGTGCACCAAAGCAGCACCTTCTCTTTGTTTTGAAGAGAGCTGACTGAAAGCTCCAGGAGGAGGAACTGCTAAAGAAAAACTACTGTATTTTTAGAAAGACAGAAAAATGCTAATAGGGTTTTAATTTTGTATTTCAATTGAAATTTTTCATATTGTATAATGTTTTATATTTTTAATTTTCCCATGTTTTTCAAAGTTTATATTTAATAAAGAAAACATGTATGTTCCAATAACACTAAAATATCTATTAAAATTTTAGTGGCAGTATTGATACTAATGCTATGAAAAATGTAGCAGAAATAAGAAACTACTCAACTGAAAGAATGCCACTGTATAGGAAATAATATTAATTTTATTTTTCCTCTTCATCAAACTACAAGCCATGTCCTATTTTAATGAGTAAAGGTAGGATGTAGCATTTTTGCCTGGGAAATACTTGGGCAACTTTAAATAAAATAGATAATAACATGTTATAAATAGAGTCTTTTTTCATCTCATTTTACTACTAAAATTTCTTCTAAGAGAAGCCTAGTTATTTATTTTGTTATTAATAAGTGATTGTCTTACTAAGGCAGATGTTAAAGTCATTGATGGAGAACTAATCATTCATTCTTAATGGAGCTTTTTGTACAGCCATGAAAGTAACTTTATAATATAAAATGATGATGTGGTGGGTTAATATTGCAAATGGACTTGTAAGACACCTCCCTGTTTGCAGAAGTCTTTGCCAAAGTGCATTTCTGCATGCACCTTCAAAGAATTCTTGAGGGGTTATTTGCAAAATTACAGCTTTTTGGTGGACAGAAAAAGGAAAGGTTGAATATATCAATCAAAAGGAAAGCAGACCCCTCATAGTAGCTTTTCAGGACTGTTGAGGCTCGTGCCCCAAAGAACCACGGGTTTGCTCACCTGCAGTCTCCTTGCTTGTCATAGTGCAGCCATGTGGTGGCTGGTAGCACACACTGATGCCATAGCTGTGGGTGTCTCCCTTTCATGTTTTGGGGACACTTTTGAGTGCAGAGCACTGTGAGAGCCCTGGTGGTGCTGTAACATATGGCTGTTGGCACTATGAACCTACTGCTGCTTACCTACCATGGATCAGCTTGAAAATGGGTTGACTGTGCTGTGTTGGCTGAGGTTTAACACTGGGCTGCTCCTCAGGCTAGCAAAGGTTTTAAATGTAGGATTGCAAGGATGGGCTCTCCTTGCAGCTGGAAGAGATGGAAGATTTGTCATTTTCAGAAAGCATCCTTTTGGGGTCTGTCCTTAGAGCAGAACGAGTGACACTGAAAGGTGTATGGCATCACTTCATTACAGAAGCTTAATCTGTTTTGTTGTGCTTGAGCTAGTCTGTTATCCTCACTGTCCAGTGAGGAAGGGCAGGATGGAACTGGAAGACACCTTTGCCAGACTGAAAGCAGGAAGGGAAGCAGTCAGGAGTGCAGGAGTGCTCAGATCTGAACCAGCTTATGAAGATGGCTGCATGTTGCTGCAGCACTGTGGCACTGCATCTGTGGCAACTGAGGAAAGGAGAACGAACGAGTAAGAGAATGTTTCCTGTGATGGGAAGCATGAGGAAAAAGATTTGAAAATGCTGCTCTCAAGTGATACAGTTTGGTTTACCCTTTGTTGGGATGTTCTTCATAGTATATAGCCTGGGACTTGATAACCGTGTTGTTTAGGCCATTTTGACTTCTTTGTATGTTCTGGACTCTTGACTTGTACTCAGATGTGGGAATTGAATGCATAAGAGGTAAAGATGCCTTTGAAAAAAGGAAGACAGTTGACAGGGTGCTTTTCATTATTGACTCCTGTTGTGGAGATGTGTAAATATGGGGAAAACTACGTTTTTTTTCACCATATGAGTACATCTCTCTCTATTGTGTTAGTCATTAGAATGCTGCTACTGCTGCTGGGCTGTTCCCTGGTTTGTCATGTAGCTCCCAGAAAGATGGTATAATTTATAGAACTTGTTAAGGCTTGGCAGTTTTGCTGGGCTCCAGGTTGTAAGGAGTTCACCCATCAGCTTGTGAACCAATGTGGTCTCTCATATGAAACTCCCACATCTGGCTTCTTCCCTTCATGATGTGTACACAGGCCTGAGATTAACTTCTGGTTCTCTTTCTACTTTGCTCTTCCATAGGCACATCTGTCACTTTCTTAAACTTAAGCACATCTTAAACTTTCCTGGAGGTTCCACTGTTCTTCTAGCCTCTGTCTTTTTGTCCTTGAATTAGTAATCCTCTCAGTAAGACAAAGACTTTTCTTTGTAGCTGGGCCATCCTTTCTAAAGAGTCCCTGAATAGTAATATTTGCTTCTGATAGAGGAGAAAAAAAGTGGGTGAGTTGCTTTGAATTTACATGCTTTTATTTGGGTCAAACAAAAGAGCAAACTAAAGAAACAAAGAGGCAAGTGACAAATAAACAGATAAAAATGTCTTAATTTCTAAAGACTATCCATTATTTATTTGCTTTACCATTATATTTCATTACTTCTCCTTTTTATTTTTTTTTTAAATAGAAATTGTTTCAGGAGAGGAAATGGAAGTCTCATTTTACCAACCAGTGCCCAGACCGTTTTGGGAAAGTGTGACTGAGAGTAGCTGTTCCTTCAGGAGCTCGAGGAGAAGCAGGCAAGAAGGAAGGGTGTATGTGTGCCATGTGCCAGGCACAGATTCCCTTTGCTTTGATTTGACTTTTATACATCTTACTAGAAATGAGTTGGTTAGTGACTGGGCAGGGATCGCAGGTGACACACTGGGGCTTGGCACACCAATTAAAACCTGAGGCCACTTGGACTTCTGTACTGAGAGAAGAAAGTCAGCTTTATGGCTCTCCTGGAGTCTGACAGAAGTAAGACTGGTAGTAAACAACTTATGTGCTAATAGCAGGGTGCCTTAGCGTGCAGGTGGTTTGGAACAGAAGTGAGTGCCTTTAAGCTTTGTTTTACAGTGTTGCGCATTTCAGACTGAAAAAAGCTTTATTACTTTAATATTAGCACTTTTTCGTTACTCTCTCCCTCCCCCTTCCTGCAAACTGCTGCATTCATCCATTACAGTGACTCTTCTTTCCCCTTCACCTGGCATTTTGCAGTGTGGCAGCCATGGATGGCAGGAGGGAGAGCTGAGGATGCAGTGGTACCTCCTCTGTTAGGTTTTTCCATCCTCCCTCCTGCTCCTTGATGGCAGGGACTTTGCAGTGCAGATGTTGTTATCCATCCTTTCCCAGCCCTTGCCATCAGCTATTTCCACTGCACTTGCCACTGAGGCCTGTGTGCCAGGATGTTTTAAGACTGGGAAACAAGCAGCTGTGATTCACAGGATCAAATTTGCCCTGCTTTCTCCTGCAATGAGGAAAAATGGTGCTAAAAGGTTTTTTTAAAAAAAATCCTATTCTTTCATTCTCTTTCCCATTCCAAGTATGTCAAGTTTATCTCAGTGCCAGTACCAACTGTAAGCAGAGTTAAATTGGCCTTCCTGTAAGCTCTGCTTGGGTTTAATTTTTCAACAAGCTGTAGTAAAATAAATCGTGCCCCACATGTCTTTAAATTTCATTATCATGACCTAACTTAATTTGCTATAAATTATTTCTACCTGAGCTTGTTCAGCTAAGAACTTGCAGCCTCGAGTGTCTTGCTTATTGGATCATTGCCCAGCTAATCAAGATTTTTTTTCCTTCACAACTCCTGCCTTTTGTATTGGCTAGGTCTGCCAAAGTCAACTTGGCTGTAAAACCTCAGAGGGGACGCACAAAGCGCTGATATATTTTTGTCTTTAAAATAAGGGTTTTATTGAACCAAGTCTTAGTCTGTTCCTGTTGTGCTCTAGTGCTACTGATAAAGACCTCTTTTCCCTCAGTAAAAATGTGACTTCAAGGGTTTGTTCCCTTCTTGGAGGTAGCCATTGCAACAATTCCCTTTGGCTCTTCCTTCCTTTTGTTTTATCCTTGGGAAAAGCGACTGACTGGAAAATCTCCGCACACTCAGATTCGAGCAGCTGTGCCTTGGTTTTGTGGGGTTTTTTTGCACAGCTAGATTCCATGTCTGATAAAGGCTGGTGTTTATTTCCACTGAGAAAAGCAGATTTTTTTTTCTTTAGAGCTGTTTCTTTTATTTAGCAGTTAGTGATAACTCTTATTTCAGAGCTGTGAACACTGAAAGCTTGCTTGTCTCTCACCACGCTGATGAGCTGTGAACAGGCTGAAGATTTTTTGCTGAGTAAGGGTCAGAGAACCCTTGAAGTATTTCAGCCTGCAACCTCAAGTCGTAATAACAACTTGCTATCATCCATGTCCTCATAAGAGAAACTTAACACAGCAAGTTTTTAACGACTTTGGAAAAGTACTACATGGTTAAAAATAAATAAATAAATAAATTACCTGACTTCCTGGGAAGCCTTGGGGATGCTCCAGAGCACTTATTTCAAAATGAAAACATGCTGATTGTTGCTTAGATGTAACACATGTAATTTGAAACGTTCCTTAATGGCAGCTGAGGGCCTGATGTAACTCACCAGCAGATTAAAAAATAGCCAGTTTGTCTAACTTTCATTTGGAGAAAGTGGTAACCTGCAGCTATTGATGATGAACAGTGGAACATTATCTTTCAATATAGCCTTTCTGTTGAAAACAGGCTCTCTTGCTTGGTGTCTGGAACCTGGTGGAGCAAATAAGTCTGCTAGAGTAGTTTAACTCCTACGGTGAATGTTGATACAGGATGCTGCAAGAACAGTGGGCACAAAATGTATTGCCCTGGGCACACAGAAGTCTTCTCAGTTCAGACATGCTTCAGTCTGACCTGAATTTTTAGGCTCAATGTAAGGTTTATTGGTAAAATGACACATCATGTGGTAGGCAGGGGGTCAGATTAGATGATCTAATGGCTCCATCTGGCCTTAAATTCTTAATTAGGGAGGTGCTGCCAGCCCAAGATGGCATTGAAGCTTTACACTGCTAGATTTTGCTTGCTTGGGAGATCCTAACCTGAAGCAGGGCTGCAGAAGTTGTACTTGGGCTAATTTTTTCCTCAGCTTCTAATGGCAGTAGCAGCCAGCAGAGCTAAAAGTGGGTCCTGATGGGAGCCTGGTAATCTTGCTTTCATGGAAGTACAAATTCCCTGTGTCTGGCTATTCCAGAATACCACACGTTGAGCTTTTAGAATTACAATGGTACCTAAATATAGAAGGAAAATCTATTTTTAGGACAGAAAAAAACCAAGAGATAAGTTTCTCTGGCAAGCTAATGAAAAATAAATTACAGTTATTTGAATCTGCTCATGGATTAAAACATTAGAAGTGGAGATGTGGTTTTTGTGGTGGGTGGTTTGATATGGTAGGTTATGATACCTTTGCTTGACACTTTTGGTGCAGAAATGGGAAGTACCTTGTGTGTATGTGTGGTGTTGCAGATGTGCTCTTGTCTCTCTCAGCTATGCAAGTGGCAGTGTGCAGGTGTAATAACCATTGGCACAGCAAAACCAGCATCACTGATCAGCCAGTTTCTTTGGCAAGCCCAAATGGCTCATAGCTCACTCAGAGTGTCACTTGATTGTGGAAGGTCACTTGAATGTCTGTTAAAGTTGCTTAATTGCTTATTGATCTCATAATTATTCCATACTTGCTGTCTCTTTCAGTATTTTCTGAATTATATTGTTAAGTCACAATTTTAATTTCATAAGGAGAAGCTTGTGGTTTTGTGGTGTTGAGCATTCACTTTCAGGTGTAGAGTTTTTAATTGGAACTTTCAAACTTGATTGGTTTCTTTTATATGCTGGTACACATTTTATTTTTTTTTACATTTTTTTAAATGAGTTACTCTATTTCTGCATGCTTCTTTAAGGTCCTGTTAATATACAGGTAGCATATTTCAAAGCACAAGGAGCTGAATTAGTAACTGCTGGGGTACTTTATTTTAACTGCTGTCCCCTTTTGCTAATTTATCTTGTGGGTTTTTTCTCCCCTTTAAGAGTTTTTCAGAGTAATTGCTCTGGAAGTATGTTCTTTTTCTTTCTAGTCTCATCTTGTGTATTACTATCACTCAGGTTGCTTCATTTTAGTAAGAGCTTCTGCTGGCTTTTTTCCTTGTGAATTCTTGGTGCCATGAATTATTGCTCTATATTTGTGACACTGAGAGAGAAGCAGCCTTGTCTTCCTGGGTTTTAACACAACAGGGTAATCTAGACCCAGTAAGAGCAAGAGTTTGTGAAAGTGGCTGAGGAACTGTCACTGTGGCACTTCCTCTGCTCACATCTGCATTTCCTGTGGAGCTGTCGACCCCAATAAATGTTTCATCTGTGGTGGCCCTTTGTAGTTCTTGGGAACCTGCTCTGTGACAGGGGGTCAGCTGGAAAAAGCAGCTTTCAGCCACTCTCTGCTTTGTTCTCCTTCTCCCTGTCGTGCTTTGGAGTCTGCAGCACCTCTCTTGCAGGATTCCCTGGTGCCCAGGTGTCTGCTGCCTGCAGCTGTCTTGCTGCTGCTTTGGGCAGCTGATGGCAGCTCTGCAGGGCCACCAGAGTGTTCCTGAACATCCCTCCAGGTTTGCTCGCTTTGCCTTGCTGACTTTATTATCAGCACAGCCTCCCCAGCCTAATTACAACTTCTGTCTTCTACTAAATTGCAGGAGCATTTGGGTGAACCTTAAATGAGCCTAAAGATCATGGAACACAGAACCCAATAAACACTCTTAAAAGTGGAAGAAAGGTCTCTAGGTGGTCTGAATCTTGCTTATCTTTGCAAGGTGGTTCCTTAAAGTTTCTTAGGTTTCTGATAACACAGTTTTGTTACCAGGAGTTAGATTTGCACTTTGCAAAAATAGAATGAGATTTTCAGCTGGGCAAGGACACCATCTGCAGTCACCAGATGCAGTTTATCAAGATTAAATTGCAAGACTTACCACTGATTATGCTGGTAATCATTGAAGTAATCAGTGTAATTATCTTGAGATCAAGACGAGATTTTCTCTGATCTGATAGATTCTGCCTAATTAAGTTAAAGGAGCATCCATCATTATCTGGATGGAAAGAGTCTGGCTCCAACTGGACATTTGTCTGTTTTACTTTGATTATGTTATTTTATAATAGGGGAGAAAAACAAACAGGAATATTGTGAAATTGCCATCTTACGATAACCAATTTTCCAGTGCATTATATCAGATTTCTTGAAAACCTACAGCATTGCTTATTCATGAAAGGCTCCTAGGTATTCTCTTCATAATCAGGCTTAGAAAAGACTTAAGTCTGGATCTCTTTACCCAAGGAAGATGAAGTATTTCCACTTCAGGTTATTTTAAGCTTTTGGAGTATATTTTTTTTCTACTACAGATCATGTGGAGGATTGACTCAGCTGCAAATGGAAAGGATTTTCTTGCCAAATAGAATGGTTGTTGATGTTGTCTCATAAAATGTCACCAAGACTTGGTAGAATATAATCCCAAACTCTTAAAAATGTTTTTTACCCTAATGCACACTAATAATCTAGAAAAAATGATGAGGCTTTGGAGAACTCTTCACAGGTAGTCATTTGTGTGTGGTGGAGCATTTTCCTTTAGCATCTGTAATGTGGTTCTTCATGTTCTTATATAGTAGTAAAAATCTTTTTGCAGATGTGTTTGCTGAGCAGTAACTGGAGTATCTTGAGCCTTTGTTCATTTCTTCTATATGTTGTCAAGACAATTTATTCCAAATACAGTGATAAATTATGTTAAAGATTATCATGTATCTTACATCTTGTGCCTTTTCATTTTTAATTTGCTTGATGCACTATAAGTGTATATAAGGTTTTATTTCTTTTTCAAATGGCATAGGTGTGCATACAAAATGCTGTTTATATTTCCCATCAGGATATGTTGCTCAGGGAAGGGACAGGAGCCATCTGTAGTCTATGGCAGATGAAGAGGATGCAGGAGGTAACAAGGAAAAGTAGGCAGCACTGAATACCTTCTAAAAAGCAGTTGATTCAACCTATGTTAAGCTCAAAAGAATGAGCTCTAACAGCATCCCCAACAGCCGTTTCTTTAATTTCCAGCAAGTCACCAAATTTCATTCCAAGAAAGAAGACTTCCAAGAGCAAAGCGTCACAGGAAAGTTAGGAGATGATTTGTAATATTTTTCTGTCATCAGTCTGTTATTATATATGCTAAGCTTCACACAATTATTTATCAGCTGAGAGTTATGAAATAATTCATGACTTGATGTGAAAAGGGAAAGAAGTCAAATACATTTTTTAACATGAACGCAACCCATCAGTCTTAAAGTGCTGATTCATTTGCCCACACAGTATAATTAAGATGTTAATCTGTAATAAGGAGTGATACATTCAGCGATCTCACCATCAGAAAGTAATTATAGCTTAAAATGTTCATTTGGCTCTCCTCAACCATTTTATTACTCTGTGACAGGTAAGGGAGGGCATACATAGCTCAGGATCTATAAACCTTTACCTACACACTTTGCTTCTACAACTGGAAAAGGTTTGCAGTTATATATAGATGCCTATGGAAGTTTTTTGGGAACAAAATGTCAACTGGAATTCTGAGTCCTGTCCTAAGGGAGAATATTATAGTTTGAGTACATTTGGTGTTTCATTAGATAATTAATCCATTATGTAGTTTAAGTTCAGGCTCACACTGATTAATCATGACATTTCAATTATTCATAGAATCAGTGATCTTTTGCGCCCCTTTTTTCCCCACCTCATTTGCCATTGGCTTCTATTAAGTTCTCTTTTTACTGGTTTAGGAAACTCCTCCAGTGCTTGAGACTTCCATCTGGGAATTTAAATGATCTGGCAGGTTGCAAGCAGCTCGTGGCACCTCTCTGGTTTGGTGCTTCATAGCATCTTAACTCCCTACCTTCAAGGTGGCTGAGCTGTGGAGCAGCTCAGGAGGAGTGACAGGGAGAGATGTGTGAAAGACACAGGTGGTCCTGGGAATCCAAGCCAGGTTTGTGTTTCATCTGCTGAGTGGAATTTCCTCATGTTGTCCTGGAGCCATGGAGGGGGTTGTGTTGCCTGACTCACCATCGGTCTGTGCAGCTGTGAGATTCCCTTCGCCATGGTGTGCTGACAGCACACAGGTGGCATTGTTTAAAGAGTTTTATTGTTTGTTTGGAGGAATTCACTTGGTACCCGTGCAATTTGTTGTTCTATAGTGCATAGACAGCACAGAGGTCAGAAGTGGCTGCTGCATTCCCCTTTGGGTCTTGCTGCTCCCATCCAGCTCCATCTCACAAGTATCATCACTTTCCAGCTCAGTACCCTCTCAGTCAGTCAGTCACATTGCCATGGTGTATTTTTATCATTTATCCATGGGTATATAAAAAACCCCTGCAACTTCTTATTTTTACATCAATCTTGTGTTTTTAAAATCAGTGGGCTGATTCAGCCTGCAGATGTTGGTGGAGCCAGACAGGATTTGGTGGAGGTTTTTGCCCAGCATGCACAGACTGCTGGCCTCCAGAGGCTCAGCTGCTCTCAAACCTGGTGCACAGGACAGCCCAGTGTGCAGCTTACTCAGAGGTCTGTGGTTACCAGCAGTATAAGATTTATTAAGGGTAGGATGTAAAGTAGTTCTTTCTCCAAATACCTTCTCTGTTTTAACTCTTCCTAAATATGCCATTAGCAATTGTTTGGGAGTAGTGGTAGCAAATCTCTTTCTTTAGGTTCAGGTAAAATTGTCCTATCCTCAGTCCTCTAGCAAACTGGACTTTTCAGGTTAGTAATCACCTCTTAATTTTAGCCTATAATCTCCATTTTATAGCTGTCTCGTCAATACTAATTACAAGGTAATTTTTTAGAGATAAAGTAGTATATGGCTTTTTATGACAAAGAGGGAAAAAAGAGGAGTACTAAGTCATAAAACACAGCTCTATGGATGAGTGTGTTTGTGTGTTGTGACAAGCAGACTGGCATTACAGAAAGCAGAACTCATGGGAAACAATGTATTAGAAAGGGGCATATTTTCTATTTCAATGGTTAATTTGCCAAACTCAATGTAACCCAAAGATGTTCAATATGGAAAAGTTAAGACCTGCTTTAATAGAAAATAGAAAACTAGATTTATCAATGAGCATGTTTTCTATACAGCAACATAGTGGATGTCTTAAAGGAGGGAAAAAGTTATAATATTGCTAAGTCTTTCAAAACTATTAAACATGTTATTAATTTTCTGGAAGTCAGTTAAAATAATGATCTTTTTACAATGCTCTATTTAATGGATTTTTAGTTATAAAATTTTACTATTTATTCAAAGTGCAAGTTTGCTTTAAAGATGTCTAAAAAAAGAGCCCTTATTTCCTGGACTTGTCTAATTCTGTATCAAAATTCTGATGCTGGCACACAAGAAAGTTGTTACTCTGAAGGGTAGGACTTTACTTAGACCAGGCTTGAAAAGCTGAGCTCTTTTTCAGGAATCTCTTGAGGGCTTACTGGGAATTGAGAGCTTCTTTTGAAGGCAGAAGAGCTGCCCACAGAAATTGGAGCTGTTTCTAGGTTTATATGTGAGTTGTATGGGCTATTCAAGAGGAGAATGGGAGGCACCCTGACATGTGCAGTGCATCCCTGTTGTGGAGGGCCTGCAGTTGTTCTCAGGGATACCTTCAGTATTAGCTGAGGACACAGTGATGTTTGTTGTGGACTCTGGGATCCCAAGGAATGTGGGGCTCTGCAGTGCCATTTGGGATCCATTTTCAAATGAGGGTTTCTCTGGAAGTAGCAAAGTCAGTTAAGCTTTACAACTGTATATCCTCAGAAGCATGATAAGCCTAGGCTGGTGAATTGTGCATTAGTCTCTGTGATCCACATTCTTAGGAAGCTGGGTTGAACATAATTTTTTCCAGTTTTTCTGGTGGTTGAAAAGTGACAGACCAGACAGATTGAGTACAGTCATGATGCAGCCAACAGCTCACCCCCTGTGGTTGATCTGTTGGCTTCTTCCCTCTCCCTGTTCTGATCTTGCCTGCTCATTTGAGCACATCAGCTACAGTAACAATAAATTCCTTTCTAGTCATGATGCCTTCAATAACATTAAGTACAAACTGTGTGTGCTGATCATCAGTAGTTAGCTGTGACCCTTTTGACATTACTGGAGTAATAGATGCAGTCTTTTTCATCTGCTTTGAAGAGGAGATGTTATTCTAGTACCTTACATTATTAATAAAAAATGGAGTTGCTTTCACTACATTTCCTTCCCAGTGAAATGCCTGTGCTGTGCAGCCCTTTTTGCATGTGTAGAGGTTGGTGTAGTTGCTCAAATGCCAGTGAAGGCATAATTTAACTTATGGGACCTGCACAAGTGATTGTGTATGAGATGGAAATACCACTTGACGTAGGAGATCAGCACAGAAAACCCTTTGTAACTAAACTTTCTGACCCTAGAAGGTGCATAAAACTCTATAGGTGCTGCCAGCTACACTCTCACTTTCAGGACTGTGCTTTAGCTGAAGCTTGATGCCACAGCACTTTCAGTTTTTTTTTTTTCCTTGGCATTTCATGATATTGTATACCAAAGAAAGAACAAAATAACATCTTCCAAAATATCTGCAATATTTATCCAGTTGTTATTGCTAGGAGGGTGTGTTCTGCATGTGATGCCTGTGCTTGCCAGCTTATGGAATGAAGATGCTTTTAGGATGAAATCTTTTTTCATTTTCCCATTATTGGTGAATTATAACAACAATAATTAAAGTCTCCTGTGTGTCTTGTCACTGAGGAGTCCTTACAGCCTGTGATCTGGTGAGGGCCAGTGTGGTACTGAGAGCAGAGGGCTGCTGCTTATTCTTCACATCAGTGTTTGATAAGCAGGCAAAATGAGTGAGGATGCTGTGTGTGAGTCTGGGGTTCTTGTGTTGGCATGTACCTGTGTGATCCTGTTCTACAGGCTTGATTTGTGGCCCTCATTCTGTGATTTATAACAGGAATCTTCCCACAAAAACATTTATGTTAAATACATTAGGTCATGTTTTTGTCTTTATTGTGTGATATTTTTGCTTGATGAGGAGCTGTCAGGAGAAGGGGATATGGTCTTGATTTTTCCAACAGAAATGTTTGGGAGTTCACCTAACACTGTCTGAGCATTCAGGTGAAATTCCAAGTACAAGTGTTGTCCTACTGGAACAACTTAAACAAAGATATTTTTACTGTCATGGGTAATGTTTGTAGTCCTAGAAAGTAATTTTTGAAGCACCCTACTAAAATGTAGATACACAATGTGTGGAGATGGCATCTGCTGACCAAATAGGAAGTAAATCCCTGTCTCACATTTGAAAGATACAAATTTGCAGGAAGAGTGTCATCAGCAAGTGGCTCCACTGATTTCACCTGAGGGGGTTGTGTGTGTGTGTGTGTTCAAAATACTATGGGCAGAATACCTCTCAAGGTTGGTTGTATTCTCTGCTTTTGAGTCCTCTGAGGGCAGTGGCTGGCCCCCAAGTTCAAGGATTAGGTGGCTGTTCCATTCTCTTTTATGGAGGCAGGGATGTGTGAGTACTTGGGTGGTCACCAAAGCTTCCATGTGCCTCTGGATATCTCCACCCCGCAGTAGAAACCCCTTCCCCTAGTCAGACATCTTTAACTACACATATATGATTAATTGTCTTTTTATGCATCTTTTGTTGTCATAGTATTACCCTAAACAACAAAACATTTTAGCCTGTGTAGTTTTTCAGCTGTTCTGTGTGATGCTTATACAAATTGCTATCCTCCTATATCTTTCTCAAGCATAAATTAATATTGCAGGCACTCTTGTCCTGGACTTTCTGTGTGACTTTGTTAAGTCTGTGGGGCCTTGTTGCCTGTTGGTAGCTGGAGGCACTAATGCTTCCTCACATCACTAGTTTCCTGTGGGAAGAAGTTATTATTCTAACAGATAGTTTAGTGGTGGTGCATTCAAGAGCTCAGATATGGTCCCTGCACCTTGTTTGCAGTAAAGACAAACTGCAAGTACCTGACACCTGAAGCTCAGTAGAAATCTCACTGTGTATTAAAAGCAGTGTGCTTTCCCTGAGGAATTCAGGATTTGTACATTTTCCTACGTCGTTAGATGTTGGCACTGGGTGAATGGTCTTGGGGGAGCTTGAGAAGAGGAAGCCTTGGAAACCTTTTTAAATTGCAAGGCTGTAAAGAATTCTTCTGTGCAATCTTCTGTCTGTAGTATTATTCCCCTGCAATATTTGACTTAGTGTTAGGTATTCTATGCTTGTACTTGTATTTTAGAAATGTGCACAAAAAGCCTTTTTATACCATGCTGCTACAAGCACTCCTGGTATTGCTGTCATTTCCCTGTGCCTTCGTTCACTTTTAATATTTTTTTTTTTTGTTTCTTTATTTGGAGATTTATAATTAATTAATTAATTAATGTATTTATTTTAATTATGTGTCTTTCATCCCTTTGTCTGCAGTCATTAGTTTTTTCTGGTATATCTCTCTTGTGTTTGTTCCAACTTTGACACCTTCTTTTTTATTGTGTTCCAAGCAAGAGAAAATTAGTCCCAGATCTTTCTATTGACCTTACAAATGTGTGAATCCTAGTCTTCTCTTCTCTTCTCTTCTCTTCTCTTCTCTTCTCTTCTCTTCTCTTCTCTTCTCTTCTCTTCTCTTCTCTTCTCTTCTCTTCTCTTCTCTTCTCTTCTCTTCTCTTCTCTTCTCTTTCTCTGCTCTGCTCTGCTCTGCTCTGCTCTGCTCTTCTCTTCTCCTTCCTTGAAACTTCCCTTCCTTTCTCATTTTCTTTTCATGACTACCTCAGATATCCCTTAGATCAAATATTCTGAAGCAAACAAAGCTCTGTTTACTCAGACTGAAGCTCAGTCCCATTGTGTTTCTTCTGGTTAATTTACTGGGAATTTGCTGAGCTTTGTTCTTATTCAGACAAGTTTTGTTGACTGGGTTGTTAATTGCAGGTTTAAACTTGTATTTGCTCTATCTATCAACTTAAAACATTGCGAGTTTTTTCCTCTCTATATTCATTTACTTAGTTAGGCCTTTAGAAGAGGCTCTGCTTCATTAAACACTCTCCTGCTTAGTCTGTAATGACGCTACTTCTTCCACTCTAAACACATTAATACTTTAAATAGTTTCATTTGTCTTTGGTGGGAGGAGGATGTTCTACATTGTCTTTGGTGCTTGGGGCCTCTTTGATACATGCTCTTTAGTGGTGTAACAGTACTGTGGAGGACTCAGCAGAGTCTGTACTGAATTTCCAGGTTGACTGGGTGTTTTTAGCCTGTAATGAAGCAAATTTGATATTTATTTGTCACACTCTGATGAGGACTATCATTTTTGTGCTTCTGTAAAATTAAGCACCCAGGTCTTTGCTCTTTCCCCCCAGTCTCTTCCTGCAGTAGGACTCCAGAGCCAGTGGTGGGAAGCCACTGCATGCAAGCAGTAGGTGATGAGATGATGCTCATTCTGGGGTGATGAGCTGGACCACTCATCTACTCTTGTGGTGCAGCAGCACAGTGGTGAGACATGTGAACATGAAGGGAAAAGACAATAGGTGGCTGTTTTTGCAGGGGACAGGCTGTCCTGCCACAACACCCCGGGCTGCTGGAGGGAGCAGCAGATTGCCAGCTCCAAGTGCCAGGGGGAGCAGCTGCCAGCTCCAGCTTGGCCTCTGAATGGGCTGGGCTGCACATTTTAGTGAGTACTTAGCTCTTTTGGGCAGGCTGGGAAAAAAACAACTTCTGGAGCTTATCTCCTTTGGTAGGAGATTTCTGTCTGGTCTGAAGAGCAGGCACTGCAGTGACCAAAGAGCCAAAGGGAGAAATGGGAGGAGTGCACCCACTGCAACAGGGCTCTTTCACGTAAACCCTGTTTTTTCCACAGAGGTCATGAAGGATTTCTTTGACTTGGGAGGTGCAACCTCACCTCCCTCTCCTCAAAGGGAGGTTTTTCATGCTCTGCTTAGTTCTCTTCTAAACAGTTTCACATTTCCAGGGTTAACTTCACAATTTCTCATTGCTAACAATTACATTTCTGTTTAATTTTAGAGTAGAAGTTTTATGGAATACAAGTGTAAGCTTTCTGTTTAGGTTCTTGGGCACTCACTGATTTGAACAATAGGTAAGTTGAAGATTAGTGATGATACACTGTGCTCTCCAGTAGCTGCAGTGAGAAAATGCTGAGCTTTTGCCATTCCCGAGCCATGGAGTAATCACAAATAATGAACATGCTGTTAAGATTGGTTTGGGTTGTTTTATTATTCTTTTTCTGTGGGGATACTGGCATACTTGGCCTCAGCAAAAAGGGTTAAATAGAGCTTGAGCTATGAGTTTGAAATTATGCTTGACATATCTGATCCATATTACTGCAATGTGTCAGCAACTGCAGTTGGTATGTCAGTTCTGCAAGCAAAAAGGTGCTTGCATTGCAATTTCTTCTTTTTCATGTAAAATCACACATATCCTCCATGCAGGGATTTTCTTGTTCAGTGGTCTACAGTGTGAATTTAGAAAAAAGCATAATTCATTTATATGTAAATACAACCTGAAGGCTACACATATCCAAGCTGCTACAAAGACAGAGAGCATGAAAACAAATGGACCTGTTGTTGTTAGAAATTCATAGTTTACCATAATAGGGGTGGGGGGGGAGGGGAAGGGTTGTCTTTGAAACCATATAGGTCAGCATTTCAGACTTCTGTATTTGTGCTCCAATTAAAGGAGAAAATGGAAAATCTTCTGGGTGTTTGCTATTTTAAAGCCAGCTTGAGGGGGGAGAAGCAGAACCAGTATTTGTCATATATCCTATTAGCAAATGACATGCCATGAATGAGATATTTTAATGTTTGGCTTGTATATAGGTTTTTAAGTTTTATTTGCTTTGGATGTTGGGGTATTGAGTTTTTGGTAATTTTTCCATGTTTTTTTGTTATATAAAAAGAAAATTTTCAAAAAAATTGAAAATAGAAATTATGTCTGTGGGTCTCACAAAATGCTGTGAGGTACAAGAAATCCAGCATTTTAAAACAGAAAAGAAGGAGTGGGACACCAATAAGGAGATGGGGGGTGATTGTGGTGTCTTGCAGCAGCTTTACCTGATTTTTGTTCCTTGATACAGTAAAAACATTTCCTTGCTGAAGTACTTTGATTTGGACTTAAAATAGCATAAATTATTTCGAGATAAGTTCACATTAACCACTACAAATTCTTCACTTAACCTGTCGCTGTTGCTGGAGATACAAGTCTTACCTCCTATCGATGCATTTTCTACTTCAGCAAGGGATAATGTAATTTAGTTTTATGGCTGTTTTAGAAGCATCTGTGATAAAAGCAAACCCCAGTATCTTCTCTGATAAGTATTAAAGACCAAACGTGTGCAATTTATAGTAAGTGTAGTCTGTCCTCTTAAAAATGTCCTGCGGATTTATGCACTAAACTCAGAATAATGCTAATAGAGAATTGCGTAAGATAATAGACCATTTATTTAGTGTGGCATTTCCCTTCAAAATCTTTTTATTTCTATTTTTTTAATGAAAACAAAGTTAGGATTGGAGTTTATGGTATAAAGAACTTTCTTTCCTTCTTCTCTGTAGGCATGCTTCTAAGAAGTGTATTGACCATGAGGAAGCCCGTGTGTTAGAGACCAGTTTTTGCTAATCCCGCCGAAGAAAATGAAGCCGCGCTTCAGCTTTGCCCATCCTTTTCCCACCCTGCTGGCTGAATGAGAAGTGGTCGTGTGATTATGCTGACAGCCCAGCATGCATTTGGTAGACCTGTGGTTAACTCGTTCCCTCTCCATGTGTCTGCTCTTACAAAGTTTTGTCCTCATGATACTGTGCTTTCATTCTGCCAGTATGTGCCCAAAAGGCTGCCTTTGTTCCCACTCCGGAGGTCTGAACGTCAGCTGTAGCAATGCAAACCTCAAGGAAATACCCAGAGATCTTCCTCCAGAAACAGTCTTACTTTATTTGGACTCCAATCAGATAACGTCTATCCCCAACGAAATTTTTAAGGACTTGCACCAATTGAGAGTCCTCAATTTATCAAAAAACGGCATTGAGTTTATAGATGAACACGCCTTTAAAGGGGTGGCAGAAACCTTGCAGACTCTGGATTTGTCCGACAACCGGATTAAAAGCGTGCACAAGAACGCCTTCAACAACCTGAAGGCCAGGGCCAGAATTGCCAACAACCCGTGGCACTGTGACTGCACGCTGCAGCAGGTGCTGCGGAGCATGGCCTCCAACCACGAGACGGCCAACAACGTCATCTGCAAGACCTCTGTGCTGGACGAGCACGCGGGGAGGCCCTTCCTCAACGCTGCCAACGACGCCGACCTCTGCAACCTCCCCAAAAAGACTACTGACTACGCCATGCTGGTCACCATGTTTGGCTGGTTCACCATGGTGATCTCCTACGTGGTTTACTACGTCCGACAGAACCAGGAGGATGCAAGGAGGCACCTTGAGTACTTGAAATCCCTGCCAAGCAGGCAAAAGAAACCAGATGAAGCCGATGACATTAGCACTGTGGTATAGTATTCTGAGTACGATGACTGCCTTTGTGATGGAAACTAGAGTTGGATGACGCTAAAACCAGAGTTTTACTTCTAACATTGTAAACATTAAGACTTTTGGGGCTGTTTTTTCCTGTTTAACTGAATTATGCCACTGTTGAGCTTTCTAACAGAAAGTTTTTGTCCGGGTGGTAAACTTCAATTATTTCTCTGGTGATATCCTAAAGCAAGTGAATTAATATGTAAACATTAGTTTAGACCCATTCCACTATTTAATAACGAAATTTATTTTTTTAATTTAAAAACCAAATAAAAGCTTAAATTTGAACCATGTAAAGCAGAGTAATTTATTGATCAGAAACCTGTCCACTGCCAGAGCACTCTTGGCTTGTTCAGTGCTCGTGAGGTAGAAGAGAGGAGTGATGATGAAGTGTGCTGTGAGAGGTCCAGGACTGGAGAGTCCCCAAAGGGCACATGTCAGCCATGGGTGCAGGGTGAGCAGCTGGTGAATGGTAGCCCATTTTGTGGGCTGCCTGCCATGGTGGGAAAGGGGCACAGTGTGGGCAGAGCACAGTGCCCTCACTCTGGGTGTAAGGGACTGATGCCTGCTTAACCTCTTGGAGAGCATTTTGGAAGTGCTGGGGAGGAGGCAACCAGGAGGAGCTGCACCTCAGGACATTGGAGAGAGGTAAGCCAGGGGCATGTAGTGGTGGTTTTCATCTTACACACTTCCTGCCTTGCATGAGCTTCAGGCTGGTGACTTCAGCACTGAGTAGAGCAAGAAGGCAACAGCAAGCTTAATATGGTTGGTCAAACTAGAGTTCCACTAGTGATAATTAAAAAAAAAAAAAAAAAAAAAAACTGATGGTTTTAAGCTGCATATTAGTTCATAAGTAAATGTGACTTCTATTTTATTAGGGTGCAGCTTTTTAAAAAATTGAAGGAAATAAATGAATATATAAGCTAGGCATATTCTGTTGTGTGTTAGGATATATGTATGTTTTTGTATGATTTTGTGGCTGAACGTGTAGGAAAATAGAAAGCCCACTTACAGTTAAACTCAGCCTTACATATGAAATGGATATTTTAAATCTCTGCTGTCTTTAAAAACACAGATTTTTCATAGATAAAATTTTCAAAAAGAACAAATCCACAGGGATGTATTCCTCTTGTCCTTTGTTACCATAATAAAGTGATGTTTGTCTCTGGGTCCCTAAAGATCCCGTCTAAGTGACATTGGAATATGTATTACAGAAGAGTGGATTAAAAAATGTATAAAACTGCTTTGCAAGAAAAAGTGTTAAAGATCAGCCCTAAAAATTTTTTAAAACCCTCCAGAGTAATCTCTCCCATTAGGTTATCCATTATTTCTGTTATGGTTCTGTTACAAGGGCACAAGCTTGTTTATCTTAGTTTTTTTCAGAACACTGTTAAAATAATAGCTAAAACTTGTTTCAAAGCATGTGAGAGAGCAGGATTTTTTTTTTTTTTTTTAATGGACATAGTGTCAACTTTTTATGTCATCTTTGCAGTGTTTTGTCATCTTTGTAGGGTGTGTCCTTGTGACCGACTTTGCTGTTTGCATATCTCCATGGGCAGCTTTTAGCAAATTTAGAGAATGTTAATGTTTGTAAAGGGCACAGACTGTCCATAAAATATTTGCTGTCTGATATTTCTGTCCCTGCCACCAACTCCTTTAAGTAAAAATTTTATTTTCTAAGGAGAGGTGCTCGTTGATCACACATTCTCCTTAGCATTTTATGCTTTCCTGTTTCCAAGCTCTATCTGACTATCTACCCCAGCTCCCCAAGCTCTGTGTGGCCTCCTGCAGGACCTAAAAGTAGTAGGGTTAAATGCAAAATGAGTCTGAAGTGAGCAGATAAAATGTTACACTGTACTGGCAATATAACAAACTCTACTGAACAGGACATGTAGTGTCTCTGCGTAGGCTGAGCAAAATTACTTCCTGATATAATTTGCCTAATTTCTGTAAAATTTCCTTCAGAGTAAAATTGGTCTCATTTCTATTACTGTGTTCCCCAAGCAATATTTAGGATCCCAGCTAATATGCTACTGTGGGAAAAAGCAGGGGTGGCTAGCTACAAGATGGCACTAAGCTGGAGGTACTAACAACCAAGAATTTGGTGTTGTTTATTCACAGCTGAATGCAGGAATTTCTCCACAAAATTTAGGCAAAATTATTAAACAACATTTAAGAAATTCTGGTCAGTCTTAAAACACTTAAAAAACACTTGGCATGTTTTAAAAATATAATTTCAAGCAACATTTTCAAAAATAATCTCTCTTCCCAAAACTGAGAAAAATATGAGTTTTCTTTAGATTTTCTGAGGTTTTTTTCTTTATTATTTGTTCCATGAGACAGGATCTCATATAGTTTTACCCCAGCTGAAATTCTGGCTTTCCAGCTTTAAATTCTGACCCAAACAAATTTAAACCAATTTAAGCATTACTCTGTAGAAATGCTTTGGAGAGGTGGTTCCAAGAAGATAAGAAGATGCTTGTTTTTACTGTGTTTGCTTCACATCTTTCTTTCCTACTGTCTCTAAAAAAGCCTATGTGCTGCCTTTTGAAGTCAATGCTATGGACTTTTAGACTTTGATAAAAGTTAAACCTTTCAAGGGGTTATTGCATTTACAAAACTAATTTTGCTGAGAAATTACTAATTTGGTATATTTTTATCTGTGATACAGATGAGAGTAAATGGATACACAGGAGATAGCATATGATAGAAAATAAGAAGGGATATAACACAGTGATTTTTTTTTTTTTTCAGATGCTTCAGGAAAAGTAGAGCTGGGGCTTAATAGCTTAAATGTGATTAATTTCTCTACTCTGATTTTCTTACAGAAAACATCCATATTTTTGTTTCTAAATTGTAAAGGATAATTCTCTCAACATTATTTTTTTCTTAAAACTAATGGTGATTTTTCTCTGCTAATTTTCTATCGTTAACGCTCTATGATTAAGATCTATGATAGTGCATTTGGTCTGTGTGTATTAAGGCTCAGGCTTTATGTGTTTCTTTTATTCTCAGTTTGGTACACTATTAGATACAAATACCTTCACTGTTAATGTACATTATATTCTTAAGTCTTTGGTAGCAAGATTTTGCACTGCAGTTGTTATAAATTTCAGGGGTTCAGAATGAACAGAAGTTGTGGTGGTCCACGTTCTGGTCTTCCCAGGAAGAGAAGAAGATAATAGAATTTTTGTTTACCAAATTGATGCCATGCAGAAAATCTACCACATTTGTTTTTCAGCTTGAAAGGGGCAAATCATAAGCATTAGAAAGAATAAAAAAGGAAACTAAAAGAAGCAGCTGGAGACTTAAACACTTGAAGGTGTCATGGAGTCTTGCAGCATGTTTAGTGGGGTCTCAGAGTGAATCTAAAGCAATTTTTAAAAGAGTGTCACTGTACTTCCACACCTGGAAAAAGAGCTAAACAAGAGTAAATGAAATCTGTTTTAAAAACAATCTTCAGACTTTAGGAAGGAGATGTAAAGTAGGAAAATATAGGAGGATATAAATTCTGGTAAGGTTACATGTAAACCCATAATACAGGCAAAGCATATGGGAATGTTTTTTCCTAAGCAAGTGAGAAACCAGAGTCCAACTTTAGCAAGAGCCAAGAGTTTATGGGGTATTGAGGGAACACTGTGAATAGATAGGGCAAATGTTTTGAAAGATGCTAGGCTAGCATTTGAGAAGGGGGAAATGTCACCTGTCAGTCACAAAACTAAGGAGAAATCATCTGTTGAGTTGGAGAAGAATGGCTACTGAAATTTCTGAGGTGTCCCACAGAAACCAGAATGGGAACAGTGCTGTGCAGTATGTTCCTGGGTGAGGTGGAGAAGGGAGCTGATAATGAACTGATTACATTTGTGGGTTATAAACAGTTATGGAGGGCAGTCCAGCCCACAGCTAACTGTGAAGAAATACAGAAGGTTCTCACATTTCTGAGTTAGCAGATGATGATATAAAGAAGGTTGGATTTGGTGTGAATAATTACAAAGTACTGCAGATGTCACATCTGAACATGAGGATATTCTCTAAATTGGCTGTAATCGAATGGAAGAAACATCTTGGAGGCACAGTGGGAAGCTCTTCAATGACAAACAGCAGAAATTATTAGGAGGAAAATAATCAAACAGCGTGGTGGAATGGTATGATAAACCACTGAATAAAATCTGTGATGAACACACATCTGGAGCATTGTGTTTCAGTTCAGGTTCTCCTTGTCGTCAAGAAAAATGAACTTGCTTCTGAAGTACTGAATATGTAGAGAAAGATAATAAGATAATCAAGGATATTAAATTGTTTCCATTGGAGAAGACATCTAACATCCCCAGTCATGGAAGTGACATGCCATTAGAACTCATTGTAATAACTGGAGTAGTAAACAAAAGGAAAATTCAGAAGCTCTGATCTCTGTTTCTTGTAACAGAAAACAGCAGTCTGGTTACACAATATCAGGCAATGGATGCTGGGGGTTTTTTAAACATTTTTGTAGAGAGCATGCTTTTAAATGAAGTACAGGTTACTGTAGAGAAGAAAGCAGATTCAAAGGTAGGACTCCACAAATTCTTGGAAGTCAGGGTTGTTAGCAGTTAACATTGCTAACCAGTTAACAATGCTAACATTATATAGACACAGTTCTCAACAAGGAAAGTCCCTGCTCATCCCAGGAAGCAGGGGTGGTTTCCCTAGGAAAGGCTCACAGGTTTGTGTTTCCTTGCTCTCTGAGACGCTGCTGTGGGTGTTTGTTGAGGAAGGGAAGGTGGGCTTGATTTGTATGGCACCAGTGCTCTCATATGTCCAGTGGGATGCAAATCAAGCTGCCTCCCTGAGAAGCAGGAGGGGGTGTTTGTAGCACAGACAAGGAGATTTCCCAGGCATGGGCTGGAAATGAAGTCCAGGAAAAGCAAAATCCCACTTAAATGTTGGTGTTTTCTCACTGTGAATTGCAGCACTAACTGCTGGATAAGGTTCAAGCACTCCATGCTGAGTTGTGCCAAGACTATGTTAACTAAAGGAGTGACAGCTTTCCACTGGGGATCTGTGGAAAAATTGATTCAGACCTCGCTTGACATATCAAGGCAAATTGATGCTACTCTTACAGCTCACCTGGTGGTGAGATGTAGAAAGGATGGGAATTTCTCTGCAGGTTCTTCATGAAAACAAAGCTAAGGACTTGTTTTTCACTAAGAAATCCCTTAATTGTTGTTTCTTCAAGTGAAAACTGGTGTGATGACTTCTTGAAAGTGTAAGTACTTCAACAGTACCACTTATGACAGGGAAATGCCTGGAAGCTTTGGTTTTGTTTTTCTTGAGTCAATCTGAGGAGCGAAACCCACCAGCAAATATCAGACACAGAGCACACGTGCCATGCCACAGCAATATGTGAAGGAGGTGTTTTTTGCATGTCAGTGCATCCATGAGTATGTACGTGTGCAGGGCATCCATACATCTCTCAAGTTCACTCATATTTTCCTGTGGTCAGTCATGTGCATGACTGTACATACGCATGCAAGCAGATAAAACAGGATCTCTTTTGGATGCTTTCATTTGCCCTATTTAATAGTGAAAAGGATTGCTTTGTTGCTTCAAAGCCATGATTCATGCTGCATTTAAGCCAAGTACATCTCCATCCTCAGCCTTTCACAATGCTCCCTGATCCCAGTACCAGCTACACAGAATGTGGAAGAAAATGAGGCAACACTGGTATAGCTCATCTCCTTTCTGAGATCCTTAGTCACATCCATTGGCTACCATATCAAGCTATTAACAGACCTTTGTGAACAACCTTTTGTTTTCCAGCTGGCTCAGAAAGCAATACAACTTCCTAGAAAGCAGGGTATTTAGGTGGATGATGTAATGCCTTCTAGCTCATAAGGATAAGCCCAGTTTGTGAAAACCAGAGTGCAAGTGCAGCTCATATTCCTGGATCAGTTCTCCTCTTCTGCACTTGTAAATGAATAGGTTCTTGGCATTAAAAATGTTTGGCTGTGTTTTTCTCCTAGGAGATAGTTATGGCCCTTGGAGGAGATTCCTTGGGATGGCTGTGAGTCTGAATACAGCTGCTAATTCCAAAAGAAACACCAGAATGAAAAATGAGATGGTTTTAAGGTTTCACTACTACAAGGAAACTTGAGAAGCAGTTAAGTTTTTGGGAAATCAATCTGTATTATCCTTAATGCTGTTTCAAAGTTTTAAAAGCACATTGTGAGCATCCTGCTGCTTTGGTGGGGCAGTCTGCAAGCTGATTTCATAACAAAGCAGCAACCTCTGTAGCCTGTTAGTGGCAGATTAAACTGGACATTGAGAAAAAAAACAAAACAAAACAAAAAACCAAAGCAATACAACAAAAACACTAACAACAACAACAAAACCCAAATGAGCAAAAAAACTCAACCAAACAAAAAGTCCATATGTTGAGTCTGTTTAGGTATCTTTATCCTTCACAATTAGTAGTCACTGCTTTATAATGAAAGAGTTTGTGATCTCTTTAATTCGTCATAGCTCCACTTTAATTTGAAAAAATAGGTGTGTTTAAATACATCTTCCTTAACACTGGTATGAGCTTAATGCTGGTATGAGCTGACACTACTCATATTTAGATGGAGTTTGAAGGTGAACATATTACCTAAACCTTGTCTGCCCTGAGGTCTGTTTCTGTGCCTGTCTGCACATCTGTAAAACAACCTTTAGGTACATATTAGAAAAATACACATTTTCTTTACATAGATGTGGTTGTAAAATTATACTCTTTCAAATATACTTTGGAATTTTTTAATATATAAAAACAAGGAAAAATTGGGAAGGAAAAACAGACACCAAAACTTTCAGATTGCCTTCAGACATCAAAGCAGGACAAAAAGGAGAGAAAAAAGGCCATATCAAAACCTATTCTTATTTTCTTCCTTTGAGGATTAGCTTTGTGCTCAATGCTGCATTTCATGGTTTACCAATTTTTTATTTCTGTACCTAAGCCAGATTAACATTCACTTTCAGCAAAGTCTCTCATAAATGGAGTTCTTAGCCACAGAGAATACTGAAACATATCATAGTGTCTGAAAAAAAACCCTGTGACTGCAACAAATAAGCCCTCTAGACAATATCTCTATACCCTGTTAATTAAATTTAGTGGCAAAGGAAAGGAGTTGTTGAATTAAGGTAATACTAGAGAGATTTCAGGTTCTTGAGTAGGTGCTGGCTTTTATGTTCTTAGTGTGACTGTATATGGGGCAACCAACACACATTCTCACTATTCTATTTCAGAAGCTACAGGTCTGGTTGCTGTTATGGAACACAAAACCCACTGTCCCTTTCTCCATGTAGTTCTTAGGGACAAGGGCTTTGGGGAACATGGTATCTGGGAAATGCTACCCTGAGAGCAGTTGTTCAGAGTCTCACCTCAGCACTGCCAGCTGTGTTGGTTTAGGCCACTTGTAAAAGGAGGGAAAGTGCTGTTTGGATGAGATCTGTGACCCCCTCCTTCTTGAAGGGACTTGCTTAGCACTGGTAGCAGATACATCACAGGCCAGGATCCCAGAGACTTCATCCTTTAAAATCATAGGGAGCCTGGTTTCCTTCAGAATGATACAAGTTAATTTTGGTACATCAAACTTTCCAGTACTATAAACTGAAGAACACCAGTACAGCCTGTTTGACTTTCAAGACAAGGGTGTCTAACCACATTGAAGCTCTACTCAAACTAGAATATTTTGCCCTGTCTTTAGTCTTTTGTTGTTTAGTATTACATTTGTGGTTGAATAAACTTACGGCTCTTCAGATTGAATCTTCAAGTAAGCTTGTTTTCACTTACCAGAAATTATTTCCGATTGCTATTAATGGTAAACCTCACTGGGAAATGTATTCATGGGTCAGCAGAGATTTGTTCTTTTCTCATGTTTTTTCGAAATTCATGAACTGATTAGTGTATCATGGATTTTGACAAAGTAAATGAGCTATGTATGCACAGGCTTTTTTTTTTTTTTTTTTTTTTTTTTTTTTTTTTAAAGGGCTAATCAAGAAATGAACAAAGTGAAATTTAATGATTCTATTCTGAAGTTCTGAAGTAGAAAAGGATGATCTGTTTAGGAGAGCTGGGTAAGGTATAGGTAAGAGCTGGGTAAGGTATAAAGGTATTCCTTCAAACAACAAGTTCTGAAGTACATGGGAACCTCTTTTTCTTTACAAAACCTGTGGCAACCCTGAAACTACAGTTGCAGGATAATAGATACAAATTTCAATGCTGAAAACAATTTAGATTATTAAAGAAAATGCATCTCTCTGTTTGGTTCTTACTCTGTAATGTACCAAAATTCCTGGTTGAACTTGAAATTGTGCTTTCTTTGTTAGTAAACTTTCTTTCCAGGTTCAGGAATGTACTTTGGACTGTATGTGTGACAGACATTTTGATATTGCCTTAAGTGGAATCAGCATTTCTGCAATAAGTGTGTTATTGATTCAGGGTGAACTGAGCCACCATACTGGCAATTATTTTGTACTTTTGAAAGGGTTAATTTGAGTTTCACACCTAAATATTGACATCACACAGCTCTGCAGTGGTGCACCCTCAGACTTCTAGTGTGGCAATGAGGAACTATCCTTTCATCATCTTGGTGGCAGATAGCTGTGACAATTACCTTAATATTTTATAGTTTATATGACAAAAGACATGCAATGTCTTTTTGGATTTGGCTCTACACAGACCTCTGGAATCTCTTAAGTATGTGTGTATAAGGATAGGCTTTTACAGTGAAGAAAAAGAGGTATTTAAGAAGGTTGACTGCATGTTATTAGTTTCCAGTATTGGGTCACATTTCAGGCAGCATCACCCACAAAGTTACTCCGTAGCAAAATCACTGGAATCAGCAGACTTCTGGAAAAGACCCACCACTATAGTTTAAATACTTGTGTTCCAGTATTTTTCCACAATTATTTTTGTTTCTGCAGCATTGTGTTCTCTCTGCGAGCACCACTGTGAAGGTGATTGTTTTGGGAGGAACAAGCTCTGAATTTCCAAGCTGTCCTGAGGGTGTGGAAAAAAGGTCTTTCATGGAAACTACCTCAATTAAAAATATGACAGTACATAATCATGGACCTGAGGAGACCTGACACACATTTCACGCCTGGCACCTGACTGCCTGAGTAAATAGATGCCATGCTTAGGACAGAGAACAAATGGTTTGGGCTGAGAAGAGTGAGTCATTCAAAGCCGAGTTGCTTTTCCTGAAAGCACACAGAAACGCAATGATTAAATAGGCTTTACATTTGGAAAATCCTGCAGGCAAGTCTTTAATCAGTCTTGAAATGCTTTTCCCTGTGCTGCCAGTAGATTTGTTTTGACACAGCGTGGTGATGACTCCAGGTGAGGCAGTCAGTTTGAGCTGGGAGAGGCGTGCGGGTGACGATGCTCACGTTCCGTGAGCGCAGTGCTGGTGTCTGACGAGTGTGCTCCTTCTGCTGCAGGTGCTACATCGAGCTCCACGCAGAGCCAGCTTTGCCACACACTCTGAGAAGGTGCCTGAGCTGCGTGGGCTGCCTGCATTCAGGGAGAGTGAGCAGATGGCACCCCTGATGATGCTGTTCCTGATGAACTTGGTTTGAAACGCTGGCTCTCGTCCCTTGTGGAAAACCACAGTGGTTCATGGCACATGGACCTCGGCTGTTCCAGCTTCCTGTTCCCATATATGTGTGTGTGTGTGCACTTGTGTGGGTGCAGCAACATTTGACTCAGCTGGGTCTTGCTGGTGGGAGACCAGGAATTTCTGTGCTGGACATTGTGAGTCACTGTGTATGCAGATGATGAGGTTGGGGGGCAACAAAATCCTCTGTGAACTTGGAGAGTGGGTGGGAGAGGGTCAGAGAGTACTTGTCATAATCATATGCTATTGCAGCATTCATGTTTATTTTGTTTTTTATTTTCTTACTGGTTTAATACTGGAGCCTCTTCTGTAAAAATGAAAGAGCAATTAAATCATTACTTATCAGTAATGCCGTACTGTTTCTGCCATGATGAAGAGGCACTTAATTACTGTATGTTACATGTCATGTCAGAGCCTGTCACGTCGCTTTTTTCTGGGAGACTCCCCAGGGAAGGAGTCAGCCAAATTCTTGGTACATCCCTGCCTGACTGCAGGGCACACAACTGAGCAAAACACACCTTGTTCACTTGGCAGCTACACTCAGGGGGGTTCTTTGTGTCTGTCAGAGGCAAACTATCTACTTGTCTCTCAAACATTGTGCATTTCCACTTGTAAACTTCATTTGTTGATGGAGAAAAGACGTCATTCAGAGGAGATAGGTGAAGGGTGATGAGAATGTGCAAGTTATGCTCCCAGGGAGAAAAGAGTGGCGGAGGTAGAGGAAGCAGAACTTGATTTGAGGCAGGGGCTTACAGGAGTGCCTGGAGAAGCCAATAAAACACAGAAATTTGTCAATCTGTATATGGGAGAAGCCCTGAACTCTGCAGAGAGTGGAGGAATAGGAGGGAGAAGCTGAGGTAAGATGCCTGCCTGAGAGAGATGCTCTGCATGGATATATGCATCCATTCAGGCAGATGCTGGGAGGGAGGGAGGGGGAGATGCAGGGGATTCCCCTGTTTGGTTGCCCTAACCCTTGCTGACACCATGACTTGTTTTTCACCTCCCACAACACCACTGATCCTGCACTCTGCTCCAGAAAGGCTGTAAAGGCCAAGCTGAGCTAGGAGAGAGAGGTATTAGCTTGGTTATGCCTCTGATGGTCAGTTACCCAGTCCCACCTGGGCTGGCCAGAGTGTTCCTACCTGGACACATGGAGTTCCTGAGACCTGGGTTGGTGGGAGGCATCCCACTGCTCCTGCTGTGAGGCTGTTTCCCACTGAGTGGGGTGGGGAAGAAAAGGTTCCAGCCCCTCTGGTGGCTGCTGGGTTGATCTGCCTCAGCAATATTGCTACCCCATAGTTTGGCTCTTCAAGCTGATATTTGGCTTTTCCCTGCCCAGCCCTCTTCAAGCCGAAGATGAAAGATATTTTTTTCTTTTTAGAAGGTGAATTGTAAATAATGTCCATGCTCTGCTTTCCCGTGGAAAAGTTTTTAAACCAGCTGCATGTGCCCTTTGAAACACAGGGAAGATGTAATGTATGTAATGAAGTCATCCTTTGTATGCTTCTGTCTGCTTTGTATGTATTTTTTAAATGTTTAAGCTGGGACACCATCTACTGTGCTGTCATGTCTTCCTGGGTGAAATCCAAAATTGTAGAGGGTCAGATCCTTCCTTACCTGCAGTAGTTTAATGTAATTCCATTAAAATCAAAGGAGCAGTTCTCATTTATCACAGTAAAAATCCTCTTGCAGAATGTATTTTTAACTGCCAGCATCCTCACTGAGTGTGAGGGAAAGAAATCCGTGGTAATTTGGGAAGAATATTTAGCCAGTCTACTTTAAAGGTTCTCCTATTTTAGTTGTGCCTAGGGATTCCCATCGGAGAAAAAGATGCTGATAAAGGGGATGGTTTGGGACAAGTTTAATTCAACATTGACTTAAACTGTCAGGGCTAAGTAGATCAAGAAGAGTAGCACTCAAATTATGACAGCTTCAAGGCTTTGTAGATAGAGAATCTAATTTTAATTATGATCTTCACTGAATTTTGAAAAGATCATATTCTTTCATCAGTGCATAGAAGGACAAGAAGCATATACATGAACTCTTCCACCTTAAAGATAGGAGCAAACCTGTCTTTTGTTTTAGCCCAAAGCACATGAAGGCCAACATAACTTTTGTTCCTTTTTTTTTTAATTATGTGGTACAGTATTATTTTTTTGCAGAGTTATTACTATACTGAAAATGTTGTTGCTGTACTGCAAGGACAGTAAAGCAGACTTCACTAAAAGCAAATTTTTCTTCAGCTGACTGAAGACATGCCTCACTCCCATTTCAGAGGTATCTTCCTCACTCAACAAGATTTTAAAAAAAAAGCTACTTTTAAAATATCAGTCTCAGGCTTTGTCTTAAGTTAAAAACTTTTAAACCAGAGGTTTATTAAGGTTAGTGTTTATAATGCCAGGGCTATGTCACTTGATTCTATGAGGAATTTATGGACAAATAGTTTACAAGCAGGCATCCTGCATTTTAAAAAATCTTTTTTTGCAGCCTTGTGTAACTTATTTTAGATAGAGTGGCTATCTCTACCTAAAATCCTTATTATTCTCAAGGAAGTGAGAATTTCTCAGGTCTATTATCACTCTTAATTCTGTTAAATATAAAACACCATGAATGTAAACCCTTGTTGTCTGTTGCCAGCCTCTTCTAGGACCTCATCATTCTTAGATGGGAGCAGATGGGAGTCTGATCTGCTGGGGTGCATGATATCAACAAAGGCTGAGAAACTCCTGTTAAAATAGAGGACAGCTGTTCAACTTTTAGACCAATATACCTGGGTGAAGCTCACTTGTGAAGGAAAGAATCTATGGAGCATGATTGGAAAGATGTTCAGAAAACAGATGGTTCACTTTTATTGTTTCCCTCTTTTTTGTTTTTCATTTTTTGATATTGAAGTCCTGCAAAATTTTACAGTGATTGGAGAAATAGAAAAGTAGTGAATTGCCACAACCAAATGGGAGGATGTTGAATAAGAGGAAGGAAAGAGGGTTTTTTAAGTCAGATTGTCTTAGACTCTGCTAGCATGTAATTTTTTTTCCAGTAGCTAATTAACTTCAGATAAAAGAGATTGTAAAGTCTTTAATATCAATTTCAGTTCTTCATGAAGATGCAAGAACTCAAACGTCCTTGATGCATCCTTTATCAAGCCGTGGAAAGTGTGAAAGATTAAACTCCTGAGCTTTCAAATAGATCCAAAGTAAAAGAAAACCAAGAAGGTTTTAGCTTTATTCTCTTCATCTGTCCTTGACCCAGCAGCTGTACTTTAGCCACCAAATTGATGGGGAAGACAAGCTTCATACAAAAGATGTGTCTTCTCTCATGTCAGCTAGAATGGAAGGAACATTTGGTGTGGAGGTTTTCATTTCTTTTAATTTCCCAAAATTTCCAACTGACCTGTGCATCTCTAAGTATACAGATACTTAAAACCAAATTTGCAAAACCTCAGGCAAAAGTCTGATTGAGTTTATAAATCTGGCCTTAATGAGGAGATTTAAGTCTGGATTATTCAGATTGTTTTGGAAGTCAAGGTGATTAAAAATTTCTCTTAAATAAGAAAGCATCCTTTAGCATCTCCTTAAGGAAGACACTAAGACTGGAAATGCCTGTTTAGGAAGACGGTAAAAGCCAGAAACCAAATCATCTTTAATTAAATAATTCTTCATTTCAAAAGTGCAGGGCAGCCTGGGAGGATGAAGACAAGTCCAGGACCCCTTCTTTTCATGCTGAGCTGTGGTGCTCATAGATGCTGAGTGGAGGAATACTGCTGCCAGTGGGGTGAGAATCAAGCAGATGGGAGCTGCTCTTTCTGGCACTACCTGGGGTGAGGGCAAGGTGTGGCTTAGCCAGTTTAGTGGGTTGTCAACCTGGTCATCAGCAAGAGTTTGCACTGCTCCTGCCTCCACACCCTGAGCCTTGTCCACCATGCATGGGACTGGTGTGGTGCTCACCCAGATCATCTCCCATATGGTCCCCCAGGAGTGGGGATGTTTGTGCAAGTGCTTCTTCCTTTCCACTTTGCTTTTTTTCTTCCTGTCAGTCACTGAAGGGAAGATTCAGGCCTCTGTGTCAATGCAGAACAGTGACATATCCCAGCCGGGCCTAAGGGCTGGGGAATAATCTGCAGAGGTATCCAGATCCAAGCTCTGCAGAACAATTTGTCTTCCCCACTTGTGATTCCTGAAATGGGAGGAAGAATGTTTAGAAAAGGAGTCTCATGCTATGAGAGTGCTGTTTTCTGCATGGAATGTACTATCTGTATCTTTTGCACACAGGGTAGGAGGGGCTCTTGCATTGTAAGAGCAAAGTCTAAAGTGCTCCTCTGAAACACAAGCAGCTTGCTGGTAACCACTTTTAAAGAGAGGACATTGCTTTTATATCCTGTTTTCTAAGACTATCACCAGAGGAAAACTGCATTTACTTCAGTGTCCTGAATGAGAATGGAGGGCTCCGAGCGTCTCAATTCTTGGTTACTCGTTAGAAATAAAGATCTTGGTGACAGACATCATGTCCTAATGGAGTATGAACTAATCATCTGGCTGGGAAAGTCTGGCTTTAGAAATATGTGACACACTGAAGTGCTTCCACTTTTGCTCATCAAATTCAGCATGAAGATCATTTTGTGCATCTGCAACCTCTTCAAAAGTAGCTGACAACAGAATGGCTTGTTTGCTCAGAGACAAACTTCTGTGGCTTGTTGCATGAGTTCACCTTCCTGTGTTGTTTTTGCAGTTATTCTAGGAAAAGGGGTTGGGAAAACAACAGAAAACCTTGAAACAGACTAGGATAAAAAAATAAACTCTGTGACAGAATTTTATGATTGAAATAAACTGTGTTTTATGTCATCCCCGTATACATCCAGCTGTCTAAACTATTTTCACTCACATGAGACCTGCCAGTATTGGGAACATCTGCTAAGATGATCCACTGCTGATGATGAGTATGACATTCAGCAAAACAGTTGCAAAATTTTATATATAGGGCAAGGTGCTATATGTTTTTGCTGATCGTCCCTATCTACCATTAAAGAACATTAAAGTTCACACAAGGATTTCCAGTTGGCTGGTTTTGAATTAAATTATCAAAGGCCTTACATTACTCTTAAGTCCTCAAGCACATTTGCACTTGCTTTCCCTTGTTTAATGTACTTGTTATAAAAGTAAGAGCTACTGCCTTTTCTTAGACTTGTGAATATAGCTGAGAAAAAGGGGGGCAGCCCAATAGACAAGATCTTTCAAACTGCAAAAACTGAAAAAATTCTTGCTTGTTTTTTTTTCTCCCAATTATGTCAGTTGGCTACAAAAACATGTCAACTTCTCCCATGTATCTTGCCAGAGGCTTTATGACAGCTAAAACAATGCTGTTGCTGTTTAAATGGAGGCAGTGTTTTCAACTTTTGAGAACAAAGAGTATTCATCATCCTGCTAATATTGATATTCATAGAAGAGACCACTGGTTTACCAATCAATTGCTTGCTTTACAAGCCTGTCTCAAAACAGCCCAAACACCACTGTCCACTTTTGAATATCATCTTGTTCCAGCCCCCTGAAAAAATTCAAGACAAGAGTTTTCTGTCAAATTGGAGAAAACACTGACTGGCAAACATGGAATAGATGGGATTTCCAGCAATCCAAATGTAATCATTTTCACTAGATGTTGGGAAAGAGTTTCCCTGTTATAATCAAGTTTGGCCATATTTGCTAATTGTGTCTGTCATTGCTGCAGACTTGGTCTGCAATTTGTGCTACTGCAGAGCCCCAGACACCCTTGTCTCTGCTGGGAAGGTATAAACACACAGTGAGGCTTCCTCAGCATCTCAGTGCCACTGCACCATTCTAAGCACATTTCTCATGACCATGTGCAAGGGTTGTGTCAGAATTTCCAGTGAGGAACAAGAAGCCTCTTGTGCACAGAAGGCAGAATATACTCACGTACATAAAGCACAGGTTCACTCTAGAAAAGACCTGAACAAAATCTACATTTATAGAATGTCATAAATGTGGTGACACAGTGTGTGACGAGTTGCATTGTTTCTGACATATATTTCTACAGTGATTAAGTATAAATAATCAAACCATGAAAACATTTTTGCTGCTCAACAGGCATCTTGGCACCATTGTGGCAGCTTTGCAGGACACATTAGTTGGAGGATAAGGTAATGGGTTCACAGAGCACATCAGCAACAGATCAGTGTTTCAAGCAAAACAGAGCTAATGAAAAAATAATCTTCAGGACATTCGTGCATAAAAGAAACCAAGGGGAAAATATTAAGAGAACAAGAAGAGTTATCCTACTAAACTGTGATTTGTGATGTTCCAGGACAGAATTGAAGTTGGTGCCAATTCTTGTCTCTTAGAAGAGATTCCTAAGCATTTGAGAAGAGTTGGTTTAAACCTATGGGGAAAAAGTTGCCTTTTTTTCTTTTTGAGAAGTTCTTGATGTTTTGCAAACAGGACCAAGTAGTGTTTAAATTTTCCTTTTTTTTTTTTTTTTTTTTATGTTATTCCTCAAATTGAAATAAAGTGTCTTATTTTACTACTCCATAGAAAAAAATATCTTTTAACCTTGAGGCATATATATTAGTTTTATTTCATTTTAGCCTATTCAGCTGCAAAGCAAGTGGAGTGTATCAAAGCTGTTGGTTTAGAGGTTTTATAATTTGCTGGCTTCCATTTAAAGCAAATAGCCCTAACACTTCTATAACACTTCGTGACTGTGCTAGTTCTCAAAGAAATAACACACGCACGCAGCTTTCATTGATCTTCGGGAAGGCTGGAACACTATTCTGTTAACATTTTAAAAGCTATGAAATTTTTCAATTAAATAGGGTGATTTTTGTGCTATTGAATTATTCCTTATTGAAACAGATAGCAGAGCCCTTTCTGCCCCTTGTCTTTCCTCTGTTGTGCTGAGGTGCACCATTCTGAAATGGTTCATAGGAGGGTGTTCAGCTACGAATATGTGAAATGGATGCAATGACCCAGCAGTGCATCTGGGAAGCTGGCTCTGCGTTTAGCCACTGTGGGAGACAGCCACTTCTGGATGCAGTTTTGCAGTCAAACAGTCCAGCTTCTGCAGGAGTCCCAGTCTCTGGGGTTTAAATCAGTGTAGTAAGCACCGTGCTACACTGATTTACAACGAGGGTATCGCTCCCCACGAGCCTGGCAAGGGTAACGCTTGGCTTCCTGGAGCACAGCAGCCTTGGAAGGAGGCAGGCTGGTCTCAGCTCTCCAGGAATGAAGTTGCTCCTTCAGTGCATGGGAAGAGTTAAGCTCGCTTGCACAAAACATATGTTGCTTGCATAAGATACATTTTGGGTGAAAACTCTGCTTTTAATTATAGACGGTTGCATAAAATGTCAGCGATTAAAGCACAGATTTAGCAGTATTCTTGGCCTGAAGGATACCAGCCAGAAAGCATATTTCTCCTCCTGTTTACTCCTCTTAGAGCAGAATTTTTCCAACTTTATGAAAGTTTTCTATTCAAGTGAAAAAAAAAAATCAACCAAAGAGGAAAGTAGCATTTCCTCATCTATTCTGTCTCTCAAGTTTTCTCAACAGTGAAATTTCCCAGGAGCTGGTCAGAGTGGTTTTGGGACAGGGAAGATTGGAGATCCAATATTTCATTTCAAAGCAAGAAGTCTGAAACTCAGGTTTATGTTGTCTGAGGCAATCTCAGCCTTTGGTTTCCTTTTGTCCACAGGCTGATGGGGAATGCCCATCCTTTAAAATCACCAGTTGCCTCTGATAAGTAAAATTCCTTCAGTAATTCTTCAGAGCCTGAGATAATTATATCCAAGGCAAAACTGGCAAGGTTTGAAATGTGATCAGATATATACTCATCTGAGCAGGGTCCACTTAAGTATTTGTTCTGACTTAGCCATTGTCATTCCAAAAATACTGGCATGGAGGAAAATATAAACATGATCCCTTCTTTTTTAGGATTGTTACCATCTGTATCATAGTTACCAAATGTTTCTTGCTTAACTTGCATTTAAAATTAACTGAGTCTATGCATCGCCTGCCTTTACTGTAATCATAATATAGTAATCACAGCTCTGTTCACAGAACGTGGTCTACTTCGATAAGCATTTTGCTTTAGCTTTGAGTAATGTTTTTTGACAAGTGCTATTTTTGCCACTTCTTCTATAAATATATAGGTTATTATTATTCTGCTGTAGTGATTCACTTCTGCACTCATTTCTCTGGAAGTACATTGAATTACACCAGCTGAGATTATGGCCTCTACTGTGCTTTTTAGAATGTTTTCTTCTAGTCTTCTCTATTTTTAGGTCAATTACTGAGTCGAAATCACATTACATGACTGAAGATAGCACCTGTCCTTTTATTTATATCCTCATATTTTCTGAGTTCCTGTTGCTGCTTTTTTTTGACCTCCCTTCTCGATGTAACTGCTTCTCATTATGCTATTTCCTGACTTAACCTGGATTACACAATATCTGTGTAGATTCAATAATCCCTTTGAAAGAACTAATTGAGCAGAAAGTGCTAACAGGAGACCCGTGGGTTAACCCCAACAAAGGCAAAATCCTCAAGCACATAAGGAGGATACTTTCCTTTTTAAATGAGGTGATTAATGGTAAGATCCTATTTTACTCTGAATGCTGTGCATGAATTATTTCAGCAAGGTTTGTTGAGAGCAAAATCATGTTTTAAGGAGTGCTTCCTAGAAAGCTAGGTTCTGGCTGATTCTAAGAAGGATCCTTACCACCAGGAGAGAACACAAAAGGCTGCCTTCTCTTTCTAATCTCCAGTTTCTGCATTTCTTGAAAAGTCTGACAGAACTTGATTCTGTCAGAATCAAGAATTTGATTCACAAGCTGGTTGCCAGCTACACGTTGCCAAATGCTGGAGAAGTGGGGAAGAGCCACGCATGTGGCTCTGGTCTATGTCTGCACTCAGACTGGCTGCTTCTGACAAATGTGGAAAGTGAACCAAAGCAGCAACCTTCTGACCCTCAAAGAGCACTCACTTCAAGTTACCAAGTTTGTACTGTCAAATGCAATGGCCAAGAGCCAAGGCTCTTCTGTGTGAAGTGCCCAGTTAATAGCTGAATGAGTATTTGGAGGTCTTGGCATGTAGTTAGGCTTTGTTATCATCTGACCTTTTCTAATCTAATTTATTACATGTTACACATAACTTCCTTTGTGTAAAGTTTTTTACTTTAATAATTATACTTTATCCTTAAAAATAAGCAGTACTGATATATCTATGGCAGTGTAAAACTAGAATTACTCACAAGTGTGGCAGATTTTAAGCATATTTCCAGCATGATTTATAGAGATACCTTCATATGCTCTAAGAAACTTAAATTTCAAGAAAGGAGAGCTCTTGCCAAAAATCTGCTCTTCCACTAGGATGGTTTGTGGTTTGGTTTCAGTAATTTCAGGGTATTCAAATATCAGAGTTCTCCACATCACTATTTGGTCTATGTTTTACTGTGATCAAAATAAACCTATCAGTTTCTTGTGCTCTATCTTTGATTCTGCATCACTTTACCTATATAGTGCCACTCCTGTGCGTTTCTGGCTGAAATTTGAGCTAGAAATTTTAATTTCTTGGATCCCACAATGAAATGGCCATGTAGTACCCTGAGAGGAAAATAGGAAAAAAACAGTAAATAGTGAGTGAAAATTCTACCAGTAATGGATTAATCCTTCTTTTTCCAAATATGGCACTGAGTTTGACAGGCTAGTAATGTTGTCTCCAGTTGTCTATTTCCCAACAATGTAAAGCAATTAAATTTTGATTGCGAAGATGTGTGTCTAAGATTATGCCTTGAGAATAATGTTGGAGTGAGTTATGTGGCAAGGGTTAACAGTTCAGTGTTTAAGGTCAGTTTCTGAAGAAGTGCACTGCTCTCATTTTCCAGTCAGTTTGAACGAAAACAGCACCTGAAGAACATTTTTATTTATGGTGTTTTGAGCTCCCATCTTTGGTGTTGCTGTCACTGCTGTTAATTGGGTTTCTTTCCACTTAGTGCTGATTCTTGGCCCTGGAAGACTGACTCACTGTAAATTTACTGAGGAAGAATTCTTTCTTTGTCCTCAGAAAATCTGAATAATTAATTTTTATTTTAATCATTATGCTCCTTAGCCGACCATCTCTTCATGAAAGAAAGAAAGAAAGGGACATGTTTAATTAAAACAAGAAACTGCTGAAGTTAAACAACATGTCAGTCACTCTGATAGTTGAATAACATGCTATTTTTTTCAGGGTTAGAGAGTTGCCTTCTCAGCACTATTTACTGTACAGTTAATGCTTCCAAAGCTTCTTTTTGCAGCAACAATCTGCTGAAAGCTAAATAATTTGCAATCAGCAGAGACGAAGCTTTATGTTTGCACCTGGAAAATATCAGTAATAATTCCCTGGCCTGGGGAGTGCCAGGAATGGAGGCCAAGGGCATACCCAGAGCAGGGGTCAGAGCTGTGCCCTGTGCAACTGCATTCCCCACACAGGTGTTCCCAGTGCAGGAGACCCTAACATCTCCAGTTTGGTGAGTGGTGCATTATCAGCACTTCATTAGCTGCCATCCTGCAGGGGACCTGCAGTAATTGTGTGGGTGTTATGTTCAGTGCCAAACATGAGGTAGTTTGTAGTTGCTTTGGGCTGAGTGAACAAGGTATGTGCAGGGGAATTCACTGTGCTGTTTATGAATGCTTGTGTTTATGAATGTGCATATTTTTGCTTCCTGCTTGGCATTTCCTTGGTCTAACAGTTTGGCCTTCGTGACTAAGATGCTCCAGAACATTGTTGCCTTTATTGAAGATCTAACAAGCACCAATTTAATCTGTACTGACTCCTCATGCTCAGTCTCAGATTTATCTAAATCTCTTTGAAAAACACAAAGAAGGATCCTTTCACATCCCAAGATGTCTTCTTCAAGAGCAAAATCCAAAGTGAAAATAAAGAAAGTATTAAAGTGTTAAAGGTTAAACATTAAGCTAAGTGGTTTAAAAGTTTTAAGGTAAATTTGAATATTTATGTGCTTTTAAAAAAACAGCAACAGCAAATCTCCACAGGAAAGAGAAAAAGAACAAGAACAAGAAAAAGAAAGAAAAAGAAAAGGAAAAGAAAAAGAAAAAGAAAAAGAAAAAGAAAAAGAAAAAGAAAAAGAAAAAGAAAAAGAAAAAGAAAAAGAAAAAGAAAAAGAAAAAGAAAAAGAAAAAGAAAAAATAGAAAAACCACCACATGATATGTGCATAGAAATGGTATATAAAATGTCTGTCCTGAATAAACACTTTTCCAGGCCTGGGGTCATGTGAATAAAGCATTCTGGCTTTCTTTTAGACAAGTTGCTTAAAGTATTGACAAATAATCTGGACACTCCAGTGCCTATTATATAGAGTTTTATGTTTCCAGCATGGATTACTGTATGGAGCTCATCACTCTGATCACAAAAATTACCCAAACTGGTAGCTGTTCACTTCAGGCTGGTCTTCCTGCTTATGCAGAGCAATGTGCACAGCAGCATCCTGTTTTCAGGATGACTTCATCCCAACCAGCAATGGTGGTTTAGTGTGCTTTCTCCAGGTTGGGGACAGAAAGTGGTATTGTACAAAATTCTCTTTGGTTCCAACATTAGATCTTTTCCTCTAACTGACTGGGTAGTTAGAATGGCTGCAGAATCCATCTGTGCCAGGGTAACTGGATTGGGATAGAAGGGGACTTGCCTAGGGCTGAAATGCAGGGTGCATAATGATCTGTGCCAATGGCTGGAGAAGACATGTTTAGTACAGACATTAACATGATGGATAGGTTGAAAGAATATTGAGAACTTTCAGGATTCTAAATCGGGAAGCCCAATTACTGCGTGATGTGGGCGAACTTAATAAAAAAATGATGCCAGTGAAACTGCAGCCCTTCTTCATAGCACTACATCAGAACTGCAAAAACAGGTCTTAAATGGAACAGAGGGAAGGATCAATATAATAAGCCTTAGTGCACATTTCATTAGGCTTGAGCCAGAAGAAAAAGCAGGACATGCTCGAGTAGTGATTCCCTTTCAGAATGGCAGCAAGGGTGCTAGGAGCTGAGCTCTCATCTCACACCAGTAGAAAGTCACCCATTCCACAAGCAAGGCAATAAAACCCATAACCATTAGTGTCTTGTCCAAATCTCTCTTCTGACCCTAAGCAGACTTCTGAAACAACTGTGGATAAACCTGTCTCTATCTGACCAGCCCAGATTTTTCATCAGATCTGACGAAATGTAGAGGAGGAAGACTCTGAAGGGATCCTTTGGCCAAAGTGGAGTTATCTCCCAAGGGAGAGAAAAAGACACACTCTAGAGCACAATTCCTCCTCTTCTGAAGGCTATGCCTAAGAGACAGATGGGCCATGCCTTGTTTTTTCCATTGACTGGAGGGATGCTACAGGGAGGGACTTATTATTATAAATGTCTTTGCTTTAGATGTCTAAGATTGGGTGAGACCAGCCTTCTTGAGGAGTACCCAATAAATATGCTCAGTGAAGCCTCCTCTCTAATAGCAGGATGAAGAGCTCACTATGTATGCCTTGGTATATATATTTATTTATTTATTTATATACATATATATGTGTGAGTATGTATGTATATATATGTATACATGCCAGTGTGTGTGTGTATATTTATATTATTTATATTTATATTTATATTTATATTTATATTATTTATATTTATATTTATATTTATATTTATATTTATATTTATATTTATATTTATATTTATATTTATATTTATATTTATATTTATATTTATATTTATTTATGTACATATATATGTGTATGTGTGTATGTATGTATATGTATATTGTATAGGATGGGTGCTTCTGTGCACCAAAGTCTGTAGAAAGAATTATAATGAGTTTTTAAAAACTGAATGTTTTTAAAATTATGTCATGTACCTTTTGCTGTTCAGTTTCAATGCCTTCAATTTTTCAGTTATTTTACACTCCTAAAAAATCAGTGAAAAAAATGGTGCTGTCTTATGGTTCTTACCTACAATCAAGTGTACCAGAAGGAAATTAATTTGTTTTTGTTTGAATGCACTGAATCTTTCCTAAGAAGACAAAATTCACAATAAATTTCCTGATATCCTATACATCATCATTTATTTTACACTCATTTTTCAGTGAAAACAGGCTCTATCAGTCCCGGTCATGCCTTTGTCTTAATTTGTAATGATTTCCAAGGCACCATTATCTGAATAAATGGATGAAATGTCCATGTGTAGCTCAAAAGCAAATAATTTTACCTTTTCATTGCAATATAGTTTCTCTAGAGCATCCATCCACAGCAAATTAAGGTCCTGGGTTGTAAAACTGACTTTGCCATCTGGTTTGGGCATGGAGTTCAACCAAAAGCCTTCAGAGGTTACCCCCATCAAAGAGTAAAAATCTGTCTTCTAATACAGGAACTTGGCCTCCAGACTGGCACATCAGATGAGAGCACAGGAATCAGAGCCAATTTGGGATCCAAATATATTAACCAGAAGGAGGAGATTGAAGCATACAAGAGCACATTTCTCTAAGGCTAACATGTGATCTTATTTGTATCTTGCGCTTATCACTGATCTCACTGAGACTCCACAAGCAAGGTATGTGCAAATACAGAATTTGTTGCTTTGCATTTGAAGCTGTACTTTTGATTTAGTTGGTGAGAAAGTGAGAAAACAATTAAGGAAGCAGTTGTTTGGGCTGGTGAAAAAGAACAAAGAATATGATGGTGACAAACTAAATGCTCACATATGAGCAAGGACAGATAGTCTCACCTGAATGTTCTTAAAGAGCAGGCAGAGATAATTACAGAGGCATTATCAATCATTTTTGACACCTCATTAAGAGCAGATGAATTGCCAGTGGACTGAAGGACAGGAGAGCCAAAGAACAGCCAATAGTTAAGTAGGTAATAAACAGGAGAGACAGATGTGGACCTTTGAGGCAAGCTTCAATATCCAAGGAAACAATAAAAAGGTTTATTCCTATTGCTATGGCTTCCAAATGTACAGATTTCAGTGCCTGAGGGAGGAAATACTCTCGGGTCCAAGAAGAGGCAATCAGATGGGCAAGAATATGTTGAGCTAGTAGTTGCTGACTGAGAAGTAAGACAACCCCCAATCTCCTCCCTGCCATTCCTCATATGTCAACACCAAACACTATATTTTGTATTTAGAATACATTTGGACAGAATACTGAACAAAGAAATAGTTATGATCAATAGAAGGATCCAAGTAAAGGACTAGACCTGTGCTTGCTCTGTGATAGTTAATCTAATTTAGGCAATCATTGTAACTGAGGAGTGATTTTGAATACTAGTGCTGGATTTAGTTTAGTAGACAGAAGCATGCAAGCATAGAGGCTAGAAGTGCAAGAATGGGCAGCCATGTCTTGGCAGAAATAAATGTAACCATGCCCTGAATCTTCATTTTTCTTTCAAACAAATGGCAGGCTGAGTTACTCACATTGTTTTGGAGCATTCCAATATTTCTTTCCACTCTGGGGTAAATTGTTTTGCTCCATTCATTTAAGACAGCTCTTTGGGGGATTTCTTTGTTAAGATATGTGTGAATGTCCATTGAGAAAGAACAGCAACAGAAGCATTAATAAACTGGGGCAGATGTTAAATTAACATTAAGGCAATGATGCTATGCTGATATATGCAAGCTAAAGACCTGTCCAGCTGAATACTCAGAGAAGTCACTCACCAAACCATATTATCTATGCTTCATTGCCTTATTTTCTGTACACCTGAGAAAAGCCAAAGAAAACTAGTTCTTTCTTATACCACTCACAGCCAGGAAAGGATCTGTCATCATCAGTCATGAAAACACTTGAAATATGGATGCACTGTCATCATTGCCACGGTCTTCCATGTCTAGCTTATTACTTTGCTTTAGAGGACATAGAGTTTTTTTAGTGTGCATGGATTTCAGGCATTTTTGTTAGCAGAGCAAAGTGAGGTAGTGGAGGGGAGAATGTGTTTTACTGCAATCTCTTCTTTGATTTAGAACTTTATTTACTTCATTTATTTTCAGATACTTGAGTTTTCTACATGTGTCCCACTATTGTGCCCCACTGTTATGCATAGACCATTAATCTATTCTGAGATCTCCTACTTTTAACTTGTGGTCATTCACAGCATTATCAGTCACCTTTTGTAGCCATTGTAGTCTTTAAATGGTATATTACTAGAACTCTTTAGAAATGTCAGGTATGACATTGGCAAGTGCCAAGTAACCCTCGATGCTTTCTCCAGAAGCCAGCAGAAGACCAGGTCTGTGATATGTGAGATCTCACTCTTAGTTAGGACTGTTTCAAGCCTTTATTTCATTACAATTGTAGCTACTGTTTTCATTTTGTATCTAGGATAGGCATTAAACTAAAAAGTGCAGCTGCTTTCAATTATACTCTAATGTTCTGTTTCAAGCTAGCTTTCATTTTTTGTGGCATCGCTTAATTGCCCTTCCCCCTTCTATCTTCTGCACTCAGAGCTTTTAACCACTTGGGAATGATGCAGGGATAGGAATTAACAGATGTCATTTGCCATTGCTTTTGCTTCTGGTAGCAAGACCAATTTCACTTGATGAAAAAATTATCTTCTTACAAGCCAACTAAAAACTTCTGTCCATGGGGAAATGCTGGAAGAAGTTGCTGAAATGAATAGGATGTTGTTAGAGAGGTGCCACAGATAAACCTTTTGTAAGTAAGCCTAGTCCTCCCTTCTCCTTCTGTATCTCCCAGTCTGGGGCTGGGGTTACCTTAAGAGAGTGGGACCTTTGCTGGTGAGATGGAGGAAGGGCAGCAGACACAGACTGCACCTGCAAAGATAGCATCCCTGCATGGAAAGGAAGGTGTCCCAGCCCCATGAAGTCAGTCAGTACTATCAGGAGTCATGAAGACCCAAGTTAAAAAGGAGGGACAGGGATCATGGCATCTCTGACACAAACCTGTCAGACACTGAAGGGCTCCTGTGACACCCTTCTAATGCCATGGTTAGGGTGAGCTTGCCACAAGTGTGGGCAGGTTGAGCAGCCTTGGGGTGAGACACCATTACTAAGGCAGCAGGGCAACAACACATATCCTGGGAATCACTGGTGTTGCTACAGGTGAGTGTGCATTCATGGAAAGTTGGAGACAGGCTGTCCCATCCTCCCAACCAGTGAAGATGAACTCTGGCTGTGCACATTTGATGCTGGGGTTTTGTTAGCCTCCATCAAAATGAATAGAGAGAAATAAAGAGCAGTTTGTGAAAGGCATGTTGGTTCATTGTGAGGTCATCCAGGACCCAGAGGTGAAGAACCACCAGCAAGGACAGTGGGGGTGGTAGCCTCATCCTGCTCATTCTTCATTGTTTCCTCAAATTAGAAATTTTTCCTCTTTGTTAACAGCAGTTTCAAAGAGAGAGCAGCCTGCTCCCATGCAAAGCAGCCACAGGAGCAAACGCACTCTTGGCAGGTGAGGAAGTTTTCCCTCTTACTTAGCAGCTGAAAAACGGAATCTAATGTATAAAACACCTCTTGTAATTAATCAACTGGCTTGTTTATGCCTCCTAATCTCAAATTTGAAAGCTGTCTAGAAACCTGAAGTTCCTTGGGGATAAAATAATGGGCATTAGGCTTATTTTTTAGCAAATGAAACTTTGGGAGTCTGCCAGAAGTAGTCAGGCTTATTGGACCATACATAAAGCAGGGAAAGGCATGAGCTGAAGTCTGACTACCTGAAAATTCAGAGAGTGATGAGCAAGAGTGGCCTCTCTCAAGATGTGAAATAAATAATAAATGACAAAAAAAATTATAAAGAGCTAAAAATAAAGTCCAACTACACCGTGAGCCCTTGTAGAAATGGTGAGGATCATTTCACATTTCTCTTCACTTCATTGCAGGGAAAAATGTGTTCACAGAACACCTCACTAAGCAGGTTTTTTACCCCTTGCTGTTCAACTCCAAGCTCTCTGTAATGAATGTGTCAGCATTCTAGCAGAGCTGGGAGAGGAATTTGCACATCTTGGCTGGGGGCCATATGACCTCAAAGAGTGTGGTTGACCCTTCACATCCACACCAAGAAATTCCACTGACTCTGAGGAAGCAGTTGCCAAGCAAGGGCTGTGGTATTAGGAGGGGGAAATGTATAGCATCCCCTTTTTAGAAGGAAAAAAGAGGTGTCTTCAATGAGAAATAATCTGAAGAAGGTGTTGAAGGGGTTTATTTGGCTCATGCTTACAAACACTTTGATGAAGCAAATTGGTTTTAAATGTAGGAGCTGGACACACAGTCCAGCTGACCTGAGAGAAACCACAGCAAGGGGTAGGTCTGTAGAAAAATGTGGTGGGACTTTATGAAGCCTTGTGGTGGAAAGAGAGATGTGGGGGCAGGTTGCTGAATCCACTGACTGCTGTCTCCAGGCTCTTGTCTCAATGTGAATGGATACATGCATATAGTCACATTAAAGGCATTTCCTGAATTTGACCAATACAAAAGAGGTTAATACAAATTTGACCAATACAAAAGGTTAAAGAAGGTGACTTTGGTGATTGAGTGAAAAGTGACAGAGATACTGGCTTTTTTCCAAATCCAGGGGTCCAAAGCTGGAGTAAATAATGAAGAACCCCCCCTCAAATAGCAAAGGAAGGAGTGACTTAAAAGGGAAGAAGCACAGAATCACAGAATTGTTAGTGCTCTAAGAGACCTCTGGAGATCATCTACTCCAACCCCCAAGAAAGAAAACATTCTGCACAAAGCTACTGCTTTTAAAAGAGAGTAATAAGATGGAGCTGTCTCCCTTGCTATGTGCTGAGTAACAGCTGTGAAGGTATCTTCAGTCAAGGAGCAGGGGGAAGCAGATTAGATTCATCACAGAACTGAGACTGAGCAGCAAGGAGCTATGACAGGAACTGCAAAAAGGGAACAAGTCAGAGACAACACACAGAGACAACGGTCTCTTCACAAATCCTCCTTCAGATGAGAATTTCCTGTGAGTGGCTGTCAGGAGGAAAAACAGGCAGGATAATGTTGGGTAGGATCATGCTGGAGATATCAGAGCAATGATACTGCAAAATCTGGGTGAGAGAGGGGAACACTAAGGGCAAATGGCAGAGCAAGGCTTTGGGAACATTAACTCAGAGTGAAATTCCAGCACAAAGGGAAGCAGCTCTGCAGATGCACAAGCAGAATCTTGGCTCCAGCAAATGCATTTGGGAAAAACACAATTAGCAAAGGCCATTCACCTTGGTTGCATTAGCAATTTTCACAATTCACAATAGTGCAGTTTTCATCAGTCAATTGTGCTTGCATGTAACAAGGCCCAGTCCAATACCCACTTCTGCTGGAACAGATCCTGCATGTCACTGCTGATTTGCCTGCTCCTTTCTTTGCCTGCTGACTGGGTCTCACTTGGCAGAGTGTGGGTTGAGATGTTCTGTGCTTGCCATACATATTTGTCCCATTTTATTTGGTACCACCACCAGGATGCTTCCTTCTGCTAGTACTACTGCAGGCTTTATTTCACTACAGAAAACATGCATGTCCTTTGGTTCTTTCCTTCACACATCCTCTGTGTCTAGTCTCTGAAGGTGTTTTTAAGCACAGTTAAGCTCACTCAGGGTCTTCTGGCCTATGTAACACGTGAGAATAGAAAAAGGATATTTACTACTGACTCTTAATTCTGTTTTAGACAAGAGATGAAAGCAAGAACTACAATAAAAGGAAGAAGACGTATACTGGAAAGATAAAAATATTTTTAAGATATGTGTTATGTGTATTAGGAATCTAAGGTCCTCTTTCATGTGGTCTGAGTTTTTTGCAGTTGCTCAAAGAGCTACTTCTGATGTCACCTACCATGGCATTTTTTACATGGCAACTCACTTGTTAGTCCATTTCAACCACTGTTGGCATTTTAAGAGGCTTACTGGGCAGTTTTTAATTTATTTGAACTGTGTGAATCTACAAGTCAGAGGCTTCTCTTTGGTATTAGATTATTCTCTGTTAGTCTACTGCAAATTCTCCTCCTCTTTTCCATCACATTGTAACTACAGTTTTCCATTTGCAGGGAAAAAGTCTCACACAAGTAAAATTCTTTCCAACTCCCAAAAATGCCAGAAATCTTGAACTAATCTTTGCTTTTGTTATACTTCTTCACAGTCCATCTCTGACAGAGATGGTATTTTTCCAAGTGAATGAAATGATGAGATGCTTTCAAGTCACTTGACTAGTTTTATAGCTTTCAAAAACAGCACTGCATCCCACAGCACAGAGGAAATCCCACAGCTCTCTGGAAATTTTTTAGTAAGGCTGTTTTCCCCTCCTAGCACCAAGCTGCAACAGGATCCAGCCCATCTCTCCTCCTGCAGCCCTCAGATAATGCCACCAGTGACACTTTGATTCTGGGAATGTGACAGCCCTATCTTAACTTCAGATTGTCATTTATAATCAGAAAACACAGAAAAACTGTGGCACCATATTACACATGTGTCATTGATGCAAACTGGCTTTTTTTGGTTTGCCCTCAGCTGGAAGGTGGAATAGCCTGTCACCTTTTGATATCAATGTTGGATCAATCCTCATTTCCAATGAGCAGGGAAAAAATTGAGAAATCACTTTCACTCATTTACAAATGGAGTCCAAAGATTGCAAACAAAGACTGGATGACCAGGGCCCAGACTGCCTCCCTGCACTGCTTGCAGACAGTGCTCATCAGCCAGTGTGAATGTGCATTTTGTGCATGGGGAACACAATGAAATCACATCTGCTCCTTTTCATGTACATGGCAAGTGTGACTGTGGCCCTTTCCCTGTGCTGGCAGGTGGCAGAAATCGACTTGGTCGTAAGACCCTAAAAGTTAATGAAGGCAGACATCTGCAGCAGAGCAGTCTGTAGCTGAGCCACTCAGAAAACTCCCTGTGCAGCCAAGAGAGAGAGAAGACACTTCTGTGGAGCCTTAATTTAGATGTCTATTTTAGGGTGGGCTGAATCACACTTGGATGCCCATTCAGTACTGGCCCCTCCTGGTCACCACTCAGCCCAGGTGACCTACATTTAGGTGAGTGACTCCCACCCCTGTTTCATTCAGGCAGATGAAGTGCCTCTCCAGAAGAGCACTTTTGGCTTTTTGGTGATAGCAGCAGCGGGGCTGGCTCTGCCTTCCCTCTTGTAACCATGACTGCTTGAGAGGTTATTTTGGGGCACTCAGGAGTGGTTTAAATTTGCTCTCCCCAGTCGCAGGCAGTTTCCTCCATCTGGTCCTGAGGTCCATCAGCTACTGCTATTGGAAATGCAGTTTGCATCCCACTGCATCAATAAAGGTGAGCCAAGCACAGTAAGGGGCTCTAAAGGCTCATTTCATTGATGTTTGCTGTTATTGAGTACATACATAACTTTCCTGCCAGCTGGAGATGGCTGTAATAAGACCAGTCTCAATGATATGGAAAAGGATCCTTCCAGAGAGAAAATACAATGGCTCACAGCTCCTTCATGAATTGTTTCTTACTCACAAGTTTCAAAAAATAAAGTTCTGTTGGCAGGATGTTTTCCTAGAGTTTCTTCCCTGCCTGGAGGGAACTTGAGGACAGACACAGTTCTCATTTCAGAAAGACTGTGGTAACCATTCAACATGCAACAAAAAGGATGAAGATGACCAGTGTTGCTAGAGCACAGACAGCCCCACAGGTGGGGGTAAACCCTATAGGCATTTAAACCAAAAACATAATCACATGCATAAAATTACACTCACATGCCTATCCTTGGAAATCTCCAAGTGACCTAAGTGGCAACAGGAGGGAAGATTTCAGAGTGACTCTTGTCTGCTTAACCAACTTAATGCTTAAGGAGTTTTTCTTCTACCACACCAAGTGGCCTCTGTCTGACTAAAACCTATTTTTCAAGGCATTTTCTTCTTAACAGAGGTGAAGATTCAGAAACAGATTCACCATCCCTTTTAAATTTTTTTTTCAAAGATTCATACCCCAGTGTTAAAAAAAACAGTGGATCTTCTTGTCCAACAACTCCTTCTGGCTTCCAAAACTTGAGCTTTACTACCCCTGATCTTGTTTCTTGCTGAACTCCTCTCACTAGATTAAGTATTCACTGTACCCTACCTTCCTTTTTTTCCCTACTTCAGCTACTATCAAGCCACTTCACAATAAATAGATCAAACTCTCTACAAATAAACCATTTTCTCAAACTCATCAGGCTTCAAATCATCTCTGCACGTTTTTATTTTCCAAAATGTTTTTCAAGATGCCTGCATCAGAACATCATGCAATATTTCAGTTCCAGTGAAATCACCTCCCTGTTCCTACTTGTTTATCTCATGTTTATGTAGCTGAGCATTATACTTGCTTGTATTGCCAAGAGCATCACAGGGGGACTCTGCTTGCACTGTGGCAACTCTGAGACTCTTTTCATCAATGCTGCTTCCACAACTCTGCAGGTACAGTCTCAGCCATATTAAAAGAGCTTTATTTGATTACATTAGTCACTCAAACTCCCTACACCATTTCTTATAGTTGTCATGTGGTAATTTCTATTCCAGCAGCATATGTGATGTTCACTGGTTTGCTTTAAATCAACAGGACAGTTGCATTTAATTCCAGATCACTGATGAAATTAGTTGGTCAACACTGTTTCTAGTACATACCACCATGGGATGCCACTAGAAACATATTCATTCAGAGAAAATTTCATGTTAGGAACAGCTTTGCAATCTGCCATTTAGCAAGTTCTAAATTCATCTTATCCAAGCTTTATTGACACTAATTGCTCATTTTTGCAACCTTGCCATGCAGTTGCTCATTTTTGAAAAGCTCAGATTATCCTATGCCAGCAAACAGTACACATTAAACCACAGAAATCTTTTATATCTACATGACAGTAATTATCAGCCAAACACATAATTCATAGTAAAATCAGGCTGTATTGACAAGATTTGTTTTTTAATGGTATCATATTGATTGTCATAAAATGGTATTCACACCTTTTACCTCTATTAACATCTTCATTAATTAAATCTTGTTCATTTTTCTCCTATTTGAAGTGGCATAGGCTTATCACCTGCTTTTCTCTGAATACAGAATATAAATATCTATTGTCAATTTATTTCATTTTTTGTCTATTGAAGCAACGAATGGTCCTATCTTCACTTTGCAAAGATGGTCTTTTATTACTTCATCTGCTTGTACTATGACTCTAAAAGTCCTTCTCATGCTAAACCTGGCAGACCTTTTTTCCCTGTAATTTCTTTACCTTCCTTTGTGTGTTTCTCAAGGGCTAAGTTCTAAGTGGCAGCTGTTGTTTACCCCTCACTAACACTGTACCAAGCACTGGCCCTGTGGTTTACATTTACTTTTTTACTTACAGTAGGAGGTTCAAAGCAGAGAGCCATCACACCTGTATAATAACAGCAAGCCAGAGGGCATGAAAAGAAGATTAACACTATTTCCTCTGTCACAATCTCAAAGAAAACAACATCTTAAACTTCTCCTGGTATCCCAATCTTTGACTTTGCTGGACCCCTAAGCCATGCAGAGCATCCAACACTAACTTAACCCTTAAGAGGACCAATGACCTGAGGGCAGGAGGTTTCAGGCTCAATATGACACACATAGGGAACATTTCTGAGTTGAAACCATGGTTTCATGCTCTCTGCAGCCCTGAACTGCTGTAACTCTACTGAAGTCATTGAGGTCAACATTTCAAGGTTTGTTTCTTAAGAAAATTAAAATATTGCAAGGATCCTGGAGCTTGGAAGTTTGAGCATTTATTCTTGAGTTTAGGAGTTCATGTACTGGCTGTTTTGGGTGAGGACTGAGGTGTAGTGAGCTGTGCAGAGCAGCCATTATATTTAGTAGGATGGAGGGCTGGTAAATGGGATCACAAAGTAACTCAGGTGAAAAGGGTGAGGAGGTCTCTGGCTCAAGCTCCTGCATAAAGCAAGGTAAGCTTTGGACCACATTGTTTGGAGTATTATCCAGTTGGGTCTTGAAAATCCTCCCGGAGAGGAGATGGACTGCACAGCCTCCCTGGGCAGGACGCTTTGCTGCCTGACTGTCCTTGCAGTGAAAACCTTCTTAAATCTCATGAGAATCTGACTGTCTGTGGTTTCATCTTTTCCATGACCTCCTTGTACTCATCAGGCATCTGTTGTTAAGTCCTTCCAAAGCCATTAAATCTGCTGATGGAAGAAGCCCACCTCTCTCAGCCTCTCCTCATAAGGCAAGTGTTCTTGCCCTGGTCATCTTGGAAGTTTTCTGCTGAACTTGCTCTGGGTCATCGATGCCTTTCTGGTGTTGCAGGGGACAAAGCTGGACACAGTACTCTAGATGTGGTCTAACCAGTACTGAGTAAAAAATTTCTATATCTATTTCTTTATCTCTGTTTCAGCCCCAATCTTTTTCTTCACAGCTTTTCCAAGTCCCTTAAGTGGACTGCTTGTACCCTGCCTCCCTTTTTCATGTCATTACCACTTCAGTACAATTTGTTGCCCTGCTTTTGAAACTCTCACAGCTTTGCCTTGCAGTCTGCCTGAGCAATCAGTATTCCAAAATAAAAGTGGTATTTTGAAAAGATGAGCACGGGTCTGGTTTTGCTAATGCTGGCTGCTGTGGCAGACTATACAAGAGAAGCCAAAGAAAATCAAAAAGTTCTTCTGTCCCTTCCCAGAGCAGAGAGTGACAATAATGATCAGTTTCCTACTGATCAGCAGCCGTGGGGGCCTTTTCTTTGCTAACAAAATATGTCCTCTCTGCCCAGCCTACAGCAATTTGTATCAAGGAAAGCCTCTCAGCATTGCCTTGTTATTTATTCTGCCTGCATGGCCCCTCAGTGCAGTGGCTGCCACCAAAGGCAGACTCAGGATGAGGCATTGCCAGAGAATGTTAAAAGCAGAAAAAGTCCCAGAAGCCACACAAACGGATGCAAAAATGTACATTCTCTTCTCACTCCAGAAAAAAAAGCAGTAACTGTTAGTTGTACACAGACTTCATGGAACATTTAGGCTAAAGAGCCCTGAAAAGTCAGGGGAATCATTCCAGATGTTGTGAAAATGGATGTGATTCTACACACAGAATATTGAACATTTCATTTTATGAGGATTGCCTGCATCACTCACTACAGTGGCCAGACAGACCCGTTCAAGATCAGACTTTTCTGTCAGGCAAGGAGCAAACCTCAGCCATGTCTTCCAGGTTGGTGAGCTCTGAAGCAAAGTATGCCATAAAAACTGTAATTAATACAGGAATTAGGTATCCCTGCAAGGAGAGGACAGAATATATAATATTCAACAATTAAAACAAGGCAAATGTTCATGGCATTCCAAACTTCTGTGTGTTCTTGGAATTTCAAATTTACCTTCCTTTTTCCACATGCTCTGTCACAATCCTTTCCCAGCCCAAGCCTTCTCTGTCCTTCCCAAGTGGTGATCCTGGATGTCACCTTTCTTTCCCAGGTGTCTCAGATTCTTCCTGCTAGGGTCCACCTTGGGTGATTCCACCTGTGTGCTCCGTATCAAGAGCAACAGAGAAAACAAGGCTCAGATTCATCAAGTGGGAACTGTGCAAAGACAGAGGTTTCAGGAATAGGGAAAAGGAAAGTTTTCCATGGGGTAATTGGCAATCAGTTATTGCACTTTACAGGAAGACCACATGCTGACCATGTTGGGGTGCCTGTGGAATAGGTGCAATGTACATGTGAAAATGAACCCGTGTGATCACAATCTGCAAGATAGCCTGATGTGCTAATAAAAGGACAGGCAAAATTTGGGATTCTTATTTCCCATGAACAGGTTTTTCCCATCCTTCAGTTCAACCTGTTGCAGTTACTCTCACAGACATTTCATAAATTTATAAAGCTTTTAGGCTACCAGGCCCAAATACCCAAATAAATAACTCATTCAACTATTTTCCAAAAACAACACCATTCTGTGATCTATGATAACAGAAGTAAATGAAGTAAAACACACAAAAAAAATAGCTGATGATTGGGGTGCTCCATTTAAAAAAAGGCTGTTGAGTGATTTCAATACTGTAATTAAGTATAATGCAAACTATTTTTGCATACTAGTTTGCTGTGATAGATCTGAATTTTCCTCAATAACTGGAAGAATCAGTAATTGAAAAGATTATGTAAATCTGGTCAGCATAACATCAGCCTGGGTATGTATTTAATTTTAATCACTGAAACACGTGTATTGACAGTTATAGGAACAGACTGAAAGCTCATTAAGGCCTGTTCTAAACTGGGAGCTTAAGGAGGAATTTAGAGCTGATACTCATTTGCTTAAAGTAGCAATGAAGAATTTCAAGAAAATACTTTGTTGAGAACAGTGAGGTGAGACATTCTGCTCAAACGAAATGGCTTTTTTTATGATATAATATCTATTCCATACAATCACACCGAAGGTCATTCAAGCTCAGGGAAATATTCTTGCCATCACACTCTTGCTTGTTTCCAATTTCTGGAATACAGCAGTGTGCAGTGGTTGTGCCAAGCACTGAGGGAAAATGTCTGCCCCAAACAGGCAGGGTTGGAATGTCCCAGAAAGATGATAAACAGCAGGAGGCTGTAACCCTCGTGTGACAGGGGCTGACCCAGGGACACTGGGTGGCTGCACTTGCCAAAGGTGGCAGTGGGGATCAGCAGCAGCACCAGTCACTGGCTTGCTGACTGGTTTATTGTCCCTGAAACTATCAGTCTCTGGAAGGACATCTTTCTCTCTGATTATTTTTTCTGAACATGCTTTGCTTTTTAACGGGTGGTGAAACATAATCAAAGAACATGTTCATTACTGATGTTTGTCCAAAAAGTTTCATCAGCCTCTTTTCCTCCAAACAATGCCAGTTTCACAGATCCATTTGCATCACATTGGGGAAGTCCTATTCATGCATCATTTGCAATATGAACCATCTGTTTTACTCAAAACAGAGATAACAGGCAATGCAGTCTCAACACTGAAGGGATTCATTTTTTAATCTTTGTGCACATTTGTTAAAATAATCTACCTTTGAATTTCAAGCTTAAAAATACTGTCAGAGCAAATACTGGCCTACAAGGATCATAGAGATTTAATTAAAAATGTATAAAATATCAAAGTTGGCTTAATGCTCGTGTGGGAAGGAAATATGGTCAAGTTTCCACCCGTCTTGAGTACATATTGGCTTATATGAATTGCCTTGGAATGAAAACAATCTTTTCAATCAGAACTAATTATAAATTAAAATTAGTTAAAGAGTATTTACCTTTGACAGTGACACTGGCACATACAAAATTATATACAATCTCTGTTGTAGTGCTGAAACTGTTCTATGGCCCGTTCTCAAGATTTCATGTCAGAGGAACTAATAACTTCCTTTTCAGCTTCAGTAGAGTATTTATATATTCACATTTACAATAGTTATTCCATCTCAGCAGAGAAGTAGCCAATTTTTTCCTAATTAAAGCCTCATTATGCCACCTTAATAGAAACACATAGCTCTCTTCCACCTCAAAACACTTGCTAAGTTTTAATAGTGCCCAAGGACACTCCATAAATCAGTAGTGGCAGTACAGTTAGTACTGAGGATTTCTTGGCTCTTAGGTTTATATTCAGCTGCTAAGCCAGCTCTGTTTCCATCCCCTGCCCACTCTTTTTGGTCTATATCAAGTTTTGTAGGTCATAAATACATGCAATGTCAAATTAAGTACCCCTTATCACAGCCTGCCCACTCACCCAAGAAAAAAAAATATGCAGAAAAGAAGGTGAATGAATATTCCTTGTCAAGGAATAAACCATTGTCTATTTACCAAAGAGATAATGTGATACCCCTTGAGGGTTCATGGCCTCTTTTCTTCCCCTTTCTAGCAGCATATTCTTTGTGCTATTCTGACAATATAAAATGTTCTAAATAGAAAACTGAGAGCTAGTTTGTTTTTTTTTTTACAAGGTATGGTATTTTTATTTAACATCCAAGCAACGGCTTCACAGATGGGCTTGAAATGTAAAGCAAGCTGTTTCCTAGCACCAGTGGAAAGACCTTCCCAGTGACATTAAATGGAGATTTTCATGGACTTAAACTTGTCCCTGGTTAACCTGGCACACAGGACAGCAGGATGGCTGCATCCCTCTTACTCTGTTGGCACCAGACAATAGATTAAGGGATGGGAGGAACCACTCATGTCTTTTTTCTCTCAACCCAAACAGGCATAACCAGACAGATATATTTAGTGGTATTTAATCTCATCTTCATGTAATTTTAGATGCTCTTTCTCAGCCTCACATTTAAATCTTGATGCTAGGAATTGCTTATTTTAAAATCAATTTTGCATTAAAAAAAACATGTTAGTACCTCACTTCTGCCATCTCAATCAAAATTGTGATTGTTATAGTGAATAGTTATTTCACTACTACATGTTTCAAAGGACATTACATTGTTCAGTAATGTCCTTTGCTGTGTTTTTCTTTCCAAAAGTCTTGGTGAATTCCAGGGGATGAAATGCTCTCATCATCTGCACTGGGATTTGGTACAGAATCAAAACAAACAACTGTTCTCTCATGTGCAGTAACACATTAATGCCAAATTTCTCTGCTTCATCTCCACAGATCTCCTTGGTTCTCAAATGACCCATAACCTGTGGAGCAGGAAGGATGGGCTGAAAGCCCTGGTACAGCAAACCTTTCCTGAACCCTACAGATTGCAGCATCCCACTTGTGTAATCTGAAGCTGTCACTGCCACATGGGTAAAAGCAGCTTAGTTTAGAAGCATAGAATTGTTCAACTCATAAGACTTACCAGACCTTCAGCTGCCTTCCAGATGTGGTTCAAAGTGCTGGCTTGAATCAAAGTCTGTTGGTAATTTCTCCAACATTCAAAATTGTTACTGAACCAGATATTATATTAAGTCAAAAGAACAATTCCCCCCACCCCAGATACAAAAAAGAGACAGATGCTCACCTATCCTCTGGCTCTTTCTCTTTTATTAATTTGGTGTTTCAGGGAGTGAGAGAGAGGGTAAGGGGCATGTTGGTCTTTTTTTTTCTTTATCCATTTGGGTAAAGAGAGAAACTGAGTTTTTTCCCTCCTTGTTTACAGATGAAGATGTGTTCTACCTTGTGCATTGTTTTCTTTCAGTTCAATAAAATGGATTGAATAAAATACAACATAAAAATCTTATGATTATCTCATGGTTTTTGAGACTGAACTAAATGACTGCTGAGATGTAGAAGAGAATGAGGAGAGGGCTCACTTTTATACCACAGCCCTCAGAAAAGTTTATTTTTCTGACAGAAGTTAAATCTGCATTTTTCTGCAAGGCTACCTTAAGTACAACCATCATAAAGGGCCTATATCATGTTGTAGCTTCTGGCTATTTCTGTATTGTTGTTGTCAGAATAAAGGTAACTCTGATGTCATGAAATGCCAGTAACACCATGCCCAGCATAATGCAGATAAGCTAAAAGCAATGTAACCTTTAAAAAAACATCAAGCTGCTATTGAGCTACTGCACACATTAGCTATCTGGCACCCCAGGCTAGAAAAGTGGATGATGCAAGTGTCTAACCTTTAGTTCAAATATATTTGTATGTGAATTATCCAAGCTTTGTGACCTGTGGCTTCCTATCCAAACTCACCTTCTGGCGCAGAACAATATGGGATGAGACATTTTTCAATCTCAGGGAGGAAGAAAAGAAGAGGGTTTGGCTAGAGAATGGGAGACAGAAAAACCACATAGCAGGGAATGGGGAAAATGATTCAGTCACTGCTTAATGAGAATGGGAGACATGATGCAAAGCATGACATGTTGAAGCAAAGCATGACAGCAAGAAATACAAAGGAAATATAATGGAAAGTTGTTACATCAATTTAGACCTACTCAGGCACCATGCACACAATGCTTTTAAACAGCCTGTGAGTCCACATTCCCCTTCTTAGTGTCCAGTCAGCTGTAAGCAGAAGATTGTAGGTTAAATAAATACCATTGTAAATGACAACATTTATCTGTCTAATTACCTGCTTGTCCCTGTAATTTATCTGACTTGCAAATCTATCTCCAGAAAGGTAGGAATAATTAAATTACTCCTCAAATGCAGGAAAGCTTGGCAGGCACAGATCTGTAGTTACAGGTGCTGGAAGTGTTTTCAAGCATAGTACAATGAGGTATTTTATTCAGGTAATGCTCAGACTGGGGGTTCTTGTTGGATTCTCAGTTGAAATTATGATGTACTGTTCTGCTCTGTATTTGTTCTTCTCCATAGTCACACACAGAACATATATTTGTTTCAGCTTTTAAAAACAACCTTTTAACCGAAGAAGCATGCAAGATACTGCATTGAATGTTTGTGCACAGTGTGCTTTTTTTTTTCAGTCTGAGCAGAAGGCAACAGCCCATAATTAGTAATGATGAGAGATCTATAAATATGTTAAGTATTCTTTTTGTTCTCCACGAGATTGTGTGTCTTTGGGTTTTCTTTAGCAGGAGAACAGGACGTTATTATAGTAAATTATATTAATGGCAGACTCAGGCCTGCTCTTCAATAGTAAGAGATACTCCCCTTAAGCAAGGTAGGATAAATAGGAAAGACATGCAGCTATGTCCAATGGAGGTTGTAATTCTTGTGGCAAGTCAGCTGTCTTTGGGCTTTAAAGTGTTTCTTTACAGGGGTGAAAAACTGAAAATACAAAAATAGAAAGTCTCTGCAGACCAGTGGGATGCAGGCAATGGTTGTTGTGCAATTCATTTAGTATTGGCAGGCAGCTGCCATCAGGACCCTCTCCAGTCAGAACAGAGAGGAGTTCTTAGGTGAAAGGAACTTAATTCCCACAGTGGCATGTAGAGGTGTGGAGAAGCAATACACACACTTAACTGCATTGTATCCTCCTTTCCTTATGTGATAATCCTCACACTATGCATACACATAAATACGTATTTGTTTTTAGCACAGCCTTCTTCTCAGAAAACTATTTTGAAACTCCTTTCAAATAATTTGCTAACTAGCAATTTATCTTCTTTTGATATAATAATGATTGTTCATGCAAATGCAATGCAGGTCAAACACGGATATCTCTCCAGGATGAGAGCTGCTGAGTGTCCAGCCTGGGAGAGCAGCTACAGTGATACCAACATATCCCTAAGCAGAAGAATAGCACCTGGCAGTGCACAGAGCACATGTTTACTGTGAACCACAGATTACAGCCTTCTACACCCTCCTAGTCGACTGCGTACACATTGGTGGCTCTCAAAAACAAGCCTGAAGCAATCTGGCACACAGATTAGGAGCCCACTACCTTCATTACAAACCTCCACTTCACATGTACTCAACCTGCAAGGCTTGTCTTTCTGCTCACCTCTGTTGTAAAATACTGAATGGATTTGAAAAAGAGAGGAGTTAAGACCTCTGTTTTAAATATTCATAGTCCTTGGGACATTACTTTGGAAAAATTTCCTTGCACCAACTAAAAACAGTTATGTTACTTAAAAGTTTTAAGTAGTACTTTCACCTGTGCCTTTGTAATTAACTATTTCTTTTATATAATTCACCTTACATAACTTCAGTTACATTTGGCTGCTGACCAGCTGACAATTGTTCAAGACTTTCTCTGCAATTCATGGAAATAAGTAAAGATTTAATTAATGCACATGCAGAGACCAATAGAATAGCTCAGGCATGTACCAGAGAGAGATGAAGATGCTGCAATTATCCTGCTGCAAGGCACTGAGGGCCAGAAATCCTGAGGTGGAGGGCCTCTTTCCCTGCCTATGCTTTCAAAGCCTGCTTAGGACAGGCACCAGCTGTGCTGCCCTACTCTGGGGATGGGACAGAGTCACTGACAGCAGCCAGGACAAAATGCCAAGCTCCAGCTCGTGTTGGAGTGATGCTGGCTGCACCCAGACACAACTCTCTCATTGCAGCCTGTCCAGTGCCTGGCTATAACCCTCTAGAGTATCCTTCCCAGCTTGGGTCTTGGAAGAAGCAGTTACACATGGGAGCATCCCCATGACAGATAAACACAGCATGGGCTGGGATTTTTAATTCCAAACTTCTTTCAAACTGCTGTTTAGAGCTGCTATGCATAACACAGTCTGTCACTGATACTCAAGTGCACCCTGATCCAGTGTTGGAATCTTCATGAATCTTCATGAATCTTCAGAGGGGTTGACCAGAAAAGTCTCTCTCACTGGAGATACACAAGAACCATCTGCACACAATCCTGTGCTGTCTGCTCTAGGACAACTCTACCTGAGCAGGGAGGTTGGACCTACTTTGGTCCTTTCCAGCCTGACCCACTCTGTGAGTTTGTGATTCAGTGATGTCAGTGTTTGCTTGAAAAAAGGCTGGGCAAGTAAAAGACATCACACTACAGCTCAGTTTGGATGACTGTATGCCATTATTATGACCAGGGACCTTTTTTCCCTTGATCCCAGTGATGAGCACCTGCCAATGTCACTGGGAATCTGGTACTGTCATGGAAATGAGAAAGACACAGCAGTAAAAATCTGAAGTAAAATTGCAGTAAGAGGAGCACAGGCTATAATACATAGCACATAAACACATACAGTCCTTGGCACCATCTGCTCACACACAAAGAGCCTCCCTGTCCCCAGCCCAGTGCAGGTCCAGCTGCTGGTGGTGGAGCAAGAATCCTTCTCCCACTGGCACTGGCTGCTGGCACCTGGTGAACTGGTCAATCTGGAAATGGCAGTGACAGATCAGTGTTTGTGTTCAATATGCTCACAGCCATGCCAAGCCAGCTGTTTTCCACATGTCTCTACTATTTGCTCTCTCCAGCTCATTAGCTGGTGGTCAACACGAACAGCAGTGGTACAGGGCACAGCTCTGTGTGATGCTGCTGCTCTCATGTCTCACCTGCTGCAGGTGAGGCCAGAGCTGTCTCTCCTCCCTCCACTGCTTCCAGCCCTGCCCACAAGGGAGCTCTCCTGGCTCTCCATGGCTCCCAAAGAGTGCAAGGCTCAGGGAACTGGGGCACAGTCATCCCTCTCCCCATCTGTTGGAGGCTGGATAAGCTTAGCCATACCCTGAGACTTCACTCGAGGGACACCAGGAGCTGCACAACAAGCTTGTTACATGCAAATAAGGCAAAAGTCACATTTAATTGTGCATGAAATGAAAACTGACCCCCAGGTGGAGATGGCAGGGTCAGGCAGCTGAGCCAGCCTTACTGGGGCTCTGTTGCTGCATCTTAATGCCAATGCAATTTCCACAGCCTCCAGCTCCACAATCCCTCCTTTGATGTGACTCAGTGATCTTTTCAGGTGGTTAATTCCACAACCTGATCTGCTTTAGCACTGGAGAATGTTTATACCTGACCTGAATCTCTGCTTCTTTACACAGAGCTGATGAAGCTTCATTTTATCCCTTACAGTTTTGTGTAAGGGAAATTGTTTTTCTTTCACTTCTTTTCACATTCCAGATGCTTGTACAGCATTATTATACTCCTGTGGATTTTGGCTTTTTATTGAAGTGGTATGAGAGAGGGGAAGAGAGGGCATACCAAGAAAGGGATACTTAGAGATCTCCATATTAAATTATGGGGGAAACCGAGCAAATATTTGGTAAGTGTATATGCCGATGTCAAGATAAATCCATGAAGGAGAATGCTGTATTTTCTGTATTCACCAAAAAAAATGCACATACACAAGTACAAACTGCTTTTCATCATGAAAATGTTTCATTAACTAATTGCTCTTTAAATGCTATATGAAAATTCTTCTCCCATTGAAAAAAAAGAAGGAATTCTGAATGCATCTAAGTGCAGCCAAGCTGAATCTGAACAAAGTCTCTGTGAGAGAGGACCAGGGAGGAGTTTATTCATTTACATCTCACTTACTGAGTCTTGTGAGCCTTTTTTCCTGATCCCAGAGCAGGATACTGGCACAGATGCCTCAGCTGCCTGATCCCATACAGCAGGCTTTATCTATCTGCTTTTAATCTAATTTATAGATCATCAAGAATACAAATACTATCTGAATACACAGTATAGGAGTCACAGAGCACAGCAGTGTGAGCCAGTGCCTGAGCAGAAACCCCATAATCTCCAGTGCTCATTTGTTATGCCTTGAGCTCATGTCTGTGCCTCTGCAGCCAGTAAAGCTGGGTCTCTCTAGGCACCCTACCAGACACCAGATACCCAGTGCTTCCCACAGGTGTGGGATAAGTGATGACAGCTTTGGCTGCAGCTCATGTCCTGATCACACTGGGGCAGGGGATGGCACAGTCCTGGGCTTTACTCATCCAGTCCCTGCATCTTAGCTCTGCACACAGGACTTGTGCCCAGATACTTTTTAAAGGGTAAATGGCTCAGGCATACACTGGACAGGGGCTATGCTGCTGTTTTGGGCTTGTGCAGGCTACAGATTTTGTGTAGCCAAGCAGGACTTTGGGTTACAGAGAGCCAAAAGTCCACCACCTCCCTTTAGGGCCAGCTGCTGACCCCTGAGACTGCTGATTGCTTTCACTTCCACTTGCAGAGTTTACCAACAGAGCCTCTCTCCAAGGCAACTCAGCTCTATGCTCTTAGCTGATCTTCTCTGAGTTTACACTGAAAAAAAGGTCACAATTGTGCCATTCTCTGAGTATGAAGAAAAGCTCAGTGGTTTACTTTCTGTGAAGCCTGAAAGGCATTTCAGATCTTGAACTGCTGGAAAACCAGCAAACCTCCCCATGATTTAATTTTCAAAGGCATTGACTTAATTCCCAGAAGGCAGTGATAATGCTGGCTATAATCAGGAGGGCTGTGCCTAAGAAGAATAAGAATTCCTCTCCAACAAATTTTTACTGCCTAGTTACAAGAGAGAAGAAAGCCCTGCAGAGAGAGGGTAAAAATGCTCTCTTCCCCCACCACCCCTGATACAAGCAGATTTGTCCTAGTAGGACAGATCCATGACTGCTTCCCACTAGCTTCACTTCAGTGTAAATGTACTGACCAAAAGAGATCATCTCTTCAGTTTCAATAAGCTTAATTCACCTGTGCTTCCTGCAGCTAGTTCCTGTTTTAATCACACAATGCTAAGCTTAAATGACAAAATGATCAGAGGGGAAACCTGGGGGGGAAATAATGATTTCTAGCTACTCAGAGTCCCACTTCTGAGGGAATCTTTTGCTGTGCTTGGAGGTGCATGTTTCCCCTATTGCAGGGAAATAGGGGAGAGCTGGCATTTCCAATCATCAGCTTCTGAAAAGCAGAGTGCAGCCTGTCTGCTAAAATCTGGCAAGGACTGAATTATGCAGAGAAGAAAGGAGGGCCATATCATTTGCACAGCATGCTATATATTTCCTTTCTCTGTGTTCTCGTTATGCCTCAGCAGTCTTCTCTACCAAAATACTGAAATACAATCCTTCCTTCTGAGAACACAGTGAATAATTCTTTTCTAGATAAATTCAATCCCAGGAAAGCCACTGATCCTAATGGCAGAGTAGCTGATTGAGCTAAATCTCAATCCACTTAATGGTCAAATAATCCAAAGTCTGCTATTAAAATGTTCATCAAAAGATGCTGGCAGGGAAAGACAGACTTTTGGTCTGTCATACAGTAACAGTTATTGCATGAGACCATTCCCTTAGAAATGATGCTTTTCTGTAGCCAGGATGCCTCTCTGGCTGGCTGGACCTTGCACTTTGCTGCAAGTGCCCCTCCTGTGTGTGCTGGGCAAGCCAGAGCTGTGGGCAGAGCATGGGCTGGCCAGCAGCATGTGGTGTGTGCAGGGCTGCTGCTGTCAGCCACCTCCAACGCCTCTCCCACAGCAAATGTCACACAAGGGAGAGCTGGAAAACACGTTCGACTTACAAAACTATTCCCCTTTGCCTTCTCTAGAGTCTGGTGCTCTACCTTCTCTCTGGCCTGTATTTACTTTTTCTGCCTTCCATTCCCTCCCCACATCAAGAAGGAGGTGACTGTTCAGGCCTGAACTGACACTACACCAAATTTATTACCTGTTTTCTGCATTGACAGATGTATCTGTATTAATGCATCTGAAATACTGGTCCTCCATTATGTATTGTATTTTCTTTTAAATTTAAAATTGTCTATATTAAATATTTCTTTTCCCTAAGGTCGATATATTCCTATGGAATTTTATCATCTTACCTGCATTTCTATTGTTTCTTCAATAATAAAAATTTTCAGGATTGAAGGGAGAATTTGGCCACTTAAGGAATGATTTCAGATTTTCTAAGAGAGCTGCTGAGAAACAAATTTGTATTTGATATGATTCCATGTTAACAGAGGTTGACCTTATCTGAGCACTGCCTTAAAAGGAAAGTCTGTTCAGTCTCAGGCTTGAGAGTACACAGACATGTGGACCTTATGTAATTAGTAATAAGTGTTTACAATATTGCTCAGATATCTTCATTGTTCTTTGCTGTACTTTTGCAATACTTTTGTTTGTTCAATTTCCTTTCTCTACTGTAATCTTAATGTAGCCATAATGGATTTGATTATATGTTGTTGCTCATTCTTGGCTTATTACAAACTGCTGGCAAACAATCCATGGCTCAAATGTGCTCCTGCAAAATCAGCTGCTTAATAATGCCAAATAACAAACAAGTCCTTGGTGAAGAATCTGTAAACCAAACAAAGACACATCTCTGCAGTATGCTAAACAAGCCTCTGCCTGCGGTTAGCAGCATGACTGACAGGTGAAGATAAAGGGCAGCAGTAAAGAAAACTGTTTTTTGAAGCTTACACAAAATACTTTTTTCTACAGGGCATGCATCACAAATATAGCAGAAGTGTTATGGACTAGCACTCAGGATGCCTGAAAACAGCTTTGGCATGACCTGGATGTCTGATTCCAGCCCCTCTTATGAATAACACCCTTGTCCCAAACTTAAAACAGTACAAAGCCTCACAGTGTGTTTGTGTTCTTCTCCTCCTCCTGGGAGACAACAGAAGATGCCTATTTGTGAGTCATTGGATAAGAGAGATACCAACACTGGAATTTATAAGAGTTCTGTGAAAAATCCAGCTCCTTATTTCCTTTCCATTTTTTCAGGCACTTATAACAAGCTCACTTTTGGGGTCAGACACAATACCATGGTCGATCCTGAGATTTTATTTTCTTTTTTGTTTTTTTAACAACAAAATAAAAATAAGGCATCTATGTATTAATTTCACTTCTGAGACAACTTTGACACTCTGTCACTTTTATCCTATCTCTTGCCTTATGCTTGGCTTGTAAGCTCTTTGGGCCAAACACAGTTTTCTCTGTAGTGTTTTCGATTGCCAGAGTAATAGGAAAAGAAAATAGTAATTATAAACTGCTGGTGTTTGTTCATAATAGTAAATAAATGCTGGGTGTTTCTTCAAGTGAACAAAACCACCATGTCTTGTCTTTAAAACCCTTAAATTTGAACTAATCACTCATGGAGTCATTTTCTATGCATTTATGTGATTTAGACTTGCATCCTCTGAAGGACATCTTGCAAGCACAGGCTGAAGTTTGTTTGGCAAAACACAAGCACGTGTTCTCCTAGTTCTGGACTGGGCCTCCAGGGAGCAAGTGGTGGCTGCCAAATACAGCTGGGTGACTGTGCAGATTAAATTGAGGGGTATTAATGCTAACTGTTTCTTTAATCTGCTCTCATTCATACTGAGTCTGAACAATGGTCTGAAAACACTGACTCCCTGGAGCAGAGAGCCCTTTGTTAAAGAACTGGGATTATAGGTCCAAAGAAGGATTTCTTCAGCCTTACCTGCCTGAACCAGCCAACACAGTTTATGCATCAACATAAAACCTCAGCACATTCATTTTACAGACACTGATATATTTTCCAAACAAACCCATGCAACCCTTTCAGTTTTTCCCTAGTCTTGACTGTATTATTATTGTATTATTGTGGCTGTAAGCAGCGCAATGTGTAAATATTAAATTGTCACCTCACAGCAAGTGGAACTGTGTGAAGCACAACTGGCCATCAGTAGAACTGAGATAAAATAGAATGGTTTAGGTTGGACAGAAATTTTAAGGTCATCTCATACAAACCCTCTGCAGTGAACAGGGATATCTTCAGCTAATCAGGTTGCTCAGAGCCCCATCCAACCTGACCAGGAATTTTTCCACAGATGAGGCATCCACCACAAGCCTGGGCAACATGTTCCAGTGATTTTACTAGCCTCATTGCAAAAAACTTGTTACTTATAGCTAGTCTAAATCAACCCTCCTTCAATTTAAGACCATTGCCCCGGTTCTATCACAACAGGCCCAGCTAAAAATCTTTTCACCCATCTTTCTTGCAGGCCCCCCTTTGGGTACTGTCTTCCTGGAGCTTTCCCCTCTCCAGGCTGAACAACTCCAACTATCTCAGCCTGTTTTCCTAGGAGAGGTATTCCAGCCACTTGATAATCGTTGTGGCCCTCCTCTGGACCTGCTGTAACAGATCAATGTCTTTCCCATGCTGAAGAAAAACAGACATGTAGAAAGTCAGAAAACCCAGGTGGTTTCTTACTATTTAAAATATTTTGGAACAGAGGTCAGGCATACATTCACACTGAAAAGAAAATTGTCCAAATCCTGGGATCTGAGACTCTATCCACTGCCAGATAATGCTGTCATAAACATTGGCATGTCCCTATATCCCTAGAGTTCAGCACACAGAAATGGCAAATGTACCATGACCAATTTTATTCTGCAGCATTTACAATACCTGATGCCTTTGTCACAAACCCAGTATTTTTTTACCAAGGCTGTCACTGAAACCTGCAGAAGCTGAGTTTACCTGGTCACTCCTGAGGCAATGTCTGCTCTGCACAATCTTGCATTAGGTTCCAGTTTCCTCCCAGGTGAAGTTCTGCTATGGCAGATGGGATCACCTCTTGTTCATGTCCAGAGGAGCTGGAAACAGCAGAAACTTTGCTTAACTGGGCTCTTGCAAGAATGATCACTAGAAAGAGAGCAAAAGAACCTTTTCTTCTTACAGGGGTACTGGAGGCCCATCTGAAACAGGGAACCCACCTTTGCATGTGTGACTATCTGTCCAGTGTTCTCCATCCTCCCTATGTGTGCATGTTTTGATCTTCACATAATCAAAAGTTAGTAAAGATCAGATGACCCACAGGGCTGATCTTTGCCCAGCCAAGACCTTAGCACCTCATGGTCCTTCAGGGTACTGTACAGGGTAAAGTTATACTCACTGACACTCAGTGGAAACATTTAAGCTTGTTCCCATGAGATTGCTACTCCTTCACTGTACTGTCCTAGAATCACAACCAAGAGATCACACACGGTGTTCTACGTATATACAGCAATGCCTAAAAAATGCCATACTGAAAAAAAATGAAGATCTTCTGTCTCAGAAAATTTTCTGCAAACCTTGCCTATTCTATTATTTCCAGCAACTGTCATCTGATCAGAAGTACAGCTTTACAGACTAAAATGTATAGAATTGAAGGAAGCCAGCAAATGCTATTTTAGTGAGTGTATTATCTAAAGTAGGACTTCCATCTGTTTCAGACCTAATTATTACATCATCTTTATGTAGCTCAATTTACAATGAGTGAATTAAATGCTTATGTGAGTGGTTCGTACCATGTGAAACACAGCTGTCATTTTTATAGACAGAACAGGGCAAAATGTTCTCGACACACTGAATTTCATTTTTCTACTGTGTATAGGAAAAAAATCCCTTTGTAGCAAATATTTTTCCCACTCTCTTAGTAATACACAATTGTATTTTGGAGAACCATAGAGCATATACTCGAATTGCAATAAAATGCTGAATATTTTCATCTATCAAAGAAAAGACTGTGAGCTTAGTGATCAAAACAGCAGTCTCTTTGAAAAGCATTCAGCTGGTTCTTCCTAACCTAGTTGTTGCCAAACAAAGACAGATTAAGATTAATTGCAGTAATTAAACAAAGGGACAGGCTACAGCATTAGTAGCAGCAATGCATCACATTCATTGTTCCCAGATACTTTATTCAACAGGAAAACAGAAAATCACATGAGCTCTAGTCGATGTTATGCACATTTTCTATAAGAATTAACTCTTCAGCTGATACCAGTTACAATGAATGTGCATGTATAGTTTTATACAGCATATCACTCTTCAAAAATCCCTTTAGCAAGTAAAAGCAAGCTAGATTTAGCACATATTTTTTACTAGATTATAACCCTCTAAAATAGTTTAATGGGAGCAATTTTTTTAAACTATCAATTTTTTACTTGCATTTCAAAATTCATCTGACAAGCTGTAGTGAAAAGAGAGGTAGAATATAGATTAGGGTTTAGAAAAAGCTCTTGTTTCAAACCAGATAAGGAGTAGTCACCATTTTATTTTTGCTTTCCCCTGATCCAAGATTTTTACTTGCTTTTGGGTTGGGTTTTGGTTTTGGTTTTGTTACTGCTTTTTGAGTGTTTGCTTCAAAAGAAATGCACCCTGCCTGAGGCCAGTTTTGGTCACATCAAAAGTTCAGGTTACAGTGCCACCAGCTCCCAGCAGGACACTGAAAATTAGCTATATTGCATTCACAAGGCTTGGCTGTATATCCATTCTGAAAGCCTCCTGGTTGCTGTTTTCTCAAAATGAAAAACCAAATACTGTTGGGTCTCTCAAATACACACATTGTTAGGACAGAAAGCTAGATTAAAAAAAAAAAAAAAAAAAAGTTCATATTTAGGATATTCCAAGAGATATAAATAGTCTTGGACCAATACTTTATGGACTCAGCATAAATTCCATGTGTCTCCAAAGCTTCTGCTCTCCCAGGACTTTTCCCATCCCTTTTGTCCCCACAGAGCTGGACACAAAAACTGTCTCATCTTAGAAAGACATGATCAGAGATTATTTCAATAAAATAAAAAATAAAAAAATGTCTCTTATGTGCACCTCAGTGTGGCACATACAAAACCTGTTTTGCCAGGGTTGGCACAGCTTAAGGCTTAGTCATTAGTCCTTAAGACAGAAATACACACGTTAAGAAATCAATAGGCAGTTTTGCAAGCAGAGAGGTAGCAGAAAAATAAACAGAGCTGTACTCTAGGAAGAAATTGTGTATTTTCCTCATTTAAGCTTTGAACTGGAGAGTGGATCTGATGGTGGGAAGAAAACATTAAGCACAACTGAGGAGGGGAGAATGCGTCCCTTGCAAATAATTTCCCATGAATAGCTGCCTGCTCTGACATCTTTTGATTGAGCTATTTCTAGAGCTAACCCTCTGCTTGTAAATACTAATGCTAATCTTGTTTCAGAAATGTTTCATCTTGGCAAGGCATTAATAAACAGTGTACCAGGAATGCTTGGAGTCCAGCCACACACAGGCCTTGCTATAATAGATCAATCAATAGTGGAGGTAGGTGAAGACCAGAAGGAGGTTCAGATGGTTCTTCAAGCACATTTTAATATAGCCAAGATCTGGTTTGGCTTTCCCTTTGCACAAGGAAATTTTAGCTTGTGTAAATGCTCACAGAAAACAACTGCTAGTTCACAGGTTGAAGTTTGCTTGATGAGAAAATTTGATTTGGTGGAGAGAACAAGACCTGTGTAGTGAAGTCATCCATCAGGACAGTACAGGTAAAGCAAAGGGATACCTACTCTCACTCCAGCTACAAATTACAGGAACAGCCATTACAGACCATTCATGAATCATGTATAGAAAGGGTGTCCATTGCATAGGCCAAAAATGATTAATGTTGGTGGATTTTTAAGCCTCCTTAAAGGAGTCAGATTTTCAGGACCCAAGGTCTTCAAGATTATCTCATTCTTCAGTTGTTTTTGAAAACCATAATATATAGGTCACAGTCTGTTAAATAACAACCAAACTACAAAAAGTTGGCTCTTATTTCAGTGAATTGTTGTTGTTGTTATTATTATTATTATTATTATTATTATTATTATTATTATTATTGCTTGCATTGCTGTTGACAAAGGTTGGCAGCCTGAATGAAACAAATGGAGACAGGTTCTGTCTGTTTTGAAGTTCTGTAAAATATGCAACACAAAAAAGACAAACTCAGCTCTAAATAACTTGTAGTCTCAATGATGCCTTAAGGGGAGAGAGAGAAATATTGCTTTTCCTTAGTCAGTGCATAGATATCACTGAACTTTCACCACTTATCTGAGGTTAAAGGCTGTCCTCATTTATGCCAGATGAAGGATATTAATAGCAACAAGTGTCACTGAACAAAAGTGGTGAGTGAGTCTTTGGTACAGCCTGTTATTGATAAGACTGATCCCCTGCCCAGCTGAAGAACAAGACTACAGCTGCCAAACAAAGTGCTTTTGTTTGATGTGGTAGCTGCAGCCATCCAGGGAAAGGTGCCAAGTATGATTCTGAAGTAGCCTTTTAATAGCAGATAGCTAAAATGAGAGGTTGCTCTGAGTGGGAACACAACACACATGGGGGTAGGCAGTTTTGCTTGATGTGTGAAAGCTTACTGTTTATACAAGCTGATGCACATGGCATTACATAATTGCAATTGGATGCTTTTTTGTCCCAGGAGGCATCTGAATTGTAGCCTAATCATTTGTATGTGACATCCTGCAGCTCCTATTAGCAAAACAGAAGTTTTGAATTGTACAAAGATATTAAAAATCCCAAATAGAATTTAGCAGGAGCCATGTTCACCTTTTCTTTCCATGGCTTTGCCTTAGATCTCCTGTAACCAGCAGGATGTTTATGGAGATATACTTCAGGGTAAATTATTAACAATGCAAACAGTAATGTTGTGATTCTGTTTCATTCCAATAAAAAAGAAATGTTATGTAGGATAAAAGTCAACAACCCATTGCACAAGTCACCACCTAGTGGTATGTAAGAACATGAACTACTACTCTTTAAGTTTAAATGTTAAATAAACCTTGGGGTCTTAGAGACTTAAAATAACTTCTTCAGTGCTGCCCCAAATGAATATGTGAATATACATATGGTCCCTATGTGAATATATAGTTTTTACATATAAGTTCAGTATTTTAGATGCATGTATAGATGTAGTATAGAGAGGTATTTTAAGCAAATTTGGTGTTACTCTATGCAAAGTTTAGTTGAAATAAAGTTTTATGTCATGTATTCAAAATGGTGGAGCACAACAGTTTGTAAGGTACATGTTTCTTAGCCTTTTTCTCTTCCCTGTATGCATTTTTATATGTGCCTTTCTTTATGTGCATCTGTAGCTGTATTTATGTGCCTGTAACTGATGCTCCAGAGCATCCAATGGAAGGGGTCTGTATTTCTCACTAGCCAGCTGAGTTGCTGTGGCAAACTTGTGTTTTGCTAGTGCTATTTGGTTACTGCAGGAAGAAGTGACATCTCCCCCACTGCAGCTATCTGTTCAGAGGGAAAGCTATTAGGACTGACAGAGAAGCTCATTCCTGCTCATTATATTCCAAGCCCTTACAGATGAGGCAATTTTTCACTCTTCTCAGTTGTGATAAAAGCTGAGGACAAATACAGCATTATACTCTATTCAGCCTGTATCTAAAAATGTTCTGAATTTATTTATCTCCAAAGAAAAGCTGTATGCAAGCCAGGACTTTTTCTCTCCTCCAGTCTACCTTTCCTATTTGCATTTACATTTAGCATTATTTCACTTGGGGCAAAATCTTTGAGACATTATTTGACTTTTACCCAATCTTTCTTCCTGCATTAGTCACCATATGAGATTTGTCCAACAAAGGACTAAATTAAAACTTTGCAGAGAGGATGCACACTAGAACTTCCTGATGAAACAAAAACAACATGGCAAACAAGATATGACATCAGATTACAAAGGTGTATTGATGGCAAGCCATAACATTTCTGTTCCTGGGCTTCCAAAATGACAGAGGATACATGGGGTGGAGCTGGAGGCAGAAAAATTAGATAGGCTTGGTGAAAGGAAGGATGTTCTGCAGATAAAGAACTATGATTAGTTCTTGGCCAGCTTTTGTTGCTTGGACTCCCACAGAAAGAGCAGTATGACCTGTCACAGAAGCTGGTAGCCGTTGCTGACCAAGGCAAAACCACCCTTTTCCCCACAAGGCTGCTAAGAGCAAGAATTTGACCATGTCATGCTCTTCTAACTATCCTCTATTTTTGGGAGACATTTATTCTGGAGATCTCTAAAGTTAAGGCATTGTGGTGGGAGATCAATGGTGAGCAATGCAGTGATTGAGGCAGACTTCATTAAAGGCAAGAGCACAAAGGAATGCAATGAAACTATCTTATCAAACACCAAGTGAGCTTTGGGGATGGTCCTTTCTATAACCAAATCTGCAAAGCAGGGACTTTTAAACACTTTTACCAATTTTCAGTTCCTGCCTCCTTGTACTGAACCTGGAATAAGGGAAAGAGAGAGTGTTTTCTGTGTGGACTCATGCACTGGATTTGGCTCCCTCAGTGGCAGGGTACCACATGTCAGCTTAGTCACAGGACCTGCCTATACCACTTATACTGCTTTAAATGCAAATAAAATATTTTACCTTAAATTGCTGCATTTAACTAATGCATTTTAGCTCATGCCTATTCTAGTTCAGGAGCAGGCATATGGCCACTTCAGCTCAGCTCAAAAGAGGCAACTGCTTAGGTCTTAATTGTCCTCTTGAATTTTAAAGTCTGCCTGGGTGTTTCTCTGTGGAGTCTGGGAAGGGGAAGAAAGCTGAAAGGAGAGGGTCTCAGACTAAGTAATGTCCCTGCCTCAGATATCCCTGATGCCAGAGGAAAAATGAAGATTCATACTTCCCTAGATTATGTACTAACCTTAAAAATTCAATTCAGTTCTCTCCTGAAGGAGATATGGTACTATTTTCTTTCTAAAAGCATGCAACATTACAAATGGCCAAAGGCACCTCTTGCCTGATGTCTACTTTTTACTCATTCTTTGAAAAAATAGCTTTTTGTAGATGGCATGTAAAAGGCAAGATAGAACACTTGAAGCTGGGGTTTTGTAGCACAAACACAGAAGAGTTAGGAACCAAAATGCTCTGGAAGAAAATAAATTTTTAAAAAGTGGATTTAGGAAATGCTAAGGTCCCACTGCAATTACTGGATGACTGAGGAAGATAAGTAAAAAGGATTAGCTGCAGGTGGTGTAAACTGGCACTGTTGTGGTAAATTCAGGGGCACTACACTGATTTTCACCACGGAGGACTGAGAACTGTAACTAGGGAGGAATGTGTAACAGCCTTGTGAGGCACAGATTTTACTTTCTGTGGAGAATATTGTTCCAGTCTCCCACGGTTTGTCAGTGACTGCTCCCTGGTGAGAACATGAAGAAATTGTCAGGTCTATTAACCTTAACAAATGTAAATATGAACTCAAAATGTGGAAAAAATGCTTGGATTCGAGATGAATTTCATTCTAACAGACTGCACAGCTAAACAGTCACTCATGCAGCCAACCCAGAAACAGCAACCACTAAGAATGAAAATGATTTGCCTTCTTCTTTTCAGGTTGAACTCCCTTCCTGTTTCTTGTTTTGTTGGCACTTCATGTAACCAGCTGCACTGAAGGACATTGGAGTCACTCGTGATTTATCCCAAATAAATTACCTTGCAAATGCAGGTCTTTCTTCTCCAGTCAAGACTGTTGCTCGCAAATTTTCTTAAAACTGCAAACAAATCTTACTCACCAATTCACTCACAAAGCTGCTCCTAGCTGCTCAGTTCTTGTAGCATGTGACTGGAACCAGGAGCTGTATCCCCTTATTTCTGTTCCCTCAGAGAATGGCATGTCCCATGTCCCCTGTCCTACAGAGAAAGAGGTATTCTTTTGCCTGACAGAGGCTGTTCCTGATCATGGGGAAGTGTATGGCATCAGACCAACACCAGCACTGCAAGACTGCTTGGAGCATGACTTTGTTTGGGATGGAGTCCATGTTTACATTTCCCATTAAAAACTTTTGCAATAAAAACAAGTAATCAAAAAGAGACTTAGCCCATGTCTGCACTCATACAGTAGGGCATGAGGGATCCCATTGCACTGGACTGGCTTCCCATGAGCTGTGTGAAATGGCCTATTTCTCCACATTGTGAAAAATCTTTCACAAAATTGCTTCCTGCAAGGACCATTACCCTGGAAGGGTTGGGATAGAGCTAGAGGAAGAATTGGGCTAGGGAATTTTTTACTTGGCAGATCCTTTGCATTTTCTGCCAACATACACAGACAGACATGCCTGCAAGAAATGCAGGAAAAGCTCCCACTAAGCTTCAGGATTGCACTTTAGGATCGGGCAATACTTGCAGAGCAACTCTGCAGCCAATCTGCAGCTTAAGGTGGAGAGAAGCAACTGTTTGGTTTATAAGCACAGATTGACTTCTCCAAGGATCCAGATTCATACAGAGACTGAAAGCTGTGCACTGCAGTTTTTAAGTAGTCAGAGGCTGGATTCTCCTTGGTGCTCCCATAGCCCAGTTATGTACTGAATAGGAGAACTCTCAGGCTCAGGCCCACAGGCTGTAGAAGCTGAAAGTGTTCCAGCCCAGGGCTGTCCACCAATGTTTTTCATCTCCAGCAGTGCTTCTGCTGCCACCTCCACACCAGCAGCATGGCACACACTTCTGCATCTCAGCAGCTTCAATGTCAACCTGATGTCCCAGGTTAAACTGCTGGGCAGAGAGGGTGGAATTAACCTGAAGGACTGGGCACCTGGGCACTGTCAGCCCTGTTAGAGGTAATGCCCTCCAGCCAGGGGAAGAGGTTTGTCTGTCCAACCCTCTGGGTGCTGGGGCTGTGGCTGAGAACTGGGAGTCCAAACCTGGAGACATGACACACTGAAAGCAGAGTAGGGGAGAGAGATTCAAACTTTTTCTTTTCATTGGCTGGATCATCAGTTCCTGTGAAAGTGGGTTTCAACCTCCAAGGTCTCACTGAGGGCTCAGGCACTGGGACTGTGCATTCAGGTGCTGGCAGGAACACATCTTTCTCACACTGCAGGGTAGCAACAGAAAACAGGATTCTCTGTGCTTAACAACCTAGTGTACTGGGATACTTGCCCAGACAGCAGATTTTGAATTTCTGAGTAAGAAAATAAAATAAAATAAGAGAGCACTCCAAAGCATTAGGAGAGTTGCCTTTATATGCAAGAAATTGATGAATACTTTCCATACTATAGTGGCACTATGGAATATACTCAATGGGACAAAGATAAAAAACAGGACTAGATTTATCAGAATAACTTTAAAACATATATGGACATTGTGTTCCTCTAGCTCCGTTTGCATTTGGATTAAAAAAAAAATACTTACTGCTCTTTTCTTCCCTTAAAAAGAAGGCATTTAAATGTCAATGGAGATTTTATTTCATTTTGGAGCTTTCTTGTGTTTTTCAGTTTCCAAGTCAGAGGTGAAATGGGTAAAAAACCCTTCATTTTATTTAGCATGAAATGAATTACAAGAAAGTGACACCTCTAGGAATAAAATGTCTTCAGTCTGCATGTTCATGTAAGTGTAAAACGTACTGCAAGGCAGATTGCTTCTCCAATTTCACTACACATTTGTAATAATAAAAAAGTGGACTCTGAGGAGAAGTGAGCCATAAGCTGTGTGATTTGAACAGCTACATTAACACACAAAGAAAAAGGTGCAAAAGTTCAAGATAGTTCTCTATTAGCAGAAAAATAAAACAGCACCCAGAAATGCATAAAGAGGCAGTAAATGAAAGATTGGGTGATATACATGGTAAGAGAAAATCTAGACAGATTCCCATTTGAAAATTAATAAAGGCTCCCAGTTGCAGCTAAATCAGGGTAAGACAGAAACAAATGAGCAGACAGAGGAAGGGAGGAGGGATCATACATTGCACATTGCAATGCACAGTTATTGGTACTTGGCTAAAATACTGTGTAAAATACTGAATGAGAACTGATACCAAGATTCTAATTTATAATACAGAGATGCAGGGAATATCCCATCGGTGTTTGTGGGAGGGCAAACTAATGCCTGAGTCATTCAGAAAGCACTGATAGCCTGTTTATAATACCCACATCTGTCACACTACTCTCTGTTGTAATTACACTCCCCTTGATGGGAAAGAAGAAGATTATGTTGAAGATTATCCCAGGGAAGGATGTACTCATGAATCTGCAGGCAACATTTAAAGAACAATCCACTCAGAACTTCCTAATTCAAGAAGCAATAGGGCATACTGAGCCACTGAGCCACATTTCATCATAATAAAGCTAAACAAAAAGAAGAGACATGCTTAACACTGAGCAGACCTTTGATACCAAAGTAAAGGAAAACAGATGGAAACTGCAGGAAAAAAAACCTAATTAATACCTAAATAATTCCTTCTGGGGTACCTGTAGGAAATCAAGGCTGGATCTTAAGGACAGAATAGAATAAAACATCTTAGGAAGAAGTCTTGCTTCTTGAATGTCTAGCAGAGAGAAAACAAGAACTGTGTATCTCTAACTCCCACTTGAAAGGCACCAATCTGAAAATGCCTATCCACCATGGAGAAAAAAAAATAGCACTGAACCATACTGAATATTTTTTTATATTTTCTGCTATTCATTCTACTTTGAGACAACTGAAAACAAGCTATAGCACTTCCAATTTAAACTTGATGCTCAGTGATTATAATATCAGTTGTCCATCTAGCTCAGCCTTAGAAAAAAGATGTGGAGAATCAATAGGATTCTATGCTAATGATAAATCTGTAATAGCTCAGAGTAGCTTGCTCTCTTCAACTGATACCATCAGTGTAATGGCAGTGCCAAGGAAATGACAGACTTGAGCCTTTGCAAGATAATGATCACATTTTCTCCTGTTTAGAAAGAAAAAAAGGATTAAGAACACATGATTTTAGCAGTACAAGCAAAATAGCATCTTACAAACGCTCTATTGAAAAAAAAGGGGGGGTGGGGGTGGGAATGGAATTCAAAACAAATATTACTGCTGAACTAAAACCTTGGTGATTTGGGTGATCTGTGAATTGATCCCTCAAGACTTCCTCTGACTCCCCTCACTTTCCCCCAGATATCCTGTAAAGATGTTTGCAAAAAACTCTTTAGAGGTGCAGCTACCTGGTGTCCACATTTTCCTGTTTCAAGGAGAAAAGCAGGTAGTACCAGCTCTTTGCTGTTCCACCCTTGTCTCTCTGTGGAAGCACAAAAATCCAGCACATGCCAGAAACTGCCTACACATCTTTCCAAAACAGACAGGGGATCTACCTCAGTGCAGGAGCAAGTCTGGAAAATCAGATGAAGGTGATGTGACCTACAGTGTGGTTAGGTCACGACCAAGACCTTGAAATTATGCATGCTTAGTTCCTAGTGATAAAGGATCAAGCTTTTTCCTACACACCACATGAAGATGTAGTGTGATTGTCAGAGCCTTACACTTAGAAAATTAGGGAATTGGCCAGAAAAATTGGGATATGCAGACAGGCACCTGCCACATGTGCCTTCAGGACTGCAGGTGCACAAGTACCAGTACAGCATTTTACAGCATTGTTTTTAATTTTCATCCCAGATCCCCAGCATCCCATATGGAAGAGGTTCATTGTAATTAAGGAGTACACCAGCTGTTTCCATGTCGCAGCTTTGTGGATTTGCTCTGGTTTGTGCATACTGCATCTGATTTAATGTACACTTAATCTACTGGGTAATCTCATGTGTAAAGCATCACAGAGAAGCTCGTACATCCTCTTTGCATCCTGGGACAATAATCTATTTGCATTCCAGAGCCTTTTTTGTTTTAGTCATACCTGCACATGAGTTTTACTTCTCTCAGGCTTCCGTTTGCCCTGTGGCCCTTATTGTTCCTCTTCTCTCCTGCAGCTGGCAAAAGAAAGCTGTAGCATCTTTGTATTTTGTGCCTCGCCTGTAAGATCTGTGGCAGTGTACTACGTTTAGAGAGTTTGAGGTCAGAGGGGATATTTAGCTCATCAGCTACTGCTCTTCAAACTGCCCTATAAGTAACTTGTCATTGCCAAAAAAATGACACATCTTCAGAGAACATGCCCATTCTGGAAGTCATTGAAAGATGGAGAATCTGTCACTTCACCAGATATTTTGTTTCGGTCTCTCTGACCAGAACAACCTATGCCTTATTTTTAGTTTGAATTTGCTGTTCTTTAGCTTCATGTTTTTTTTCTGTACCCTTTCTTGCTAGATTAAATGGATGATTCACTCACAGTATTTTCTCCCTAGTATGTGAGTTTTCTGTGACCAAGGAGTTACTTTTCTTATAGATTCATTCTGCTAGTCCTCAGCACCCAATGCATGATCAGCCTCTATAGTGCTCTTTAGAGAGAAAGAAGTTAGATCACTTCTACCCTCTTTTATTTATTCAATTGAACATGTTCGTTATCAAAATAAAATTGGCTAATTATTCCCTGGCTAACTATCCTTCTGGACTGCTTTTATAGTTTCACTGACCTGCCACAGTGTGCTGCTACCTTGAAAAATGTGCCAGTAGTTAAATCAAGTATTAACCCGCAGAGATTGACATTAAATAATGTCAAAGTATTCATAATTTCAGCTACTATCAAAGAGAAATCTGGACTGCTGGTAACAGCAGTTACCAGAAAAGTTTAAATGCTGCAGGGCATTTTCAGTACTTACACTGAGTGATATGCTCACTGTGATGGCTTAGTCAAAAAAACATGTTGTCTGAAGCACAATTATGCACTTCTGGCATAGCAGCATTTCAGAGCTAGCAACTGGGTGGAAACATGAAAGCACCAACATGACCCTTTTAGGTTTCCCTATAAAAACCAACAGCCAGAGACAGCTTCAGAGGCAGCCTCATCTACCTGTCAAAGCCAAAGGTGTAGAAGTCTGCATGGGCTGAGCAAAGCTGAGGGTGCTGGCAATGCCAGCTGTTTTCTCCACCACTGGAGCTCCAGGGATCAATGGCAGAATCTTGTCTCTCAAATCAGCCCTCAGCCTTGCCAGGTGCCTGCAGGCAGGTCTAGCTCTGGAGGGCAAGACTGTCTGTTCCCCCAGAGAACATGCTTGTAGATTTTTTTTCAACCAGCTTAATTACATTGATCCTGCTTAAGGGTAGGTCACTACCCACAGTTACATCAAGGAAATTGGGAGGGTGGAGAACTGAAAGTGAGAATGTGGAAGCCTTTAAAAAAATGGTAAAAGTTTAAGCTAGAAGAGAGCCAGTTACCTACAGAAAGTAGTTGGGTTTACCAGCTATATTGTGAGTCACTTTTAACATCAAAACACTTTAAATTCACAATGGGTTTATTCTAGTAAGACAAATGGTTTCATTCCTGATTATAATGTTGAAAGCAAGAGTGTATAGGCAAAGACAACACAAAGTCACCCTGAGCAGCACTTTACATTTGAAATCTCTCTTAATTGTTGTCTGGGCTCTTTGGAGGATGTTACACGGTCATCTTGAATTGCTAGTTCTTAGATTTCAATGATGGTTTAAAAATTTACAAAGTTAGTCATAGCCACAGGGACAACCACATTAAAAAAACCCAACAAATCAAAAACCAAAAAGTCCCCAAAAACCCAATAAGGAAGATTTATAAAAACATTGTTTCATACCATCTAATTTTTCTCCAATGCACATTTGATGCCCTCATTCAAATAATTCCATTGTCATAAAATTAAATTTTAAAATTTAAAATTATACTTATATTTCTTCAGTTCATTAAAGTCTGTTTGTGTGCAACTGAAACTTATTTGAAGTGCTGCCTTAAAAGAATTGATATTCAGCACCTTTTTTGTAAAATGTCCAAGTTTGTTCACAAAAGAAAAATATTCTTCCTAGTCCTGCATTTGTGGTTGGATTGCAAAATATAAACTTCAGAGATGTGAAACAGCTTTAGGGGAAGGCAGAATGTTAGTTTATTCCAAAATACATATTTCCATACATGAAATATGAAAACAACTTCTAACATAAGATTAAGATTTTCATGTTCTTAATTTGCAGGGGTTTGGAGATAACCACTTTGCAGAGAAATTCCTCAACTTTTCTGTGCACTCATGGATGACAAAATGAAAACTGCCACCTAATTCAAAATCGCATTTGGCAAAAATGCAAGAGACAATTTAAATTTTCATCGCATACATTCAAGGCTGTATAATGAGCCATATACAGTTTCCTTTTCTGTATTATGCTGTATGTGGACTAGGAGATTATTTAGAATAATATTAACTTTCATGCTATATTAATACGCACTGCTTTATGGCTAAATATTTTTAATATCTTCCAATATTCCTGCTGTGATTCCATGTTGCCTTCAAAGTAAGCAACAAAGTGAAGAGCAATTAAGGGACTGTGCATCTACACATACAGCTGGGAACAGCTACTGGAACATTTTAAGATCTCTGTGTACTGGAATATCAATGACCTTTTTAATTAGGAAAAAGGTTTAAAACACTTTTTCACTTAACAATTGCAGTCTAATTCTAAGTGGACCTTGGAAAAAATTACTCACACCTCTATCGTGATGATGTGACCTGATGTTCTGCACTTCATTGCCTCTGAAGCAATCACTGCATCACCTTCTATGCTCTCTTGTTTTTTAACAACAAAAAAGTTGCTCTTTTAAACTGTGCTGCACCTATGTTTGTTATGAATTCCACTCTTATGCTGTTTTACCTCTGATTGGCTGTGTTGAACAACTGAGATTCTTTGCAGTAACTAAAATAAGCCTTATAAAAATTATTGCTCCCTTTACTGATCCTGCAAAATTATTTTTTCATTTATTTGGGAAATTGCAAAGTTCTTTCCACTTAGCAAGTGTATTGTGATTTACTGAAGAAATTACTACTGCCATCAGTGCCAAAAATTATGATCTCTATTAAGAATGTAGTTCAGCCAATAAAAAATGCTAGGGAAGTTAGACTTAATATGCCTGGTCTGTACTGAGACAGATATTAGGTGCTGTATTCTACATATAATAAGCATGATTTAGTTATAATAAATATATGTGATAAAATACTCTTTATTTTCTGAGAGCTTGAATACACAGGCTAGTCTTAGCAATAATTCTTTAAGGAAGATTGCCACTCTACTGAAAATACATATCATACTTTTTTTGAGAGGGTTAGAATTCTCTTCATATACAATAAAGAAAGAAATAGAGGATTCTGCAGTTTAAAAAGTTCTACACAAATGTAAAATTATTTTTTGGATGGAGATAATACCTCAGAGCAGTCTAGGGAGAAATGAAGATTCATCAAAGGCAGGTTTGACTCAGTAGGTCAGAAGTCCCCCCATGTCAGAGTCCTCTGCCATCCCAAGAGGAGGGGGTAAAGTTTGCAATAAGCTGTGCTGTAATAATGTCTGGAAACTTCCAAGACCTGAAAAGTCTGTGCTTCACAACTCTGTTATGCACACAGTGGGTACTAAAATTCAGCAATAAAATACCCTTATGTCTCTTTGTGTCAAGTATTTCATTTTTCCACAGCTATTAAAAGCACTTCACAAAAGATAGCTTTTTTCCTTTTTGTGAATTGATCCTCACCTGGGTTACAAGTAGAAGAAACAGCAGAAGTTATTCATGCAGTGCCATACCTGTGATTTTACTTCAAGGTAGTCTTGGGGAAACTAAAAAAGAAAACCAAAACAAAGTAATGTCTTTGCTTTGTAAGCTTTGTTGATAGGTTTTGTTAAAAGGTCTGATTTCTGCAGGCTGAATCCTACAGTGCAAACAGGGCTTTATTGAACAGTTAATTCCTTAGTGTAGTTCTGCAGAGGTCTGATGGACTGACATCAAGGCTTCTCTCTGCAGAAGACCAAAATGAGAGGTCGTTTTTTAATCCAAGAAAGAGTCTTGGGAACCCCACCTGGCACTACATTTCTCTCTTTTTTTCAGGAGTTCCCTTTCCTCATCTTTATTGTCTCCTTACTCCATAACAAGAGGGTTTTGATAATAGAGAACTCTTTCTCAAACATACCTCTAATTATTGACATCCTTCTCCTACTACCTCTTTCTGAAGTTGCACTCTGAAGTATCACATGTCAAACACCTCTATCACCACCCTGGGAATATCCTGAATTCGTAGTCCAGGCATGTTCTTGAAATAGTGGTTTTTCTGCTTAAAATGGCCTTCCTGGAGGTCAGAACTGTTCAAGAGACAACATTCCCACAGTGCTTCATAAAGTGTATATCATAAATCACAGCCATCCTATGCCTACCTTACCCAATGCAGATGTGGTGCATTAGAAACACAGATGACAGAGCATTTTTCAAAAATTGCTTTTCCTCTCTTGTTATCTTTTCAAGAAGTCCATGGTATCACAGAGTCCAGACCTGACACTGTGAGATTTAGGAATTTTTTCACACAGAAAACATGAAATTCTGTGGGGCTTGGTGAAATATCCATTCTTCTATTTACATTGCTTATTATATCTTTTGGAAGAATCGATGTTTTTCTACCACACTTAAGGAATTTATATTGGTTATGTTTTCTTGTCAAAGCTGAGATACTTTTCCCTCAAGAGGATTTCCTTTGAGTAATTGCCTAACTGGTGGCCACTGAGCTGTAATTACTCCAGATGAAACCAATTGTCATCATTCCTTACAGTGCAAACTGCGCTGCAAACACTCCAAATAGCATTCCCATTAGTCATATCTCCAGCGCAACCTGCACATTTTTCCTGCTGAAAACAGATATTGATTTGACACCGTGCTGAGATGATATGATGTATAACTGATTGTACATTTCTGTATAGCATTAGATTAGACTAATGCACCCAGGTTTTCAATCTAATTACATCTGCTCAGCTGATGGAGAGAGTTGTACCCTGTGCAATTGCCTTGGCAATTGCCAATATCACTTTATGATAATCTACTTAGAGTAGAAGAATCCTAGTGAAACAGGAATAGGCTGAGTTTCTCCCAGAGCTTTTCTAATGTCACTTGCATTTTAAAGGAACATTAGGTTTGTCTCAGTTGGTAAATAAACATTTGAATCCTACTCATGAAAAATCACAGAAGAATGTAGTCAACATTTTCATGGTCTTTGAAAGAGTCTATCACATTGGCAGTCTATCACTCTTCCATAAATGCACTCTGGAATGATTTGGTCTTGGCAATTGGTAATGATAAATACTTGAGTTGTGCAGCTGACCCTGGATCTGGACTCAAGACTTCCCCAGTGTAAGATTATCTAATTTATCTCTTCTTACTCCCTGAACAGTATCTGCTTGATAAGGCAGTCAGTCACAGATAGTCATCTTAAGTTTGGCAGGAAAACTAGGTGGTAAACACATCATTAATATCCAGCTGGACAAAGAGAGGAACAAAACCAAAATGAGCAGGAGACAGAAAGTACAAATGGTCTTTGATAATGAGTAGCTCCATTGTTAAGAAGCAAGGAATTGCCAAAATACCCACAGAATATTTTTGATGTTGTTTATTATCCATTACTTCTTATGGAAATCTAAGTTCTATCACTTTGCTCTCCTAGTTCTTGGCAAAAGCATGTCAGGGAAACAGGCTCACTTGAGAGTCTTTTGGGTCTATGAATGATCAGGATATGAAAAAAATGCTCAGCTTCTGTGAAGCAATAGCCAAGAAGCTAAACAGCACCTTAGCATCAATACACAAACCAGAAAAAAAAGGAACAATTCCCCTGCTTGGACTCTATTTGTGTGAGAAACCTAATTACAAAATCTGTGTGATACTGAATTGACTGTAAAATAGAAGAGGTTAGTTTTGTCCTTGAGAAAATGGACAAAAGTAACAAATTGTGAGGATGAAGATGGCGGTCAGCCAGTAGCTCTGAAAGAGCTCACCAATGAAATAGTTCGATTACTGAAAGTGGTGGATAATGTTCTTAAACCTGCCTCACACACCTGAAGATGTCAGATATGATTGTAACTGAACAAAAAACAGTTTCAGGGAGAACCATGGAAGCCAAATATAGAATCCCGATGCCTGTCCTTGGCTTCAACAGCATGCTAATATCACAAAGAACAGACACCTGGGTAAGTATGATCAATTAGGGAAGGGTCCACGTGCTTTTCTTTAAGGCTATGCTTTTTCCTGCAGGCTCAGTGGAGTTATTTGAAGAAGTCAGGAAGGAGTTGAATAGAGTGAACTGGCTGGTGTGGTGTATCTGAACTTCTAAAGCAACTTCAGTAGATTTCCTCACATTTAATTTCCTGAGCATTTCTAAAAAAACATTAAAAAATAAGAGAAGAGGAGTGAACAAATGTGATGGTAGGCAGAAGCCAGAGGGATGTGCACAGGAGCCTGTTCTGGTTACAATATTGATAAATTACCTCTCTGTGAAGAGCTGCACAACTTACAAGACTGATTGCCTGTGTAGATTGCAGCAGTTGATAGCTTTCAGTACAAATAAACATAAAGGGATGAGCCCTGGACAAAAGTAGTTCTAATGTCACATCTTAAATGATGGGCTCTGAGCCCAGTGTTAATATTCAGAAGTGAGATTGTTCCATGAATACATCAGTCTATCGGTCAGTAGCAGTCAGGGATAAATAAAAGTTAAAATTGCAGCCATTTATAATAAAAACAGAGTGTGCAATAGGCAATATTACTGTAACACTGTATGGCTCCATGGCTTTCCTAAAATTTGAAAAATATGCATTTTACATTTCTGCATGTGCCAGAAAATTTATATTAGAATTAGAAAAGGTGCCAAGAAAAGCTTGAAGGATAATCTGAAGTGGAAAACACCTCCTATAAAAGAGGCAATTGAGCAGGCTATGACTTCTGATTTGGGGAAAATTATCCAGAAAAATTATTATTGGTATGACGATGGTAATTAGAAAGCAACTGTGAGCAGTGCTGTCTACCACAAGAACTGCAGTTTTCCAAATGGAGCTGGTGGGAGCCAGATTGAGAACAAAAAACAAAGGAAATGGTTCATTGTGCATCATGTACCTGACAAGTTGAAATATTTGCCAAAGGACGCCGTAGAATTATGAAGTATTTATATGATCTTTTTTGTTCAGCAAGTACTTGGTAAGTGAGCATGTGATCTTGGATTAGGGCAATGATACGAATCCATATGTCCAGACCTGCTTTTTGGTGATTACAGATTTGGTGCGTTGAGTATGATCTGGAAAAAGGAAACACAAAGCCATAGCAAAATGACTACTGAGGGAGAAATAACACTGCAGATAAATCATATACAGCACGTTATTTTTCTTTTTCTTGAAGGCCATGAGTGATTTCTGAAGAGGCAGGAGTCCTATTGTCACATTCATAGCTAAGACCATCAGCCACAGAGGGTTGTGTATCAGGGCAGGAACCTGCAGGCTGGAAGCCAGTGAATCACTGATGTTGTGTTCCAGGTGGTTTTAAGTGGTAGAATAAGAAGTTCAGGGCTCTGGAGAGTTGGTACAACCAATTGCCTGCTGTGCACTGTAAATCAGGGAAAGCAGCTTGCAGTTAACAAGGAGTGTTGCAGGTCTTGTCAATACACTCTGTTTTACTGATTATCAGAAAGGTACAAAACCTCTGGGTCAAATTGTTAGTGGATGTAAATCTCAGTCAATTAAAATGAGAGTTCTAAGCTTTCAGAATCAGGTAAAAAATAAAACATATGAAAAGGCCAACAACAACCATAAAACCTGGTCAAAAGGAACAATTCCCCCTCTATCTCTCCTGACTACCACATATGACTGCTCCAGCTTCACAGAAAGAAAAGCTCCATCCAGTCAAAGAGTCATTGGCTATATTTAATCTGCTCTACTGTCTTGCACCCATCATTAAAAAAAAAAAAAAAAAAGTATTAATATTTTACCTTTATGTCATCACATCCAAGAACTGGAGCCTCATCTAAAACCCCTTGAAGTCAATAAAGGCTGTCATTGACTTCAGCTGACATTGCAACAGACTCTGAGAATGTAAATTGCCTGCTAGCAAGCTAAATAAAGATCTGGGTTCAATTCAACTTGAATATAGATAAATTTAATAGTACTGGCATCAGTAAAGTTATACAGATGTGCAAGCACACCAACCTTCATTCTGTTTGTTGCTGTTCACTTGACTTCAGTAATTCATTCCATGAGGCAACACATCAAAATGGCATTTGATAACGATTTTCACTATCAGTAAAGGCATGAAGCAGAAGATTAAGTAGAAATCAAAGTTTCCAGGGGTGAATAATAGTATCTTAAAAATGGGAAAGGATACTTTGCACTGTTTATGCCATGCACAGCATTTCAAAAAATCAAAGCAAATACCTTTTTCAAGACAGCATGAAGTCAAACCCTATCTAGAAAATGGTACATTTATAAGGATTTCAAGAAAAAGTGTTCTTGCTATTATCTCTGGGATGAGGTAGACTTTGCAGTAATGACATAAAAATATTCTTGCCTCCAATGTTTGATTGGATAATCTGTCCGCTCCACCTACAGAATATCATACTACATTGCAGGAATGTGGCATCAGTCTTTTTTAGGAGCAAGTATTTGGAACATCTTGAAATATTTCATTGTCATATATGTGTCTGTGTGTATGATAGAAAATAAATTCTCCTGCTGGTCTCTTGGGATGTGTCTTCTTTCACACAGAAATACTAATTCAAGTCTTCATCACAGCATATAGACACAGCTTATTGTGGTGTCTGGGCTTGTAAAGACAAGAAGAAGTAAAACAAAAAGGGAAAACAATTCTTGTAAGTATTTATGTCATCTGAGTAATTGCTTTGAAGGGAAGAAAACAAGAACTGCTACACAAGTTTCTATTCTAATATTTTATATTGCTATACAACAAGTGCCACAAATTCACACAATTTAACACTGAGTTTTGGTTGGGGTTTTCGTTGTGGTTTTTTGGCTGACAACATTTTTTTCCCCAGTATCTCAAAGAAAACCCACCGGTGTTGTTCTTTGCCAAGATTACATTAAACATGCCATATTGGTGGGAAAGAAGGTAACCCTCAAGAAAACCACTTGGAACTGACCAGTTCTTGCCCAACTCTTTCATTCCTAATCATGCAATGAGAACCTTGAATCCCATCTACTCACTGAGATATTTTGCATAAGTATTTTTGGTCACATGGGGAATCAAATCTCTCAAACAGGATGATCAGTTGCTGTCTGGATGGGAGTCTCCATCACAAGCATTCTTGCAAGAGTAGCTTCTGCAGGATCAAAATGGGTCACCACAATTTGTTCTGATGATTTCTTACAGTCCAGCTGATCTGTGGTCCTACATGATGATTATAGTACATCAATGATCCATTTCTTAAAACTATGCACAGAACTTCTTCTAGCTTTCCTACCCTGTGCAGATGTCCTACCTATAACCACAGAACTAGGGAATGATTTAGGCTGGAAGGGACCTATGAGGGTTATCTAATCCAACCTCCTGCTGCCCCCAATCCTGCCCTTAATTAGTTCAGGTGGCTTAGGGAGCAGCTGACTAGTCTTGCTGACTTATCTTGCTGACTAGTTATGTCTAGAACATTTCCAAAGACATATCTGCACCTGCATTTTACAGACTATTTAAATTTATCCATGTGCCATTTGGCCAGTTGGCTCACCTGTCACTGGAACTAACAGTATCATTGGGACTGCCCAGGATTCTTCCTCTCAGGAGGGACTTCAACACTTTAAAGCACACAAATAGTGCCTAGGCTCAACAGGCATTTGTCTGAAATTTCCACCTTGACAGTTGCTAGTCCATTGCTGTGCTGTGAAATAGCACAGACACCAGGACTGCCTTATTGTCTCAAGCCAGTCCATTGCCATATCTAATCAGAGATCACCAGGAGACTTAATGGATCAGCCACTGAGCTGAAGACAAAATGCATTGGCTATGTGCACAGATAGAGTGCTGGTACCCATCTACACCAAACCTGAATTCAATAATTTTATCACAGCTATAGTTTAAACTGAAGCTTGTCAAAAATGCTTCATTCTTGGGTCTAGTCAGGTCTACCACTTCACTAAATGCAATACTAACACACACATAATTATGAGGTAAGAGAAATTTTTCTCACTTCAGCACTACCATGCATTCAGCCATGTGATACTGTCACATTTGTGAAGCATGATTCTATTTATATGTTCAAGTAGCTGTCATAGCAGCCTCGGCATCAAATAGCTGCTCTGCTGGAGTGAGCAGACAGTTGCTAATGGGAAATTTTACAGAGCTCCTGTGGACAAACCTCATGCTAAGCAGTATTGCTGCTTACTGTAGGATTAAATTTAGAACAATTTTGCATCTATAAAAAAATTTCTGCTACATAAATGGGTGTTTTTAGCTGAGGGTGGTGCCACCAGGGAATTATCTGGATACAAGTATTTTTTCAGTAATTCATTTTAGAGAAATCATTAGCAATGGATTTCCATCTCCAACATACAGCTACCTCAAAGTTTCCACCCTGGATTAAACTAACTAACTAACTAACTAACTAACCACCAAACTTACAAAAAACCAGTCATGACAGATCACTAGCATCATCTTCGGATTTTCCCTGAGACATACTGGTGATTACCTCATCAACAAATGAAATTGAATGGAGACTGAAATGGGAAACAAAACCACATAAACTAATCTAGAATGGATGTGTCTCACACTTCCATTTGCACATAATTCTAATAATGTACTAACACAGGTACTGTGTTAGTACTGCTGGTACTCCAAAATCCCCATCATTTTCCCACCAGCTTTCTGAGCAGAATACATATGTATATGTACTGTGCTTAGGCATTCCTCTAACACACTTCAGAGGAGGGGCAATTCTTTTCATTTTCAGGGTTTTTTTTCTTTATTGCTTTCTGCAACTTGAAGACTTTAAAATATTCTAGCCATAGGTATTTTGTTGAAAAATACTGCCTTCTGTAATCTTATAATTTACCATGATTTGGAACAGAACAATGTTTACAATGCTTATTGTTTTGAATGGGAAAAGTTTACCATCTTAAGGCAAGAGATGCAATTAGGCATGACTTTGGCTTACAGGGTCAGATCTCCAGTGCCTCATGTATAATCCAGAATTAAATTAACTAAAAAACTTATTACATTTTACTCTACATTTTTTCATATAATGATATTAAATATTGCATATATTTATACTTATACTACATATAAAAACATATTTAATTATTAAGTATATGACTTTATCTAAAATTGATTAGAACTAAAAGTCCATAATTTTATTATTATGGAATTATGACCTTATAGCCAAAAACATTAACAACTTTTAGACCAAATCTGTGAACTTACAGGTTCATTTGCAATAGAAATTCCATATTTCTCTTGGCACTTCCCTTGGGGGAAGGGCTTCTGCAGCTGCCCAGGATGGTGAGATGAGAGCTGAGCATGGCAGCAATCCCAGTGGAAAACACCACTGATATCTTAGCCCCATATGCCATTTTTTTAGGGTTTCAGGGAACACAGAACACCAATGCATGTTCTGTACACACATACCTGCCTCAGAGCTGCTCTCTGCTCCTTACAGATCTTGTCATCCACTCTCCTTCTCTGTGAACACACACTCTCCAGTAGAGACTGTGCTATTTGTAGCACTGCCAAATTTAATCCACCTGCAGAGGCACCTGAAAAAACAATTTATATGCACACAGAAGTACCTATGGAGTTTGAACACTCTACGTGTTAGCACTTCTACTTCAGTCTAGAGAAGCAACATCAGCAAATATACGTCAAAGAGAGGAAATGTATTTGGGTAGTCAAAATCATCAGAAAAGCCCAAACAAGCAGATTTTTGAGTCTTCAGGTAGACATGAACCATATCCTGACTTTATCTGGAGTTCCTTGCTGAGAGTGAAGCACTAGTTGGGTGTGCCATGGAAGCCTTGGCACTGAGGATGTGCCAAGCAGTGATCTATACTGCTAGCATTTACTTGCCAAAGGGTCAGTGCTCCAGGATGTCAAATTGCCATTCGAGAAGTAATTAACTACAGATAGAGCACCATTCATCAAGGAGTGGAGACTTTGGGACAAATGAGATGTTATAAAATATTATTCATTAATTATGCCCCATGAGAGCCTACCTCCAACAAGAGACTGCCATGCTGGCCAGTTTAGTACAGATGATACCAGATTTTCCCTGTCTGTATCAGGGTCCTTTTGACTCCTTGGCCCTGTACCTGCAGATTGCTAGCTCATGGTCTGTACTGGTTCACCAATTCCAAGTGTGGCCCATTGCTACCTTTCAAGGAAAACAAAGAAACGGTTCTAAAAGAAGACTAAGCATGGAGGGGTAATTTCCTGTTGCAACTCATTGGGCAGCTCCCACCCATAACAAGCTGTCATTACAAGAGCACATTTTAGCACCCCTGAGTGAGAGAGCAGCATCTCATGGTGGCACAGATAAGATATCAACAGGGGCTCTAAGGAGATAGATCACCCTGTACCCATTAATGTCGGGAGATCATCTACTCACGTTGCAACATGACTTTATATCCTGGCTGGAGTCCAGGCTTTGTTACAATTAGCATATTAGCTTCAATTATGTGAGCCTGCAGCTAGATTTTAGCTAATATCTGTAATTTACCTTGCAAAGAAGTTTGATTCTCTCTGTCTTGTTCCCAATGTAGCCTGATTGAGAATGAATTTTATGCAGAATATCTCTTTGGCTAACATGCTGTCTCTTTCTAGAAGCTCTGGAGTCAAGATCCTATTTCACATCTCAGGAAATCTGGGTTGGTTTTCCCTGTGTGCACAGCTTGGGTTCTGGTTGTTTGAAGATGCCCAAAATCTCCAGAAAAAAAAGCCTTAAGTTTATATCTGACTCCAAGATAAGTTTCAGGAGGCACTCAGCACAGAAGGGCCATGCCAAGCCTTCCAGTGTGCACACCCCTATTTGGGAAAAAGCAGAGTCCCACCAGACAAACCACTGGGAGAAAGGTGTCATAATAAAGTATTGGCTGGTGACTCAGACTTGAGACAACTTCTCTGATTGTAAACTTAGGGGACACAATCTGGGAAAATTTAATATTTTTGCATGGTTTTACAGGGGAGGAGCTTAGCAACAATGATTTACCATGCTGATTGTAGCTCAGTAAGAATAATTTCACAGGTAGTTGTGAAGCATTTAAACACTGCAGTGGAAAAAGGCCATGGATATGCCTGGCCAAAACTGTCAGGTCTTTGCTTTATGTTAGTATATTAACCTTTCCTCAGTAGAATAGAGGCCTAAAGATAAATTTATTCTCTCTCCTTAAAATAGCTTAGACACAGCTAAAGCAACTGAAAAAAAAAAAAGGCTAAAAAACAGTTGGAAAGCTGAGGGCTGTTTAAGATGAAGAGGAAATGGTTATGAAGGATTAGAAGGAAATGTAATAGCCCTCCTGGGCCTTTGGCTCAGCAGAGCATAACCATGATCAGCTGTTGTGATGACCTTGAGAGATTAGGAGGAGAGCAGCAGGTCCAGGATTTGTGTTCTTACATCAACTAAGAGAATATTGCATTAACTCATGGCAATGTGGGGAAATGGAAGAGCAAATACTGATTGACTGATTTTTTAAGGTGAGATATGAAATGAAACACTTATCACCAGAACAACCTCTGGTAGATGAGATCAGAGAGGAGGTGCCCAGCTAAACAGTATTCCTAGGAGTTTATCTGTGGATAACGCACATAACTCTTTTTACAGAGCTATGATCTGATGTTTAAATTTTCCACCACATTGTGTTTTTGGCAGGATGTTTTTACTATCTCACATAAGAACCAAATTGTTTTGCAGCTTTAGGATGACAAACTCAAACTCTTCTTCAGGGTAACACTAAAAAATGAAGAGATAGAAAAAGACTTCAGTGATGCACAGCCCTTATGTGTTGTTTTGTTACAAGACATGTATCATCAACTTCCCACACATTTTTTATGCAGGAGATCTACGGGATGCTCAGCTTGGTGCTCCACAGTATGCCACCATCAAACAAATGACAGGAAATTGGCAACATGCTGTGGATTTACTTTCTGCAACTGAATGGAAAACACTGTTCAGTATGGATCTAATACCCCTCCCTCTTCACCCACTCCTGCCATGCCTCCATGCCATCAGGGGTCCAAAGCAAGTCTCGAGTTAAATAAAAACTCAGTTCTTCATAGTTTGACTGTAAGGTTTGCTAATGTACAGCAAAAACCTGGCCACTCCTCAGGTGCCACTTGGAAGAGATACAGTCCCTCCCTCCCCTCCCCAACAGCACTCCAGAGAACAATTTTTTTATAAAGGGAAAGCTTGAAGAGAAAACACTTAATTAGGAATTTCAAGAAGAATTAGAGTGGGTGGGAGATTATCACTCCATCTGTGTTTGTGTTACAATTTCATCTGGAAACTAAGCAGTCCATTGCACATGCCACTATAAATGACAGCCTGTGCCCCAGGCTGTTCACCCCACAGACAATTAGTAATTATAGCAGTGCTCTCAAGTGGCCAGCTCTGAGTCACACCTAGTACTTCTAGTGCATACCTTGAACATTCCACAAGCTGATAACAAGGCATTTGCCAATGTGGTTCTGAAAGGTCCAGAATTGTGCATCTGTCCTGTCTTAGATGAAGACTAATACAAGTTAGGAAGAATGTTGTCAGTGCTGTATTCTCCTATCCCTTCATGTCCAGGGTTAGCCCTCCCTGCACACAAGCTGAGGGCAGCTGGCTAAAAAACTGGCCCAGCAGTCCCCTGCAATCCCTTAAAGTCAAAGGCATTGGCACAAAGCCTCATTGTGCCTAAGGAGCTGCAAGGAGCTCCCAAGTAAAAAGTCAGTCATGCTGCTTTTAACAGCCCTACATGAACTGATTTCCTTGTGGTTCAAGCTTAACAAACTCACAGCATGACTAGAGATGACAGCAAAGGTACAGAATCAGGGCTTACTTGTATTGCTTGCTGGACTATACCTACACAGCCACAGAGAATGGCTCTTCAGTCCAGCCTGTAAAAGGATCTTGTCTGTAGGATTTACCTGATGAAACAAGCCATCCTCAAGGGCACCATCAATATTTCTTCCAGGTCTTCCAAGATGATTCTGCCTGCTTTTGAGTTGGGCCAGGCACTGGCCTCTGGGGCACTGTGGACACCTGTCTCCATATCTGTGGTTTCAAGGCAGAATTGATAAGGCAATTTCCTTCCCCACAGAAATGTTTTCTCCTCCAAAGCCAGGTATGATTGTTGGGTTACCATCCAGGGTGAATTTCAGCTGCCTAAAAGAAATGGCAGAATCACAGAATGGTTAGGGTTAGAAGGCTTTTTAACCTAGAGAGGAGAAGGCCCAGGAGGGGACCAAAGAGCATCTTATTAATGTGTACAAATACCTGAAGGGAGAGTGAAAAAAAGAGGGAGACAGGTTTTCCAGTGGTGCCAAATGATAGGACAAGAGCTGACAGCCACAGACAAAAGACAGGAGATTCTATCAAAACATAAGGAATCACTTCTTTCTGTTTTTACATCACTAAGAGTGATGAAGCACTGCAACATCTTGTCCTGGGAGGTTATGAATTCTTCATCCTTGGAATTATTCAGAAGCTGTCTGGACATGGCCCTTGTCAATCAGCTGTAGGTAGCCCTGCCTGAGGTCCCTGGAAAAAACTCATATGTGCACTGCTTTCCCTCACAACAGATTATTGGCAGAAAGACATGTATTTTCCATCAGAGCTAACTGGAAAAGGAAGTACAATTAAGACTGCAAAAGGCAAAATCTAACCCTTATAGCAAAGAGTTGCTCAAAACAATGCTGGGTGTTACAGTGGATAAAACACGTGAAAGGAGAAGCTTGAAGAAGGACAGATGTGATGCCTGAATCTTAAGGCAAATGCAGGGTGGCAAATCTTATCCCTACCAGATGGCCAGCCCTTTGATTACACAACCTTTCAGCACACTGATGGGGTTTGAGATTTTCTGCCTTGCAAGAAAAGCTGCAGATGAGTTTCAGCAGAGTAAATATGCACCATTGACTTTTATTCAGTTTTAATAGACTTTTGCAATTCACTTTTAAAAATATACTTCTACTTTATAACTGCTACCTTCTCATACTCCCCTCCTTAATCTGTTTTCTCATAGATGTTTAATTGTGTAGAAGAATCAATGTGATGTATTTAACTTTCATATGATTTCCCTGTTTGGTAATAATACCCTCAATTAACTACTGTTCTCATTAACCAATTTACTCATTTATAATCAAGGGCAATGGCTTTAACTGTTCTAATAATATGCCTTGTTAATAATGTCTTAATGAGGATTACCCTCATACTGCTCTCAGAAGCTTCTCTTTTTCCCTAAAATGAGAAAAGCATATTAATAAAAAATAACCTTCTATCTCCTGGCTAAGTGTTTTGTTGGAAGGGAAAATATGGAAAAGTACTGTGGGCTTCTTACCTCCATAGGCTGCCATTTAGAAAACCTGTGAAATACAGTATGTGGAGTACATGATGCACTAGTCCATAAATCAATTCAGCTTCTTTCTTACTTGCTATAATTAGACATCAAAAGGCTTCTTTTTTATCCTCAGTTGAATCAGGATGTAGGCATTCTTATCAGCTTCACTGGATGTAGCAAAGAAAATACTGTTAATTAATTCAGGAAAAGAATTGAAATAAAAAAGAAATACTGAGTCAAGCTTTTATTAAATTATACTAAAAGATCAATCTAAGAGAATATTTTCCATAGAACTAAGGAAACACAATGAAACTGCAATGACTGAATGTATGTTCTGCTAGCAGTAGCATTGAAAATTTAATGTTTGGAATTGACAGATAACGAGACAGTTTTACCAATGATCAGCAAAAAGAATCTGGAATGGCCATGTTAAAAATAGCTCTCACACATTTACAGGTAGAATAGAGAAGCTGCATAAGAAATCTTGCATTTAAAATGAAGGGGAGCAGAAGCATAAGTCAATGCATGTCAGGCAACCTTGGAATTTTAAGTGTTGTAGGAGGAAGCACTTGGTGAAAGACAGCTCTATGGTGCATCCAAGCTGATAGAGAACTGAATGCATCTTTCCTTTTACACTTTTGCCAAAACAGAGCACCCACAGGCTGGGCTAACAGTCTCTGAGGAACAGAAACCTTTTTACAATCAGCTGTGATGCACATTTGCTACACTGCATTCTGCACACGTAAAGTCCCCCTGACCTCTGACGATTATGGTATTACAAGACAAAATTATAAATGCCTGAAGTCCTCCATTTTCCATCATTTTACTCAGATTTCCCCATTTTCCACTGTTAGGGTTTCTTGCCTCCAGTGATCAATTAGGATTTTAAGGCATACATAGGTGAGGAAAATAATTGACTCTCATTAGCAATAAGTACTGAAGACATGGCAATTGATATGATAAACACCTATGCTGAGATGGGGAGAAATCCATCTTCAGAAGTCAATATTTGCCAGCATCTGGAAATGTTGGTTTGACATAATCAGTTCTTTTCTTGCCTATATTTTTGTTTTAATGAGTGGAAACCAGAAAGACAAAAAGAGCAAAGTCCCAGCAATATTTCTGTTCCAGAAAAGCCATTGCAGCTAGAGCTATAAAGTGTTCAAATGCATTCATTCAGTTTGGGATTTAGAACACAGTAAAAATGTAAATGTCACACTGTTTTTCCACCTTTTGGAGAGATATCAGATCAAGGCCTATTCACCCTACACACTTGACTATATCTTTAATTTATATTTTTGACAAAGTAAAAAATTTGGAACTATCCTCAGTATTAATCTTTAAGATGAAATTTTTTAAGAAGAGAATTCTCTAACACAAAAAAGTAATTCGTTTCCATTATTTCTTGGAAGGTTCCCATGATAACAAGAAATACACATGGATGAAATCTTGCTTGCACTAAACTAATCAGGCATTTTCCTACAGACTTCATTGGAGGCAATATTTTAGATAGTATTGTATGAAGAGTAGATTTTACTTTCCCTTGAGGAGTCACAGTTTTTCACTGGTCAGCAGGAAGTATCCTTTATACAGCAATTCTGAGGCAGCTCATGCAGGTAATAAGAACTCACTGAACAAATTTTGATGCATTCTGAGACCATATGAAAAGGTAATTATAAATTCATAGAATATAGTTTTCAGAAAAATTGGTATGATTTTATTCTCTTCCTTGGGCTTCAAAACAATGTAAGCCCTCTGATTTGGTACTGAATTTAACAATGAGCTCCTTGCCCTTGACTGTGTAAAAGCTACTTCTAAATCACTGGCATGCCAGTTCAATTCCATCACTTATTTATTTTTTTAGGCTGGAAGAATTTAAAGCCAAACTTAATTAAGCTTCTGACACTGTGAGATGGCATACAGAAAACTGTTTAAAGTACGAGCCTTGTGTGACTTGGTTCTTGATATCAATTCCATTTTGATTTCCTACATTATCATTGTTTAAAAACATGTCTTAAAGCTGTAGGTTTTTTTCCATGGCTGCTGTTTGTCATCTTTTGCACAGATCTATGCCTTTCTTTGCACTTAAAAACATGCATGTTCCTTGGGAATATTTTATATTTATATTATATGAACTTGACTGACTCCTGATTACATCTTGTTTCTCCCCAGATAAAAATACCTGGGGTGCAAAGATAGACAACTTTACTTTTCTGCTTATTGTGAAAATCAAGCTGAAGCTAGAGGGGAAGAACTGGAGGTGGAGCCAATCAGCACCTGGTCTGAAATTTTTTAGGGCTTACCTGACTGTTAATGAACAATGATATTTTCCTTCCTATATTCGCAGGACTGGCTTGACTATGACATAAATAGAGATGAGAGAAGTCACAGAAAAAGACAGATGGAAAGAGGTATGGCCAAAGGATGACAATAAAAAAATACACACAAAACATGAATGGGTCCTAAACCAGGACACTGGACAAGTAGAAACCATGACCTCCTTGGTCCAAAGTCTTCCTGTAAACTATTACATAGCTTTAGGTCACCAGCAGACTTGGCTAACTTGGGAAAATGGGACATTTTTTCATATCTTCTAGCTAAAATCTTGGTCCTGTTAGGCTTCAGTGTTTTACGAGTCACTAGGATTTCAGTGCTAATGAACTGCACTCCACTTCTTTGAAAGCCTGTAGTTCACCCAAAATTAATCACTGATATATAGGGGTAGCTGTTTATTCACTTAATGAGAAAAGGCATATGAATGCAAAATAACCTTCTACCTCTTCCTCCTGTCTAAGTGTTTTGTTGGAATGAAAAAAAATATACTTAGATTTGCCATTCGATTATGCCTGGATGTTAAATCACACTGTGTGATAGACTGAACTTTGTTTACATAAACTGGTTGAGCCTTGTGATAAATTTCTCCCTGATAACCCAGGACTGATGCCTTAAAGTGTTTTCCTGTCAGATAAGGGAAAAGGCAGGTAAGCAGCAGATCCTTTGGAGGTGGGGTAATGCCTTTTATCATTTATTCCTCTATCCCAAGAAAGGCACAATTGCATCTGACAGTGTAAAACTCCCCACCATGGGAGGTATTGGGTGTCCACATGGAAGACAGAAGGTTTTCTCCCTCCCAGTAAGGCACAAATGGCACAAGGAAAAGCAGGGCCAAGCAGCAGTTGTGTCATTAGAAGGTCCCCAAAGTGTTCCCCAACTCATTTCCACAATGTTGCTTCAGTGTAAAATCCCTCTGCAGGGGAGATGTTAGGTTCCTGCTGCAATCTAATTGTTTTAAAATAAACCTGGTTCATATGCACACAGGTCATTCACTGTCTTTTTACTCTAATCCACCACAAGGGATCTATTAACAAGAATCTCAGTTACCCTGCCTCAGAGCTTGGCTGTAACAACTAATAAATAAAAAAATATAGAACTGGCAGGAGAGGCCAGAAATGTCAAAAGTGGTCATAGTCCCATTTAAAATCCTTAGCTGAAAAATTAAGAAATAGCCATGTTCCATTCAAAGCACATGAACAGCACATAAATGAGGAAGATATTTGTTTACACATTCCAGACTGCTTTGATTCAAGAATCAGCCAGCCGCCCAACTTGAAAGATGGATCACACTTTCACACACCACAATCAAGGTCTAGTATTTCAGATTTGAGTTTTTAATCATTAGCTCTTGAGACACTTTAACACATTTAGCATCAGCCTGGATGTGCTACCTGAATACTTCCACCTACTTGTTCTGTGGTGGAGACAGGAACTTATTCCACCTCTCTTCATTGCTAAAGAAAACCCAGGTCTGTGCTAAACATTTGTCATTGGATACTGCTGGGAACCAGTGAAAAAGTAGCCTTGAAGCCTTGGGTTTCTCAGGCTCCACAAGGACAAGAAATTACAACCATGCTTATACACCTGCAGGCTGTGAGAGCCATGTGAGTGTCTCGTGATGTTTTGCAGAAAGCATGTTTTCAAAAAGGTGTTGCCTTCTTGGACGAATGAGTCTTTTTTGTTTTGCATGAACTACCCTATATATGTGTGGTGTTTCTTTAAATAAAGCTCTCTTTTGCTTTTCCATTACACTATGTTGAATTATCCTTTTTGCCACTCTCCTATAGCTCAAATGCAACAATCATTTATACTCTCAGCCTCAAGATCCATCCTCATCTGCTGAGGTACTGTCTCTGTTCTGGCCTCCTGAGCCAGATGTTGCTTCTTGCAGCTTGTGATGAAAAACTGGTAAACCATAACAAAAGCTAAAAGGCCACTCTTCACAGTTCTCTGGGGGAAGAAAAAAAAAAAAAAAAAAAAAAAAAGTCTCTTGAGGAAGAGACTTAACAAATACTGCACAAATTAAAGATTAAAAGAAAGGGCTGTCCTGGTGATATATCTGTTGGGATCTGGCTCTGTGCTTTTACTTCTGAAAGATAAGCCCAGGGCTTCCCTTCATGAGTCAGCGATAATGTAAAAGTAATTGAACCTCCTGCAAGGAGAGGTCTGTCATGTTCCTGTATTTCACTGCTTCAATAACCTGACATTATTAAAATTTCTTGCAATCTTCTTGCTATTAGGCAGTGCCTTATTTGATCAGATGATTATGAAAGATGGAGGGGGCTGTTAGTTTATAGAGTTTCCTTCTGATACAGAATTACATGGTAGGCCGATTCCATGTGTGTGTGAAAGCAAAAATAAAAATTTCTTTGCCTCCTTTCTCATTTTTCTGTTTTGATTCCCTTATATTTTTTATCCAAGAATGTCAGAGACTAGTAATATCCCATGACTCCATTTCACACTTAGTTAGCAATGGTATTTATGACTTACCTCTGGTAGCAATCTGCTTATGTGAAGGTATGCAATTTATCTTGGGATCAGGCAAAACCTCCTTTTCCTCTTTTCAGATGATATCCTTGTACTTTTTTATCTAACTGTATTACCAGTTTTTTCCACTACTTTTCTGTAGTTTTTTTCCACATTTACTTCTATATGAGACAAATATCAAGATAAATGTCTGCTTTTACAATATATTCCTCGGAGGGGGAGAGCACAGGAATTTGCTTTGACATGCTCATGCTTATAATTGTCTGGAGTATTCTCAAGGCACATCAGTGTATTATCTTTCCTAATTTCTTTTTAATCCTCTAGACAGCTCTCTAAAGAGCTGGTATTGAGTCTCTTCCTGATATCCCTGGATGCCAGGATGTTCAATGCATATTCCCTAGCAGAAACAAAATTATACCCAGGCTCAGCCCTAGAATGTAGCATTTTTAGCCCAATACATAGGAATATGTTAGGAATCTCACATCTGTCTATTGTTATGGTTGTAATGTTTCCCCCAGCTGATAACATGGAAATGGTCTGGGCACTACAAGAAGAAAAAGAAAGCCCACCATTCTGTTAGAATCTGGTTTTACATCACACCAGACATTTCCATTACTGTCTCTACTCTGCCAGAAACAGGACTATGTGTTTCTTCCTGCTCTCCACAAAATCCTGTGAGAACCCAGAGAATGGTCTCAGTCAACAAATTTCTGTAGCAAAGAATAGCCAGCTCATTGGTGGAAAAAAGAGGCTTCAGGAGGCATAACTGTGTGACAGAAAGGAGAGGCTTTATTACTCCTGACTGTTCTCAGCTTTCTGAAGTGGAGTTTCTTTTACTCTGTCTTTGGCCTGATGATGCAGAATTTGCTTACTATGGCATACAAATTCTGATAACAGCCAGAATCAAGCAATCAATTTATAAACTTATTTACCAGAAAGATTTATCCCTCACATTAAAAACAATCAGAGCTGTTGTCATAAATCCTTTGCTGGCAGATGCTACTGCTGTGATGTTATCCATCAACCACTTTAGTCCCATTCATTCCTTGCTGGACATGGTACTCAGCAGCCCCTCTGTCACATCCATGAGTAATTGCTCTTCTGACTGGCAATGCCAGAGCTTGGACACACTGCTGCATCCTGAGCCTGCTGCTGGGTCTGGGAAGTCCTTCCTGGTGCTTACTCAGTTCATGCTCTATTTCACATCTTTTGAGGGAAACATTCATTTTACCTAAAGTAACCATAGCAGCCTGAAAATTAGGTTTGGACTAAACTAATCAACTATATTGATTCTATAGGCCAAGGAGAGAAATAGGAATCTACTAAACACTGATGCTCCCCACCCATCTCAGGGTGGAAGGATTACTTTCCTTACAGGCTTCAGTAGAACAGAGAAGTGTCATCAACTGACTGGACAACAATTTTGAAATATTGGTGCAGGCTGTGATAGGCAATATTGTAACACTATGTTTATGGCTTTTTAGTTCCCTAAGCAAGCAAACAAGAATTAGAAATACCGTATGTGTTACATGTATTACAATGTAGTGACATTTGTGTCATTATAGGACATTGTGACAGGCTGCAACAGCTACTGTACAGAAATCAGACAGAAAAAAAACAGTTCCCTTTATGTAGCGTAGAAAAAATAACTTTGGGACAAATGGCAATGAATGACATTTGTGGCACTAAGTGGTGCCATTCCTGCATCAGGGAATAAACTGAAATTATGAGACTAGGAGCTGCATTTTCCTGTTTTTTTATATTCTTCCACTAATTCATCCTTTTCCCAGTTTTCCTCTTCTCCACTGCTCTTCTGAGTCTTTATGTTCCTTCTTTCCCCTTATTCCCTTTAGATTATCTGTCCGTTTAAAATTCTCACAACCCAGTAACCATTTCTCACACTTTTAATGACAGCTCATAATTGCTGACAAGAAAGAGAAGTAAACCATGTGAAAATGTGTATGCATTAAATTGTCATAATGTCATAGACACTGCTGAGATCAGTAATGAGGAGGTTGGGCCTTAGTTAAGACAGCTAGACAGCAAATATATACCAGTAAGAAATGGCAGAATATAAAAATGAATAACATGGTGGCTGTGGAAAGATAAATTATTATAGTAAAGAAAGCTATGTTAGAATGAGACAGAAAAACCCAGTTCCATTTATGTAGCATAGAAAAAAATAACTTTGGGACAAATGGCAAAGAATGACATTGGTGGCACCTAACTGGTGCCATTCCACCATCATTCCACAGGAGAGGTGGCAGCTCCCCAAAGACACACTTGCTGTAATCACTGCCACTGCACACAGCACATGCTGGGCTGCTGCTGTGAGCACAACCACAGAACTCTTCCACAAACCAGGTTCCTGGGACCATGGGTCATGCAAGCACGTAACCTTGTTGGTTCACCAAATGTAATTTCTTGATTCATTTTTTTGCACTTCTGCTTCTCAGCCCATGATATTTAATTGAGGCAACAGACCAAACATTTTAGAGGCTCTCCTTACCAAGAAAAGGAAAAGGTGACAAATTTTTCTGAGAATTCAGCTGAGTGCAGCAAGAAGGGATTTTATGAGAGGGGGAGTTGGAAGTGTATTTGTTTGTTTATTTCTGGAGCAATGTCTACAACTCCTGCCTCCCTTGCAACCCTCTAGGAGTGTTCACTTTAGACAGAAACATCACAAAATCAGCAGTGTAATCCAGTTCATTGCTGGGTTTATGGGTGGAATTGCAGTCCATCTCTGCTATTAAATGTGGCTTAAAAAAGGCCAGCTTTGCTAAGGACTTGGCAGTCAGTTCATTAACAGAATACTTTTCTGTATCTGCTGCTGACAGGAAGAGGCTTTAAAATGGAAGAAGGTGAAAGCTGAAGTGGTGAAGTTGAGAAGAATTCACCTCTATACATTTTTATGAGAAAAAAATTCGTTGTACTAACAGTAGATTTAAATTTAAGCCATGACAGTCAAACCCAAAAAAGTCCCTGTGTGCAAAGCTGAATATCCAGTACTTACCCCAAATCATCTGCTGTTGAAAACCTGGCCATGACTGCTGAGGTTTCCATAAGTGGTTCCAGTAATTGGGGTTGCATTTGGCCAGCTGCCGTTTAAGCCAAGCTCCCCTAATTAGATAGCCCTGGCTGTGCTCTCCAGGGAATTGCCTCATCAGGACATCTGTGTGTATTTCTCTGGACCCCTTCAGACTTTTTTCTTTGCAGACTACCTAGAAAATGTGCTCCTTAGAAAGACAAAGTGATTCCTGCATCGACATAGATATTAGCTGGAAAGAATTAACTTTGATTAGGATAAACTGGGAATGGGGGAAGGGTGCAGGTAAGGGTAAATTAAAAAAAAAAAAATTATAATCTGCTTGTGATCCATTCTACAAATGTCAAAGAGTGTGAGATTTTGGGTGGGTTTGTTTAGAGATTTCTGGTTTTATTAATTTCTAAGAATGGATGAGCATTCTAAGGGAGAGAGGTGAATATCCCATGTGTGTTTTGGAGCTCAGAGGAGAAAAGGAGGAGCCAGATCTCATCCAATCCAATACGCTTTTTACATAGTAGAGGAGCTATCATGAAAATCTATTTCAGTGATCTGGGCATGTGCAGGAGGGATCCCAGATTTCCACAGTCCCATTTAAAATAGCTTGCACACAGCAGTGAGGCTTGGCAAATGACCTCCTTTCACATGACTACCCAGTCTTGGCTGGCTATGTTTTATAGTCAGCCTGTAATGTAAAAACACATAAAATACTAATCTTAAGCAGAGCTTATATTTTCCTTCTTTTCCCCCTGATTCTGATTTCACCAAATCAAGTTAGTGGCTGATTAGTCCCAGGCTTTACTAATGGAACACAAAACAGTTGTTCTCATGAAATTTCCCTTACTTCCTCTTGTTTGAGGAAGGAAAATGTCATTTTCTTCCTGGAATCTGAACTAGATGACCACCGCCATAAGGTTCTGTTAGAGATGTGTTGATGGGACAGCTGAGACAAGAATCTCTTTGCTAAACAAGCAAAGGAATAAATGCTCCTTGTGCTGGGAATGGAAGCTAATACAAAGTGCTCAGGATGAGGATTTGACTGAGTCTCACAACTCCCTGTGTACAGCTGAGCATGTCACCAGCTTCCATCACAGAATGCTCTGGCTGGTGCCTAAGGTACTCAGATAAGTTTCAAATATGCATTTCTTTGCTCCAGGGTTTTCCATACTTAATGCCTATTCTCAGAAATATCCCATTAACATCCTTTTTGCTGTAAATGTCCCTAGTGACTTGACATTTGGGAATAAGCAGCTTACACGGCCTAAGATGATAGTTAATTTTAGCAGTGGCAAGACTTGAGATGGCAGAACTCCCTACACAAAAATATGGGTGGCATGTTCATAAATCCAAATGTTAGTGGTTTGAAAAGGCTGACAACTTCTCCCCCTGTTTCATGGAAAATAAAAAAAGGTGATTTAAATATAAAAAAAGAGGAATCTGCACACATTTGCCATGTGAGTTCACTGACACGCACCCTGCCAATACTGCCAGTTTTATCAGTATCTTGGTCAAATACTCAAATCTGGCATATTTTACTGCTTCATGTTCTTTTTCTTCAAATACTGTTGCTATGTCTGGAGAGCATTGCCAGGGCAAAAATAACTTGCTGCACATTTCAGAGCACTGCCTTCAGTATAGCCTGGATTCTGTCGAGTGAAGTTTCACCTGGGGAAGAAAATGAGGAAAAAACTGACCCCTCATAGTCCTGAGCTCCTAGGTCACTGGGATCAATCTTGTGAAAAATTAATTATGGGCATCATCCCCACACAGAGCTGGTGGTCTGGAGGAAGCAGCCACAGTGAAGCTCTGCCATCAGGGAGAGCTGTATCCACACACACGTCTCACACCAGAATCAGAGTGCAGAGGGTGAATGCCCATGATGGTCCTGGGGATCTGCAGCATGCACAGCCCTTTGTCCCCACGAGAGGAGAGGCACAACACACCCTGTTAGAAGGCTCTTACTGCAAAGGAAGAAAGAGGAAATACTCTACCTCCCTTGAGTTACTCTGTGCTTGAATACCTGCAGGAAAAATGTAGGTTATTAAATTCTGCAACAGAAGAAGCCTGGTTTCTGCATGTGGAAGTCTTGAGGCTCATTCATATTGCTTTATAGGATGGTACAAGTTGTGGCTGAAAGTCTCCCTGGAGCTGGGACAGGTGTAAGGCCAAGAGCTCTGCTCCATGGGGTCCCACTGCACTCAACAGCAGTGTGGCTGTAACAGGATTCCTGGTCTTCCTTCTTTGCTGTCTTTCAGACCATTTTCTTTCTCAAGTTTGGGTGACATCACACAGCTGGTTCAGAAATTACTGTGGGGAGAAATCAACAACTGCATATGACCATAAACACAAGTTTTATAGGACACCATGTGTCTGCATCAGCTGTATAATTATTCCAATAGAAAATCTTTATGCTTTCAATAAAGAGGTCTTTAAAAAATTTAAAAATCCCTCCTGCCTGGAGGTGACCTTTCTGTTACTCTGAGTCCCTCTGACAAGTCTGGCAGCAGGTCACACTTGTATCATTGCCCTGTCCTCCTTGTCCCTGCACCAGACAAGTATTCCCAGAGGATTCAACTCTGGCTGAACCAGAGCTGGCTGAGCTCTCCTTAGCAGATTCCAAATTGTGTGCAACACTCTTTTCTACTCTTCTTAACACAAACCTTCCAAGTTCCACAAAATAAATGTCAGGCCTGGAAAGAAAAATCATCATCATTGGTGTTGTTATTTATGATGTTGGGAGTTCCAAGACCATTTGAGGGGATGCTGAAGACGCTTGAGGGTGTTTTGCTTTATTCCATAACACAGAGAAATGTGTAAATCCAGGCATGTGGGGAGAAGGTAAACTAAGTGTTTTCTTATAAAATCTGTAAGAGCTAATTGCTTGCCCAGGACTGCGTTTTCAGAGTGGACTGCTCTCACTGATCATGTTGGGACACTGGCTGAAATACATTAGCTCTTTTCAGTGCTTCAGGGTTTGGTGGAAAACTAACTTTCAGAAAAGCTAGGTATTTCAGAGCTGGAAAAAGAGAAGTCTGACAGCATTCTCTACACCGCTGGGGTAAGACAGAGGGAGTGAGACACTGGTTTCATAAGGAGTTCAGACTTAATTAGTGATAACAATGCAATATAAATTTTCATGGGTCTCCTTTAGGATCACCCATTGTTAAGCAGAGCTCTCATTAAAGCAAGGCAGAAAAGAGCAAACTCTGGCCAGAATGATAGCTTTAAAAGTGGATTTTTTCGCTTTGTTAAATTTCACTGCATTTTTTAGCCATTTATACCACAGCTAACCAGTGTCTGCATTTTACTGGGTAGAAGATTGTGGCAGCTAAGGTTTACTTTTTTCTGTGAACTTCTCTGCATTTCAAACATTGGTAATTAAAATGACAAAAGCTTATTTTCCTGAAGAATTTCAATTGCAGAAGAAATACAAGAGAATTTAATCTCCCATCCTAGTGCTTCTGCTATCTTTTTTGAGATGCAAGAGGTTATTCCTGGTGACTATAAGAACCTAAGACACTGCCAGTTTTGAGATAAATCAAGATTTGATGACTTACAGCCATGTCCTCCAAGTTCTGGGGCACAGACTGAAAGGATCAGCTTTTGGAGGAAAAATAGTCTTATAATCCTAGGTATTGAGCACTGAAGTTTTGCTCTGATTCACATTTCTGTTGAAAAATTATAAACCCCAAAGTATTCAGGAGACATAAACTCCAATCTGTTAGATCACTAAGGATAAATGATGGAGTGAAATACCTTAACATATCATATGAAGACCCCCTTATTTGTCATTGTGCATTTCAGGGTTTTGTCAAGTTGAGGTACAGGCTATGCCAAAACACCTGGTGCACAAGGAAATGAAACTAAAAAGATTAGGTATGAGCCTCAAACTCCATTCAGAGACACTGGCCAGAGGAAAATTCACAGATTCATTTTTTGGGGTTTTGTCGTGTCTTAGGTAGGTTTTGCAATGTGTGCCTTAAATCCTGCTGCTAATTCTGATTCCCCTCTCTTCTTGCTACATTCTGCTTTCTTTACTATAGGTTTATTACCTGTCTCCTGGGTAACAGCTTTCACTACAGAGGACTGGTTTCTTGTTATGGTATCCTTTCATATCTTTTCCCTGTAAAATCATAAGGACTTATTGAAAATTATTCTCCCTATTTACTACTGACTCACTAATCTATCTGGTCTGAAATTTGATTCCAGAACATTTCTTTTTGATCACAGACTATCATCATCATAGGAAGCATTTGACCTGAAGAGAAACCACAACTGACCTGTCCCCTTTTCACATGAATAGCCAAACAGAGCTCTTTAACTCTAAAATTCCCAAATATTACAACAGATTTGGAAGGGATGAGCCAAAAACATGGAGATCAGCTATCCTTATTGTTTCTGAGTTTAGCTTAGCCTCCAAGTGATAGAATAGGGCTGCAGGTGACACAATTTCCCTTTATTCCGAGTATGGTCCAGCCTGCAAACACAACTTCCTTGTGCACATCAAATAAAAAGGAAATCATATGCTTATTTGGTCACAGAGATGTGATATAAAGTTATCAGAGCAGAACCAGAGCTCAGTGATTGTCATTATGGTATGCTATTGCCAGCTGCAGAAGAATGGAGGGGCATGAACAGACTCAAAAGTCTGGCAAATTTTATTGCTGCATTAGATTTTGAAAAATCCTCAAAGTCTCTTTTTATAAGCAAGAGACGTACATCATAATTCAAAATGGAATGTCTCTGTCAGAAAGGCATTCCAGTGAAATTCCAAGTACTCTTCTCTCACCTGTTCACCCACTACATCAGCAGCCTCTTCTTGTGGTACTACAAATAATTTCATTGGCACTATTGTTGTTCTGGGCACAGCTCCTACAGAGACATCTGTGACTTTCCAAACCCAAGGAATGGAATGACCAATTAATTTCTTCATGGCTCCACTTCTCCTCATATGCTACATTTTCATATTCTAAATGAATTTTCTCTCAAATCCACTGCAATGTGAAATTAATACTGAAAAAACCCTCTTTATTTCATAACTTATTTGCCTACCCCACTCCACTGGATTACTTTGATCTTTAACTGGGTACTTGAATATTCATCAGCATGTTGCTTTCTTCTTTTTTTCTAATATAAGCTATGGTAAGGAAAAGAGAAGCAAGAGAATAAATACCAAGGGCCACTTTTTCCAATGGAATTCCAAAAAGTCACAAATAGTATGTGCTAGTGTACAGCTTTACATGAAAGTAGATATATATTTACATATACAAAACACATTGTTAGCCACACAGTGTTTTATGAACATGGAATGTCCAACTGCCTGCACAAACACAAACACTCACAGATACCCTGAACATATTTCTGCAGAATTACTCACAGTTTAGCTTGAATAGGCAAGTGGAACTGGCAAGACTGTGCTGATATTTCTACCTAATGAAACTTTTCCACGTACAGAACAATCACCTGTGCTCCTTGGGTTTGAAACCCAGTGAGTCTGAAGTTGTAATTGTAAATAATTTCTTAATGATCAGTCACACTCTGCAATAAGGTAATCTCTTTTTTTTGGGTGTGGGTGTGTGTGTGCACTTGGTTTTTATTTGTTTGTTTGTTTTTAAATATATTTCCCTCACCACCACCAAAGAGCATTGTAATGCTTTTTAAAAACAAATTACTTCTGTGAGAAAAACAGAGCATAAGGAGAACAAAACATAAGTAATTTGAGCCCAAAGGGTAATTTTTCTGGAAAATTTTATGCAGCTGAATAGAAGGTTTTGGCATGAGAGTGTTTTTTTCACTCATAACTATAATGCCTTGTAATAATGAATGTTAGAAGTCAATCCTTCATTACCCAGCAAACAGAAACTAAACAGAAACCCAGTAGGTGACTAGAATTTAAGACTCAGTGACAATATATTTCCATCAGTCCAGTTTAGTTTTCTTTTACTGTAAGGTCATTACCTTCTGAATGCAAGTCTGGAGAGTGGCTTCACAGCCATCTTTGGGAATATTTGGAAGGGCATTGTAGGCATCTAGCCATTCCAGTTACAGTAAAGAGCATTAATCACTAATCCATATGAAAGTATCTATCTGATGACAGTGTACTTAGGATCTTCTTCATAACGAACAAAAGGAATATGTTCCCAGAAATATGCAGAGGGACCACAAAGTTATCTTTATAATTCATGACTATGTAATGAAAGGCAGAAAGCAAAGAAAAAACAAACTATTTTATTTTTTACATAGAAAGAGCATCACTTTTCAGAAAAACATTTTAATTTTCTTCCTTGCCACAGAGCTTATGTTCTTCTGCTTTTTATTTCTTATGGGCTTGTCTGTTTTTGTGGTCCACTTTAAATACCAAATGGACACAAGCAAAACCTGTTTTTTAGACTTGATCTCATGAAGAGAAACACTTTCCAAGGGATGTAGAAAGGGGAATAAGGAAACAATATTAGTATTATTCTAAATTTCACACACTTACCAAGGCAATTCGAAGGTCCCCCTTGCCATCACAGTTACACTGAGCCCTGGGCCACAGTCTGATGGGAAAGGGAAGCATCCATAAACCACAGGAGAATTGCCCTGGCAGGTCTCACATTCAAGACCTTCCATAAGAAAGACTGTCTGTGCACTTCCTAACTGCTGCTCCCTTGTACACCCCAAGATCTAAGCCTGGAAGAAAACACCAAATTTTAACACCATTGAGGAAGACCTATGTTGAGATACAGAGATTGAAAGTAGAGATAAAACTGTAAAATATTGGAAGAAAATACATTTTTTCCAGACTTCCTACCTAATTTAGCAATTTAGCCACAATTCAACCACAGCATGCTTATGGAAAATCAGTAATTATACTCTTCAACTCTGCTTTTGATGACAGAAATCATAAGGGTAAACATCAGAGAATCTAATAACCTGTAAGACTGAAACCTCCAAGTTACTTTTCTGTTTTTCAAGAAGAAGTGAAGGCTTCTTTTGCTAAAACATACAAAAGACCATGTCTTTATGAACAGACTTAGCAAAGGATTTGAGCAAATCTGGAAGACAAACAGGAATTTTTGCACAACAGTTTGTGTAATATTAGGTAAGTAATTGTATGTGACATATATCTCTCTAGCCTGAGTGGTTGAAGGTGATCTCTGATCTGCTGAGTGAGCCTTTCCAGTTACTATATAAACCTTTTTTTCAAAACCATTTTTAAGTCACTTTAGAAATTCAGATCAATGTTCTGTAGTAAAAATTTGGCTCCTCCTGGTTGAAATAAAGCAATTCTAAAGAGTTAGAAATGTAATCCAAACCATGAATCTATACTAAAATGGCATTTAGTGGACAGTTGACAAAAAGCCTGAAAGTAAAACCAGATTTTGATTAAATGTTTACAGATCATCTATGGAACTGACCTTTACCTAAACTGTAGCTTGGAACACAGACTTCAGCAAATTTTAAGCATAATTTTAAAGCACAGAGAAGTCAGCTCCCTTTCAACAGAGACTGCCCAACATATACTTTATACCAAGACCTATTATTTATTCTGTGGCCTCAGACGCTTTGAATGGGTTTACCTTTTTGAATGTAGCATTTGGTATCTGCAACACAGCATTCAGAGTAAACCCTGAAAGATGCCAGCACTCTATATCTGATCTGAGTGTTCATCAAATCATCTCAAAAACAGCTGTTAGGAAAGGTATGATGGGAACAAAGGAAGTCTGAAAACCAATGACTTCTGAGCCATCTTTGTGTGAATCCATCCACAAAGTTTTGTATACCTCCAGTTGATAGTCTCAGTTTTCCATACTGAAATAACTGTCAGGAGATCCCTTTGTTAATCAACTATTGTCCAAAAATTGTTGTTGTGAGGAATAATAGCAAATATGAATAAAGGGGGCAAAAATGCAGTTGTAAAGAAAGAAAATCTCTCCCACCCTTTTCACTGCATCTACAGGGTTTTTTGGGGATTTTTTTTTTCAGTTTCCCTACACTGTTTTCTTCAAACCACTCTTCTTGTTGTGCCATTCAGCCTTTTCCTTCTGTGGAAGCTTAAGAGGGGTTTTAGCTGAGAAGCAATAGGAAGATACCTCAAAACTTTTATGTGCATGATGTGGGGAAAGGGTAAGAAAAAGAGAGGTGAGACACTTGAAATTCAAACTCTTTTAACTACAGGTTTACTACTTACAGGCCACCCACCTGTTCCTTGGGAATCAGGGGCATTTTGATGCTTAAAAAAAGAGGGTTGAGCTTGGAGCATGCTGAATACCAATTTTCGTCTAGGGAGGGAGCAAGGAATGATTTAACTGTTGGTCCATCTGCTAGCAGCATCTAGGAATAAGAGCTTGGAAATACTTACTATTTATCAGTATCCACTCCAGGCACAGTCTCCCAAGAAAAGCTGAAGTGTTTGCTAAACATGTGCTGTGCTATAGCTTGCCAAGACAGCAAGATTAAGAAAGGGCCAAAGCAAAGAAATCTTTGATATGCAACTCAAAAGAGAATTATTAGGGGACTGCAAATTACACTACAAGATTGCTTCAATTAGTTGGTTCAATTATTATGGTGATCAGATCTTTTAAAATTAAAAAATATAGAAAACAACTGAACATTTTTGTAAGTCATGCCTACATTTTCTATAATTTTTGAAGCATTAATCCATTAATCTTTGTAACACACCTACAACTCAAATATCATTATTTATATATAATGGGAAAAGTAAGACTCTGAAATTAAACTAAGAGGAAAGGTTTTAGAGTCATAAAAATATCCAGCTCTCTAGGTGGAATTCAGAGTGTCTGCAAGCACAACTAACTTTTTAGCAAGTGTCCTCCCAGCTATCCCAAGACATGAAAGGTGGAATCAGGGAAAGATCCAAAGCCATCAATAAAGCTTTGCAACCTTTTCACAGAGGATAACTTCAGGACTTGCATTAATTGCAAGATGAAAAAGGCACCTTGAAGTCAGTGGCATGTCACACACATACTGCCACATACTGAATTGAATGGCTGCTTTTACAAAAACTTAACCTTAAAAGCCTCACTCAAGACTAGACTAGGTCTGGAGTTCAAGTCTGCTAAATTTAGCCATCCAAGCTATTTGCCTAGCTTCCACAATCCACAGAAGATAAACACCTCTAACAGGGCAGTTTGTTCTCTCTTGAGGTGGGAGTTGAAAACACATTTTTCCCACAGACAAGAGTGATACAGCACTGATATCTGCACATCGACCTCTCAGGTGGCTGAAGGCAGGAAAATGGGTCTGACCCTTAAAGAAAGTTATTATCATTTCTCATCATGGTTTTTCCACTTCTCTGAAATCTCTACCTTTTAGTCTGTAAGTTTAACATAAATCTTTCTGCAATTTCATACCATTTTTCACCAGTCCTTCCTTCTTATGCACACAGGAGAGGGTTGGGGTTTTAAGATGATGATACAACCAAACCAGATTTTTATTTTCAATTATATGTGGTTGCCACAGTGCAAACACACTTCAGTACCATCCAGAGCCCAGCCCACTTGTTAAGCAGTTCTCATTAAATTCTCATGAAACCAGCTGTGGCTTGATGGGACTAATGGACCATCAAGAAATCAGTTCAGTGTAATGTGTTATTAAGGAGAAAAAACCCACCTGTTATTAAGCTTTAACTGTTATGTTTTATCTTGATGATGAAAACTCACTTAAGCAAGTCATCTATCAGTAGCCACTCTTATTCCTTGACCAAAAAGTCTCAGTTCACACTACTCTGCTCTTGTTTGGAGAGAGAAGATGCTTTCTCAGAGCTCAGATTGATAAATTATACAATTATATATACAGGGATTTGTTTATGATGCTTTTAGTGCCTTCTACCTTTGCAACTTAGAAATCCAGAAGCAACAGAGCTGAAAGCTGACAGGAAAAGGTTTGTAATCTTTTCACTGTAGAGACAGTGAAAAAAAGAAACTTGGAGGAACAGTATGAACCGACTCAGACATTCTGTTTTGTTAGAAAGCAAAGAGAAAAAAATATGAGACCTAGAAGTCACAAAGGTTGGCTCTGCTGACCCAGGGAGAAATCAGCTGGCAAGCAGAGATGTTTTTCAGACACTCTCTCAGGCCACTCTGACCTCCAGAGAAGCACAGGCAGCCCTCACTGCTCTACAGTACCCCTTCTCTTCAGGCTTTCCTTGTCCCCCTGGGCTGGAGACAGAGCTGTGGAAGCTCCTAGTACAGATTCAACCCCCTGACCTGACCAAATGCAACACCTGCTGCTGCAACATGAGGACTCAGCCTAAACAGAGATCAACATAACACAAAGAAAATGTTATCCCTGCCTTAAATTCTTGGTTTCCAAGTATTTCTAAGCACAAAGAAAGCCATCTGTAACTGCTCTCATGAAGAGCTGTATGTGGTCCCTGCTCCTGTGCATTCTGTTTTAAGCTGCAAGCTCTCTGGAGGCTGCAGTTAGGCTGTAAGAAGGAATGATTTTGCCTGAATTCACTCCCCAGGCTCCACCACCACACAGCATGCAGCTCCTGCTACTTAACCTGCCCCTGCAATGCTCACCAGTGCCTCCACTTCCAGGGAATAGCTGTGGGTTTGCACCAGATGCTCGTGGGTGCAGCTGGGTGGGCTACTTCAGTGCTGGCACTCCTGGCTTCATGCAGCCCGTGTTCCAGGCACAGCCACCCTGACAAGGAATGATGACAAGTGACCATCTCACTACTGCACTATCACATTCCTCTACACAGTTCCTTTACACATGCAATTATGGGATACCAGGTGCAATATAACCAAACCATAGCCCAGCCCAAAGCAGAGACTGGCAGCACAATCTCTGCTTTCCAAAACTCATCAGTCATTCAGCTGCTCTATGAGCTGGCCCACCCAGGAGTAAAGAGAGACTCTTGGGCTAGTTTAGGTCATAACTGATACTGAAGTGACTACAGAAGGAGTTGGGGAAAAATGATATTAAGAGCAGAAACACATTGCCAAGACCAGATGGTAATCACTCATGAGTTTTAAAGCAATTCAAGGGTGAAATAGCTGAATTGCTGGAGATTTGTGTAACCTTTCATTTAAAACAGTCTGGGTACTTAGAACTGGAGGATAGCATATGTGATGCAAAGATCCCAGAGGAGAATTACAGGAATATCAGACTGATGTCCATATTGGACAAGCTGAGAAAAACTAGAAAGGGTTAGCAGACAACTGCATAAGCATTGTACCATAAATAATCCACACTGATAGAGTCAGTGAAGCTTTATGTAAAAGGTCATAATCCTGCTTTTTTAGTGATGTCTACAAGCTTATGTATAGCATGGGGTTATCTGAACAATACAGCCTATTTTTAATTCCAGAAGGCTTTGAAAAAGACCTTCAACAAGTGCAGCTCTTAGAGGGAAGGTCTTGCATGGTTATAAGATAGGAAAGGGAAAAAAATCATCAGTTCTTCCAATGGAGGGAAGAATCAAGAGGATTTTTCAGAGGTCTGTGCTGAGACCTCTACTGTTCAACATACTCATAAGAAAACCTGGGAATGGTTGAATAGTGGAACAAAAGAACTTGTTGGTGACAGCACCTTTACTAGTCAGACTACAGGCTGACTGTACAAAGCCTTAGAGCAAGACTGAGAAACAGAATGTGTAATAAAAATGACAGATGATGTTTGGTACAGCAAAAAGAAAAGTGAGGTGCATGGAAAGAATAGTCCTTATTTCACACAAAGAATGATGGACTTTAAAGTGGTTTTCACCACTCAAAAGTTTCTGGAGCTCCTGCAAGTGGCTCCATTGAAACAACACTTCATTACCCAGCTGCAGTCAACAGAGGAACTCATATTTTTGCTATTTTTAGAAAAATAATGCAAAACGTAATGTAAATATTTTGTGACTCTATAAATCCATGGTTTGTTACTCCAGCCTTAGAGAAGGTTGACAGAAAGGCAACAAGGATGGATAATCAAGGGCATGAAAGCATTGTCATACTAAGGCTAAACACTGCAGTCTGGAAAAGTGATAACTGGGGATGATGTGGTATACACAAAATAATTGTGTCATGGATAGATAGGAATTGATGTTCACTGTCTTTTAGTACAAGAACTGGAGAGTATCAAATAGATATAACATTGGCCAAGTCCAGTACAAACACAGTATTTTGTTTATTCACACAGTAAACAGTAGACTGCAGAATGTGTTGCTAAAATACTTAAGGATGCTAAAAATTGCACAGGTACATGGAAGATAAATACAATGACAATTACAAATATGTTGAAAAACCAGTAAGTGTCTGAAGTGGAAAGATTTGGGGTCTGAAAGAGATTCAGGAAGAAGTTTCACAGTATTTGCCATTTCTTACTCTTCCTGAGAAGTCTGTTCATAGGTACCTTTGGTAGCAGGGTACTTGTGTTGGATGGATAAGTGTTAGGACCCAGGATAGCCATACAACTGATCTTAACATATTCATATTCCCTTCAATATGTTATTCCTTGACCCATGGAATAAGCAGATGAATTCTAAGCTTTCAGTGAATGAAGCACCTTTGAAATGCACTGCCCCAAATGAACTCACCAAGGAATAAGCCATCCATCACATCACTTGCTTTCCTTTAATCTATGTGCAGTTGACAATGGTTTCAAGCTCCTTGGAACACGAGCCTTCAATGCTGAAGGATCAGGCTTTCTTGTGGAAATCAGTTGCATTTCTGTGAATGCTGTGTCAGGTGTCTCATCCGCTCCTGCCTCAATAAAGTTTATTTCTGGTAGCCACAGTAGAGATCAGGACACCTCAAATTAAAATTATAGTACATGACTCAGTTAAAGAGAAAATTTTTGAGATATTTCAGAGTGATTCAGGTCTCTCTGAATGTCTTGAGACTAGGTAAACTCTCGTCAACATCTCATCATTTCCTTGGAAAAGTAAAAGAGTAGGAACAAGGAGACAAAGAATGGTCAGCCTGGAGGGTAGGGCAGCTGAGGAACATGGACAACAAAAGTGAAATGCAGCATGGCAGCTGGCAGAAAACAATCAGTGGGGACGTAAAAAAGGACTGTGAAAGCCCAATCCATTTTCAAGGTTTCAGTCAAGATTCTGACCTTGATACAGACCCAAATTCCAGTGCTCTTACTCACATGAAATAACATCTGTTCTGTCAAATGTTATTTAGAAGACATCTCCCAGATATCACTGAAGCCACCCAGGTGGAGAGATTATCAGCATGAGTTGGATAGGGATCTCACCAAATTAATACAGGTCAGAATCAATCTCTGTGTTGAAGCCAGTCTCTTAAGAGAATGGAGAACTGTTTCTAAGCACTCATTCTTCTGAAATAAAACTGAGGATTCAGATAAATATCATATCATATCATATCATATATCATATCATATCATATCAATCTCATTTCTTTAAAGAGCTTACAGTCTTCCATATTCAGAATAAGGAAGATAATGAATTTTTAAGGGTATTTTAAGGTAAGGGCAATGGAGCAGGGTGTGTGTGCATGTGTGTGTCCATTAGATCAGAGAAAATGAAACTGGTTAAAAGAACAGGAATTCCAAGGCTTGAATGAAGTAAAATTCTTCTGAAGGAATCCTGTTCCCACCCTGCAATGAGCTTTTCCTTAGTTAGTGTTTCTAGAATACCAGCCCCGGTATGTGTGTATATATACATATATATATATATATATATATATATATATATATATATATATATATATATATGTGGCTTCTTAGCCCACATCTCTCACCTGCTGAACTTTACTTCTATGAATATCTGATATTTTCTTAGGAAAGGGTTTGAATAACTTTATGGCAAATTCAGTGGTGATAGGACCAGGATTCCTGGAAGATGCAATGCATTTCCAAGATCTCTCATAGATGTGCAGCAGCATATTAGAATTCAGTATCTAAGATTGTTCCTATTTTCAGTTTTCTCCACACTTACTCCCATGGGAGTTGTCAACTTTATAGCAGTAGCTTTGTTCGCAAACCAGCTCCTGAACTACCTAACATAAATCTGGAGGAATTTACCTATTATCTCCCTTCCTTTTCAAGTAATTCATGGTTTTTTCAACTATTATCTTCTTTTGCACTGAAAGAACTATCTGTTAATCACTTTGGTGAATTTACATCCATTTTTTTTGCTGTGAGAAATCTGAATTCTAAATACAATACTTTCAATCTGCAGGATTTAACTGTCTTGAAGTTTAAAAAAGGGATCCTTATACTGGGAAGTATTGCATTATGACTGAGAGTTGTCTGCAGCTTTTGAAGGTGAGGTTAGGGGTATGATTGCATAAAATGCCCAAGAAAGTAATACTTCTTGGTGATCTCTGACTTTATCCTTACCTCACTGTCAGAGGCTTCTGTAATGCTGCTGTTTGCCTTTAACATTTGCTTTCTTAAGTCGTCAGGTGGTACTAATCCGCAATGAGACCTAAACAGAATGTGAGACAAGCACAGGCTGCTGCCAAAAAAGGTGAATATGTGACCTGACAAGGTCCTGAAGTCAACAGAATTGCATTGATTTTTTGTGCCTGAAAGGCCACAGCAAGCACACATGAGGACATACAACTGCCAAGAGGTACAGCTGTAATTTCATACCATGACAATTCAAGAAACTTCATGTAGACACATGTTCTTGGATATATTCTGTGAATCTGGAACATTCAAGGAAGGGAAAAAAGGAGCTTTACAGCAATTTCATAAACTACATTATCTGTGAATCCCAAGTGAATCTGATGTGCTTCTTCCTATTAACCTCTGAAAACAGTGGCTAGTATCCTCTAAAAAAAAGAGCTTCTTCAGTATATTAATCACTGGCATTTCCATTTTATATCAGCAGGTCCAGTGAAAGGGCACAAGAAGTACTCAGCGTATCCTGCTTGCAGATTGAAGCTAAGTACCCTTCCTCTTTGGCACCAAACATGATTGAGGATGTAGTGGACAGCTGAGTCATCCAAACTCAGCTTGGGCTGAAGCCATTTGTGCAAGAACTATACCAATTTTTAAATGCTAAAGGTAACCATGAAGAGAAAAGCCTGCCCATATGCTGTTTAATATGGATGCATCACACATGGCAGTCACAGCCCCAGGTGTATCTGAGCTGCTAGAGCAAATACTTTGTTTCTGATTAACAGCTCATTTTTCTGTCTTAATTACAACCATGTACTTTTTGGGAGGGAAAAAAAAAAAAAAAAACCAAAAAAACACCCAAAAAAACAACAAACATTTCAAAGACCATTTTAGAAAAGGCAGGCAGGACTGAGGAAATCAACACTGGGTACCCACCCATAAAGTGTTTCTTCCATGACTCTGCTTTTGAAGATGTGGATATTTGAGGCATTGCTTGCAAAAGTAATGCTACAGGGGCACAGCTGGCTTGTTGGGATAAAGCTCTAAAAGCAGACACCTTAGTGCTACCTGTGGAAGGCAGCACTTTCAGGAGAGGAAATGCTGCAACAACTTCTGTAAAGGAAGAGAGGCTAACCCTTCTAGATAATCTATTACAATTTTCTTCTTAGCCAAAATACAAACAAACAAGATAGCCAGCATGGATGGAAGAACAACCAGAAAATTCAGTCAATGAATCCAGCAGATAATCCTTTAAATATGCCCAGAGATCACTGGCTCCTTCGGTTACAATCCCATCCCTTAACCAGGAGCTTTGTGCTCAGGCTGTGCTGGGGTGCCTTACACTCTGAAGAGGGTTTGCACCAGCCCTCCCTCGGGAGGGAGATACCAGTCACCAGCGTGCAGCTAAAGCAGAGAGCCTCATCTTAGCAGGAAAGTCCTTCCTCAGCTTCAGATAATGAAGTACTGCAGGAAAGATAGAAGGAGAGGGACATTTTCCATGAGAAAAAGGTTTGACATTCAAGCAGAATTGATGCTAACACCTCTTGCTTCACAAATAAAGTGCAGAAAATGTGAGTTATGGAAGGATTGCAAGGATGTCCTTTAGGGGAATTTCCATACTCAGATGTTTGCCTGTGGTGTGCATTACACAGCCAGGCACTAACACCAATCTCTCTGCACCCTCCTACACACAAAAGCCTGTGCTATCCCTATCACTACATCATTGCTCAAACAGACAGTGTCACACAGGTTGTCACATGTGAAAGCAAGGTCACCAGGGGGGAATTACGCCATCAAACAAAACAAAGTCTGTCTCAGGCTGTAAACACAGGAGATGCCTTTATATTCAGCTTTTGGGTTGGATAATTTTGTGAATAATGGCAGAGGGAAAGAAGGACAAAGGGAAGAAAAAAAAAAGAGCAGAGTATCTACTATCTGCCTAATGGACTTAGTTAATTGCTGCATTTAAATTTGAAATCTCTCCAAGACAGACTGTGGCTGGGGCCTATGCAGGGTTTAAAGACTGGAGTGCATTGTATATAGACCTACAGAGAATTTCTTTCAGCAAAGGCTGACAATGTCAGCAGGAGGGAGGTCACCACAGCATTTTCAGAACAAGGCAGGCAGCACTGCACCCCATTCACATGCCTAGAGCTAAGCCACAGACTGGGCTAGGATGGGGAGCTGGATGGCCAGACCAAGCCAAATGGCAGAATGAGAAAGAGCACAGAGACAATAGAGGACCAGGAGCTACTCACCAGTCACACCAGGGCATCAGCAGGGTATCAGACTCATGGAAGCTGCATGAAATCCTTCCAGGTGACCTCTCTCAAGTCCTCTCTGCAAGGACTGTGACAAATAAAAGCAAGATCATTATAGCTTTATAACCCTGAACAGACATAAAATGAGCAGAAGATTACAACCAAGAATAGCCAGTAGGTCACTTATCCTCTTCCTCATATATTATTGATAGTCTCTGTATTTTTCATGGCCTATGTTCAGTACTTGTCTAATCTTTTCCACATGGTCTTACTGCACATGCAAGTCCAGTGCTTCCAAGCTTCTGGGCAGTGCCTTTGGTGGCACTCACAAGGGGAATGTTTCAGGAGCAGCAGCCCATGTTGAAAAAGGGGTTGTCAGAACATTTCTTCCCATGTGTAATTCTTCATGACCTGCATAGGTATTCTAACATTCTTTCCAAATATTTGTGCCTCTGACCATATTATATCTCCATGTCCTCATTGGAGATCTGTCACCTCTTGTGAGAGTTGTCCCTCACCCTTCTTGCCTGTTACCACCTCTGAGTCTGTCTAGGGGACTGTAGTTTTTGGATAAAGTGAAGGGGAAGCATTTCTGGGATAGTGCTTAATCCCTTGGAGCAATTTCCTTCTGTCTGAGCTATATGGGTGCTATTGAGTGAGGCACAGAGTTTTGGCAGAAAGCGTGGAGAAATCGTCCATTTCTTTTGCTAGTGCTGAGTAACTTGTTTTCAGAGATTTCATTTTCTAACACAGGAGAGCACTAGACTGCAAGATCAGGAGTTAGGCCATACATCAGCTTGCATATATGCAGAATAACTGGTTTTGTTTATGGGTATTTTGGGTGCTCTTTGATTTCTTTGAAATTATTTTCACAACCTTCATTTTTAATACCTCAGGGGATAAAAACCAATGCAGAGCATACAAGGAAGACATGCAATAAAAAACATATAATGCTTTCACCTTTTATCTGAGTCTATCCCTCCTTCCTTGCAAGTGAAAAACACAGTTTAAAACAGAATGGTGTCTGACCAATTTTTCAGTCATTGCAACTTGTTTTGTGCTTACAAGAGACCTATCATGCTTTGAAACCTCTTTGCAAGCAACTTCCTTTCCTTAGAGAAAGGAAATGCTGTCCTGCAGTCAAGGGGAATGCAGGTTCAAACAAGTCCTGGAGTGTAAAATTACATTGGGTTTTGGCTCAAGTTCCACGAGGTGGACCCAAAGAGATGGAAAAGATCTACATTTCCCCTGGAAGCTTTGGTATTCCCTTACAGAGTTTCCTTAAGCCTGCCCTGGTGTTTCTCAGAATCAGGAGCGTGCATGAGAGCACAGATGCTATTCAGAGCACTCTTGCCTCAGACCAGCCCAAGGCTCTGTATTCTCTAGGTATGTGATCACTCTAAGATCAAAAAGAGGAGAAAACTGACTTACAAAGTCATACAGATAGGAAAATCCCTCAAAATATTCAACTAATTCTGCTTCCCTGACTCTGATCTCTCCAGGACTGAAGAACTGACTTTACATCTGTTGTCCTGATATGAGACCCTTGGAAATCAAAGATTTCTGTCAATTTCTTCAGATTTAAAAATCTCCTTCCCCACTTTTCTGCAATCCTTTGTCTGAATGGCACCAGGGTGACAAGAAAACCATTTTCTTAAGTCACAAAGACCCCAGAAATCTTAAACATTACAGAGATTTTGTATGCATTATTTGGCATAGCAGAATTAAAGGTAAGAGGCACAGTGTGCCACAGCTTACCATTGTCCCAGGATCATGAAGAAGTGTGTAGAAGCATCTTGGTCCCCAAGAAATTTGTGATTTCCATTGCAGTTTCTCCCCAGAGATGCAGGTTCAAGGCTGTGTGCTCCAGAACTCCCAGGCATGTCACTGCTGCTTTGTGTGTCCTCCTTACCTATTAGTAGTAGCATCCTTCAGCAATCTCTGGGCCTATATGCAAATCACATGCAAATCAGATTTCACTGTAAGGGATTGCAGGTGTGGTTAAGAAAAAAACTAAAACATTTTGTTCATAAAGAATGAGAAGTTAACCCAGTAAAATGATATTTCAAACAGCCAACTCAAGTTTAGCTATTGCACCGATGCAAACAGATCATCATTCTGTCTTTTCTTGTGAATTCTAAGTCACCAAAGGCACATAAACCTTTACAGTGGAAACAAGTGTGAACTGAAGTAATTGATCCTACACTTACAGAGGTACAAATAACCAGACACCTGGACAGGTCTGACTTCAACAGAAGCCAATGCTTAGGGGCAAATTAGAGCAACTATTTTTAACACATCTGGCTGTTTAATTGCACAGATCTTTATTTTGTTTGCTTGACTTTTTGCCATTTCTTTTGTATCTAGGATTTTCTGAGGCTTCAGATTTCCACTTTCTGCATGCCACTTCTTTCTTTCCAAAGAATTCCTGCTCTTTTTTCATGTTCCATTTTAAATCAAGTCCCACCTACAGCACATTTTGATATTTCTGAGCTGTCACTTCTACCTATGATTCATTTTTGCGTGTTTTGTCATTCCTAATTTTGCAGTTTCTAGAAGTGGCTGAGGAAGATGGCAGGTGATAGAAAGATCTACAGGAGAGAAGGAAGAAAACATCTTGTATTTCTTAGTGAACTAAATTGCAGGCTGTGACATTTTCAACAGTCCATATGGAGGTGATCAAACTGTCTCCAAAGGACAGCAAATGCTTTTCCAAAGAGCCTGTAATGTGCATATATAAGACATTTCAATCACTTCTATTGCCTGGCATTTCTCCTAAGGTTCTGTTTCCTATGTTCCCTTGACTTGGGGATTTTTCAGTCTTTCAAGGCAGAGCAGGAACTGGGCTGATGGAGGTGGCACCAATTCCCCATTGGCAGAAATGGCCAGATACAGGGGAATGTTGAAGAATATTTTTATTGCTGTTGAAAAGCTTAAAAGAAAGATCAATTAATAGAATCAAACTACCCATAAATTTCTGGATTAATGTCTCCTCAGATAGATCAACTGACCAAATAATTATAGAAAAAAAAATCTGAGTTGAAATCAAATAAGAAAAACTCAACTCTCCAAGATACAGAGAATTAGAACATGAAAACCTGATACTTCAGGCACTGTGAATCATCTGGAAATCTTGAAATAATTCTAATTTACTGAGAGAACTCTGAGGAGATTTATATATTTGTTGTATTTGGGTCCATTTTCCTTTCTTCCTTCTCCCTATTTTTTTTTTTTTTTTAACTGAGGGGTCTCTATCAATGTCTCATCTGTCTGCACTGCCATACTGAATTATAAACTACTTCCCATCTTTCATCTGCAGACTGAGAGAGCACTGCAAGGATCCAATCAAGCCAGGTATCAGTTCAAATTCATAACTCTAAACTTAGTAGCTAGTCCCACAGTAATCTCATTTTGCTTTTTAGATGCAAGTTCTAATGATGGCTGTCTAAATTTCACATTGCTTTCTTCACTGTCAATTACTATATACCTCTTCTTTCTGACACATCTTGGAACTGTTTCAATATGAAGTGTAGGCAGGGGTGTCATTAGCAGTTTGACATATACACATGCTACTTCTTCTGCATCCTGGTCTGTACTATTCCAGCATAATTAATTAAACCTGGCATGTCTCTGCAGTAAGGAATATGCAGGGACTGCTAGCATTTGGAATGCACTAGTCAGCAGCAGCTTCTTTTCAGGACTATTCCCATCAAAGCTAATGGGAACTACTTCTTGTCAGTCTGCTCATATCCTTCCTTCTTAACATCAGGCCTTGGGAGTAGAAGCAGCCAGGAGATAGGAATCCAAGGAGCACCATTACACACACATCTGCATGTAGGTCCCTAATTAGCCCTACCTCCAGTGCTGTGACATGTGGGGCAGTTCCACCTGTCCAGACAAAATCCACAAGAGATCCACCTCCAGGACTAGAGAAGGCAGTGGAATATCAAAGCTGTGCTGCTCCTACACTGCAGGGACCTGCTCAGTGATGTGGCTCACTAGCCCAAGTGCTGCACTGCACTGACATGAGTGTATAAAGTTTCCAGCAGCTGACCTGGATTTTCTGCACACTTCCACTGGAAAGCAGCTCTTCACAGACAGAACAGGTCCTTGCAGAGCAGGTGATGGTAGCTATATTGGTAATGCTGCCAAGCTATTCATGAGTTAGAAAACAGGCTCCCAGCCATAGTTAAATGCTAGTGTTATTCATCCAGACAAGGCTGCTGCTCAGAGCTGGAATGAATCGAGCAGAAATAAATAAATGTCTCTCACAATCATGAAATATTTCAAAAAGGAGACTTTGAAAAGCAGTCTAAGTGCTGTTATTGAGATGAGTTACTCAACCTAGGACCTCCTACAAAACTGAAGCAAGTGAATATTTTTTTCTGCAAGTCAGCACGTTGTATTAGAGCAAACTTTCATTTCCCAAGCATTACACAAAAGAATTCCAAATTCATTTAGGTAAAGGTCTATCTCTTACAATGACAGACAGTTGTCAAACACACTTGGTTCCTAAGGACTGAGATAGAATGAGGTGAATAAAAAAACAAAAACTGAGACTATTGTGCAAGAGGAGAAATTTAGAAAAAGCTCAGACCATTTCTAGAGAAGTAACATAGTCAATCCTCTGTAGATATAAGGATCATGAAAATTTTCAGTTGAGTCAGAGACCTTTGATGTTTCTGTGAAAAAGCTGAATACACACCATCCAAGGATGCTGATTTTAGCTGTAAGGTTAAAGGCAAAAGACTTCTTTATTTTACTGAAAGCCACAGAGCCTACTAATTGCATTAAGGGTTGCTTCATTTTCAAGCTGCAGCAACTTCATAATGGCATCTTTAAACCATAATGTTCTTTTTCTTTACTGGAAATGTCACTCAGCAAGTAAAACTAGATCAACCATATCCAATTCTGTCCTTGTGATTAGTTTTCATAGCTGGTCTTTCATATTGTGCTTAATGCCCTGAACAAGAATTATCAAACCTGCCTAACCCATCAAACTTAGTGACTACACCAAAAAGCCCACTAATGTAACATATAGAATTAATATCAGGACAGGGTTGAGGACCAAATATGCACTGATTTCATTCAGAAATCTATCCTTTATCAGTAAAACTCCCTGAGAATAACAGCACAGCTCTAATGGAAAGCTAGGGCAACTGAGGGGCAATGCAGAACAGAATGTGAACTCCTTTTTGCCCCTTGCTTATACATTTCTTATAAGCTCAGTTCATCTGTTGCAGGGTGAGAGTTACTGGAAATAATTCTCATTTTCAAGACAATATGTAGATTACTTTCCAGGAAGACCTCATTCAGTGCTGTTAAAGGACTGCAGAATTTTTTTTCTGGGGAAAAAACTCTGGTTCATCTCATCTTGCAGAAACTATCAACAGACATGCACAAGATTAAGAAGCACTGTTTGAAAGGAAACAAAGCAAATTCCAACCTCATTTTTGTTCCACAGTTTTGATGTGAAGGATCCTGACAACAGAATAGTAGAGTTTCAAATATCTTTCTACCTTTCCAGAGTTAGTGAAGTGCTAACTGAAAGCATGAAGCACCTGCCAGAAACCTCTGGAGAGGCACCTATGTAAAGATGATATTTGAAACATGGTTTCTCTAGCAGTCAGTCTTTGTCAGTAACAGCCTTCTCTTTATTTCCACCTTTTAATGCATCAATGGTGTCACTTAATTTCCATTCCTTTCTTTCCCTCTGCCCTGTGCTGGCAGCTCTTTAAATAACCACATCTGTTATTTGGTGGCTTTTAGCAGAGAGAGCTGAGCATAATTGGCAATATATTTTCCAGTAAATTCATTTGGAAGAAGAATACATTTTTTTCTATTACATCAGCCCTTACACTCAGGACCATCACTTCATTTTCCATTTTGCATTTAAATCTGCTTCAAAACATTCCATATCATATTACATTAGAGCCTGTTGTTTTGTGCTACTTACAAATGGCAGGAGGAAATTGGAAGTAGCAAGCTAATGGTCTAATTTATAGACATGGTAAGGCATCTGGAAATCAAGTTTCTGCCACAGCCCTCATCAGGGATCTATTATTAGATCAAATCCTGAGAAAATTTTCTGGAACTTCAGAAGGATTCCTTCAGCAAACACTGCCGACTCACCCAAAACCAACTTCCTGAGCCAATATCTTTAACGCTTGGTAAGGTTCTTTTCTACACCTGGAAATACTCTGATTCTTCTCAGTGTCCTCTCAGCAAACCCTCATCCTTCATTGGGGATGTTACAGGCAGGCAGTGAACACATCTGCCCACCTTCAAGACACCGGGGACAACAAAACTGCAGATATGTGCCTGAGTAATGGCTTGCTCTTAAAATGCCCCAACATGCAAGAGTGAGAAATAATCTAATTCTCTTCACACTTTATCAGATGCTGAAGACATTAAGTCAGCAAAGAAGGCATTAGGGAAAGCAGAACTAAGCACTGCTGCCTGTCCTAGGAGGCTAAATTGTCTGCTCTGACTCATTCCAGCTGCCAGCTCTGCTTTGCAGGGCAGTGTTACTTCCACTTTCACCCACATTAACAAGAGAAGTCTCCTGGCATTGCTCTGAACTGGCACACCACCTGCTAGAGCTGTGGAATGGATGCCTGGGCTGTAGAGACACAACAGAGAGGTTCACATTTCCAGAGAAAGGAGTTGGAGGCACTTTTTGCTGACTTGCACATGCTGGGCAGCCTTCCCAGTTTCGTATCCTCCCCAGATGACTCTTCTCCCAGACCCAGGTATTCCAGTGTCAGCCCTTCAACAGGCTCACATGGCTCTGTGCCAACCTGCCCTAGCTGCTAGCAGGTACCTGACCCTGGAGTGATATATAAGAGAGAAGGGTGTTTCTTCAGGCATTCCAGGCTTTGACTTAAGAACTAACTTCACCTGTGGATGAGAAATGCCTTGTCTTAATCAGTTACCTTAAAATCACCTTCAAAGCAGGGTAAAGTGAAATGCGTTTAATTCCAAGGTAATTCAATCTACAAAATAAACAATGCAGTTTCAAAACTTCATTAAAAATAAAGGTGAAGAAATGAAAGAAAAACCTACCACTATTCTGATCACATCTGAAAGGCTGACTATTTGTATTCCTTACTCATTGCAAATCATCTTCCTGTTGAAGCATGTTAACTTACACAGTTTTTTCAGCCAGCCTCTCTTTTGAGGTTTTCCATTTCCATCAATATTCCACCCTGCTTCTGGATGCCTATCAAATTTATTTCATTCTGTCTCACCCAACAGACAACAAGAGGAGAATCAAAACTAAGGAAGGAAAAGGAGATGTTTCTGTAAGGGACCAACTACTATTTGTTGTACTTGCCTGGCCTGTCAGCAATTTCTTGGATGAATGAGAGGTAAAATTCTCTCTGTTGAACAATCTCATGTCCCTTTATACATGTATTTTAGTGTGACATATCTTCATTCGTTGAACCTTGCTGCCATGATTTGGACATTAGTAAACAGTTGCTACAGATATTTGCATATGTACAGCTCTTGTTCTGGCCAGGTACTGAAGTGTTTTTGGCAAGTAATACACTGTTTGTGGGCTGACTGGATCCCATGCCTGGCTTTGAAGGGAGCCATAAAATCCATTGACAGTGTAAGTCTTCCATGTACGACACTTCCAAATTCAGCTTCTTACCACGTGTATGGATACTCTGCACTCATAGCTCAAACTCCCCATGTCACTTTCCTTCTGCCAAAAGACTTTTCAACTCTCACAGTGCTCTGTGTACTGACAATGGTCTCCTTTGTTCTGTTTTTGCCTGTTAAAGGCCAGGTCAACCTTTATCTCCAGCAGTATTGTTGGCTTAATACCCTTTCCACCCAGACCACCTGGTCACATCCCTGTGCTGCTGACACCACTGCTAACAAGGTGGTCAGAGACCCAGGGCATGGAAAGGGTCTAGCCTAAAACTGTTTTCCAGCCAACTGTGTGATCAGGTGTGCCATCACAAGAGCGGGAGCAGCACAGGATTGCAAGGGAATGTCAGAGAGCAGGGTTCTATAGGCAGCCCTGCCCCCAAACACCCATGTGTCAGTCAGGTTTTTCATCTCGTCAGCCAGTGAACTCTGTGCCGTGTCTCTCCCTCCCCACTAAGCATCCATGTCACCTATTCACAAACAGGAATCCAGAGAAGACTGGATCAGGGAAGCTTTGTGATGCCAAAAGAATGACAAAGGGCTGCAATTTTGGAGCAAGATGCATCCAGAGCTGAAGCAGAAACCAGGAGTTTTGTGGTATATGGAATACTTCTCTTTACAGATTTTAAGAAAAACTCATGTTAAATTTTGAGGGGCAAGACTGTCTGCTGCAGAAAGGTGGAGATTGTCTTCATGTCCATTTCAGTGTTGTCTCTGGCTAATGGGTATCCCCAGTCCTGCACAAACTCCCCACTGGAGCTGGCTGACACAGAGCAACAAAGGAAGCTGTCCCTGAGGCTGATCACGGACAGAACTCAAGAAGTACAGCTTATTTAGAGCTGTTCAAGCATCCTCCACAGTACTGCCAAGTTAGTGTGCATTCTCCTATTAAGTCTCCTTACTCCTTCCTGATCTATAGCCACTCTCTGCCTTGGGAAATGAAACCTGGCAGCACAGGTGATTTTTCTTCCTGCTTCCATCTGCTGCTGCAAACACATGCTGCAAGTTAAGGAGCTATGAATGATGGAGTGTGTGTAAATTTAACTTAATGACAGCTGCTTAAGAACGATGGTCTAGAAATGAGAGCACAAAGGCCTTTGGGTGGAGTATGTAAATGAAGAGAGAGTTTGTATGTTAAGGACTATGTGTTGGGAAAAAAAAGAATTTGAGGAATAGTGGAGGTTTTAAAGGGTAGGAGTAGGATCAAAAAGGTTTTGTAGGTCTGTAGGGAGGCAATATCATTCTTCTGGTGAATCAAAGAAGATACAGGTTCTCAACCCATTAATCTACATAGCCTAAACTTTAGGTGAGAGCAGAATAACCATGTGCAGGTTCATGCTTTTCTAAATGGGACACTGTCTCAGAATATGGCTGTATCATGAGGCACATCATACTGTGCCTCAGAAAACACTAAAGCATGGTTTTCTGATGAGATATCCACCACTTACTTGGAATCAGAATATTGTAAGTGAATTAAATTGTCTGTTCAAGTGGAAAAAATCACTAAGAATTCTATTACTAGTCATGACCCATAAACACCTTTGTTCATAGAGTAGACAAATTACCTGTAGACAGATTGGCATCCCTCCAATTATGATCTTTCTTCTTGATTTATTCTTGGCTTCAAACATAGAAACATTAATCAGAGTCCAATGAAACGGACTCTGAGAGAGGCAGGACCAAAACAACAGTACAAACATTTCCACTTCCTGACTACTCATTATTTATAGCAAAATGAAGACTGGTATCTAGGAGTTTTTCCACATTATTTGCTGTGACCAGTGGGTTTCAATGCCTAATCATACAATGACAGCATCACCAAAAGGAAAGATGACAGACATTGTTCAAGACAAATAAAGCTGCAGGCAAAAATATAGAAAACTTGCCTAATCATTCTTGTTATAATGAGGGCTCCAAACTTTACCTCCACAGCTTCTTGCAACACTTCTATCAGTATTTGGCATGTGACACTAAGTAATTGAGATGCCAGTAGTTAAGGACACAAGGAGTGACAGCAGGAAGAAAAGATGTCACATGTCACCATTGTCACAACCTGCTCCTGCTGCTAGCACTTTCTTTAGCTCCTGTGTCCTGGCAATGGATTTTACAACCTTAATACAATTCTAATTGCATTAGGAGGCTCTAAAATATGTGTGTTGATCTGCATTGAATTCAATGGAAATTGTGCTCCTACGGCCAAAATGCATAATTAAGAACAAGATCTAGCTATCTTCTGGGAAATACAGCTCATAAGAGGACTGGTTCTGGGGCCTGCTGTACTGTCCTGCCTGAGGACAGAAGCACAGCCTAACAAGGTCAAGCCAAAGCACTGTTCATTGTGGACATGTATTTAGTGCAGCTGATATGGCCATCTAGGGGCAATATCTGTACATTTTTTTATAAGGAACCAGCAACATGGAGTTGTGATTTTATGAAAACTGCCAAAAGCTGATATCTTTTGCTATCAGCTGATAGCTGATAGATTCATTTCCAACAGATCAATAGTCCATTTACAGCCCCATCTTGCACGGGTAAAGTGAAGGCTATTTTTTTCTTTAGGTACATTCACCAGGGTTTAAATATCCTAGAAGTTCAGGCATTTAGTGTATCTCCCAAGCAAAATGTTCTTGTGTACGATGCTCCCAGCAACTAAGGAGTTTCAACAGCCAGCCAAACAGTTGGTAAGGTTCTATCTTTATTTGTACTTGAAGAAAAGAAACCATTTCTAAGTTGCCAGGCTTCATCATCAAAGCACATCTATACTTAGTTTTTAGTGACAACCCCAAAGGTTAAAAAAAATGAGTTACCCTCACACAAAAAATATCACTGACATTGAAGTAGCAAGATGTTTTTGTATGGGATTTTCAGACTTTCCTTTGACAATTGGGACAGCTGACTCCACATACTGATTGAAAAGATCACAGAAATGGTAGAGATGGGAAGAAAACATTTACAAATGTCATCTAGGTCAATGCAGTCACCTAAAACAGGTTGCACAGGATGTTGTCTGGCTGTGTTTTGACTATCACCAAAGATGGTCCCTCTGGCCAACCTCTTCCAGACTGCAGTTAACCATAAATTTTTCCCCTTAGATTTGAATGGCTTTCAATTTTGCCTGTTGTCTCTCGTGTCTTTTTCTTGTCATCATTGAGAAGAGTCTGACTTGACCTTTCTTACTCCCCTTTTTTACTTCCCAGAATGTCAATGTCTCTCTTGTATGGGGGAGCCCAGACCTGGACAAATCACTGGAGATGTGTCTCACCAGTGCTGAGTAAAGGGGAAAAGCCACCTCCCTCAACCTGCTGCCAAAACTCCTCCTAATGCAGCTCAGGTTATTATTGGTCTCCTTTGCTGCAAGGACAAATTACTGGCTCATATTCAACTTGGTGACCAACAGAACCCCAGGACTCTTTTCTTCAAAGTTTCTTTTCAGCCAGTCAGCCCCCAGCACAGCTGATGCATGGTGTATCCATCTCCAGATGCAGGACTTTGCTTTTACATTTGTAGAACTTCATGAGGTTCCTGTCTATTTTCTCAGCCTGTTGAAATTCTTCTGAGTAGGAACCCATGCCTCTGGTCTATCATCTACAAATTTGCTGAGTGTGTACTTTGTTGCATCTCTCAGGTGATTAGTGAAGTTTTAAACAGTTCTGGACCCAGTACTGACCCTTAGAATACTCCACTGGTGACCAGATTCCAACTGGAATTTGTGCCACAGCTGCCCTCTGAGCCTATTGGTACTGCCAGTTTTCAATCTGCTGCACTGTCTGATTACCTCAACCATCCATCACCATTTTGTCTTACGGACGTTAGGGAACAGTGCCAAAAGCCTTGCTAAAGTCAAGATAAAAAACAGTGTTGCTTTCTCCTCATCCACCAGGCCAGTCAGCTCGCCACAGAAACTATCACGTTGGGCCAGGTACAATTTCTCCTTTGTAAATTCATATTTACTTTCCTAATCACCTTCTTGTCTTTCAAGTGTCTAGAAACAGTTTCACAATAATTCATGCCCTCATGTTCCCAGGGATCAGGGTGACACTGATCAGGCAGTAGCGCTCCAGATTTTTTTTCCTTAAAGATAGGATACTTACTTCCAGTCTTTTCTAGGGAGCTTTATTCCAAGTAATTTCCAGGCAAAAAGAGCCTGACCACCACCTTTTTTCCCAGGTTTCATGCCCTCAGTTCCTGCATTGTGATCCATACTCCTCCCTTTCAAGTCTTAGCATTGTAAAAATTGGCCAAACATCCATGTAACAGCAGGGTGACACAAGGCAGGAGACGCACAAGAGACTGCACCTTCCTGTCCTTCCTTCTAAGGAAAGGAGTAAGGATTCTGCTTGTTTTGCCTGTCTGCTCTTCTCCAGGAGCTGGATGAGTGGAGCAGACATCTGAACAAAAACTGGGCTGATCATTCATTGGTGACTGAGATTTTCCATCTCCCTAGAAACTGGCTCTTACCACAGCAGAATCATCATTACCTTTGGCCTCTTCCCAAATAAAGCAGAAAGCTTGCACATTATTGTCAGAAGCAGCTTCAAGCTTCACCTGAGAAGTGGTCCTGTACAGGGACAGAAACATTACTGAAATGCAAATTGAAGCAGTAAGAATATGCATTGTCAAAAGGAGAAGTTAGGCAACATGGGAAAGCGTGTTTTCTGATGAGAGATGGCCAGTCTTTCTCCTCTCTTAAGTACATGTCAAACCCTTCATATATTTAAAAATCCCCACACGATTCACCCAAGTATCTCAGACCCAAAGGATGACTTTCTTGGCCAGCTTGGAAATAATATTTTCACAGCCTATGTTTCCTTCCTTGATTCCACATTCACAAACCCAACTTTATTCCAAGAACTCCATGTCAGACCAATCTCCTTATGTTTACATGATATAAACCTGGCACCATAGGCCACATGCAGCTACAGGACCATCTTCACCATCTCTCCATTCCAATGATTTACACATAAAGTTTTAAGTCATGTATCTGTACCTACATTCAGTGTGACACTCTTGAGGTGCACAAACCCAACAGATCAGGCCCTTCAGCAATATAGAATTTTGTTGCTTGAAAGTATTTTGATTTAAAAATAAATACTAGATTTTCTAATTTATCCAGCTATTTGTTTCACATTTTCAGGCTTTCTTCCACAACTAAGTCTAGATGGACTATGCAAACAAGCAAAGTAAGAGCTTCAGTAAACTGTGAAATTGGGCAATTCTACACATTCTACCTTAATGGGTGACTTATTTGAAACAGTGACTAAACTCTGGCAGCTGAGCCTATCTCCCCCAGGCTCAGCTGGGGATCAGATTGTACAAAAATCTATCCTCTCATCTTTTCTAAAGAGCCCAAAAGAGAGGTGAGATAAATACCCATTTCTTACCTTTAAAATTTAAATATAGAAGAGAACAAACATTGGGAAACCACCCAACATATTTCCAAAGGTGTTAGCTGTGCCAATTCACCCACATGCTGGTACTTACAGTATGGTTTTGCTGGCAGAGGAGGGCATTGGGAAAGAAGATAAATGTTCCTTCATGTGCCAAATACAATTCTGATTTTTTTTGAAAGAAGATTTTAGGAAAGAGGACATAAAAGCAGAGTTTGGTTTGTGCCCTTAGGATCCATGCCCAGCTCCAGTCTTCCACAACTGGAGTTTTTAACAGAATTGGAGATAGCTGGAATTGGATTCCTGTTACACTGGCACTTGTTGTATTTGAGTATATTAAAAACCACACACAGATACAGTAAGTCTTCTAGGAAACTGCAGGATTTTAGAGATCTTCCCTCCACAACATCACAAGCAGTTGACAAGTGTCTTCATCCTGCTTGGCCGTTTTCCATCCCTTGCAGTTTTGGTTTTTTTTCCCTAGTATTGCCTCTGTTAGGCACAGATACACAAAGCATGCACATACTGAAACCCCACAGAATTAGTCATTCTTTGTTTTTCCATTCACATCCTAAACAAACATCCATGAAAGAAGTTAGGTATCCATGTACATAACAGAATCACAGAGCCAACATTTAGGTTAGAAAAGTCCTCCAAGACTACTGAGTTCAACTATTACAGTAGCACTGCCAAGTCCACCACTAAACCATCTCCCTAAGTGTCACATCTACAAGTCTTTTAAATCACCTCCAGGGATGGTGACTCAACCATTTCCTGGGCACCCTGTCCCAATGCTTGACAACCCTTTTAGCAAAAACATTTTCTTAATGTCCAATCTAAACCACCCCTGGTGCAACTCGGACTCTTTCCTCCCATCCTGTTGCTTGTTACCAGGAGAAGAGACCAACTCCCACCTGGCTACAGCCTCCTTCCAGGAAGCTGCAGAGAGCAATATTAACCTCCCTGAGCCTTCTTTCCTCCAGGCTAAACACCCCCAGCTTCTTTAGCTGTTTCCCACAGGACTTGTACTCCAGACCCTTCACCAGCTACATGGCCCTTCTCTGGACCTGCTCCAGCCCCTCAATGTCTTTCTTGCAGAACTGAACACAGGATTTGAGCACATTGCTGAGCACAGGGGACAGTCTCTGCCCTGGTCCTGCTGGCCACACCATTGCTGATTCAGTCCAGGATGCCATGGGCCTGCTTGGCCACCTGGGCACAGCTGGCTCATGTTCAGCTGCTGTGGACCAGAATCCCCAGGTCCTTTTCCACCAGGCAGATTTACAGATGCTCTTTCCCAAGCCTGCAGTGCTCAGCAGGGTTGTTGTGACTCAAATGCAGGACCCAGCACTTCCTCTTGTCAAACCTCACACAACTGGCTTTTCCCCATTATTCCAGCCTGTCCAGATCCCTCCCTAGAGCCTCCCTACCCTCCAGCAGATGAACACTCCTGCCCAACTTAGTGTCATCTGCAAACTCCCTGAGGGTGCACTCAATCCCCTCATCCAGATCATTGATAAAAGAATTAAACTGTCCTGCCCCCAACATTGATCCCTGGGGAACACAACTCATGACCAGCTGCCAACTGGATGCAACACCATTCACCACCACTCTTTGAGCTCAACCAGCCAGTTTTTATCCAGAAAAGAGTATATTCATCCAAGCCACAAGCAACCAGTTTCTCTAGGAGAATGCTATGGAAAACATACTTCATGGCTGTGCTACAATAGTTAGAGAGCATCTCTTTTTCACTGGCTTCAGTACAACATTAATGCAAAGCTGTAATCTTTTTGTACCCTTCAAAAGTCTTGAAGCATTCCTATCTCAGAAGCAAAGCATAATTTTTCTGCTTTCTTTTAACAAATACCAAGCCTACAGTCTCAGCTGGCATACTGGTCATGAACATAGGGAGATATTTGCTTCTGTGCTGTCTTTGCTCCATATATTAAATTTTCCATTGCATTTGATCACTACCTTAAATGGAATCTCCTTCTCAAAATCTGAAGAATCTCCTCATTATTGGCTCCAAAAAGGCATGATACAAATATATATAAAATAGAGTAACCTATAACATATAGTCTTTGTAATAGAGAGATGTAATATTTTATATTTATACATTTACGCATATATGATGATATGAAAGAAAAAAACTATGTCCGCCTTTTACACAAACCACATGCCAATTTTTTTCCTTAAAGAAATATGTCCTGAGTTTTCAAGTTGAAAAGATTATGAAAGAAGGAAAAGCTACTCCTGACTGAGACTGTTGCACATTAACATATAGCTGGAAGTTATTTAAGTACTGTAGTGATGGCTGAATATCTGTAGAAACCAAAATAGTAAAAAATATATTCACTGACAAGAATCTTATTTTTCACTCCTTTACTATCTTTCTACATACTGTTCTTGGTTATTTTCAAAACCATTGGAATGTCCACAGAAGTCATTAAGCTGAAGCCCAAGGGAACCTCCATTCACCCATGGAAGGACTGCAAAAATTTCTGAGAAGTTCCCATCTGCCCAGGGCTCTATAAACTGTGATCAGCAATGAAGATGACACATCAGTGCAACCATTCTTGCAACCACCTCCTGAGCTAATTTGGAGATGTCTTATCTACAGTCACAGACTGATCTATGCCCCCTGCAAAGTGCTCTGAGGTTCAGCATTTCAGTTGTTCCACTACACAGCTGGGCGCACCATCCCACCTTATGCCCTGATTTTCATGCAGGGTTTTATACCAGTCACTGAATATAAATAATTAAGACTTAGTGAACTGCAGAATATATCCACTCCAGGTATTGCCAGAGACACTGCAAAGATATTATCAGATTCAATTCTCAGAAACAACCTCTCTAATCTGTAAGCAGCACTGATTTTCAGATGGTGGTCTAAAGATTCTGTATCCTATTAGCAATGCCTTGATTTATCCTCTTGCTTATCAAATCTGATTAATATTGAATTATATCAAATTTAGAAGGCTATGCTGTGATTAATTTCACTAGAAGTTCTTCAGATTTCAAAAATGAAATACTTAGCTGTTGCTATAAAACTTACTTGTGGATCTTAGCAACATTACATACATGTACATGTACACATGTGAAATGTAAACCACATTGATGATACTGTTTTATGTTAATAGTAATAATAAAAGGACAGACACAGAAGTGAAACTCAAATGTCTTAAGCCCCAAGGCAGTACAAAGATTGTGTCTCAGGGTTTTGTTTGTGCAGGCAGAAAAATCCCTTACATACTGCAGAGCTCCTCCTCCTGTCAGCCAAAGCACAGGGCCACAGCCATCACACTACACAGCTGTCACAGCACATTTGGGCACTCTGATCACTCATGGCCTGCTGGGCTCAATGCTTCCCCAGTGCACAGGTGGCAGACATCCATCTATGTCACCAGTTTCACAAGCACAGATCCCTTGGCAGTGGCAGAAGTTCAATAGCTGGTCACAAAAAAACATTCAGAACCAAAGCACCAGAGGCATTGACCAAGTGGCAGTGACATTATGACAGTGGTCAGAAAGGTCACATGTGCAAGTGAAGCTTTGTTGTGAGCTACAGATGCCTGTTATGGTCAGAGGCTCTCAAAAGAAAAGCCAGGCAAATGAACCATCGACCTTACTTGTCCTGAAGAAACATAAATCTTTTCAACTATTGCTAGGGTCAATAGATGTAAACTAGAGATAGGTTCAAGCTTCCATGTTGAGATGCAGTCTGGAATACAATTTCTTTCTTGATGAAAAAATGTCTTTCCAGGCTTGTTCAGGACTGTGAGGCTGGGCTTATCTCTATTGCACAGACCTCACAATGCGAGAGAATGCTTGTCTAAAGAACACTGGCAGAAACACACCACATGTCAGAGGGATTTAAACTGGCAAACTAGTTTGCCTCCTGGCAAACAAAACTTGCAGGTTCAGAGCTTATGATCTCAGGAAAGCAATCCTAAACTTCTTATGAGTGTTTTTACCATACAGAGGCCTTCTGAGGCAGCACTGCAAGTGAAATTCAAGACAAACAACAAGGTATTGACATCCTGAATGCTTTTTCTGGATGTGCAAAAGATGAGAGACTTTTCCCTTCTTGCTTGTATACACAAGTTAAAAACATGCACTCCTTCCTCAGCAGTGACTCAGTTGTTGCATAAGGATTATTTGTTCCAATTGCAGTTAAATCTCTTCAGCACAGACTTACTTTGGGCTATTGCCAAGGCTTTAATGGAAGCTTCACTTAAGCAGCCATAAAAAATCATTTCATTTGTGCTAAGATGCCCCCTGAACCTGAGCTTGTCTGCTTAGCTTGACTCTCAGTATTGCCAGCTGACCCCTGGGTCTCAGAGCTCAATTATTTCTCACACTGCCCCAAAGATTTTCTTGATCTTTCTATTTATCTGCTTTCTATGTTCCTGGTGAATCAAATTCATTTAACTGGCAACTGACCTGGAAGGAAAAAAAACCATGTAATCAAGGAATTATTATGGGAGCAATAAACACAACTAAGTCAAGGGATGGTATCTCCATTGTTGGCTCATATCCCAAGCTGGACAGCCAGCAATATTTCATTTTTACTCAAAACTCACAGCTGGAAAACACCCTACCACAAGCTTTTCTGCCCATGCATATATTTTACTAAATGTATATTGGCACAAGCCAAAAATGATTAAACTAATGTGGGAAACTTGGATGCAACAGGAAAAAATTATAAGCCTTTGGGCTGTGGGAAGGGACTACAGTGCAATGAAAAAGAAGCAGATACAAAAGAGCCACTCAAGGAAAGAAGCATAACTAATAGGAGGCAGTTCAAGCCTTAGATCTCTCTGAGAGCAGCTTTCTGGAGTGCTTCTTGTGTCTTGACTAGGACAAGAGAAAAAGGACAGGTCCCATTGAGTTATTCAAGGCATAACACAGAAAACAGTAATAGAGTTTAGGGTTTAATTTACTATGACTTGGGAGAGCTTGGGATAGATGAGTCTGCAAAGAAAGAAATGTCTCACTGTACAACAAAAACAATTTGTTCACAACTGAAATTAAAATCAATACAGAACAGCTTTTTAAGACTTAAAAAAAGACAACAAGGAGAACAACATAATATGTTAAAAGATATTTAAGGGATTAAGACATTAAACTAAAGATAAAAATTTTAAATGAAGTTTAACTTAAAAGTTGATAAACATCTAACAGGAAACAGTGAATTACAGCGCCAAGAAAAAATAAAACTTGTTAAGCAGATCTATCAAAAGAGATGATCAGTTCAAGATCACCCTTTCAAATATTTTTCAAAAATAAGGTGGTGGTCTCAAATGCTTGGCTCTATGTGATAATAACATAGCTCAAAAAGTTGGTGAAAAGTCCAATATGTGATGTGTGATAATACTGAAGGTGAACTAATTATGTAGGAATGATACAGGGACATCTGCAAAGGAGTATTTACATATTAGAGAAAGCTGATGGCCAAACAGGACACAAAAATTAACAATGTCAATAAGAAACATTGAATTCATACAGACTGAATTTTTAACGCCCAAATTGAAAAGGATTATTATTTTTTTCCCTATTGCTATTTTTACTATTGCTTTCCTAACTATCCAGAAGAGCTGCTGGGAAAAGAGTGTGAGTGTAGAGGACCAATAATGGAAGATGAGTTTTACTCTTCTACATACAGAGTAAATGTCACAATGGCACATAAGAAACAATTTTACACCACTTAAACTACATTTTCTTGGAACAACTAACATCCAGAAGAGGAGAAGCAATGCTTGATTGTTTCCTAAGTACACTGTTGGATTTGGATCAAAATGATATTGACATAGTGACCATGATTATTAAAAAAGACAATCTCCAAGAGAGCAAATCACATCCATGCCAAACCCCAGCATTTAGAACTGGCACATTGAAAGTATAGAAAATGATAGAACAGCTGCAACCTGCTACTGGTTAGTAGCATCTTTCTCAAGAGCATGAAAAACAGGAGAATTTTGGGTCATAGAGATGCAACAAAGCACACTTGGAGGAGTACTGATGAATAAACACTGCACTGATGTTTGCTGTGGAGGAGCTTGCTTTAGATGTCTTCAATCACAGAGTGGTTGCAGGGGCAATTAGGAGAGCTGGATCAAACTGAAGAGACAGTTGAAAAGTTTTATAACAAATCAGTAGAAGTAGCATAAAAAACTGCACCAAAACCAGGTAATTCAAGAGTCCTAAAGGAATTGCGCTATTAATTGGGAGATTAAAAAACCCTCACTGAAATGAGACATATTATCTGACAAATGGAAGAAAGCAAATCTGACGACAATCTATGGAAAGATTTCCATGGGTAAGACCAATAAATCTAACTTCTTTCCAGGAAATCAGAAAAAAAAATACAATAGAAAGAGAAGTGCCTTCAAACCAGATGTAATCTAGTCCTTTTAGGTTTGACTTCTGACACCTCTGAGGACCTACAGGGACAGGACTCACACTACTTCATATTATAGAGTATACATAGCATTTTCTAACATAATTTGTCGGAAAAACTTTAAAGCTTAATTGCTTAGTTGGTGTGATCTAGATCACCAAAACAAATGGAAAAAAACCATCAAACTACCAAAAACCAGTCTTCTTAGACCTGATTGATAATTAGAATAAATAGTAAAAAACAAATTATAATCTGTGTACTTAAACTGATTATGTGGTGGCAACTAATGTACATTGATTCAACTGTTACCAACATCCATAGTTCACAGTTTCATGCCATTGCTTTTTGTAACATTCCCATTTACTCTTCCTTACCTTGTTCTTACTCCTCTGATTTATTTTTCCATTTCTCACTTACCCTTTAACTCAAGCTCCTGTGCTGACAACTTGTGCTGGCTTACACCATTCCCTGTAATATCTGATTATTTTCCCATTCTTGAGGCTTAGCTAGTTTTCAGTATGTTTTCTCATATTTATTATTTTTTTTGTACACCTTTGATCATCCTTGTTTTATCAGTGTCTAAATCTGTAGCCCACTCCCCATATTAACCATAGCTCTAGTTTCACCTCGTGACAGTAAAATACTTTCCCATGACTACTCAAAACTAATTTTGTTTGATGAATTCTGACTCTGATCTTATTATTTCATCAATAATCATTTGACAAAAGAGTTTTCAAATATTTAACATGGCACATTGCATTTCATCTTGCATTTCATAGGCTTTTAGTTTCCTGAGCTTTGATCTTCATTTAGATTGCTGGGTTGTGGAAAGCGCTGATCATATGATAATGCTCTTTTTCACTGTAATGACCATGACCTAATCAATTTAAAGATGATTTGTTCACAACAGTCCATCAGTTAAACAGGTTCTGCAGCTGCATAAGCTGCCTCAGAACTGTGTACCAGTTTACTACAAAACAGAAGCAGCAAGCACATATTTTGATGTTAAACACCACCCTATGTTAGAATTCACATACAAAATAGTTTTATAGTTTTTAACCTTGAAAAGATTGTTAACCTTGTTTATAAGTTTTTGGAATCATTCTTAGTTTATGAGCAATCCAACCATTCCAGAATACAACGTGCAAGGCCAACCAACATATTGCTGTAGCTGCTATAAGTGGAAGACATTAGCAGCTCTATCTAAAGTCATGAAGCCATAATTATCTGCAGCCGTGTTGAAAGGATGCTTGTGAAACTAACAATAACTTCATGTCAGACTATCTAGAAACAATCTGCTAATGAAAAGAGACAAGTGCACCAGCTAGGTACAACACAGTGTGCACAATTGACACATCATGTCATTACAGCAGATCTGAACAAGATCTGCTCACAACTCTGAAACCAAGATTTAGCCTGTAAGCAAAGCGAAACAGACAAGATAAGATTTCTTCAGAAACTGAATATTATGACCACTAACTATCTCCTGTTTTTTAATTATAAAAAAAAAAAAAAAAAAATTAGGTCTCTCCCTCTTACATGACAATCTCTACACAGATGTGTAAGGAGGGTTTTTTTTAAAGAACTATTTAATGCTAAAAACTAATTTCAAGGGCTAATTAATATCCAAAATATAACAATTTGGTATTATTCTGCACTTCTTTTTCCAGAGAAATCAATGATGAAACTCATAAGGAAAGAAAGACTTTAAAACATTCTTATTCTCAGACAGTGGGTTCTAATAAAAAATTAAACCAAACTTCTCAGCCTAAAGATGACCCAGAAGAACACAGAAAGAGAATATAAAAGTTTTTTCAAAGAGAAAACAGTATTCATTAAAAAGAAGGGTAACAAATAAGGAATCTAAACTGGACTTTAAAATGAAAAAGCTCCATATAGACAACAAAAAAAAATTCTCAATGTTAACAATTGTGAAGGGCTGGGGCATCTGGACAGATTTTAAATTTTATGAGATTTTCTTACAATGCAACTTTCTCGGTCACATGACTACCTCACAGATTTTGACAAAATCCAGTCTAATTGCAAATATTAAACAGCAACAGCCAGCAGTAATTCAGTAACCCCCAATGCAGCAGCCTGAGCCTTCCTGAGAATAGCAAAACTGCTGGCTGTCAAGTGAATTACCAACACTACTTCAACTGGAGCTAGAGAGCAAATATAAATTATTATGGTAGCAGGTATATCTGGTTATTTCTCTGTCTCAGAACTACTGAGGTTTTGCTCATTTAGAGACTGGTAAAAGGCTGACCTTTGAAACTTGCAAAAAAAAAAGTAAAAATAATAATTAGTTATACACAATCACCTGTGAGAAGTTTAATAAGTCCAACTGATCCTACCCTGGGGCAAAAGGACCAATCCTAAAATCCTTTCCAGGCTTATTTTCTATTATTCTAATGATCCTGTTAGCTAAGAGAAGGAAAGAAGGGAAAATGTGCCTTGCACCAGTTTCACTAGTTAATGAGCTGCAGAATATAATTATATTTCATTGCTTTTATGAAAATGGATATTGTTAAAGCTATTGTTTTCCAGATACTTTGAACTACAAGAGATCAGGGACTCATATTCTGCATTAACGAGACTCAACATATGCAAGTAATCCAGAGTTTTCTTCCAAAGTTGCTATATGAAGATAGAAGGCCTTCTTTAAAATGAGCAGCAAGAATATTTGAAACACTGATTAAAAAATTCATTAAATGGCTTTAGAAATGGTCTCATGAGTTAAATATCAGAAAACAGTCTACAGATGCTTCTATTTTACCATTCCTGTTGAAACTTCTCACTTCTTTCCATCTTATTCTACCTCTTTAAGTGACAAGCATTGACTAATCAAATGTGAAGACAAGCTACAATTCAGACAGGGGAATGTTAGAAAGATAGCACCATCTCAATCCAACACCTCTGTTACAAAGACAATATCTAACACTTCCTATAAGAATAATTGGGAAGGAAAAAAGGATCCAGAGCAGATTTGCACTGACAGACAAGAAAAATTCCTGTGGAATCTGTTAGATGGCAGCAGGAACAAAAAGTAGGCATATTTCTTCTGTTCTTTGCCCATAAAAACAAGATTACCGAAACTAGGATAGTTTCTTAGCTGACCCTTTGTATCATTTTATCATTCGAGATTAATCAATAACATCACTTTTCTAAAATTTTGGGAGAACACTAATTGCTAAGATCAGGAATGGATCCCTCAGTACTTTAGGTTTAAACTCCTTGGTTTTGTTCCAGGTCTTCAAGAGTTTGCTTTTTTCCCACTGCAGTCAAAACCTTACCTGAATAATAGTAGTAGTAAATTTCCACCACTGCTCTCCAAAAACTCAATTAATTTTAGGCAGCACTTTATGGGACACCAACACACTCAGTTTGATTGCTTCAAGAATCCTCATTTCTCCTGCATTACCTGACATGGTGACTTCTTAGTGTGAGACAAACATTATCAATATCTCCTCGTGCACTTTATGACCTATAAAGATTAGAATGCAGTTTTGCCATTAGGAATTCCTTTTGAGTTTGTTGTATCCCTACAAACCCCTCCCTCACCACATTTTTGCAATGTATATAGAGCTTTAAAGCATGTCATGCCTATTGCAGTAATTGCTAACCAGCCTTAAGGCTGGATTGAATTCTATTCATAAAGCACAGTTAAGTCCCTTAAATCATTAATGTTGGAGCACAACTGCCAAATCTGTGTCATTTCTGAGAACAGAAACAAATGAAACTCCAAATTGATTTTCCAGCTATGCTCCACAGCAGTTTGAAGATTTTGAGCCATTAAAAGCACTTCCTTTAAGGATGGTTCCTTAGCTTTTATTTTTTCTCTCTCAGGTCACTTTAATTTAATCAACAGTTGCCTAATTTACTGCATGAGTTAGCTTCACACACAAATATTAATGTAGGGGAACCTGAAAGGGCTGCAAGCCTTAACGTGATTCAAGGCACATTTTTTCTGTAGGGATACTGGTCCTTCCAGCATATAGGAATGTGTATGGGTGATAACTAAAGTCTGGGAATGGAGCCTGACAGACTGGATGCTCCAGGCATCAGAAGATGACCTTATTCAGGTCTGCTGTTCTGGCCTCTGAGTCTCCTGGGTACCTCCTGCTGAAGTAGGGTAAAAGAAAATATGATGCTCTTTGTCCAGCATCCATACGAAATCTGCTTTTTTTTTTTTTTTTTTTGTGGTGTCTGAACAACAGAGAACCCTTCTTTTGTCACTTCCAAACCAAATATTCAGCTTCAATGCACCACTAGCATTTCTGCTCTGGTCACGGTGTGTGTACAGCATAATGAAGAGCTGTTTCTATAAATCAGGCAGAGCCAGAGCACAGATAGAGTGACAGCTTCACACTCTGGTAAGTTGCCATGATCTCTATGTAAGCTTTAAAAATAGGGTTCATGAATAGGTTGAATAACATGAAAATAGGGTGGGAGCCTGAAACAAAGCCCAAAGGTAAAATGCAGCAGAATATCTACAGAAAACACCCTGATACTGAAACAACACTATGACATTTCCTCTCCTGTCCCCTTCTATCTGTGATCAAGACTACTGTCAGGCAAGAGTATTTGGCAACTGACTATTTAAATGCTTTCTTATTTTCAATTATGTAAAATGTGGAGTTATGAACACTTTGAGCCAAAATGTCCTGGATGGCTCTGATGCAATGTAAATGTGTAAAACTAGTTTTAAATTGGTCATTGACAATAAAGGGGAAAACTCTTTGGAAATGCTGACATCCATCAATATCACACAATTTGAAAATGGTCTTGCCCTTTACTCCTCAAGGATGGAAAGACCTCTTTTGTCTTCTTTTGTGAGAAGCATGTGGAGCCCTTCTAAGAGAGCTGAGCAGCCAGTCCAATTTTGGTGAAAATGAAAGCTGGCTACAACAGTCAGTCAGTGTTAGAGAGCAACAGAAACAAAATATAAAATAGATTGAAAATATAAAATAGATGGGGGAAACACAGCAGGAGGTACCTACAAGCCACTGGAGAAAGATATTGCATGGACAGAGGCAGGATTCACACATATAAACAGTACATAATTACAGTTTGAATCACGTAGAGAGCAAACTCAAGAATTTCAGCAGTTTGCCAAAAAATCAATAGCTAAGTCCCTGATGACTTGCAGAGCTAGACATGAAACAGCTGTTGAGCTTGTGATGATGTTCTAGCAAGATGACTGGTCCATAGTTTTCTAATTGGCCTTTCTGTTCTCAGACACTTCTTTGAAAATGGATCTTTATATAAGTGGTGCCTGTCATTTACCATCTAAGACCTGTTAATAATCTGAAATTACAGTTCCTATGGAGCAATTTTTTTGGACTTCAAAGAGATTGTTCCCCACTGATAGGTATCATGTCAAAATCTACCAACAGAACTGATGCAAATCTGTTGGATCACACAAACCAAGGACAGAACAGATACAAAATACCCATTTTTCATCACTTTTCAGGCACTTTGTCCAACACGAAATAATCTTGCATTTCAAGTTTCACCCCTTCTTTCCAGAATAATTTTTCTAAATTCTTCAGCAATATGGAATTAGGTCCCAGTTTTGGGGTTTAAGTGTTTGGAGATGTTGAGGGGGTTGGGAAAATGACAGCATTCCATACAGGGACCAGTCAAAGACTTGGGAAGATCTGATTGCTTTGCTTAACAGAAATCTCAAAGCAGACAAACTGTCAGAAAACTTGGCAACATATAAAATGCAAATGAGTCTCCTGATTTTCAGCAACACTCAATCTCCAGCTAGGAAGATCACTTTCCTCTTCAAGCAACACTAAGCTCAAATCTGTTCTTATCTAGGTGACTGATACAAGCCAATGGAGTCTCAGGAAGAGATTGAAAACAGCACAGCAACAACCCAGTTCTCTTATTCTCTCTGAGGTCCCACACAGGACAGGAATCACTCCATCAGCTAATGTAGATAAGGAGTTCCACATTCAAGCCTGTCAGCAGACCACACTTTACAAACATTACCTCAACTTAAGCTGCATCTGTATCTGGTATTCCTGTAGCAATTATCCTTCTGGCTGTACTTTAGAATACTTAATTCAATTGGACAGATGAAGACATCGGGTTGTACAGATGCAAGCTGCAAAAGAAGTGCTCTAGAGGACCTCTACATCTTTGGATATGGTTTTGGCAGATGTCCTGATTACAAATACAATCTCTTTAATGTTCAAATTATGTTTTCTTAATGGTCTTTGCCCTCAGTACACTGGCTGTAATTTACCAGCTGTAATCTGGTCTGTGTCTGCTACTGTATTATTGCTCTATTAATATCTATTAAGTCCTGAAATATATTAAAATTCACGTTCAACACATTTTTCATGGAATGTTTCAAGCTAATGCATATTAAATAAAAAGTCTAACAGTCAGGAAGCAAATGACACTGTCCAGAATCAAAAAGGAAAAACAAATGTCTAAACGTGTTTATAAGACATTATTACATTTGGATCTGAGAAGCATGCTAACAAGCTAACAGAAATTTATAAAAGGCCAACAAAGACATTTCTGTCAGTATTTGCAGGAAAATTATACACAAAATAATTGAAAGGTTAGCATTTGTATACCTAACATACTTTTTTTAGAAGGCATAAATAATATTTCATGCCTCATTGTATTCTAAAAGACTTAGTTATGTCTTTAAGTTTTTTAGAATAAAAATTCTGATATTTTAATAAGCATGACTGTCAGTAGGTTTTGGAGAACAAAATAAGCATTTTTTTGAAACAGCAACATAATTTCTATAAGTAAGACATTAACAAATAAACAACATCCTGAACATTTAGAAAGAAGAATTATACAGAAAAGTTTTGACCATATACCTCTGAAATTAATGATGCTATAAAAAGTTGGAGTAAACAAAGTGCATCTAAAATAAGGAAGGAAATGTGTGTGTGAAAGGAGGCACTATACTCCAGTAGATTTCCAAGATAAGAGATTGAAACTATATAGAAATCAGATTTTACTAGCCTGTTCCAGGCATCATGCAAAATATATGGTTTCACTGCATAATAAGACAAAAAGAATCCTCACATGAATTTTCTAATCTCAAGGATACAGAGAAACTGATCAAATAACATAAAATTCATCAATTTAAAAAAGCTAAGTAGTACTGTGTATCAGTGGAGGACTCTTTCCAAGAAGCTCAGCTGGAAGAGAGGAAGTCTACACTCTTGTGTTCAATCCAACATTCCCTGCAGAGAGCACATTTCTACAGCATCACTAAAGCTGAATGTTACCAAGTGGCCCTAATGCCATCTCTGTGATTCTGAGAAATACATACACACACAGAAAAAGGAAAACAAGTCATGAAAGCAATACAAAAGGAAGCACTATTAATACAAAATATGTTGCTAATACATTGAAAATCCTTTATACAGAGATATAGCTTTCTTTACCATTTTCCCTTACCTAATGAATAAAATTAAATATGAGAAAAGTGTTCATTTTGTGGTCATTGCTTTCACAGGCATGAGCAATTTTCCTCAGCTTTCTGAAATGCTACCAGTTCCATGTTCCTTTATTTTTCCGTTTATTTTCAGTTTAATAAAATACATAATGAGCAATATAAGACCAAATTATGTCATAATTCTTGATTTTGCATTTTGTAGATTTTTTTTTTTCAACATTCCTAATATTCCTTACAGAGCATTTTTTAGACTATAACAAGCTAAGGAAAAAAAGACTGATTTAATGACTGTTGTTAGACAGTCCTCTTAAATAGCACATTTTATGATCTCTATATATTTTATCTATTTTCTTTTAATAGTGCATTGTACCATTTCCCTTTTACCACTGAAAAACTCAAAAAGGAAGTCATTCCATGTGCATTCAGTACAATCAAGAAAGACTATCACACAGGAGCAGTTAGAATTTCCACATTCAAAAAAGCTGTCCCAATGCCAGCCTGCAGTTTTCCCTTATTCCTTCATGACTATCATGTATAGAACAACCTGTGATTAGAACTGGAAATTCTGACATCCACAGCAGTGATTAAAAACTGACTTTTGCAGACCAGTTCTAACGTCTGGGTTTTGCAGATCCCAAGGATACAGAGGAACTGATCAAGTAATGGATATTCACAGAAATACAGAATGGTTGGGGTGGAAGGCATGTCTGCAGGTCATGTGGCCCAATGCCTTGCTCAAGAAGGGCCACCTAGAGAGCTCAGTACCCAAGACCATGTCCAGAAGCTTTTTGAAGAGCTCCAAGTAAGGAGAATCCACAACCTCCCTGGGAAATCTATGTCAGTGTTTGGTCACCCTCACAGTGGTCATGTTGAGACTCCTAGTTTTCATCTTTGTGCCCACTACCATTGGTCTTGACAGTGGGCACCCCTGTAAAGAGCCTGGGGCTGTCGTCTTTGCACCATCCCTTCAGATGTTTATACACTTTGATAAGACCTTTTATCTTATGTGAGATGCTCCTGTAATTTCATCATCTTTAGGGCCCTTTGTCTGACTCTCTTTGTTGGGCTCTCTCCAGAATGTCCATGCACTGAACACAGCACTCCAGGTATGGCTTCAGTAGTGCTGAGCAGAGGGGAAACATCACCTTCCTTGACCTGCTGACAAAACTCCCCATAATGCAGCCCAGGATCCCACTCACCTTCTATGCCTCAAGGGCACATTGCTGGCTCATGTTCAACTTGAGTCCTTTTCTGCAAAAATGAATCTGCACATCCTCATTCACCTCTCTAGTTTCTGCCCTTTTGGTGGGTTTGTTTGGTTTTTTTTCCTCCAGTTTGTTAGTGGTAGTACTGGGACACCCATGCAATCAGCTGCATCAACAGCTGCTAGGAATGAGGTCAAATGGCAGCTTTATATCACTATATTTCTGCTTCCAGATTTTGTTTCTTAAATAAATTATTAACTGTGGTATAAGCAGCAGGACTAGAAAGTGAGCCAAGCTCATGGAAACTGGATTTGATCTCTTCAGGAACATGTAGAAAAGCTTCTTCTTCCAAACAATAATTACAAGAATATTCTTAGATATAAGATAGATAGATATAAGAAGATGTAAGATCTTTTTGAGAAAGAGGATGTAATTGCTAAAATACAAGTCAAAATTTCAAGAAACTTCTAAATTACATCCTGAAGTGAAGGTCTACAGCATTCCTCAAGCACTTGCTGTTCTCATCCATGACATGAGCTGTTTCACTCAACAAAACCTTCCACCAGAGCTCTGGTTTATGGGTGAAAGAGTACTGCTATTGCCAGCTCATCTGTCTCTGCAGAGCTTTTGCATCTGTAAGATGAGGATCTTAATCTTTACCTAGTTTGTGTGCTAAAAGATTTAGTTAATTGATGTCTATAAAGCACTTTAGAGCCTAAATGAAAATCTGTACAGGAATGCAAATTACCACTACATCCTCTGATATATTACACAAATACTGCTGCTTTATCTCATCTAAATAAAACTCTCCAATTGAAAAATGAAATTTCAACACATTTACCATGATTCTTTCCTCCTCCTACATCTACTTTGTCCCAGTGACACACAGTAATAATCTACATCTTCCTTAAAAGTTAATGGAAAAAAATTGGAAAAAAACTTTCTCAAATATGAAAGACTAATACTGAAACACCAAGAAATCGGAAGGCTTTTTAAAAACATACAAATGAGTCAAAGCTACAGGATGTCAGTCCCTACCATTAAGGGTATTTAAGCCTTAATATTTTACTTGCTAATGAAGCAAACATGTAGAATAATTACTGTCAAGCACTTAACACATTTTAGTGATGAGGATAGATATCATTTGCTTTAGGAAAAAAACAGTATATGCTGCAGTGATGATTACAGAAATTAGGTACAAAAGTCACTGGGCTTTCTTTTACAGATTATGTTGAAACATGTTTTAGGATACCTTTAAATATTTTATTTTTAAGTCTATTTGAATGCAGTGCATTCAGCTTGTCTCTTTGAAACAGTAAACAGTAAACATTTGCAATGTGCAGTCTTGAAAAATAGAAATGAGACAAGTGAGGGGTAACAATCACACTTCAAAAATGACGGGTAACCCTCTTCATTTTTAAGCAAAAATATGCTGCTTGTTGCCAAGCATGCTTGGCTGAAGAACTAAGAATATCTTCTAGATCTTTCTGAGGTATACAAAAGAACAGTGCAGCTACAGAGGAATACACAAAATCAAATAACACATCTTGAAAAATAGCCTGAAGAAATTAATCTCTTCCCCATATATAACTATACTATCTTCTCTTCACAGGCTGACAAAACAAGCAGGAATACATTAAGCAATTGAAACAGAAGGTGATAAAAAGTTAGGTTAAAATTTTATAAATTGAGCATAGCTTTGGTTATGTGAAGATCATCTTTTTCCTGCTACTAATTCTAAGAAAACTCAAGTTGATTAGAAGCTATACACACTTTCCAGGATTCCTGCATTAGGGCACTGTCAGCTTCCTAAATGCCTCTGTAGTTCCAGCTTCAGTGAAGTCTTCCTTGACTATTCACCAGGTTAGTATCAATATGTTGGGTGTTTGTTTGCTGTTACAGCTCTACATTCCAGAAATATTACCTGTTTGCTACATTGGTAAGAAAAATCTGCAAGAATACCTCCCTGTAATACATCCTGGGGATTTGCTGATTCTCAGGTTCTGTAGCAATATATCCTGATCTTCTCTGTGTGACCTCAGTGCTAGATGCACCAATGCAAAGGTCAAGTGGTTCAGAAAATGCATAAGGGAGGAGACTTATTCTTAGGAAGACTTATAATACTTATTTTGTGAGTATGGGAAGCCTCGTGTCTCAATAAATGAAATTGCAGAGAAGTAGCCTGATCAGATATTCAAATATTCCACAATGTATAGTGATTTCAGCAGAATACTGCTCAATTATTATTGTCTTGCTTTGAGTTTACTCAACCTTTTAAATAGTTGTCCCAAACTTCTGCTCTGCCAAGTACACTCAATTTCACCAGATGAAATCTGAACACAAAGTGAGTTTCCTATTGGTAAAAAAAGTGTTTTACCACTGATTTTCACCAGAATGTCTCACAGCAGTGACTTCTTACTGAGAACAGGAGTAGGAGAAATTAGTTCATTGTTGATTAACTGGAACATGATATTTTTCCTTGCCCATTACTCCTTCATGTCAGAAACATCTATTTCCATCCATTCTATAATTATCTTTCAATAAAATATCACTACATCATTTAATCTTTCTGAAAGTCAGTGGGCAGGTCACTCAAGGCAAACCTCTAATTGACTGCCAGGCTTTCTTATTCAGAGAGGGTATTCAAACTGTATGTAAAGGAGCATGGTAAATGTCTGTCTCAAAGAAGTGAAGATGACAAATAGGTCAACCTTAATTTAGGCCCCACTGAAGACATCTTTAAAAATAGCTGTCTGCAGTTAGAGTGGTACACCTCACCCATTTATTTAATACTTACTCTCTGCCAATATAAACCTAATTGCAGAAATGATCCATTCAGCACAACATAATTTAGGACTAACAGATTGCATTGTAGAGTTTTACAGAAGTCTCTGGGGTTTGCTGTACTCCTGTTGGCTCCTGCAGATCTTCAGGAGAGAAGATTAGGGAGAGATCATTCATACCAACACTGCCAACAGGTGAAACAATGGTCAGTCCTGTTGCTTGGCACACGGCTATCCACAGTCTATTTTCACTGGCTGCAGCTGGATTACAAAGGATCACAACTGATAGTAGATCCATAGCCCTTCAGGCATATGCTGTATCATGGACCAGGGTGTCAGACCTACCAAATCAAACTGACATATTCTGCTAACATAAACCATCTTGCATAGTTCCATTGCATCGTGACCTGCCTAAGAAAAGGTAAAGAATTAATCACCATGATCATGGTAAAGAAAAGCAAAACTTTGATTCCAGATACTGCTAATTTAAACAATTTTTAAAAGCCTTTCTAAATAATATCGATAAACATTGTTTCAATGGCTCTATTTACTGTTTCAATTCTTTAACTACTTGTAAAAGAATTTGTATTTGTATTTGTAGAATCTATATGTATTACACTGTGGCAGAAACTCAAGAAAGTACCCTGTGGAACAACTCCATCCCTATGTTGTCTGAGGACCAGGTAGAAAAAATAAGAAAACCATAAGTAAGCTCAGAGAGCAAATTTTCTGACATTCCACTCTCCAATAGTGTACCCTCGTAGTCATGATGTTTTCAGTGGCTACAATCAGTAATAATCAAACTATTCCTCATGGAGCCCTGCCTTCAAGGAGCCAAGATCCCCACAGACTGCTGGAACACCACAGAGCATGTTCTGCTCAGTTCACAAAGTCAGTGGTCTCTTCCATCCACCAGCACTGCAGCATAGGCTGCACCAGACACACAGGCAGCGAGTCCTCTGTATTCAAACTATGTTTTTGGCAAAGAGACTAATTTTCTGTCTTGTAAGGTGCATGTTTTCATCCACTCCTTTTTACCCTGCCTGTTGCTCCAAAGGATGGCTTTGGAGTGTTTGACCACTCTTCAGCCACACAGACTCACACACTTGGCAACTGCAATTCACCATTTTGGCAAGTGTGGAAACATTAGTCCTCTTTAAATGAGTATTGCTGATCTTTAAATGAGTATTGCTGATCGCACAACAGACAGATCACAGACACCAGACTTCAGCAACAAGATCTTCCTTCTTTTCTGACCCGTGGGAATATTGCCATGGTGTTAATGACTTGTATCTTTTGAAGGCATTCCAGTACACGGGGTACAGGAACAAGAGTCAGTGCATTTTTAAAAGTTTTGGAAGCTGCAATCTTACAGCTCTGCAATACAGCAGTACCACTACCACCAATAGGCCATAAACTTTACACTGAATTTGCAAGGTTTCACAAGTCCTGAGGCTTGTCAGCTGTGTTCTGTCTGAATATATCTTTGTTTCAATTGGAGCAGCTGTGTTTGTGATTCCTCCAGCTGACCAGTTCAATACCTTTAATTTGTTTTACTTTGATTTGTCTTTGAACCAGGACAGTTTTATACAGATAGCTGTAAAAAGTGGTTACTCAATGTATACTGAGATACTTACAAGACTAACATAAGGACGTAGTATGAAGAGATAAAGGTCAAACAGCAGGGTCCTTGAGACAAGTGTGCCTTAAAACATAAGATGAAGAATAGAGATGAGATGAGATGGTGTGAGATGAGGCACAGACTTGGCACTGGTAACTATAAACAACTCAGCCATGATCAGCAGCAAAATGCAGTCCTGGCAAAACTGGGGTTAGAGGTATCTGAGAGAACAAAAAATAGTATCCAGTACATGTAAAATGCACCATACATTGTAATTCCAGATGTCTCATGGAAACCAACAAAGAAAAGGCAAAGGAGAAAAAGTGTGTTAGCAAATGTAGACAAATCATCCCAAATGGTGGATCCTAGAGTGAGGAAGGTGGACATGATATGAACATCCTGTTCTTCCTAGGACAGGACTACAACAGGTGATAGCCCCACCAGAATCAAATCACTGACCTTGGGACACTAAGGAGCAGTGTAAGGGTAAGCACCATTGCCCCAAATGGGCAGAGGCTAAAAAGTGTTTGTAAAGCAATTTAACTGCATTATTATTCTTTCTTTTTCCTGGAAGAGATCTAGATTAATAGTGATTCTTGAATCAGACTGCTAAGATTTCAACTATATTAACTTAAAAAAATCAAACACATACATATATATATATATTACTTATATATACACAGATATATATATATATATACACAAAAAAAATGTGTGTCTTCATTGTCTATAACGATTTGGACTGTAACTCACATCTGTATTTGCTTACATTGCCCCAATGGAGATGGAGGCAGACAAAAGATAGTAAAAAAAAAGATAGTAATAGCAAGCCTAAATTTGGAGTAAAAGTGACTAAATCCAATTACAGTTTAAGTCAGGGAACATGTCCTGGCAGGCCGAAATTAGAAACATAGGTCAAAATACAGCAGTGGGCAATGGGTTCAATTTTGGACATAAAGCTTTCATTGAAATAAGTTTTAGTTTGGCAGGAATTTTGAGAACTCAAATGTCAAATACTTTAAAGTTATTAGTTTTCTCATCACGATTCTCACTGTCTCCTGTAGAGCACAGTTGAACACAGAATATTCATACAATTTAGCTTCCTCCAAGTCACGAAACAAAATTAATTAGAAGACCTTTGTTTCCAATTGCTGTTATCTGTCTAGACAAATTGAATGATGAAACCTTCAGCTGAGAAGTTTTTTAATTCAAGTGCATGGTGAATTCATACAGTCAAAACCAAATATTCTCAAGTGGCTTCCTCTTTTCACATCTCCTGATATGCAGTCATTCAGAATTGCTGGTTCTTCCCAAAAGTAGGGCAGAATTCATACATGCTAAAATTGTGTCTATTATTCAGTTTGGAGAAGTCACTGCTAGAAGCTTTCTTGTTTACAGCATGGAAATTTGTTGGCCTTTCTTCTTTAATGAACATAATTCCAAAAATTCCTTAGCTAGTCAAATTTCTTGATGTGAAATACCAATAAGCAGGCCCTAATCCCACAAAGTTAGAATGACGATAAGAAACTGTCTTTAAACACATTATTTTGTGTCTGTAAACAGGAATTCCCTTATGGAATGAAACTCATTATTTGGTCCAATATCAGCATCTGATTATTCAGGGATATGAAAGGAGACTGGAAATGATTCAGACAGAGCACAACACATGTAAATCAGGCTACAGAATACACACACAGTACATTCTCCTGAGAAAGTACTTGTAATCAGATGACTGCAGAAAGTAAGAGCATGAATTAGAGGAGACAGAACACTACATAATTTCAGGTACTCCACTGCAGCCAAGCAAACTGAAAGAAAGACTTGCATAAGCCACAGTTTAGCTTAACTCACAAATTATCAAAATTAGCTGTAGTTCATTGCAGTTTTTCAACATAGCACCACAATTTGCAAGACCTTTTTTAATTAGCTAAATAGTACAAGCTATGACAGTTTCTCAAATTTTTGCACAGGTTGCATTAGAGATGACAAACATATGAGGAAAAAAAAGAGCTATGCACCTTGAAGGATACCAGTTATGAACTGGACTGGAAGCCAGGAGATGTCAGTTCCATTCTCAGCTTTGCTGATGATTTGCTGAATGATACTGAACAACTTAGTTTTGGTTTCTGTGTTTCCCTAAACATGCTTTACCCATGTTGCCTGTACAGAATTAGCCCTACAGAAATCATTAATGTCAGAACTGGCTTTTGTTACCATTCATACAATGGGAAACACGATGGAAGCTGGTCTCAGTGGAGAGTATCTATGTACTCATTCCATAAACTATTTAACAGCTTAGATAATGGACCTTCTGTAGCCACTGGTTACCCTACATGCAAAATGCATCAGTTCTTTCCTACAACAGTCAGCATATCTGTTCTGTTGTAACCAGGGAGGGAAAAATAATCTTATGGAACACTGATTTCCTCCTTTAAATCAAAGCCTTGGTAGATGCACATGCCACCAGTCCACTTGGAGCTACTGGAGAGAAGTCTGCCCCTCTGCTGGCTACTACCTAGTATTCCATTTCTCAGTCACAAAAACAAGCAGAAAATTTGCTTCAAAGTTAAAAGCACTGAAAATACATAAAAAACACAGTAAGAGTAATTAATTCTATTCCTTTTCTCAATGAAACCAACATCATAAATTATAAATTAACATCATACAAATCCAGACAAAACATAAAAATGATACTTCAAAACATGCTTGAAATAAAGTCAAAAGTATTTGTAAGGCATTCAGTGCAAACTGGAAGTTTGGAAAACTATAAAAATATAAAAACTATAAAAATTTCTGGAAAATTATATTGAAATGGGTTACTTTAAGTGTAGATTGCTATATGTTATTTCAGTGGAAAATTATTATTAGAATTCATACACAATTTGAGTAGAATATATCAAGGTTGAATTTAAATGAAGAATTTTGGATAAAATAACCATGCAATCAGTTCCATTGGCAGTCATATACAGTGTGGATTTGATTTATAATCCATCAGATTTAACCATACTGCATTCCCTTCCTTTATTCTAGCAAAGTGAAACTAACACTGAAGCAGAATAGGAACCGATTTTGAGTGGCATCATTGCAGGAAATGCATCATCTGTGGTGATTCAAGGTGCAAACTGCACCCACTGCTAGGTGATATCTTAGCAATGATACACCTTGACCCTTAACAGAGCTTTGCTACCAATACTGCATCCTTGTATAGATGCAAAGGCAGTGCCTGATGGCTTTCAACACAACATGTATGTGAAAAGAAGATCAATTTTATTACTATTGTTGGGGGTTTTTTGCATTGTCCACTGGACCCCTTTTCACTGCTTCACAGTTTGGGGTATTGAACAAATGACTGGGGGAAAACTAAAGAAAAATGTACACAACATATATCTGTATCAAATTACTTAGAAGTAATCATGTGATGACTATAAAGCTAGCAATTTTCAACAATGATAAGCACCAAGTACATCCTCGTTATTGGAAACAATTATGGTTGCCACAGTAGCAACTGCAGAGAAAAGCCTCTGCACTTAGTAAGAATTCCTAACTAAATTTTAAATAAAACATAGCTTCTTTCCTACTGGAGTAAGATATTTTAATCTACATTTAAAATAGTGAATAAATATTGAAATTCTGGAAGTGTCCTTAAGTACTTTTGATTAGCAGTAAAAATGTATTTAATTTACTTAAGTCTGTTAAAGAGTAAAATGAATGTGTATATAAAATGCATATAAATGTACATTATACATTTTATGTACACAGATCTATACAGCATATGGCTACAGACATATAAAATGAAGACAGAAATAGCAGTAAAACCAGCTGGTTTCAAAATAACAATGATATCAGAAGCAATGCCAGTTGCAAATAGTCACTATTAACGTGTCACATCAGCATTAGAATTTGCTACTATCCAAACGTAAGAAGTGAATTCCTTCTAAATATTAAAATTATACTGATGGTATATAATCTGTTTCTAATTCTGGTACAGTGAATCTACATATATTTTCTGTCTGGTCATGTTACAAAGCTCTTTTTCTTTATACTGAAGGCATATATGAATATAAATCAGGCTACCGAACCATCATTCCAGAAAACCTGACTATGCAACAGCTTAAAAAAATTCTAAAAATAGAGAATATGTACTGTTGAGAATTGTGTTTTTCTCCTAATGTGTAAACCTAGAAGCATTTTACACAATGCTTCTTGTAAAGTGCTTATGCTGTAAACAACACTAAAGAGTATCATCCAGAAATGATACTTGAAGCTGTTCCACATTGTTATGCTGTTCAATGAGCAAAGCTTGACCCTTTGTTAATCAGCCTCTGCTGAAGTACAGGCAGGTTGACTTCATTAGGAACAATTCTAAACCCATGGTTTAGAATCACACATTCACTTCTTTGGCTGGGTAGTTCTTTGTTCCCTTCATAGCAGAGATACCTGGGGGGAAAAGAATTAGTAGGCAGCTGGAAGTAAGAATTTCCCACTATTCACACTCATCAGGCATGGGATCAATCTTTGTGCTGCCAGCAGAAAGCTGATGTATGAGCATGATGTAGAAGCCAAGCAGCCTCAAAAGTCTATCAAACTAAATGGTTCTAGTTCACAGTTTACAACAGTTTGATGCAGAAATCTCTGGGTGAAATTCTATCATTTATGCTACACACAGGGAACTGCTTTGTCTAATGATCCTCTGATTCAAAATTTATGGACTAAGCTGCACAACACACAAATAGAATTAGAGCAGCATGATGCAAAGGTCTCCCACAGATAATCAATGAAGCCTGAATGCAACATAATGCATTTGTGGGACAGCTTTAATTCACGTTGCTGATGTAACATGTCCAGAAACTTCAGCACCATGGAGAACTTGGTGAAAGCAAGTCTTTAACATCACTTCTTTCTCCTTTTCTAATTTCTCTTTAGCTTGTGACATGGAAAATTAACAGAGAAAGTGATGGAGATGCATCTCTCACCTTTATATTGGTGAAACTTGTCTCATAATCAAAATGTGCTATATTGTTACAATTATCCTATGAAAAAAATGATGGAAAGATTTCTCATAATCAATGCTGTGAAAAAGTAAAACTGGTTATTTTGGTTTTGTCTCAAAATTTTACCAGTCTCCAACCCAAGTGTGAGACCTCGTCTGAAATTTTCCCAGACTACTTGTATACAATTTGTTTAACTCAGAGACATAAAGGTCTTGCAAACATTCCTCTCTTCATGTGGTCCCTTGGGAAGCAGTGTTATTTTGATTACTGAAGTACTGAAGGGTATTGAAGTATTCCAGGAATGAGGAAAGGAAAAATAGGAAAAATAGCTCATAGCTTTGCATGCACACTTCAACAATGGTAGATAGAAATCCATAAAGTGAAAGATTGTTATTGCAGTTGTAAAGTGCACGTAAAGAAAAAAAAAGAAGTAAAAGCTGACAGCAAACGTCCACTTAGCCTGCTATGTGGATAACATAATCTTTGATGGGGCACCATATCTGTGCAAAACTTAGAATCACAGAATTGTTGTGACTGGAAAAGGTCTCTAAAGATCATGTAGGCCAATGCTCCTGCCATGGGCAGGAAAGACTATCATTAGGTTCTCAAAACCCCATCTAACCTTGAGCACTTCCAGGGATGTGGCATCCACATCTTCTCTGGGCAGCCTGCTCCAGTGTGTCACCATTGTCACCACAGAAAACTTCTTCCTTGTGTCCAATCTAAATCTACTGCTTTAACTTTAAAACTGTTGTCCCATATGTGATTGCTACAGGCCCTGGTAAAAAATTTTCTCTTCTAAGCCACTTTGAAGTATTGGAAGTCTGTAATAATTTCTCCCTGGACCCCATCTTGTCTGAGCTTTCGAGCCTGACTCCTGTTCTGTGTGTCTACCACCTGCCCCAACTGCAAACCATTCTCTCTTCTCTTGGTCAGTTCCAGCTACAGGTGCTTCTTCCTTCTGCCCATCTCCTTCTGCCCAATCTCCTTCTGCCCAGTCTCCTTCTGCCCAATCTCCTTCTCAGTATTCCTGCATTCTGTCTCCTGTTGTTCTTGGCTCTGCACTAGATGTATTCTCATTTCCTAGCTTCTATCTCATCAGTTTTTCTTTATCAGTTCTTTGCCTAGGCATTACCTTAAGATGATGAGACAAACTCACTTTCTGTTCTAATGTCTAGACATGACCTGACAATATTTCAGATATTTCAGTACTCAATTAAGGCTACTGTTAAGCATGCACCTACTACTGTGGGGTTTTTTGAAATTATGACACTGGCACAGATTTGTTAACTGAAGCATGAAATTTATACCTAGGAGAAAAAAAGCAAACAAAACTTTTCTGGCTAATCCTTGCTATAACACACAAGTTAATAAAGAAAACAACACTAGAATGTTTTTAATATGGACAAGCAAAGTAGGCCAAAGTTTCTTATCTTCAATGCATTCATTCAGTGCTACAAAGGCTAAAATCTTTCAGATCCTTCCACAGCACAGATTTCTAGAACTGCAGGACTCCAAGAAAACATGGAAAACTCAGAAGATTGAGAGGGTTTACAGATACAGTGTCACAGCAAGAAAAACGGTTATTCGTTCTTTTCATATAATTTTCCCATGATTTGTCTTAATAAAGGCTTTCAAATTAACTTTCAAATCTGGAGTTGATACTATGATGAGGCCTAAAAATTTTCTGTATGGATAACCATACAGGTACATGAACATGAAGATTTGACTTTCCCTTATCAGTAAATGGATGTTCTACGAGTAAAAAGGGAGTATTCAAAAAAATAGGACACAACTACAATACTCAGAGGAACATTGTGATTGTTAGTACTATACTGACATCCTGGAATAGCTTTTGCTTTGTCTTGCACGTCTATACCGAAACACCCACCGATGTAACTCTGTACAATTCCTCCTCTAGCCATAGTCATTAAAGAGATCTTGAAACACGTAAGAAAAATTTATCATTTTATGGCCCTGATTTCTGAACACTGAGGTCAATTTCATTTTCCATCTCTTCCCAAACTTTCAGATTGTCTTTTATTTAGTCTGAGAGTTTCCAAAATGCCTTTAAACACCATCTTGTTATGACACAAAAGGATATGTTATCAGCTAAACTGATCAGCTGGACCAAACCATTAAAGCCTAAAAAACCCCCCAAACTAAACAAACCAAACCAAATCAAACCAAACCAACAACAACAACAAAAAAAAACCCTATGCCTCCCCAAAAAACCCAAACCAAGAAAAAAAAAAAAAAAAAAAGGAAACCCAAAAAACTTCCCCTTTACTTCAACTCAAAATGTTAAGTTCACAGTGGCTGTATAAGAATGCTGGTACAAGAATGATTTTGATTTTAGTCACACTGAGCTTAAATCTTAAATCTTTTCATCAAACTGGTAGAAAGACCTGCTTCAGAACTGTAAGAGCAAACCCATCTCAGCCAAACAAGTCTGTGATGACAGATGCTTCTTCTCAAAGATGGAGAGTTCACAGAAGAATGTCTGAGAACTCAGGGCATGTGATCTCTGCAAGGGACCAGAGCCATCTGCCTGCTGTTGAAAACAGTCATTCCCACAGTCCAAATGCTGACAGACAGTTTCATAAACATGCACTCTTTCTACAGGCAGTGTGGACTTCAGGCATTTCTAGTGCTAGGAGACCACTTAATTTTGTCTGTACATCACTGAACTGTGTCAATGACTTGGTATCTACCAGTCAGCCTAAATTCAGATGCTCTTTCATTTTTTCCAACAAAAGGTGGAATACACCTTTCCACACATCTCATTGCTAAAGATAATCCTTAGCTTGAGTGAAGGAAGAGGATTTGCATCAATGACAATCCTACCACATGATCAGATTATTCTGGTACTTGCACCAGATGGATCACTTCTCTGTTCTACACCACACAATGTCATGAATAACAGCCAGGTTATCCATCTTTTATACCTAGCAGTACTAATATGAGCCAAGTCTAGAAGTCTTGATGCTAACTAGTTGCTAAAGAGCAATAAACAGTTTATTCTACATCCTTATCATTCTGACTCACAGGAAAAACAAGCCTAAAATAAAATTTTAAAAAAATTTAAAAACTGACTTATTAACCAAGGTGGGAAAAATGTCTTGTTATGGTACCAGGGAAAAAATAAAATTATCTTTGTTATTAGCTTACTGGTCACCCATGAAATATCCAGAACATTTCTGCAATTCTCTAAAAATATAGTTAGCAATAAGTTTTTCACATCATTTGATTTTGACATGAAGAACTGAATACCTTAGGATCCAAAGCATACATTTTTCCTAATTTATAAGTCATCCTTTCTGTAGATTTCTACCATCACCATGAAGGCTGGACATGTATCTTCTGAATGCAGCCTGTATCTGTACAGATGTAACAACTTGGTTAAAATTATCTGTCTAGCAAGTGTGAAAAGGCACATTGTGACAATCACCATGTGCAGCAGTGAACCATGTCCAGCAAGTGTCTTTCAATCTACCTCACGGCCAAATGTTTGCCATTGGAACTCTCTGTATTATTCATCAATGTGACAAATATTAGTCACTGCCTAACCCCAGGAATTGGGTGAAATGAAAGCTAGGATCAATTGCTACACCCAGTTTTCATGTTGCTGTTTAATATCTGTGGGATCTGTGAGTTAGGAAAGATAGGCCAATACTGCCTCTTCGTGGAAGGACAGCTGACTCAAAAGGTGAAGTGAATGCTGGTCTGTGGAAATAGACTGGAAACTTAGAGTGCCACACAGACCCTCAGCTGGCAGACATCAGAACTGCAGGGGGGTAAATGAAAGACTGTTGCAGCCATGAATGTTCAGTAGTGATGATGATGATGATGATGATGATGATGATAGCAATAATAGAAAAAAAAAATAATAGTAATAGTAAAAAGTACTTCTGTGCTTTGACAAACTTTTTTACCTCCCTGGGGAGAAGTACAATTCAGCAGAATTCTGGTATGACTACTTGCTGGTCAAAACAATCTTTTGTATGTGTGAGAATTAGGAATCTACACGGATAACCATTTGGAAGAAGAAAACAATTAACAGATACCTGGCAACATTAGCGGAAATTGTTCCAGGCGAGAATAAAAAGCAGCAGAATGTCTTAAATCACCTAGATATCATCAAGTCTAAAAGATCTACTTTAGATTCCAGGAGTGTTGGAGCTGTGTACTGTCATCTATTGTCTAGCTCGGTATGGTCTAGAACATTAAAAAAACATTAACTAAATGAAGTACAAATTTGAATCTGTTAGCCATCTAACAGAATTAAAGAGGCACATTATGCTGATTAACATGGTAAAAAATTGCAGGCAGAAAAAGCTCCACTAATGCATTTCTATTTTCAAATTATGGACCATAGACCAAATACAAATGAGGGCTGCCTCAAATAGGCAGAGTTTGGAATTTTCTGTCATTCCTGAGCTATATAATCCTTCTGGAGATAATGCCTTGAGATATTCTTTGAGTAGTTAAAAATGTATAGCTGTCATTAGAGCCAGATTTGACAGTTTTGCTCATCATGAAATAGCGCTTCCTAATGACATAATTAGTTGCTTCTCTATTTCTAAAATTTCAATAACAATGGAATGAATTTCACTGAAGAAAGTTAATAAATTATATGTACAATATATCAATATATGCGTTTGATTGTGAAGCCCTTTTCCTTCTAGACTTATTTGCACTGAAAACATTTTTCTTCCTACAAAATAAATGTTGAAGCATTCCTCACAAACAGACAGGGTCATTTGAGCTTGTATGCTTTTGGCTGGGTTAGAGTTAAAATTCTTCACAGTAATTTGCATGCTGCTATGTTTTGGATTTGTGCTGAAAATGGTGTTGACAACATAGCAGTGTTTTGGTTATTGCTAAACAACACTTACACAGCACCAGGGCCACTTTTGTATCCCTCACCACCCCACAGGTGCTTAGGCTGGGAGTGCACAAGAAGCTGGGAAGGGACACAGCCAGGACAGCTGACCTCAACTGACCAAAGGGATGTCCCACACCACGTGGCACCATGCTCAGCAATAAAAGCTGGGGGAAAGAAGAGGGGAAGGACAGGGCAGTATATTTGGAGTTATGGCACTTCTCTTCCCAATAATTGTGAGACTTGATGGAGTCCTGCTTTCCTGGAAATGGCTAAGCCTGCCTGCTGCTGAAAAACAGAGAATGAATTCTTTCCTTTGCATTGCTTGTACGTGCAGATTCTGTTTTACCTATTAAACTGCCTTTATATCTAGCCAAGAGCTTTTTCACTTTTATTCTTCCCATTCTCTCGCCCAAGAGTGAATGAGAGGGGAGTGAGCAAGTGGTTGTGTGGTGCTGAGGCTGCCCATGGGAGTGAAACCACAACAGAGCACTCAGCTGAACACATCTCCTGTCTCTGACCACTGCACTTTTCCTATAACTGAGTTTCTGCTTGGATTAGGTCTCTTCAAGCAATTTATTAAAAACAGATTTCTGCATGAATTTGGGTATTACATGTGTACTTTAACATAAAAAAAGCAGGATGAAATTTTGAAACTGGTATTCACTGCCTTATTCACAAATAAGGAGTTTGCCCTTTGTGCAGTAGAATATTAAATCAGAAGGTGGAAAAGAGAAAGAGTGGCACGAAGGATGTGAACAGAATAATTTGGAAACATTACAGGGTCTTTTTATGCATGTTTACCAAATTTCTGTATAAATAAGTAATACAATTGGAGTGCTGAGTAATTTCAGGAGATTAGTGATAAATGGGCACAAGTTGATTATTCAAGATAAAGCTGAGGGTCATTATCCTCAGCTGGTCATTAATCCCCATGAAATGACTGCTATTGAGATAGTAATTACTACTATAATGAAAATAGGGAGAAAAAAGCAGCATGACATTATTCTTATGAAGCTGTCCATTTCTAAAGAATTCATGTTTCTCTCACCACCCAATCAAGTTGCTTGAATTATTTTTAACTCTTTATACAGTTTATTGTCCTACTATAATTTTCATGTCATCACCTTACTTAAGGTTTAGTTTCCCATCTTATATTCTTGGAATTTCAAAAGGGCACAGCAAAGGGCAACAGTGATGGGAGAGAAAGACAATGCATATAAATTCCCCCAAACCAGAAAATAAATACAACATATTTTCAGAATTTTCTCTATGAAGTGTGTTCCACAGGGAGGTAGGAGATTGCATTATTATGTTAATTATGCATTTAATAGTCCTTTTAGCCATAGCAGACACACACTAATGCTTTGCTCTAAACCAGGATTCACCTTGTAGCCTTACAGTGTATGGAATGGATAATGTCAATGTCAACTTGGTCAGAAAAAGTGAAGAAATTTGGAAGAAAATGGAAAACATCTTTAAACATTTGCAATTTCACAAATCAAGTTTGTGGTGTTTTTATGTGCCTTCTAAGGACTTCTGAGCCCTTGAAGTTCTTTTCCTTCTCATTTCTACTAGACAAGCTAGAAACATATTATGAGCTGAAGAGAAGGCAATTTGTTTCCTGCTAGAAGCACTGTTATTGTGTTTCCACTGGGAAAGACCCACACATGCTGCATCATTACAACTTAGAAAATTAAAAACCACTCTAAACTAAAAGCTCTTAACGTAACATAAGTTTATAAATAGTATTGCCCTATATATTGCTAAAGCAAACAAGATACAGATATTCATGACTCAAATTACTTTTTTCGAAAGCTGTTCTGCAAGCACTTTTCCAAGAAGGGGATCGAAGGAAAGCCACAGGATGGATTGAGGTTCTGCTGGAAAATTTGCAGTTGCTTCTGAGATGTCTCACTGTATGTAAAAGAGAGGAAGTAGAGCCAGGCTCAAAACAGCTTTAGGCAAGAATGGCTGATGGGATGTTACTGTGAAGGCTGCAAACCAATTAATGTGTAATGGAATAAAACCAGGTAATGGTGGACACCGATAAGTGACTTGCAGTGCAGCTCAGGAAACTGATTTGTTGTTCTGGCTTGCTTATGTTGTTTGGAGAGTTTGAGGTGAAACCTAATGATTCGTATCTACTAGCCAAATGAATCATTCAATACTGGACAGCTATCAAAACTGGACTCTGGCTATTTGGAGAGAGTGTGAGCAGCAAAAAAAAAAAAAAATTGCTTAAGTTCTGAAGGCTCTGAATGGCACTGAGGAACAGGCTTCAGAAAACATGGCAAGTTCTCCGGAAATATAGACATGTTTTTGACAGCCAAGGCTAAAGTATGGTCTGTCAGCTTTCTGGAGGAAAAAAATATGTTATTTGGGAGTAAAACTTTGTCTGGGAAACAATTAATAGTGACAGAGGAGCCAAATATAATTATGCATCACAGCAAATAGTAGTATTCAAACTGGTTTGCATGGACAGGCTTTGGTAGTGGAGGGCTACAGGAGAGGCTTCTGTGAGGAACTGCCAGAATCTTCCCCCATGTCTGACAGAGCCAGTGCCCATCAGCTCCAGGACTGCTGCTGGCCAAGGCTGAGCCAATCAGAGATGGTGATAATGCCTCTGTGATATCAGGTTTAAAAGGAAAAAAAAGTTATTGTTCAGATTTACTTGTGCTCAGAGAAGAGCAGGGTGAAAAGAATATGTGAAAACAACAACTCCAAGGTCAGTACAGAAGAAAGACACCAAGGTCTGTGCAGAAGGAGGGGCAGGAGGTGCTCCAGTGTGCAGCTGAGGTTCCCCTGCAGCCCATGGGGAGAGAGCTGTGCCCCTGCAGCCCTTGGAAGTTCATGGGAGTGCAGAGATCCCCCTGCAGCCCTTGGAAGTCCATGGGAGTGCAAAGATCCCCTGCAGCCCTGGGGGAAACCCACACTGGAGAGGTGAATGCCTGAGAGGAGGCTGTGAACCCACGGGAGCCTGTGCTGTAACAGGGTCCTGGCAGGGATCTGGAGACCCATGGAGAGAGGAGCCCACACTGGAGCAGGCTGTTTTGGAAGGACTGCAGCCCACGGAAAAGTGACCCATGTAAGGGCAGTTTGTGAAGAACTGTATCCCATGGGAAGCACTCAGGCTGGAGAAGTTTGTGGAGAGCTGTCTCCTGTGGGAGCAGCCCCACAGTGACTCCTCTCTCTGAACAGTGGAAGGGACAACCTGTGATGAATTGACTGTAACCCCCATTCCCTGTCTCTATGCACCACTTTGGGGAGGAGGTAAAGCCCAGGAAGGAGAGAGGGAAGTGGGGGAGGTAATTTTAAGGTTTGTTTTGCTTCTTATAATCCTGCACTGATTCTGATCGGTAATAAATTCAACTAATATCCCAGGTCGAGTCTGTTCTGCCTGTGACAGGAATTGGTGAGTGATTTCTCTCCCTGTCCTTATCTCAATTCATGAACCTTTTGTTATATTTTCTCTCCCTGCCCAGTTGTAGAGGGCAGTGACAGAGCAGCTGTGGTGGGGATCTGGCATCCAGCCACGGTCAGTCCACAAAAAGCATAGTGAAAAAACAAGTTGCTGGTGAGAGACCAACAAGAGGGCTGCAGTACAACTGTCTTGGATCTGCCAGCTAAAGCCAGGACATGCTGTAGTGACACACGTGCAGTGGAGTTGGGCAAAATCTGCAATAGCTTTATATGCACAACATTAACAAATCTAAGCAATTCAAATCTAGACAACATACATCTTAGCTTCCAAGGTGATTCACACCTATGAGATTTCACTCAATTCCCCCAAAATTCACTCCAACATCAATTTTGTCTTTGCTACAAATCCCACAAAGAAAACACGGATCAGCACTGATCATGGATAACATACTACAAGTGGTGCTAAAGAAATTGCGTGACTCAGGGGAAACAAAACGCACTTTCCAATTTTCCTGTGCTCCTGTGAACATCAAAGACATAGCACACCTACCAATGTGATTAAGGATGAATATTCTTGGCCTTCTCCAGACCTTACATACGTGTTAAAATGTTCTGCTTGCTCTTTCACACTTTTCCTTCTGCAGGATTGAGAAGAATTCCTTATACAACTGTCATCCTATGTAGCTATGAAGGATAATTTTTTATGCCTCCTTTAAAATAACATTTTTAAAGATTTAGAATCTTGAGTTAGTTTTCTGCAGAACAGCTACTCTCTAAGGAATTCCAGCAGAGCAGAAAAAAAGTTCTGAATAAATCAGGAAAAAAAGACAGTTAATTATTTCAGTGCTGTTAGTCCCATGTGCATTTCTGTGGCACTCATATGTTGAAAGTACCAGCATATGTGCCTGCAGTCTTGAAGTATGCTCTACATTTCAGCAATTACATTTACAGCAATAGGACACAAGGGAATGAAATGAAGTTGTGCTAAGGGAAGTTCAGATTGGCCATGAGGAAAAGGTTCCCACTGAAACTGTCTCCCCAGGCAAGTGATCACAACATCAAGCCTGTCCAAGTTCAAGGAGTATCTGGATGATGCTCATGGTCATATGGTTTAAGTTTAGGAAGTCCTGTGAGTAGCAATCCTTACACCTCCTTTCAAAATGAGATACACTGTGATTCTGATTTCCTTTAATAGATACCTTATCTCTGTAGTAGTTCTTGTAAAAAAAAAACCACTGAAGTCCCTATTCAGCATATTCACCTCCTTCACTACAGTTAATTAAAATAAGACACTTTTTATTAGTCTGTTTGTGAGATAAATGTCTGTAAAACTACAACACATTTGTATAATTATAATAGGACTTGGTAGACCTTGATGTCTTTTTCTTTTTTTTTTTTTCTCATAAGTTGTGCAATACTTTTTCTAGAGCATCAAATCTTGGGAGCTTGTCATTGGGGCAAATTTTTTTAAAATACTTGAAAACATTTATAAAGAAGTTTGTTAGACTTCATGGATGAAAAAGCAATTTGTAAACATAATTCAAGTACACCCTGAAGGTTTAAAGATTGAACCATTATTTTATTTTGGGAGTGTTGAATCATAATTTTCAATACTTTGAGCTGGCAGCTGCAAGACACTTGTAAGCTGAAATACCAATTTAATGAGTAGCCTATAGAAATATTCAGACCACCATAAGAAATTTTCAAGCTTGAATCATGTAAAAATTCACAAAGATAAAAATAACTGAAAAATACTGCTGAGACACCAGGAACTATAAATTCTTAAAACCTCTTAATGCTTATAATAGGAAGGGTAAGGGGTGGGGAGGGTTTATGTTTGTTTATTTGTTTGTTTTAGAAAACCTAACTGCAGTGTCCCAGAATTTAAAGTGCAGTTTAACAAAGACAAGAATAGTCTTACTTGATTGAAGTAGTTAATGGTTATTTGCATTAACAAATATTTGAGATGATAAATAATAGGATATCAGGTGAAAAATATGAGACATTATACAGTTAATATGTTTTCTTTCTTGTGTCAAAATTTTCCTGCAGGAAAGATATACCATCTTGAGGAGAAAGCATTTGCCCAGTTTCAAAGACTACCACTTTTTTTATCCCTTGACCTTTAGTGCTTGTAAACACTTATACTAGCTTTTGCACCATACTCTAATATTTTGCTAAATATATCAGCTTTATCCTTTAAACCCTGTAATGGCAGAGTGTTCAAATAAAATATACTTTTATGTAATTAACCTTTTGTTCAGATGTGAGTTTATGTGGGAAAAAATGTGAGGAAATTGCTGCCACACTTGTATGACTCTCTCATCTGAATGAAGAAAACAGGTGTGGCAAAAAAAAAAGCTTAGATTATTTAATATGCCCACATACATTTCTTCCAGTCCATTCATCCATGTATTATAATAAACCACATACTGCACTAAGTTTAAAGTGAACTGCAGTCACATAAACAGGAAGATGATACATTTGGGTTTAGCACATCATAATTAACCTTTTCTTTTTAAAGTGACTAGACTGACCTGTTAGAAGAGAAACTGTAATAACCACTTTCCTCTAGAACCCCTTCAATTAGAGTCTACAACATAAAATAACTTAATTTCAGTGAAATATGAGTAATATGAGTGAAATAAGAGTAATAAATGAATACATATAGGTAAATATGCAGCTTACCTGCAACTGCTCATATGTCATCTCTTCTGCCATGCCAGAAATGCCAAGAATGCCTTAAAGTAAAAGGCAAGTAATGTTATACTACTGAATTTGGGATTTATGCTTCCTTATCAGTTTCTTAGCAATTCCACTACAAACATGATGACAAGACAAATGCTTCATGATCAGTAACTCCCACTGAACACGATGAGCCCCAAAATGTGGGGTTGTGTTATGGCATGATATGAACATTTGACCCACACACATTATGGAAGTATTCTAACCATAATAAAATAATAGAATAAAATAATTTAAAGACTTCATGTAACAGAACTCAGAAATGCAACTTTCTTATTTTTTCCCATATACAGTGGAAATTTACAGTAGAAAGGGCACGTAGCCAGCAGCAATTTGTGAGGACAAAAGTACTGTCTGCAGGTTAAGAGATTGAAAAATTACAGATAATGAGCATCTCAACAAATTGCATTATCATCTCCAGGAACAAAATAATGCTCATATTTAAAGTAACTGTTAGGGACTCATTTCCTACTCAAACATCAGTCTTGATACCTAGTATTAATTTTGGTTTTTGCAATAAGCTATGGAACAGATATGCTATTTTCAACACAAAGGCCATCAAAACTAAAGTTTCTCACTCTTTTTTCTGTCACCACAGATTTTAATGTTACTCTATCCTCTAGTCCATGGATTGCAACACAGTTTTTTCTGTATTTAGAAGGATGTAAATGGCACAATTACCAAAATACAGGCTGCATATTTCCAAAGTAGAATTTACACTTATATTGATATATTTTCTAAAGTATATATACATATATATATGTGTGTGTGTGCGCATGTGTGTGTGTGTGCATTTTTTCCTCCTCAAGTTTGTATGGTTTGATCTAGCTATGTAATTAAATCAACCCATTACAACTGTTTCAAACATGACAAAAGAACAACATAAGGGTTTAAACAGAGTTAGTTTAAAAATCATACTCAAGGATAGGTAAATCCTAAGTATGACATTTCAGTTACAAACATTTGTATTAATTTTAATGGATTAACCATATATTATTTGCATCTTTGACATTTCTTTATAATTTCAAAGTGTCCTCTCTTTAATCAGTAGAAAGTTCCAGCAGTGCTGAACTGTATCTCTTACCAGGAATTAAACAAAACAAAACAAAATCCAACCAACCAACAACCCCAAAGCAAAAACAAACTCCCCAGAAAATCAGTGTGGTCTGATTGTCTTTAAAGACTGATCTTGGTGAAGATAGTCCTTCTGCTTTGACACCATACACTTTATTAGAAATATATATGCCACTACAGAAGTTTGTGATGGTTTGCTTACCTTTTCTATCATCTGGAAGCACCATATTTCCACCTGAAGAAAGATGTACCCCATGCCCATCTGCTGTGAAGATATTGGGTTCAATCAGTTCAGAAGAACCTTGCAGCAGCTCAGGAAGGAAAAAAAGAGACCAAAAAAATAGAGAGACTTGAGAAGTCCATCCTTCCCATTTGCCAAAATTTCAGACTTCTAGGAGGCACTTTACACTTTCTTATGTTTCCCAGTGCAGTCAGAAGTCAAAAGAAATTTCAGTACTTCTTAGATTAATGAAAAAGTGGCTAACACAATTATTAACATTTTATCCTTGTCCTTTTTCTCTACAGAAACACTGAACATTGCAAGCTGCACTTAGTATAAAGCACTGAATTCTTCAGATGATCTGTATAAAATGTAACAAACTATTAATTTGTGTGAAGATAAACAGGAAAGTGAATTCTCTCGAGCCTGTGAGAGAAGCAGCTGATGACTCTGCTTTTTAAAATTGTGGTTTCAAGTCAAATTGTTAGCCAATATTCAATTCCCATTAGAGGAATGACACACCTTTGTAATCTGAAAGTCAGTTCAGCTACTTGATTATATGAGCAATGATACTGACATTAAACTTAAAAACATCTAGTTTTGAAAATATCCACTGGTAACAACTCTGACAGGACCACCTTCATGTACAGGATAGAAACCCCAGTTATCCATTTCTGCAGCATGACAACACTTCTACAGTGACAGAAACAGAACAATCTCTGTTGTTGGAAGACCTTTACCCCACCACTGATCAAGGTAGGAATCTTTTTGTCTGTAATTCTTATTAGGTTTTCTAATTTGGCATAGTTAAAAACCCATTATTTTAAAATTTTATTTCCAGAAATTGCACAACCTTATAACAACATTTGCTGTAAGAGTTCAACCTCATTCTTTTCTCTATTCAAGTTCCTGCCATTACCTCCAAATGATATCCAAATGATATTTCCTTCAAGGTAGAATGCCCAGAATTGCATTCAATGTTTCAAACATTTTCAATTTACATTACCATTTACTTTTTAAATAAAGTATTTGTTCTCTTTTCTACAGGTTTACATTGAATGGTTTTGAAGTTAACACAATTTTACAGTTGATAACATTTACAAAAAACTTCCTTTATCTCTGAACACCTAAAAATTAGGTTATTTTTATAATAAACACTTCCTTTTTCTTAGCATATTTTTGGACATCCTTTTCTGAAAACATCCACTCAATACACAATGAGCAGGGATTTCTTAGATTTAATATTATGGCTGAAATACAGGAATTTTTTATTTAAATCCCAATTTAATTTACAAGACAGCATGAAACTGATAGCTCAGAAAGAAGCATCTTTAGCACCTTTCTAATGCACTACCACTGTGCCACCTTCCAGGAAGTTTTAGCGCCTCAGGTTGATTATTACAAAAGCAAAGGAAGGATCTGACATTTGAGATCAGTCTGTTTTGTAGCAAACAATGACACATAAGATTCCATAATTCAGTGGAAGTAGCTAATAATCAAATTAAGTTACAGAACAGAATCATTTGAATGACAATAAATCACCTTAGTCATCAAATTTAAGGTACAATAATATATCTAAAAACTGCTTTATCATCAATTCATAAATGAAATAGCTTCAGTCTCCCACTGTACACAGATACCAAGGAAGTAAATTCCAAATCCTTTGCTGATTACAGTCCTCTCAGGAGATTTTGAAGGGACATTTGGAAATTCTGACATTAGTCATTATCTCTTTCTCTCTTGGAGAACATCCAGCATGTCACTGGAAAACATGCAAGCACACTTCTTCAGTCAGGCCATTCTTACAAATCTGCAGTACTTTTAAACTGATGACACACTGTGCAACAACAGGACAAGGCATGTTATATTCAAGGTACTCTGGGACACTGCTTTCTTGGGATTAATGGTTTGAGTAGGAGTACAGTACAAAATACAAAAAAATATTAAGGAACTATTAACATACCAAGAAGAGCTTGCATAAAGTAAGAGCTTACATAACCTCTAGTTACACTGCCCTTCCTCTTGGCTTTTTGAGCTCTAATGAGATGAGGTCTGGTTTTGTGTATTAGGAGCTAGCAGGTCCTTTCCATTTACACAAAGAGTTTTATTGACAAGATACAAACTTTAAAGTGACCTGCAGGAACTTCTTACTTAAGGAGACTCCATGTTTACCCAATATATGACAGCTAGAGAATATTCTAAACATTTCCTTTTGAAAATGAACTCCTACATTTCTCTTTTTGTGATATTAATATCAATAGTATGATGGAATAGAGAGACAAACTTGACCACAAGTAGTAAATGGTGTGCCCCACCTTTTTGATTTCTTGTTTCAGTTTACAAGGATTGCTCTGCTGACTGGAAGGGATTTCTTAAATCTCTCAATGATTCTCCTTTTCAAGTTGCATTGCAAAGCTGGAGGAAGCTACATGAAACAAAGAAATACACTTCCACCATTCAGTTACACCTGCTATAAAAAATGACCCATTCAGAAGTGCCATTATTGAGAAATGTAGCTACTCTGCAAAAAGAAACATTGATATCTAAAGGCATGATGATAAACAACAGTATAAGATTTGATTTAATGGCATATAAGTCTCCTTTGTTTGCCCATTCTGTTAGGCTTAGCTTACCATGTAACTCAGTTCCTCTAGTCTTGAAGGTAAACATCATTATTAGCCTTACACTGGTAAATGCCTCCCTGATCAAAGTGCTAGTGTTTGGGACAATTTTTACAGATGAAGCACATAGAACTTTACACTAGATTTCATGCTGGCTATAATGGGTTGCTTCATTTGACATTAATGGAATATTAAGAAGCTTAGACCTTCATTCAATATGCATAGAATGGCTTCAATGGCCTCTTCTAAGATCTTTATGGGTCTTAATACAATTCAGAGCATCCCTTTTGCTGTAAACTTCCTGAGGGAAGCTTACCTTTCACTTGTCTATCAAGCATAACTTTATATACTTTTTCCTCCTGTATCTTTTTGGTTGAAAAAGAACACATCTTTCATCTATATTTACAAAAAACAAAAACCCAAACAAAAAACCTTGCAAATCATACTCTATGGTACTTAAAGTTTTCAATAGAGAGTTCAAAGGATGAATTTTGCTTTCAAATAATTTTTATGCTCCACCAGTAAATGTACAGGTTCAGCTGTTGGTCACTGCAATGACCAACCCAGTCTGACAACCATCCTATGGTATGTACTACCCTTTTGAATTTATTATTTTCTATACTGATTCTGCATTGTTGTTTATACCCGCAGGTACTGTTTGAAAAGCTATTATTTTCTACCATTTAGTATACACTTTTTAATCATTTCATTGCTATAAATTCATGAAGTACCACTCAACTGAATTCAGGAACCTTTTTGACTACTTAGGGAGTTGCTGACCACTAATGATTCACATTCAAGCACTGACACAGTACACATTATAAAGACGTTTATCCCAGTGAACAAATTACTGCTCTTAGACAGCTATAAATCCAGAATGGCTTTATTGGCCTCACAGGAGTCCTGATTTGCTCTGACAAACCAGAGATCAAAGTCACATGCTAAGCACAAAAGACTTTTCCAGACTGCTGGCATGCAGATTTTTTTTTTTTTTAACAGACAGATATTACTATTTTTTCATGCAGATAAGGCCTTACACATATGCTTTAAGTCAGAAGTTGAGTGTTCCTTAGCCAATAAGAGAGTTAAAAAATGATGCCTTAGGAAAGGCCTACAACATATTCTATGGATTACATACCACTGCAATCAAATGTGTGTAGTTAATGTACCATGGACATACTGGGATATTCTGAAGCAGAAATGGTAAAGAACAAGTCCAGAGCTTGAGAAACTTGGAGTTGCCTCGGGCAGAAGTACTCAATTTTAGCTTTTGTTTTAATGAAATCAGTTGTCAGATCAGTTTAAAAAAACCAAAAAAACAAAACAAAACAAAACAAAACAAAACAAAAAAAAAAAACAACAACAACCAAAACCAAAAAAAAACCAAAAAACCCCCCCCCCAAAAAAACCCACCAAGGATTTACATAATGCTTTTTAAAAAGCTTTCTCTTACATTGTTTTCCAGAGATCACTCTGATTCTTGTTCCCATGGAAACAGGGAAGGCTTCTGGCAGCCAAGAACTAACGGGCAGGAACTCTTCCTCGCAAACTTCAGTTTAGAACTGTCAGCTGGAATATGTAACAGTTTGAGAAAACAGCTATGTATTACAAAAAATACTCAACCTTAGATTTGCAAGAACATAAACAAGTGCAAGGGAGGCATGTGGAACACAGTAAACAAGTACAGGTATGGATTCTGGTTTCTCTGAAATCAGAGAAAAGCTGTTGCTACAGCTTCAGTGGTCAATTCTGAGCCAGTTTTTGAGTTGCTGTTAGTTCTCAGTTCTTGAGCAGCTACATTACAATAACTCATATTAATTAGTAAGCCACTTGAGAAAACCTTCAACAGAGAGGACAGGCTCACTAATGAGCACCTTGGACAAACTCCTAATATACCACGTAAAAACTGAACTGCCTCATCTCTGCTGATGGGAGAAGGATATAATTTCCAATTATTTTAAATTATGTTTATTTCCTTTGTCTCTGATAATTTAATTCTTGTATTACCTGCTCTGATAAGCTCAACAACTAAAAAGAAAAATCAACAAAATACAGACATGTAAAGCACACCCAAGTTCCGTTATGTTGATCTGTCCTAAACAAAACCAAACAAATTTGGCTGATCAATCTCAAAAGCCCTGAGGTGATAAACATCACATCCCAAATGTAAACACTTCATTTTGGAAAAAAAAAAGCTGTTTATTTGATAATAGCAAATTTTTCAAATAGCTGCATGGTAGCCATCTTTCTGCAGAATAAAGCAGTTGCAATCACATTTTTAGGTGAGAGTTCAAAGCAAGTTTTATATCAGCTCCATTTTTGTTTTGGAATCAGCGTGAAATAACTTCAACTCTCTCTCATTATGAAACAGTTGAACTTAATTTTAAAACAAGTCTTAAATTTGAAAAATATCTGACATTTCAAAATAGTTAACATATTCAGGATTTCATCTGTTGCACTAAAACTCCCAAGAGAGTATTACTATGTATTGATAATTAAAGTATAACTTCAAAGTTATTTCAAAACTATTACTAGAGAGGAAAGCATTTTATTAACTCTCCATGTCAGTATATGATAGTCCCCTTAAGTAGTTACATTGTTGGTATGATAGAATGTTGTAAAAACACTTTACTGTACAATCCATTTTTCTGAGGTGAGCCACAGCTTTTTTTTTTCATATGACTCAATTATTGCCATCCTCCACATACTAATATTCAAAGTTAGTCTTTATTTTAATGATATATTTTTAAAGCATCCTGCCATCTGCAAAAATGTCAAGTTCTGTTGTTTTTAAAGAACAGTAACTAAATTAGCAGCACTTTGCAGTAACATCATTTTGACAACAGCAAATGACTAAAAAGTACAGAATGTCAGGAGCAACAGCAATGTATACTTGAGTGATGAAGATAATTTTGTGCAGCTGAATAAGAATCTGCTGAATGGGGTCACTGATCTGATGCACCTTTCTTTGTGATGCAGCAATTCCTGCCAACGCTGTAGATGACAAGAGTAAATCAGGAGGGCAGCTCATTTTGTTGCCTTAGTACATTAATAGCATACAGTGTCTAAAACTCCTAGATATAAATACCAAGTTGAAATGCTTGACTTGTTTTCCCAATAATGGTGGGAACAAAAAAAGGATAATCTAAAACGTTCAAAATTTAGACAATGTAAAGTGACAAAGTGTTTCAAAAGAAAATCCCTTTCTCTGAATCACTAAATTACTCCATGAGAAAAGTGGTGTTAATGTACCTCAACAATTGTTAAAATTTTGTCACATTTATTCAAAAGGATAAATATATGAGAAACATAATTTTCTTAACTGATTTTTTTTACATAGACTAACACAGTATTTTAAAAATCCTATAATTTAGGATTTTTAATCTTGTGTATTAAAGTCATATACATTGTCAGGCCCAGAAATTAAACAAAAGCTTATCAGCAAACTTCCACTATAAAACAACGTACCACTAAAGAATATTACTTTACAAAATAATCTTTCCAAGTTGACTATTAGATCTGGAAGCTAGGCAAAGAATCTTGCCCGAAGTATTGAACTTCAGCCAGCAGCCCTGTACCTCTCATAAGTACAATTATCTCTAAACTACACTTCAGAGGCTAATTTAGATATTTAACATTTACTCTCACAGAAACACCCTGAGGATCAACAAGTCTTATGTATAAATTTACAACCACAAAGCTTTTCTTCTTTTTTTTAAAATTTTTTTTTCCCAAAGTGATCTTATGTCAAGATTAAAAATTCTACTGAAAAGGTGATGAAATCCAAATATCAACATTAGCCAGTCCACAACAGAACTATTACTACTTTTTTACTGATTAATTTCTGTGCTGGCTACTTTAATAACAAGAAAGATAGTCACAAATATTAGTGTCTAAAGACCATCCAGATGTGCTCTCACAGAAATAAAGCGGTACAGAAAACACCCTTCTCTACCACAGGGAGACACATTTCTAGTAGGATCAGGAAGACATCATCATCAATATTGCTGGGGTTTTTTGTTGCACTGCCTTTTGGCAGATGTCTTGAGAATGTCAAGTGAAATTCAATTTGATATATTTTCCCTAGGTCTTCTCTTACTAATCAGTAAGAGGAAAAGAAGCTTTGTATTTCCTCTGAGTTGCTTAAAGAGCAATGTAAGTTGGTTCTGTTCAAAGTGACAGTGGAAGTTGTGTTATAATAATCTAAAATGTATGCCACCAGAAAAACAATTTTGATTTAGTTCTTTTGCTTCATTTTCACCTCTCTATCAACTGTTTCAATACTGCTATATTCAAGGTCCAAAAGAACCCAGCATGGTCTTGCCAATTATAAACTTAAAATCTTCAGTTATGTTAGGACACTCATGAAACCTTTACTTCTTTGACATATTCCCTTTTTCATTACTCCCTGTTCTGTGGTATTTGTCGTCTCTTTTCCTGTCAGTAGCTTGTACTACAAAAAAAAAGTAAATAAATCAGGGCCTTTTCTTTTGTAGGTCTTCAATTTTTTTTTCTGAATAGAAATATGTTCAGAATGATAACTGCAAACACAATGACCAATTAGGACATAATTTGGATTTCCCTGTTATTCAACTTATGGAGCTTTTTCTTTTCTAGTATCACAGCAACAATATGACTTAAAAGTCTAGGAGGACCAGATTTAATGTCTACTTGTAGTATCTGTGTGCTTCAAAAACTTTAGAAGTTCCCACGAGGTCCATACACTCCTGAGCACTCCAAGTTCCCTGTTTGTTTGCTTTTTTTAAATACAGAAGTATAGCATTATTTGGAAGATGAGGGCATATGTATGAATAGGCTGCTGAAGACTTTTAAGACTTTTATCCAAAAGGAAAATATCACTGGCAAAAGATAATGGATTTACTCAAATTACTCACAGAACTGAAAATATCAACAAAGGCTAAAGTATTTTTCTGTAAATCATTATAGCTTGCAGACATTATGTTTAAACTGTGTTGTTATTCGATGGCACCCTTTAGCAAACAGCACTGAAACTGCAGAGGGTTGACATCAAATTTGAATCTGTACTGCATAATTAAAATTCTTAATACAGTTTTTATATTAAAAACTGTAAGATAGAACTTAGTACAGACAACAAGCACATTTTTGTGAACACCAGTATCTTAACTGATAAAAATACTTTTATTTCAAATATTATTTAATTAAGACAATGTGCATTCTGAAATTACAACTTAGCAAGTTATGGCTCGTGGAGCTTCTCAGTAAAAGGAAAAGTACTTCAAACAGAAAACTTGTTTCATCAATCATGATGCATAAATACATGATAATTTTCAAGGGCTGTATGAAATATTCATTTTACAGGAGAAATTCTCATTGTATTCAGCAGAAGTTTAGCTGGGATAATGACAATTAACATGAGATCATACCAATTCACTATTGGAATTCATGCTGTTATGAAATACCTTAATGATACTTCAGATAATATATTTGTATGTGAAATGCAATTATCCCTTTTTCTAACATTTTAAAATACAATTGTAAATAAAACCATTATATTTCACATTGCAAAGAGCTACGACTGGTAGACTGAAACTGCCATCTCATCATGAACAGAATTCTCTTAGTGTGGAACCTGCAGATGAGTGAAGGTACTCTCAAAAGCAGATCAATAGACATTAAATAGGAAGAAATGAAAGAGGAAACACTCTGTATGCAACAGGAGAATAATGCAATAATGTTCAAAAACTTGAAAATCATTCAGTTTAATTCACGTTAAAGTTTGAATTTCTTGCAAGCACAAAATTACCTGATCGCCATCTTGATCCAGAACCATTAACACAATCTCTATAATTACTGAAAAAAAAATAAAAAAGTTTTAATTCTGTTTGGCATCAATGATTGTAGGGAAAATATAATTATTCCCTGACTCCTTCTCATGTTTCCTCTAAAGCAAATCTGTCCAAATTCACTAGTTTACAACTGTGCATTTTTAAGTCACATAAAGGCTGGTTTACTCTATATGTCCAAAATAGAATGACTTCTACTAAATAAAAGTTTCTTTCCTTGGTCACTACTAGTAAAGTGGGGAAAAAATTGACATTACATCACCAGGACAGCAATACCTCAACATCAGAAATACAGGTCTATGTGTTTCAATGCTAGATCCTTCTCTAAACTCTAGACAAATACTTTCCCAAGCTGCAGATTTCACTAGCTGAGATAAGCAATAACAAATGGGTACAGATACCAGGGAACTGAAAGAACAAACATGATGTCCTGATGGATGGTAGCCATGATAGCCCAAACAGGGCAAGAATTTGTATCTACTTTTGTGGCAGTAGGGAAAATGACAATTTCAAGGAGTAGTTACAAATTAAGACAAGAAAATTGTTTTGCTAATGATTTTGTGCAGGGCAGAGATTTGGATAGCAGTGAATCTCTACAAAAGAAAGAAAATGTGCTTTCTTCAATGCTCAAGCATGGGGAGGCTGCCATTACTGACTGCAATAGGACAAAAGATGTAAGGCTAGGAAGTGATAAGCAGAAGGCTGGATGGTGTTATGCTAAGAACCATTCTGAAAATAAAAATAAAATACTGCATTTGAATCAAACAGGGTCTGTGGAGAAACACAGGAAAAGGATCAATGCTATCATTATAAATATTTACCTAAGTTAAAGGTAAAATGAAAAAAAATTATTGGGTGCAAATGCAGCCAAGAGTGATTTTGAGAGGTTTTTTTCCAGATACAAAAGAAAAGTGGAAATAAAGAAACAATTAACAGGATTTCTGAATAAGGGTGGTGCCAAAGAGATCAGAAAAAATAATGGTCAAGAATGTGTTTGATGCATTACTGAAGAAAAAGGAAGATCCTTTAGAATAGGGATGGTATGACATCTTCTTCTTCTGTTTGTTTCTTTTTGAAGCAAATGAAGCCTCCAAAATGCAAGAAATGAATGTCTATGTTTATACAGAAAGTCTAGAGGAGTTAAAAGGGACAAGATACTACTCTACTCTACTCTACTCTACTCTACTCTACTCTACTCTACTCTACTCTACTCTACTCTACTCTACTCTACTCTACTCTACTCTACTCTACTCTACTCCAACAGACTCTACACTATCAAATAAACAAGCACATTTTTCTGTGGAAAAACATCTGATTAAAAATATAGAAACAGAATTTGGCTAATAAACTGCTGTCAGCTTAAGCTTCAGCAGCAAGGTCCATTGTTAAAACCATTTTTCATGTACAGCTTCTGTGTGCAAAAACCCTCTAACAATATCCTCAAGCAAACTTAGTCTCCTAGGCTGAGGTAAAATGGAGCCATAAAGGGAACCAAGAACAGGTTTCATGAAGGCATTTGAGGAAGTGTTCCACTGTAAAACAACCAACTGGAATTGATAGTAACAAAGATCAATTATAGTAAAATCATAAATCACACCTACCTTATCTGAGCTCGTCTTTGAGAAACACTAAAATTTCACTTAATTATACCTGAAACAAACAAATAAATATTATTTTCTGTTTCAAAGAAACCCACAACATGCCTGTTAATATCTTCTGTTCCCAGGCATGGTGTCAAAAGAACTTCTAAAGAACAGCACTAAACAAACTCCAAACCCCCACTTGACTATCAAGTTGCTTTTTGATATAGCAGAGATTTGCTTCCATCATAACAAAAATCTCAGCCCAAAAGAGCATTTTAATGATTTATTTCAGAAAATTGTTACAGAAAATAACAACATCTGTGGATGTCCACAGAACATGTACCTGGATTTGCATTAAATTGTTACAGTTACTGCTACCACTATAGCCTCAACATTGTCTCTAGTCAATAGACAGAGATAGCCAATGGGTAAGGAGATATTTGCCCACTTTCTTAGAGGTCAACCAGAGATTTACTGCCACCATTCCATTAGCTGGTTATCTATATGCAATAACATATACAATACCTTTCTTCTTAAATAATCCTACTGAAGTCAAGACGTTGAAGGCATCAGTATGACCAGTTATTTGTCCAACATCTAAAGAGAAATAAAATTGAATGTAAACATTGAAATAATTTATTGCATACTGCAAAGCTAATATTTGATGACATCTATTATTAATGCACTTGGAAAGCACTACCTTAAAGCAAATATTAGTCTTAAGCATTTGTCTTAAATCATTCCTGTAAAGCCATTCTTCTGATGGTAATTTAGATGGTAATTTGGATGGTAATTTGAGACCACCCTGCTATCTCATTTTGATTGACTGTGCGTTTAATGAAAAGATAATTCTGCTAACTGAAAGTCTGAGTAGTAAAATTAGGATATTACAATTTTCCCATACAATTAATGTATTCTACTAAAAGGCCTGCATCTTTGCCTACATGAGATTTTTTTCCACTAGTAGCATCACAAACATTATCACTAAGCAAGAACAGAGGCATCTAATCCCTCAAACAGTAAATAAGAAAAAAAAAAGATTTTATGTCAAACTTAAACTAGTTTTCCCATTGTTGGTCTTGTTACAGCAGTTATATTAGTTCTTGAGCAACTGTAGAGCAAACATATTTCTGAGTCTTACATCTTTTCATGTTCAAACATAATTTTGTGTTGGACTCTGAAATATTTTTCCTACTTTTCTGAGATCCTCTGAATTAAAAAAAAAAAAAAAAAAAAAATCTGAAGGAGGCTTTCATCTGTCAAACTGAATTCACTTCAAAACCAAAAGAAATTATACATCTTTAGGCCAAATCCATCTCCCTAAAAAGGAGATACAGAGAGAGAATGAAAGAAAAACAACATTTTAATCCTTGCTGGCACTTTGCATAGCAAAACAGATAACTAAATTCTGTGGCAGATAGCACAAAAGACGATTTGATAAGAGCAGTTGAATTACATAATAGCAAATAAACTAGGCCCATATAGAAGCAAAAGTTCTTCAATTAACTTTGTTAATGAGATAGAAAAATACAAAAAGAGAGTGCTCACTGACTAGAAAGGAAAGGAAATGAAAAATATTACTGTGCCTATTCAAGGAACAGGTCTTTTACCTTCTTAGGACACAGACACAAATACAAAAGTAGAAGTGTTGAGTGAACGTGAGTCATGCTGATTGGAGTAAGGATTTTGAGTTACAACCTCAGACACTGTCACAATCAATACCATAATACATTATATGAATAGATGCAAGAAAATCTGTAACAAAAGTCACTTGGCTAGAAAGCTAAGTGTGAACACAGTTGTTTGCTAGAATTTTATAAAAAACCCTTACCCTTTTCAAGTATTCATATACAAAATTTGGTTTGAAATACTATACCCTTTGGCTGTTTCAAATAAATGGTCTCTTATCAGTAAAGTGCTCATATCCAAATGATCAGTTTGATGACTCACTACATTTGACTTGCTAATCTGCCATCTTATGAGTGTATTTACAAGTGCATGATATTTCACACCAAAGAGTCTGTCTCACCACTCACTGTACACAGCAGAGATGCAATATTTTCTGATTCATATGCTAAAGTTAGGAAAATACTTATTAATGCTAAAAACAAAACCCCAAAGAAATCATGATGCAGAACATCACATAACAATAGCAAACACCCTTCAGGCCTATTTTTATTGCTTATTATTATGCTAGAGACCCACTGAGCAGCTAGATCTGAGAAAGGAATCTCATTATGTTACTCACTATGAAAACATAGGAAAATAATTTGCTTAATAACTAAACACAAGGAGACTCAAACATGCAAAAATCATTGTAACAAACACCCTCATGTGCACCCACACACTCAAGGAACATTAATGACTTTATTCATAATCCCTAGTCTTCTCTTTACGAGTTCTGCTAACAATACAAAGCCAGCCAGGAAGTAAGAAACAGCACAGATGTGTAGGCAAGTTAACTCACATAAGTCATGGAGCACATAGTGTAGCCTGATGTTCAGCTCAGGGTTACCTGGACCGTATTTCCTTTACCATGGCTACTCCTTTGACATGGATGGGAAGAGCAAGGCAATACGTTTTGTTCAAATGCCTTGCAAGAGGGCATTTTTCAGTTCAAGATGATCTCAAGGAAAATGAAATACAAACCCTCCATCACTTTCCTGTTTTGTGCCCAGTCTTGTTAGAAGGTGAAAGACACACAAAAGCCAAAGCTTTTAATTCTCATCAGCCACTCTGTTCTGAATAGCTTTATGCAGATTCCTGTATTAAATGAAGCATAACTTATTTCTCTGACTGCTACTTTGGTCTCTAGCAACTGATGTAATTAGAGCAACTTCTATGACTTTGACTTCCAAATATGCATTGACATCAGTAAAAACATACAAATACATTTTAATATGAAGTTTAGTGTTCTGCTCTTGCAGGCACCTGAACAGGCAATTGCAAGGAAAGAGCTGGTTGAATGCTAGGAGATCAGAAAAACCTGAGAAGACAGCAACTTTTGCTTTGGCTTTTACTTTCACTTTATGGTATATCTAAAAAATAAAACCTCTGAAAACTGTTCCAAGTTTGATCAGACTGGCAGGCAAATTGAATCAAGATTTTGTATTAGCAGAGAACTTCAGTACATCTCCTTGAATGAAATGGAAGCAAAGGGAGTGGTTTTTTGAATGACAGCTCAATGATCCTTTCATAGAAAGGTGAAATTGCCTTTATTTATTCAAAATATTATTAGTAAGCTGCTCTTCAAATCACTCTACACTGGAACAGACAATTCCAACCAGGTTAATTAACTTGTTTTGCAGAGCAAACAACTAAGGTTTTTGTCTTGCTAGCAGTGATTCCATGTACAGCAACAGAAGTCGACATAAATATACTTCAAATTTAACTCGGGCATCTCACAGGAAAACCAAGTCTTGGCTGATGTCTTCAACAAAATCCCATTAGCCCAAGGTTGCAAGAGAAATCTGAATCTTAGACAAATCAGGAAAAGCAAACCTACAAAACACCAAGGTCTCCAAAGTTCTTCCCAGACAGCTCATTGTGCAAATGATAGGTTTCTTGGTGCAATAATAATTTTTAAGAAATTCCCTAAACTTTCTCTGCACAATCTGAAACCAGAAGAAAGTCAAGATGTCAGACGATCTTATGCCAAAAACTTACCAAATTATCTAGTCATCTTTTCTAAAGAAGGGATGTCTTCTCTAGTCACCAAATCTATAAAATACAATTGGCCTGAATTAAAAAAAAAAAAAAACAAAAAAGAAGGCCCTTCTCTGTGACCACAGAACTTTCAAGATATAACATAGCTGCCTGCAATGCAGCCCAAATTATAGGCTCCAGAAAACAAATTACTTTACTGAACAGGGCTTTATTTCACAATGTGTTTGTTGTTATCCTCAAAAGCAGTTAAATTTGGAGCTAAGTGATGACCTAAACTCATGACCTAAGCAATGAGCCAAATCACTTGCTACGCACAACACACAGAGTTCCTATTTTGAGAGTATCCTAGTTCTAGAAATCTCCAATTATTCAGCTGGATAAGAGCTTTACCTGCACAAGGCTCAAGTCCTGGCACTGTGTAAACCCGTTGCATTTCTCATAGAAAAATATAGGAGACCCTTCTAGAGTTACATCACTAGAATATTGTCCAGGCAGATCTGTGCCATTTTCAGTACATGGTAACTTTGAATACTATTGGGTTGCAGAAATTCAGGAAAGGAATCCTGAATATCAATGGTTTTGTTTATTGGTCACAAGATATATAAGTGCAGATATTCCTCCAAATAGTGGAAACATAAATTAAATTATGAGGTAAGAGAAAGACTTTTAAACATGATACAGCAGCACAACAGGACTGTGTTTTGAGACTTCTTAGTCCCTTGAAAAGGCTGAGCAATTCTGAAAAGAATCTATTCCGTGCTACCTCTATCTTGGGAGGAAGGTTAAAAGTACATAAAGCCCTTATACCAGGGGTTTCTAACAGCATGTTTTACACAGAATTGTGTTTCCATGTATTTAGGACACTGTCCTGATTGTGATGTAAATGAACATGATTAAGTGAAACAAAAAATATTTTCCACAAGAGAATTCCCAAACAAAAAGTAAATTTTTCAAATCTCACCCAATTGACACACCAGTTCTACTGAACTACTATGCATTTAGACATATCACAGATTTTTCTGCTATTTGGTTTTACCAATAGAAGTGAAGGTACAGTTACACTGTAAACCAAATGCAAGTAAAAAATCCTTTAATATGACTAAGCTAAGGTAAAGTTGGAAACCTTGCAATTTTAAACTAAGAAAAAAACTAAGTGCAACTAATAAACTGCTACCATCCCATCATTCCTCACAGCTTTTTGACACAGTATGTCCCTATCCTCTGTCAATCTTTATGATTTGAAATTATAATGACTTCGGGAAAAGAAAAATGCATCTGTCAGTGCTGCCTCTACAGTTCTGAAATGTGCAGAATCTTGTTCCTGCAGGATTAATCATTTCAAGTACCAGGAGCAACTACTCCAGAATCTACACACCCTGCACTTGGCAATCTTGGGAGCTGTTAAAGGAGCTGGTATTGTAGAAATAAATTGTCTATACATTCTACTAAGAAGAATAGTCCTTTTCTTACAGCATAATTGAAAAACACTGAGTATGCAAAGTCACTAAAATATTATGACAATATTGGACTATAAAAGAAGCTTTCCCCTATCACACTGACAAATCCATACCAGCTTCTGTGCTACTGAACAGCTCAGCATATCACAACTTTTTGCAAAATACCACCCTAGTTTTAAATTAGAATGATCATGTTTTCTCTGAGAAGGATGTGATGACAGCATGATTAGACAGATCCTTTCACAATCCTCATCAATATACCTGAAACTAAAACTCTCATCTTCATGTTAGCAGTTTCCATGTTAGCTAGATCAAAGTTGGTCACATTTTCCCCTGTAATGCTGACATGCTTGACAAAATCATGGCTGATAATTCAAACTCTGTTAGCCATTTATTATTAATGAATGGATCATATCCCAAGCAATACTCAATTTATATCTGAATTTACTGGAACTATAATTTTTAAGCTATTTTTTCATTACCTCTGAAAAGTAGAGACCTTTGCCAGCATTAATTACAACTGATCTGTAACACTTACTTCAACATGAAATAGAAACTACAGCTGATCCAAGAATGTAAGACTGCAGAGTTATTTTTTCTGAAAAAGCAATCCTGAAGTATCTATATAATAATCAGACTCTATTCCAGGAGAAAAATGGATAATGAGTTCTAGAAATGCTGATTAAAGTTACTGGGATTGATAACAAGTGACTGGATCTTTCCACATAAAATATTTAATTAAAACTATGTCAATGTGGCACAGTAATATTCAAGTATTAGGTTAATGTCTAAATCTTAACAAAGAGAAAATAACTACAAGGAAATCATTACCACTAATGCTTTGGGTGTGGCAAGTTACAAACTACACAAAGGTTTCAAATTTCTGTGCACAATGCAGAACTAGCCCACAAAGAATTACATTCCTGTGACACACACAATGTGTTATTCTTCAGTATGAGCACAAAACATAACTTTGTCCTTGGAAGCTGCTTTTTCTCAGTCTATGCTTCATTCTATGCAACCCCTTCCCACAGTTATTCAAGGTTTCCCTGTATCCTGCAGCCTTCTCCTTTTACTCTCTTAGCACAAGAAAGTGACCACAAAAAGAGTGCTTCTTTGAATTGTTATTTTTTAAGAAAACATTGACAATACTCTCAGGGCTGGCTAGCCACAGAACCTCCAGCCATCAGAATGGCAGGCTATTCAGCTGCAATTAGCAAATAATTTTGATGGATTTTAAGTAGAGTTACCTAATCATTTATTTGCTCTGCACTAATGGCAAGGCATTTCAATAAAGTGAGGTCATATTCCTTCAGTATCTGGGCCAAAATATGAAATAAAATGCAACTATCAAATAGGATAGCAAGCAAATAAAGTAATTTTACTCTAGATTTTTTGAAGCCTGGGACACTTGCAGCAATAATGTATTCTAATCTTCAGACAACTACATTCCCTTTACCTTTTAAAAGTACATCTAAATCATCCCCATATTTTATGAACAGAAATCTTAAATTTTGCTTAACTCTAATATCCATCTTTTTTTTTTTTTTCCTAGTATAAAATGCACTTTGATTCTCTCTAATCAGAATCCCATTGAATGTAGTAGGTAGATCATGGTAGCCCACAATCTAGCAAGTTAATCAGAGTGGTTAGAGCTGGGGTTTTTTGAGTTGATTTTTTTTTTAATTTTCAAATTGGAAATATAATCCCAAAAAACTGTTATTTAAGATAACACCCAACACAGCTGGTGCATTCCAATTTGATTACCATAAATAACTATAAGCAGAATTAATGTTGTGTTTTGCCACATAATTCCATTCTAATTAAAATCTACACATTCCTTCAGTTCCATTCAGTCAATTCTTCCAGACAGCTAAAGCTTGCCTCTTTCAACTTTCTTTTTCACACTCTTCCATCTGTTTCTTATCAATATTTGTCATCTTGTGTCTAAATTTAAATCCACCTTCTTTCTCAAGGAGCCCAATAATATGCCAGTTTTCATAGCTGCTACTGCAAAATATGGGGACAAGCTACACAAAGCCCTGGTGATACCAAATGTGTTAAACTGGACATGGCTGTCAGAGAGGCACAGATATTTTCCTTACTTAGTCAACAACAGATTGTGAACTTGTGACAAATAATGCAATACCCTCATATATTGGACTAAACAACTGTTTTACTGTTAGAAAGCAGTGTATGCTTCATTCTTGAAGAATCTTACCAATAGCAGACTCTTTCAAATTACTTGAACTGGAGCTGCTTGAATTGTCCACTATGTCTATCTCATTGTCTAATTCAGAGAAAATACCTGCACATAAAAATGAAAACAAAGATTTTAACCCACCTCTAACCAGCACCATAGCACCTGATGCTTCTTTTGCTAATGTCTACCTTTCTCCATAGTCCTGCCATCCTCTGCCAGGATTGCTTCATATATTCTTTCTTCATCTTTTCCATGTGCAGACTGACAACTGTCAACTGGAAGGTCAGTATTTTCTGAAAATTCACTTTTGCAACGGGTTGCTCCACTTCTACTACTATGCAAACTTAACTTCTCATCATTTTTCTGACAAGAAAGAAAAAAAGGGCAATGTTAGATATTGTCCTCTTCCAACAATCAATAGAAAATCCAAAAAACTGAAGTATCAATTGTGCATACATACACAAAACCAGATTTAGCTGTTAGCCCAGGACTGCACAGTACCTGGCTCAGTTACTGATTCTAAATTCAGAGCAAGACTTTCCTTAAGTCTTAAACTAAGCAAATTATTTCTATCCTTTACATACAAGGCTTTGATCTTGATGACAGTCTTTACACAATAAGCACCAAAAATGAGAAAAATAAACAAATGACAGAGCAGAAGTGAATACTGAACAAAGGAAAAATAAAAGACTGGATAAAGGTAGTAGGTTCCCAGGGACAAGCATTGGTAGTTTTGCTGTCTTCCATCTTAGAGAACAAATAGGAGTTCAGTTCTAGACAATGCAAAATCTGCATAACAGTCAAGATAGAAGTAAAATATAAAGCAAATTTGATATGATGTTTTCGTGGTTTGACACTGGCCCAGTGCCAGGCACCCAGAAGAATCACTGTCTCACCCTCCCCTGCCACAGTTGGGCAAAGGAGGAAAAAGGAAAAAAAGTTAATGAAGGTTTCATGAATGAGATAAGTACCGGGAGAAATATTACAAGGTCAAAACAGGCTTAACTTTAGCTGCAAAGTGAAATTTATTACTGACAGGATCAGAGGAGGATAATGTAAAATAAACTTAAAACAGTTTCCTCCTCAACTCCTCCCTCCTTCCCACCAACAGCACAGGGACACAGGCCATGGGGGTTTTGGTCAGTTCATCACCAACATTTTCTTCTGCTGCTCAGAGAGAGAGGTCCTTCCCTTGTGAGACCATGGGGTCCCTCTCACGGGAGACAGTTCTCCCTGAACTTCCCCATCACGGGTCCACGCTCATGAGCAGCAGCCCTACGGCACCTGCTGTACCCGTGAGTCCCTCCCACAGGCACACAGTCCTCCCAAAACTGCTGTGGTGTGGGTCACACCTCCACGGGGTGCAGTCCTCCAAGGACAGGCTGCTCCAGCCTGGGAGCAGGGCCCTCTCGCCCCCAGGTCTTCCACTGGATCACAGCCTCTTCCATGCATCCACTCACTCCTCCACTACATCCACCCGCTCCACCTCTGCATCCCCATGGATCCCATGGGCTGTGGGTGGGGATCTCTGCATCCCCATGGATCCCCATGGGCTGTGGGTGGATCTCTGCATCCCCATGGATCCCATGGGCTGTGGGTGGATCTCTGCATCCCCATGGATCCCCATGGGCTGTGGGTGGATCTCTGCATCCCCATGGATCCCCATGGCTGCAGGGCCACAGCTGCTTCACCATGACCTCACCACAGCCTGCAGAGGAATCTCAGCTCCAGTGCCTGGAGAAGCTCCTGCCCCTCCTTCTGCACTGACATTGGTGTCTCCCCTGTTGTTTCCCTCACATGTTCTCACCTCCTCCTCTTCTCTGACTAGAAACAAAACCCATGACTTGGTTTCAATCTTCTTATTAAATTTCTTATCAGCCTCTCTGATAGGCTCAGCTTTGGCCAGCAGCATGTCCATCTTCAGAGCCATTAGAGATTGGCTCTGCTGGACATGCTGGGCACCTTCCAGCAGCTTCTCCCTTTGTGGCCCCACTGCCACCTAAAACCAGGCTGTGCCAAACCAATAGAGATGTGATGCCAGAGAGTCACTGAGGCTGAAATGACCAAATCATTTATCAATGCATCATTTATCTGCATTATCAAAGCAGAGCTAAGAAAATCACAACACCAAATAGAAATTATTTTCTTGTAACATTTAAGTGCCACATCTTGTTTGTAACACAAGGTTCTTTAATGCATATAAAATTCCGTCTCTGCTGCTGTTTATAATTTTTGTAGAATGAATAGAAATCCCCACTTCCTGCTATTGCTTCTATTTTAATGCAACATATTTTGAAGGAAGATTTTTTTGTGATCTCTTATTGTTCCAAATCTTCACATATTATTTCTGTTATTTCTGTTGTGTGTAAATAAATTCATGTTTCTTTTTACTCCATCTTGTCAAAGTAAAACATGATAAAGGAGGACAAGAGATAAATTATATAAATATATCAGATTAAACAAATTAGTATATATAATATTTTAGTAATTTCAGGAGACAATACATTCCTAAATACTTATATCCTTACCAAGTCTAAATAAGACAATTTGTCCTGTATCTAAGACAACACCCTTTTGAACATTTTTCCCACAAAGTATTTTGACTTTATTAGGACACAGCAGAGTGAGTGCACTAGAAACTTTCTCCTCAGAAACTTTACTGCATCCCTGAGCATACATACCACTGTCTGTATAATGGTCTGCTTCAGCTACTTCCCCATCCTATGTTCTAGTCCCAAATCTATAACAAGCCAAGAGATGGCTTGTCAAGGTTTTCTCTTTAAATTCAGGTAGGAAAAGGTCATTTAATACTTCATTACTGGACTGAGGTTATGTCCAGGATGCCACAACAGCAGTGACTGCAGAGTAGCATGAAAACCACTAACCATGACTCTCAAGCTGACTTTAAGACAGCTCCAGCCCTGACACACATGAACACATTTCTTGTGCCCTGAACAGGCAGTGCACAGTTACTGAGAGCCAGTTCACCTGCTCCACATCAAGGGAATCAAAGCAAAGAGAGAGAAGGGTCAAACTGCATGGACCTTTTAGACTTAAATGTCCTTTCAACACTTTCAATATTGAACCTTGTACTCAAAAGACTAATAGTTAACAATAATGTGTAAATCAGGCAGAGCTGAGGGGGGAAAAATATCAAAAAGACAGCTGATACCAACTGGTGCCAGATCTCACTGCCCATCAAGAAAGGAAACATGTTCAAAATGTATGAACAGAATTCCATAGACCTCAATCTGAAAATAATTGACAAACCTACCACAGAAACTGTTCAAAGATCAGTGGAACATATCATAAAGCATTAAAGCTTTTACAGATAAACTGTAAAGCTATAACTTGCCTACAAAAAAAATCTGGTCCCTTTACATAATGTTTGAATATAGAAAACTATAGTATTTCATTACTAATCTGAGAATAATAAATAAATTTGCTGTGATATATTTGACTCCATCAATAAAATAGCTAATAATTTTAAAAGGCGATATTATGTACTGCTTTTTACTCTTTTAAGTAGGACACTGGCTGATCTAGAAGAACAAAAGTACTCTGATTAGAAGAGAATGGAATACAAGTTCACTGTCACTTTGCACCATTAGGAGAGGGACCAAAATTACCTACATAAGGATATAAGGAATATAATTTTGTGAGAAGATCATGGAGAAAAGTGTTCTCCAACACACTGAAACAATCATTTGCATATGCCTTGAAGTCTCAGAGAGATTTCTTTCAGAAAAGGAGAAAGACAGATGCTTCTCTTTTGAAGAAATCTATTAAACTGGAATATTCAAAATATCCCAAACACTGAAAAAATAATTAGGTTGATATTTATTCATTTGAACTGTGCTCATACATAGACTTGATTCTACAGTCCAGTACTTTACAAATATCTCTGGAGACTTCATCAATCGATGCAGTTTATTTCCACATTTTCCTTATAAGCTAGTGCCTCCATTTCCCCATTCATCAGACAAATTTTGTCTTCTTGTACAAAAACCAAAGTTGAAAAGGAATGCTAAGGGGAAAAGTCCCCCTATTTAAAAAAAATGTTCAAATTATGAACCAATTAACTTTTTTTTTTTCCAGCATTCATCTACATTTATTATTGAGCAAAAGCATCTCTGGAAATTTGCGTCCCAGCCATGAAGAAAACTTCTGTCTTTATTCATATCCTGTATACTTGCACTGTCTATCTCTTCATTGGTAACTATTAATACTGTAAAATTGATATATATACTTTATTTTTTGAAAAGTGAAGCCTGAATTGTTGGTTTTGATTTCAGACAAGAATCTAAAAGCCTTTTTAAAAAAAAAAAAAAAAAAGTAGGTTGAAATAAAGATACTGATCTTTTATTTAGCTCTGTTTTGCCACACTACTGTCCAGAAGAATTAGCTTTTCTGCCTTCATGAAAAAAAGAGCTCTCTAGTGGCATTTGCAAAGAGTGTTTAATTAATCTTCTTTATTAGAGACATTGACAATTACAGCATTATGCTAGTCAACAGAATTTCTATTAATAAAAAAATGAACTACAACCTATTTTCACTGATAAACTACCAATAAAATGAGCAATAACTAACATGAAATTGGCAGGGGAAAAATCAGTATATCTTCTTCAGTAAGAGGGTAACAGCTCCTGTGCATTAGGAACAAGTAGATGTTACATATGTGAGTTTTAGCAAGGCTTTTGACAGTGTTTTTCATGACATCTGAGAAGAAAGCTAGGGAAGTGTGACCTAGATAAAATCATGATCAGTTGGCTGAATAATTGACCATAAAAATTGTACTCAACTTGGTAACTGCTTTAAGTGTTTGCTAAACTGAAAATGGGTAGCGAGCACAATTTATCAGGCTCCTTTTTGACCTTGTTCCAAAACCACTCAATGTTGTCACTGAATTACAATGATAATCTGCATAATGGATAGATAGAGGGCCTATTAAAAGTGCCTGGACTGTGATACATTCACATCATACATCATGTTGCAGCATATACATCATACACTGAATTGTGTCAATGAAAGTGACAGTGGGTGTCAAAGAAAGTTTGGAGAAACTGCAAAAACTCAAAGAACTGGTGAAGTTTAAATAGGGAAAATGCAAAATTCTGTGAGCAAGGAGAAACAACCATACAAATGCACAGACAAGAGAGGGACTGGTGACAGAAGCTCTGCAGCAAAAGATGTGGGGATTTTGCTGGATCAGAAACAGAATATGATGCTACAACATCATGCTGTTATGAAAAGGTGGACATCATACTGGGATTTATTAAAAAAAATAATAATTCTGAAGATTTGTTTTATCTTTCTACTTGGTATCAAGAAAATGATACTCGGAGTAATTAGGTCCAATTTTGAACACTACACTTAAAATCACATCAATCTTACTTTTTAACTCATGTTCTGTAGACCTCTGATTATTGTCATTTCTTCTCTGTCTCCATATTTTTTATTATTCAGCTCAAATTAAATTAAAAAAAAAAAAAAAAAGAAAAAACTTGGGTGGGGATACAACATAAGAGAAAAACCTTAACTTTTACAATATTTCCACTGTGGGGAAGAAATTTTCAGTAATTATATGTTTAACTATTGCATTTATCTGGGATTCTGCAGATAGAAATACGTGTTCATACACTATCTAACAGGTTTGAATGCACTCAGCTAAGAGTTTTTTGGGGATATTCTGGACTCAGTGCTATCAGAGCCCTTATATGACATTTAAGATTGGGTCTGAAAGTTTCAAGCATCATATACATCCCATACAGGCATATGTCAATCTAATATCTCCTGGGAACCAGACATACAAAAGGTATAAAGCCTTTCAAGCAAAGACCAAAATTTTCTGAAGCATCAGACTAACTGCAGATGTTATCTTCATATGGGGGAATAAAAATAAAAAAGACTCAATCAGACATATGATAACTGAATGTAAAGACAGTTTTTGCATTTCTGCTATTCCCAAACTGTTTCTAGAACATGACATTTTTAAGACTGGTCAAATATCTGTCAGGAGCAACAGGTAACTCTAAGGTTTGCAAATGCACAAGATAATCATTGACAACTCTTCCTGCCTTACATTCTGCAATTCTATTAAAAAGCTTTAATGAAGTTTGTTGAACTAACAAACATTCAGCAACGCTTTAAAAAATTATAGCTTCAAAAGAGGTTTTGCATTGTCACTTTATCCTTCAAAGTTAAATAGTATAAATGTAAAAATGTTCCTTTCTATCACACCAATATTTTTTAAATTTAGACATAAATTCTAGTACCTGCTTTATAAATAGCACAACAGAATGGTGCCACAATGGAGTGAAAGGTGGAAGAATAAGAAAACAATTTGTGGAATGCTAAGTCTTCATGACCTTCTGGAGTCCTCACTCATTTCGAAAGGGATATATATGCAGTGGTGCAGAGTCACTATCATCCAAATTTTTATATAAAAATTTAACAAATTTTAGTGTTAATTTTAATAAAAAATATTTTAACATTCTAGCCTAACATAATTACTGGACTATATTTCTGAAATATGAATAACTTGTTGTATACTAAGTATTTTAAACTCACGCATACTCATTGCTTTAGCCAACACCACAACAATTGCTGCACACACACACACGGTTGTTTTAAGAAAGAAAATCTTTCATGCACTGAATGGCACAAAATCTATTTCTAAATACAAAGGAAAAGGAAATTAAAATTAACATTAATCCAATCTTTATGTTTTTTTCTGAGTTAACAAAAAAAAGCTTGATTAATTCAAATCGAATTGCTAATTAAGTACTACTTTGTAATGCATGTGGTGATGCTTAGAAACTAACATGATTATTAGCACAACAATTGCCAGCAGAGCAGAACTGAATTTGGACATGGGGAGAAATGACTGGATGAAAAATCAGTTAAATTATGTTGTGCTTCTTGGTCCCTCATATAGCTGTGATCCTCAAAAAATACAAAATACAATTAACTCATAATCATCTAGAGATGGAGTATAAAGGTATATGTCACAGATCAAGTTTAGGAAACTGTGTCAGCTATTATAGGTTTGGTCAGGTTCTTTATTTTAAATTTAGTCATTTCTATACAGTTTGGAAACAGCTACACTGCTTCATTTACTATCTTCAGCCAACAAATAGTTGAACAGCCTCTGCAGGAGAGATAGGCAGACTTCCTAGCATGGGCTGTGGCCAAGCTGCCTGCAAGAAGAATAATCAGAATATGTTTTCTAGCAGCATCAACCTAGTCCAGTAGCACAGCACCTTGATATTACAGATCTAGCCTGGGAGGGCCAGTTTGACCTGCAGCTAAAAATCCTGTCTAGTTGGAAGATGACTTGCTGTGGACTATATGCCATGCTCTCAGCTCAGTACCATGGCACTGTATGCCATGAACCAGCTCAGACCAAGAACTCTTAATGACTTCTGACTCCCTATTAGCCCTAGCTAACATGGAATGGGGAGACACTCCAGAGATCAGACTACACTCAGAAAAAAAAAAGTTGGACCTGCTTTTCCCAATATCTAAGCATCATCATCCCCCATTACTCTGAGTAACTAGGAACTTGATCTGAATACATGGATTTGCATATATGAGTTTAAAAATGAAATACGTATTCTAGTGACATTATTGCTACAAAAATTAAAATAAGCTGACATTCCCAAAGAACTCAGAGAGGTATAGAGAAAGAATGGGACAGAATATATGTGCCTTATGCACAGGTCAGAACTACAGAAACTGAGAAAGGGAAGTTGTTCTGACCATTCAGGTAGTCTACCATGTCTGCCCATTTTTAACATATTCTCAGAGTAGTAGAAGGTACAAATGGCTCATATTATGTCATATATTTTTAGCTGATGGACTCCAATTATAAAACTTGCACTTTACTACGTTCAAAAGACATGACCAAACCGAATATTCAACAAACTATATTGTTTTAGGTATATGTATATTTTACATTACAAAATGTGGCAATGAGAGAAACCTTTTAGGATATATGCAGTAAATAAAACAGTCATGGATGATACCCACGTAATGAAATGTTTCCAAAGTAAAAAAAATTACCTATTTTCACCGCTTTCTAAACAGGAAAAATACATGTTTCAAATCTATATACTTCAAAAAGCAATCAAATTATTTTTTGGCTATACACCCATCTCTTTAAAGGAAAATATTAGAAAGACAATTCATTAGTTAGATCAACTTGTGTTTTGAGACTTACATCTGCCTTGGAACACAGACACCTAAAATTTGCTACTGGTCTGTTTGGTGACCTTTTGCAAACTAGCTTTTTCCTCTCCACCTCTTCCTACCAAGAGCATGAAAATATAATATTGAACACCTTGAAACAAAAGGTTATAAAACATAAGAGAGAATTATTGCCATTGTTCTTAATCATTTGGATCCTCTGTACCATGTGTTATGTCAGCAACCTCAACCTTTCAGAACTGAACACACAAACTCTATCAAACACCTGCCACTCCTACATCTGTTTCTGTCATAACATAAACAACAGTTTCTATGGAAAACTAGGAAATAAAAGAATTTGTGTGGGGAGCTGATGATGATCCTTTTCACTGGGATTATGTTCAAGCATGGATTTTATGCTATACTTACCACACAAGGTAATTAACTGTACTTCATCATCTACTGACCTGCCTTTCAATTGCCTATTTACCAGCTACCAAACTAGTTTTGAACTACTTATAAAACACATTCCACTCTGGCTCCAAAAGATCTCTGCTCTTTAGTTCCATATACAAGGACAGAGAGTACAGTCCTTATTTCAGAAACATTCACAGTATAAGACAACTGGGATGAAAAAGGAGGCCATAAGTACATTTCAGTAGAGAAAACAAAGTAGGAGCTAGCTGGCTTCAACAAAACATTGAACTACATGGCAGAAACACTAAATTCTCTGACACCATGGAAAAATGACAAATTACTTGGGTGTGGAATTGCTGGGGCCTTGACTAAGATGAATTAGTCTGTCTATATCTCACAGAGCTTTTATTTCAGGAGCAGCTGCTTGAAATTCTTCCAAGCACTTTTAGTCAGAACATTGCCTTTTTTTCCAAAAGGCAAACTCTTCAGGAATAATTATTCTCTTTATTAGAAATCCTTCAACTTTATAAAGTTTTCCTAAATACCAGGAAGAAAGAAGCAACACGGCTCCTTCTGCTTCTAAGCCCTGTAACATGCCTATGAAATTTGAAACATCTTAGCTTGATTTATTCTTATTAATAACAATTTGCAAAATTAGGTATCCCACTTCTCATAACTAAGCCATATTCTCCTCCATTTCTTCAGTGTTCTGGATCTTTGTCAGAATTTCTTGTTCTTTTAATATGCATAATAAAATATCAACTGAAACTAGAACCTTAGTGTTTCTTCCTTGACAAAATTAGCCATTATCACCAAAAAAAAAGGAGGCAGTTCTGTAAATAGGTGTATTTTCCAAGTATTTATACAAAACACAAGTATTCTAACTTCTGTGTACAGCTATCAGTTCTATCATATCTCACAAACATCTGGGTAGGACATTCTTCTCTCAAAGTCACAATAACTGCATTAAAATCCCAAATCTAGCATTTTTCCATTGTTAGCACTTTTTTTTTTTTTTTTTTTAATATTTCATCACATTTATGCAAGAGAATGACTATATCAAGACACAAAAAAATAATGGCATATAACAAGCTTCCAAATCTATAGGTTAAGAAAATTCAAATAAAAAAAAAAAAAAAAAAATGGGAAATGTTGTTTATAGTGTTTTAAATTACAAATCCTACTTTGTACCTTTCATCCCAATACTTCTTACATTTTGAAAGGCAGTGGCTTGTTACAGTTTGTTGGTAGGTTTTGGCATTCTATTTATTGAAAAAAATGGTGTAATATAAGTCATCATCTTAGACTGATAAGCCAAAAAACACCTGAAGAAATATTAACTACTGATACAAGTTACTTATTTTTGGAAGGTGAAGACCCTAGGATGTTTGGGACCAGGTGTTCTAGAAAACCTTTTTCCTACATAGAGATAATTTATACAAGCTACTGAACCCTGATGAAAGGAATCTGAGAATGCAATATCTGAACAGACAAGAGTGGCTGTATAAATTATAACTTTATATTCCAATTATCATAACAATTTTCAAAGGGCAATTTTGCTACACAAAAACATTGTTCTTGTATTTTTAAAATAAATTCTCTGAGATCATATATAATGTGTAAACTACTGATGTTCTTCATGAAGGATGCTTAAAACACAGCCTGAAACAAATGGAAGAACTGTAAGAAATATTTATGCAAAACTGTATCAGAGAATTAGAAAACATGAGCAAATACTTATCACTGGTCTGCATTTTGCAATCTGTAATTAAAAATTCTATTCTTGTAGGTTCCATTTTCTACGTGTCACTGTTTATACACAAGATTATCAATTTGTTTCACCCTAATCAAGTGTATATTCTCCTATTCACAAACCACTCAGAGGTGTGCCATAATAATTAAATGGTATCAGATTTTATCAAAACTGTAAGAACCTCCATAACAATGCCATTTTCCAACACAGAATGACATTAGAGTTTAAGATACTGTCATTTTTCCTGCATAAGAATGCCCTAAAAAAAAAATAAATGAATACCTTGTTAAAAATAAATTAAAGAGCCTGCATGGAAAAATGTTACAGAAGGATGGGTCTCTTCATTTTGATTAATTTTCTGCTTTGCTGCACCTTATTTTCTCAGATATGGCAAACAAGGATAATAAAAAATAAAGCTTAATACATGTACTTACTTGTGATAAAATGGAAAGCTGATGGTGATAGGTTACTGCATTTTGATTAGCACCCATGAAGTACTGCTGGGTTCATCTCCTCTCCCCATTCACTTTCTTCTCCAACATGAGATGAGAGGTGGATAAAACATCCATGTATTTCATCATCACAGCAGTGAGATGACATCCACTATGTCTGGACGTGCCTCTGCATCAGGAGTCAAGCAGCTACAGAAAGAACATTCTCTATTTACTTGTTTCTAAATAACCTTTTCCAACCCTGAATTCCTGTCCTGGTAATTATGGAGTTATTCCAGCCAGCACTCCTCCCTCATCCTGCCTGGGACAGTTTGATGCCTTGGTGTTGCCACACCACAGTACAGCCTCCAGCATCAGCTGGAACAATTATCCTTGACACCAACACAAAGAGAACTGAGGCTGTGCCCTCCCAGACACACTGAGGAGTGCCTGGGACCTTATCCTGGGATGGGGCCTGCCTGGTGGGAATTGTGCTCTGGTCAGGGCACTGCACCAGTGGACAAAGCAGCTGTGAAGAAGAGCAGCATCCTGCCAGGAGGATGTACAGGAGAATGTCAGGATCTTCACAGACAACACTCAAAACAATGCAAAGAAAGAGGAATATCTAGAGCTTGCTATCAAAGGAGCAGTGGAGGAAGGTTCCCAAGAGGAGGTAGATTGAAAACTTGCAACTTCTACCAAGAGAAGGAAGTCCTCTGACTACAGAGGAATATTGCAGAAGAGGTATAGCAACCTAGGAACAGGTGAGGAAGAACAAGGCCTAATGGAGGACACATCAGAGCCAGGGGAGCCTGCATCAAGTGCTCACTTCACAAATAAGATGCAGTAGCTGACAGCCATTTGAGGCTGAGGGAACAGAGACATTCATCTACTTGATCAATTTGATGAATGTGGTGGCTGTTGCTTGGATCCAGGACATTGTAGAGATACTACCAAGACTCATCCTGACCCTTGGGCTATTACTTCTTCCTGCTCATGTGGGCACAAATTACATTATTAGGGCCAACTCTGAACACACTGAAAATGACCACAGTGCACTGGGGTCAAGTGTGAGGGGCAGGGGACAGAGGGGATGTTCTTAGTTTTACCACTGAGGAGAAAAGGCTAAAGTCAGGCTGCAGTCCAACACCTGGCCATCTGTAGTCAAAAGCTTATCAGTGAGGATCAGAGGAGGAGACCACCATGGGTGACATTGTGGTAGATGCCTGCTATAAACCACACAAAATCAGTGAGAAAGTCAATGAAGCCTTTGTTGGACAGATGAGGAGGAAGCTTCATGATTCCAGACACTTCTACTCATTGGGGCCAATTAACAACACTGATATCTGCTGATGGGGTAATATGGCTGAGCACAACAATCAGGAGATTTCTGAAATCTGATGATGACAATTTCTTGATGGAGCTGAAAGGCACTCTTCCAGACCTGTCACTCTCAGACAAGGAGAAAGAGGCAGGGATGTGAAGATCAACAGCAGCCTCTTGATCTTACAGCAACCATCTAACTGTGGAGTTCAAAATCCTAAGAGAAATTAGAAAGTGAGATTCTATGGTTACAACACAGGACTTCAAGAGAGTAGAATTCAGCATGCACAGAAATCCTCCTGGTAGAATCTCACAGAAGGCTGCCATGGAAGGTAAAGAGAAAGCTTGGGAAAGCAAGCTAATCTTCAAGGACATCCCAAAGCACTTGAACAGCTCAATCATGCATGTGGGAAACAGGTGTGAACTACACAAGAAGAATACAGGTTTGCCCAAAGGGTAGAGTAGAGAAATCCAAACCTCAGACGAAGCTGAAAAAGTTGAAACTAGCAATGGATGTGGAAAGCAGAGGAAAGGCCAACAAAAGAAAGACTATGGAAAATGTGGACCCTCTAAGCAACCTAGTGATAAACGACATGGAAAAATTTTGGACACTTGGTCCCTCATTTGCTCCCTTCTCCATTGAGAAACTTTGGCCATAAGTGTGTCAGATCTCTGAGCCTACCTGTAGAATCCACAAGCATGAAGTATTTCCATATAGCAGAAAATACAGTGAAAAAGCATTTAAGCCAATTGGATACAAGTCCATGGGACCAAATGAGAAGAGTCTGAGGGTGCTGATTCAATTGGTCAATGCCACAATCTGTCATGTCTAAAAGGAGGACCCTGTAAATTGATAAAAGGTGAATACCATGCACATATGTAAGAAAAGCAAAAGGGAAGATTCAGGGAGCTGATAGCCAGTCAGCTTCATCTCAGTCTCTGGGAAAATAATAGAGGAATTTCCTCTGGAAGTAATTTTCAAGCACAAAAATGACAAGAAGGTGACTGGGAACAGTGAGGATGGATTAACCAAACATGTTATACCTGTCTAGGCTGATTAGTGTCTATGATGAGATTACTGTCTGTGAACAAGGAAAGAGCAATATATGCTGGGTGCAGCCTTATTTTAGCAAGACTTTTGTTTGGCACAATATCCCACAGTCTCCAAAGGACTACAAGGTAGGAAGATAATTGGCTGAACATCCTGGCTCAAAGAGATGCCTTCAGTAGTACAAAGTCCAGCTGGTGGCTGGAAGTAGCAACCTCCAAGGACTGATATTTAATGTCTTTATTAACAACCTAGATTGTGGAGAGAGTGCATTCTCCAAAGGTTTGGGAACAATGAATTGCAGGGATATATGGGCAGGGCAGTTGTCAGAGGGACCTGACCACCTATTCTGAGATCTGATTGCTGCCTGCATAATGGGAAGGCATGGCCAGATTCTTCTCAGGGGTGCACAGTGTTAGAGCAAGAGGCAAGAGACATAAGTTAAACCTCAGGCAGTCTGGATAGATACAAAAACTGTTATAATTATTACTTTTAATCACAAAGGCAGACAAACACTACAGAGGGCTCAGAGAAGTTGTGGAATCTCCATCCTTCAATACAAAACTGACTTAGACAAATCCCTGAGCAGTGAGCAACCAGATTTAATTCTGTCTGCATGGAGCAGGACGGACTAGACTCTTCCAGGGCTCCCTTCCAATCTAAAGTACTTTAACAGGTCTATGGTTCTAGTTTCAGGCACCCTAGGTAGCTGTTTAGTAACAGTAATAATATATTATTTGGTCTATTTTTAAATGCCCATAATATTTTGTATTCAGTGTAGGACAGGAAAGCTGCTAGGGACAGTCCTGCATATACTAAAATGTGTCTTAAAACTGTTAACTCCAATGAACCTGATAATTTACTACAATCTCCTTGCACAGTACTATTGACCTGCTACCACAAATATATAACCCAACACTCTTTTTCAAAGAAAATATCATAGAACGATTTATTATTTCTAAAGCACTTCTTTCTGAGTAAAATGCAACTGCCATGCAAAGTAGTCCTTCTGAATATGTTTACAAGGCTTGAACTTCTTGATTTTATTATTTTTGTTTAAATTTGCTTAAATGTGTTGATTAATTTCATTAATTTTCTTAACTTTTAAACTATTTTTTATTTTAAATTTTGTATTTCTTTTAAAGAAGTGCAAGTTTTCACACTTAAAAAATACTGTGGGTTGGGGTTTTTTAATTTTTTATTTTAATTCACTGAATTTGAGCAAAGGTTCCAAGAACAATGGGAGCTAGAAGAGATTTTTAATAAGTCCTATATCCACTTCCCATGCATCTAAAAATTATTTATGACTAAAAGCCAAGTAGACTGATGTTCAACCCTGAAGGAATTTGATGGATATGATTCCAGAACTTCTTTACTAGCTTAAAGCAATAAAGCTGCACTTTATTAACAATACTAAAGAATAATAATGATAACACTAAATGAAAATTTACAGTTGTAACAAGAATCCTTCAATATTTCTTCAAATCATTATCAAGAAATTTTTATTTACAACGTTCATCTTCGAGATGTGTTGTGTATTAGTAATCTGAAAACAACTGCATCTTTTCTGTCAATGTTTCCTCATCTATAACTAAAATCTCATTATTATTGATTTTCTTTAATGTTTTTTTTCTTTCTAAATATCTCACAAAGCATAAGCAAAAACCTAAACATATAATTTAAATTTAACCCATAGTAAGAGATAATATTAAAAAAATACATCCAAAAAATAATAATAACAAAAAAAACTTCATGCTTCCCACTGTTATTCAAATATGTAGAAACATTCTTGTGTAATGTAAAGATTTTCATATTTTTAGAATTAATTTGAGAACCTCTTAAACATAAATGTTAGTTCTATTAGTTCCTGTACTCTCCACTGTTGTCCCTTATCCACAAGGTAACAGAAGTAAGAGAAACCTTTCTGTACACTAAAACACACTATAAAAACCTTAGTTTATGATCCTACACAAATCTTTTTGTAATGTGCTTTTTAGAGACAGAATTGAATATCTGAATAAGTATAAGCATTTTTGTGCTAAGTGTTGTTTTTTTCTAAAATGGAAAAATCAAGGGAGCTAACTAAATCTCTAATTCACTCAATACTTTGTCTTACACATTACATTATGTCCAGGAAGATATAAACATAGCTAAGAAATTTGTGATGAGTGAATTTAGCAAGTACAGGCTCATCTTTCCCTCCATTACTTTGTTACCTCTGCTGCTGTGCTAACAGAATTGTAAGGCAGGGAAAAACATATTTCCATCAGTCAAACAGAAGAAACTATGAACATGATCACAGAGTCATCTATAAATCACTGTTGTAATGGGGTTATTTACTTGACAACAATCTGCATTTGAAAAGTACTCAAAATGCTGGATTTTTATGGGGAAAAAATTATGTGTTGGGAATTAAGTACAACATTGATATTGTTAAATGTAAATTTCAGTATTGAATATAAAGTCTATACTGGCTAAATGAATGCCCTGACTATACTGGTATGAGTTTTCCAGTTGCATTTGTGAAGCTATATTATATATGTTATTATTGCTGTAAGGAGATAGCTCTGTTTTTCTTTAAATCCAAGGATATTTCCTATTCAGAGACAAATACTGGCAGTTGCTAAAGTCTGCAAACTGTCACATTATCTCTGCTGGAAGCATACAAAACAAAAACATCTTTTCAGCAGGATGTCGAAATAAAATGAGTAATTACCTCTTAATGGTAAATGAGACTTTTTCAGAATACAGTCCTCCTGGCACAGGTTCATACACATTCTCTACCATCTGAAAAATAAAAAATCTACAGTTTGTTGAAGAAAAATACTCCAGTATTTATTTGAGGATCCAATATGATAAGTACTGTCCCTTGAAACTACCTGATAGCATTACATCATCAGCTCTAAGGTGCAGAACAACTTAGATGCAGACTGTCTCCTCCAGTCAGGTATCCACATTAGTGTACATACTTACTGTAGATTAAAGTACTACAATATTGAACATTTACAAGCAATTTTTGCAATTAGAATGGTAAGATAGCAATTCACACGACGATAAACACTTGTGCTCATTCACAAGCCACACACATTAGAGATGAGAGCAGTTTACATGCCAATAAACTTAAATATAAATTCTCTTGGATCATGAGAACATATGCAGAAATAACTGGGAGGTTGATCTGGCAAATGTGAATACCTTACTTGCCAAGGAGAGCATTTTGGTGCTGTAAAATGCTGGGTTCAGAGTGGCCATCTGATAAAGGATGCATCCTGCAGCCCAGACATCAGCCTTCTCTCCATACAGCTCACCCTTTACAACTTCAGGACTAGGAAGAAAGCAATGCAAGCTATAAGTGTTTGATTAATTCACCTAATTTATTTTCTAAAAAAAATAAACAACGCACTCAATATTTAGTTACTCACTACAACAGAATTACACAATTACATTCAAAAGGTTGCATTTACCAGCCAAACTCTTTTAGGGGAAGTACAATTAATAATTTTCAATTTCTGTTGTTCTCACAACACTAGGGGTTTATATTTTATTCACTTGTCCTTTCCTCTCACGTTGTCTCTGGACTTACTGGACACAAATGAACTATAGCACTTAGAACTCGTTTACAGTGATGACATTTCAATAAAACAGACTAGAGAACAGATAAGTATGGCACCTCATCTTATAATTCAGATATCAGAAAGATTTGAACTCCTGTATTTAGAATGACAATGGATATAATTTTGCTATTAATGTAAGTAAGTGAATTTGACTCATTGTATCATTTTCATACTCTTAAAACTACTGTAATGCATTCCTTGTGAGGATGCAACACAGACATTCAGCAGTCAGCCAAATACAATACAAAAAATATTGTAAAGATACAGATTTAAAGAAAATGGAAGAAGGCAGTACACTTCAGTTTTGATGCAGTTCAAAACAGTATTTACTTCCTTTGTTTAATTTCCTCAGTGTTTTTCATGAACCTGGATGGTAACAATTTACATTAGTAGGTGCATTCTGATGTTGGAGTTCAAGTCTTAGCAGTAAGTAAAGATCATATCACAGAATGTGTTTGGTTTTTTCATTCAGAGATACAGAAAAATACTTGACTTCTTTAATCTGTAAAATCAACTTGAAAACCAACTTGCTTATCTTTTTCCTTCACCTTAGAATTTAGAATCACTAAATCTTCATAATTATAGTACTGATATTTTTGGTAAAATGCCTTGTGGTGTTCAGAGGTACTGTGTAAATTCAATTAGTGATGCTAGAGGATATCCTGCTGCTATGTACAAAACACAGATTTTTAAAATATATGGGATGAGGTCCCTAGACAAAAGATAAGATAAATTACGTGAACTTAACAAAATAGAAAGTCAGAACAGAGGTCACAGTGCAGGGAATTGAGAGAGACTGACATGTCACTCTTCTGATAAAACTGATCAAGCAAGATACAGGTTCTTGGGTCAAACCTAAGAAGCAATTTTCTTGCTGCTGCTGTTACATAACTACAGAGTGGGTATTGAATATTGTGTTAGGACATAGTAGCATTTCTGTAATCACCCTGTCTGTGACACTAATTCATTAGATGTCTTTGTGGAAATTTCCTTTTTGTGTATTAGAAGTGTCTATTAGAGCAAACATTAGCACTGCAACTGATCATATAGACTGTTAGAGCTCAATAAGGCAAAGCCCCTATCTTAGCAAAGTTCTAAGCATGCTCCTAATCAGAAAAAAAATATTAATTGAATTTTAGTCTTTTGTTCTAGGGATAATTTTCATGCATAGAGAGATCAAGTTAAAAATTATTATTTTTAAAGTACTAAATTATATTAAAATACCAAACTTCAAACCAGATTATTCAAACCAAATTTATGTAACAATGCAAAAAGCTGTATAGCAGCCACAGAAAAAGAAAGCTGAATACAATTGAGAGAGAAACAGAGGCAATCATGACCTGGCCTACAGCATCCTGATTCCTGAATAGCAGGGAAAAATCTTGCCTAATGTCCAGAGCAAACAGCAGCCCACCAACTGGTGACTTGGAAATATCATGCTATGATTTAGAAATCATAGAAAGAATACAGTGCTGACAGAGCTATAATTTTAGCTTGGTTTCACACAAATGCACAGTAGCTGAAAATTAATGAAGTCATTTGTTCTGTTTATTCATGCTGAAAGATTTCTTGTTCTAGATGTTTATCTAATCCCTCTTTTTTTTTTAATCAAACGGACTTGTAGCAGAATAGTATTTGATCTTTTCTTCCAGAACAAATGTCTTAGTCAGAAATCTCTGATATTGAGAACATTAGGATGACCAGTACCTTAAAAAATATTGTCTCATGCTTAAGAAGCACTATAAATTACTGAAGTAATATTTATTTAATGTGACCATGAAAGTTTTACAGCGAATATAAAATCACATACTTATATGATGCTATGCTTTTGTAACTAATTAGTTCTGTGCTTTAGATTTTTAAACAGGATTTTCAAATATTATTTATTTACTTTTCAAGGGGTGTAGTAAAACCCATCACCATGTTCTACAGGCTTGCCTCACCATCTGCTAGTTAGAATTGTGGGTGGGGTACAGTAGTTGTTGACTAGCAAAACAGTTCTGCAGTCAAGTTGCATGTTTTGGATCCACCCTGGTGAGGGATGCCAAGCAGAGAAAGTACCCAGTTCTTGTTCCTGTACACTGCCACCCACAAACAGGAGGGTGGTGGGAGTACATATGGTTTGCCTAATCCAGATGACAACTGTGTATAAACTGTCACTGTCTGGTCAAGACCAGAAAGAATATGTGGAACCAGTCTTACTCACAAACATTGAGAATTTAAGGCTGTAGCATTGGTCTGATTTTATTGTTATTTTATTATTATTATTATTATTATTATTATTATTATTATTATTATTATTATTATTATTTGTAAAGGCAGTACTCATCCTTTAACTTTTAGCTTAAGATAACCCAATTGGCTGAAACCAGACAGCAGTACTAATTAAATTTTTAGCAAACAGATGCCTACATCATAAAATGCATTCTAAACAGAATACAGAAAGGGGGAGCCCCTAAGAGATTATAAAGATTTTAATTTCCATTACTCCAAAGGCTGAGCTTACTGCCACTAACAGCAGTACTGATGCTATCAACCACAGCTACTAGAAGTGGCAGCATTTAATTCTTGCAGCTAACATATTCAAGATAATAACTCTAGTTCTCATCTAAGCTTGCAAATCACTAGTGATTTCCAACTCACATATTCAAGCTGAAAAAGGTTACTCCAGTATCATTATGTTAACTGTAAGAGAGTCCTTCACTAAACAAATGTCCATAGTAAATGCAAGTAAATGCTTTTAATGAAAGACATAGAATTAAACCCACAGAATAATCATCCAAATTCTCACCAGCATCCTTTAACAGACAATTTTAGAATTGTTTCTTAGAAAGGTCACCCTTGTTCAACATACTAGCACTGCTTTTATTCCTAATAACAGAATCCTCTATGCCCATGGCCTCAAAATGAGCCATTGCTTAATCCAAATAGTTGGTTTTCCTTCTGAACTCCTTTTTACAAAGTTGAGCAGCTATTTTAATCATAGGTTTCCCACTCACCATTTACCCATTTACTAACCCACATTTATAATTAGGATATTTTAAAAAAACAATAATAACCAAATCATGTCAGTACAGTGCTACTTGTAAAACATCAAACACATTTAAGCAAATCACTGTTTCTTTAACATTTTAAACAAACATTTAAACAGACTGTATCTGACCCTGCTACATTTGCACTACCACACGTCTATATGAAAGATGACTATCCTCACTAGATTAGCTCATGTTCACATTTTATTAATGGACAAAAGTTCCAAGATTAAGAAAGAAGTCCTAAATTTGGAGAGGGAGGAAAAGAGGAGATGAGGGAATGATGTTTTCAAAACAGCATTAATCTTCTAGAGCCTCTGAAGCTTCTAAAGAATGTTATCAGTATTACCAGGCTGACTTTACATGGGATAGAACCAGTGAAGACTTCCCAAGCTGCACAGAACTTCAGTAAGCCACTCATGACTTATCTTTATGCAATGTTCACTGGTGCTTCCAACAGCTGTAAAAACACACAAATGTCATCCTGCAGTAGGAGGAGTATTTTCAAATGAGACTTGTTTCAACTAGGCAGTTAGGAATTAATGAAAACAGCAGTGAATTTTCAAGACTGACTCCCAGAGAAGGTGATTTTTATAATGAAAGGCTAAACAAAGAATCATCCACCAGTTCTGAGGATTTTAACAATGACAGTTTTAGTTTTTAACATAACTTTAATTAATTACTTAAACTTTGATGGAGATTCCAGCAGTAGGCATTAGCTTTACAAACACTCATGCCTAGAAACTATAACTATTTCAGTAAAAAATCCAAGCTGAAAATAGCTGGAAACTAGCAAAGTATCCAATATGCTTATTCCATTCTTCCTCACCTATGGATATTGATTTTTTTTTTCCCCACTGTTGGAGACAGGACAGTAGGAGAGATGGTAGACAAGCTTGCCATACATTGATCAATGGGGGTTTTTGTTCCTCTGATCCCAAATGCTGAAAGAGTCTCTGCAGCTTCCATTAATTTCAGGTAAGTCAATATCTTTGTTAAAATACCTATATAATAATACTCACTTGGAATGGATAGCCTTACTACTTGCTGGCAGGATTCACAAAGCAAAGTAGAGAAAGGGATTTTCACAATCTTTGTACCTATGATGGCCACAATTCACTATAAAAATGTGAATGCTGTTCCCTGGTTCAGATAAACAGGGATTTATCCAGTAGAGTCTTGAAAATCTTCAGACAGAAAGACTACACAACCTCTCACTTCCATATTTGACTGTTACAATGAAGAAAAAATCTACATGTATCAAGTTAGAATCTCTTCTGTTTCAATTCATGTCTATTTTCTCAGAGAAGTTCCAAGACCACAAATTTCAATGCAAAGAATGAAAATATGGTTGTATTTGGACACCATTTCTAGGTTTCTACAAACTCATCTTCATTTTACCAATCTACTGAAGGATAATTTGTGAGTGTTTGGAGACCACTGTGAAAAAACCCTGCATTTACTCTATAATCAGTTCTCTGAGTCACAGAAAGAGGGGGGAATAATACAAGGAGGGGGGGAAAGGCACCAGCATAATCCCAAAATAAAAACTAGAACAGCAGTTTCTGCATGTCACAATTTTTCTCTGGATAGTTTGCTGCAAGCTGCAGATACACATTCATTATCATAGCTTCATAATTCCCACTAAAACCAATGGAAGAAGAAACAGGAGCCACAAAACTGACAGTTTGAATAAAGAGGTTCTGTGAATATTGCTGAAGCTATTTGCATTTCTCACCCACATAAAGAATTCAACACAAACCTTTTGGGGATATTCTGTGTATCCCTTGAGTGATGAAGCAGGGACAGGATTTTCAATCACTAGTTAAAACTTTACCTTCACAGTTTTCTATTTTGAAATGGAGAAAGTATGGCCAAGTGAGTCTACAATAATTTATTATGTTGTCATCTAACTTGCTACCATTTTTCTCCATACAAATTATGCTAAATATTTTTTGGGAAAGAAAATGTACATATAATTTCTTATTCACAAAAATACATCTTTTCAGACATCCTAAACTTCTACTGATACTTAGGAAAAATTAATTGCTTATTCATCGGTTCCACCAAGTTTTAAAATGTACACAGGTAGGGAAAAAATTTACTACCTTCAGATGGCAATTTTACTGTGTGATAAATCCTCATACCACCAGGTGGGGAATGTAATTTTAAAATGGGTGAAGTCAGCTAAGAGAGGCCACTTTCATGTGTATAATTGCTCTCCTATCAGTGTAATCTCAACAGTTTCATTTCCTAGTCCAATGCCTCTGCCCAGAAAGCTATTCTATATTCATATAATTTTGTCCAATCCACAGTCAGTGAAAGGCCACTAATAGCTGTAGGATACAAGAGACTGCATAATGCCTGCCTTATGTTTATACCAATATCTTCCAAAAAAAAATCACCCTGGTTTGATGTGGAAGGACACTTTTCACTGCAAATAGTTGTCAATTTGTTTAGTCTGTCTCAATCTCAAATGTTAATGAGCACTGAGAAATGTGTAAAAACAAGATCCCAGTAATAAACCAGTGTAAATTTCAGTTACACTGCTGTTGATCAACAATTTAGAGAATTCACTAACTTTCTGCTTCCTTTCAACACAATTCAGTGCTTCTCTGTTTGAAATAGTCAAGAATTTCATAATTTACTTTTTTGGGTTTTTTATTTTACACTTTTGAAAACAAAGATATGGACATCCAGTTAACATTCAGCAACAGATTTGTATTTCTTTGAATTTACAAACCTTCAAGCTTTTATGTGTGCCAACTTTATATAATATTGCTTAGCAATGCCAAACATATTAACTCTGAAAAATAACTTATGGTCTCTAGCACTGTAATAAGACATTGTTCTGAGAACACACAAAAAACTGCCACCAACTCACTTCTAATTCACCCTTGTAATATATGAATATAAATCAAATGACACTTTTAAAGATTTATTCTATTGTTCTTTACTCCTATTGCTTTGTTAAACAAAAACAAAGAAACAAATACCTTCTTCATACCTAAATCATTAAATACCTAAGGCAAAAGCATGTTCAGAGCACAAGACCCTCTTCCCAATTCCTAAGTGCAAGAGGCACTTGTACCTTTTTCCCCCACCAAAAACTTACAGCTCATATGAAACTGTGAAGACCACAACAGCCTCACATGGGGTAAGTTGTTTAGGCTATATATTCAAAAGACATTGAAAGCTAAGATGGTATCTTGCTTCTCCTGTTCCCAGTCAAGCTCTTCCACCAGGTTCTGCTCTCCTGTGCCAGCACAAGTACTTCTACACCTGCTTTACACATCAAAGACCTAAATATTTTTAAGCCATCTAATCTAGCTCATCATTACATGTTTACACAAATGCTTGTGTTTGCCCTGGAGTATGGCTGGTTTGGGTTGGGTGGTTGTTGTCACAATCAGATTTTTTTGCCTTGAATCATTTAATTGACACAGTTTATATCACAGCCTCAAAAACAACTGGTACTGGCAGAAGTTTGGGAGGCTTTTTCTATGGAAGAAGATACTAAACAGAACTGCCAAGAAGTCATCTTTAGAAATATAAAATCAGCCTTCACTGAAACACAACTTTCAGTTTTACCCTGGCTTATAATGCTCAACTGAAACTTTTACCTTTACTAAGAAAAATTAAGTCAATCAAAATATAACTATACGAGAAGATGCACAAAAAACTTCAGCATATCTATTACCAGTTCCTCTTTCTGGGCACAAGGCCTATATAAAAAGCTGCTGAAAGGAGCAGAAGACAAATACTAGTGTTTGTTATTGCTTAGCAGGGCTTACAGAGAGCCAAGGCCTCTTCAGCTTTTTGTACTGCTATGCTGGCAAGGAAATTGGGAATGCATGGGAGGTTGGAAAGAGACAGAATGGGACAGGTGACCCAAACTGACCAAAGGAATATTCCAGACTATATGACATAATGCTTAGTATGCACAGAGGGAGGAAAGGCAGGACATTTGGAATGATGACGTTAGTCTGCCCAAGTAATACGTTACATGTGATGGAGCCCTGCTCTCCTGGGAGGTCTGAACACCTGCCTGCCCATGGGAGGCAGTGAATTAATTCCTTGCTTTGCTCTGCTTGCATGTGTGGCTTTTGCTTTCCCTATTAAACTGCCTTGATTACAACCCATGAGTTTTTCAGCTTTCACCCTTCTGATTCTCTCCCCAGTCCCACTGGTGGCTGCATGGGGGCTTGCTTAATGCTTGTATTAAACCATGACACAGATCTATTGGCAATGCTTTCTGCCCTTCATCAGGATAGGGTGTATAGCCATATTGGGAAAATGTCCCATAAAGATACAACTCCCTTCTCGTCTATATACCATATCTATTGATCTGGAGAAAAAAAACTTGCTGGGACTCACCGAGTGTAAAAGTACTATTCTTTCTAGGCCTTAATTTTTTTAAAAGAAATTGTTTAAATGACAATTTTAAAAGCCTTTCAGCCTCTACTTGAAAAGGTTATGTTTACATTAAGCTGATTCTTTCTTTGGTTGCCTTACTATTACTAAAGAATGTCATAAAGTATCACCTTTCACACTGCAATAAAAATACACTTATCTAATTGAACTTAAAATGTGCACAGCTGCTTCAAATTTTTTACGCTTCTGAATTTTCAAGATTATTATATGCATCTTTGAGTAAGTTATAAGAATAAATCAAAGTAACATTAATTTGCAATTTAGTGTTCCAGTATTACATACAGAACTTCTGGAAGTCTTAAAACACATTAAAATTCTAATTTACATCTGTTATTCCTTCAGACACATCATGGAATAAAGTCTAAAACAACAAGAGGAAGTATAAGCCGCATTCTGAAGCTTGCAAAAAATAAAATTTCCCTCTGATGTGATATGTTATTTATATTATCAAAACCAAGCATCACTGCACAGTCTACACACACTATGTTATACATTTATAAAAAATACCTAGCATATTATCAAGCTGTCAGTTTTAAAAGAAATGCTGTAGACAAATTGTATCTGTGAGCTGTGGCATAGTGCTCTCCATACACATAAAAACCTGAACCACTCATATTCTAAAAAGGTACTCCTAACATACATCTGGCAGATTCTTCTAAGAAGAGTATCCTTCCAACTAGAGATGGCTTTCAGTGAATTAATATCCCAATTACCTGTAAAATACTTAAGGACCTGCCTTAAGTCTGTAACTGTATAAACAGCTCAAGAAAATATTTTTCTCCCTTTTATCTATGGAACAGAAATCTGAATAATTAAAAAGCTGTAAAAGATTTTGCTTACTGAGATACGTGCCTTCTGGAATGAACTTCATTCAGTGCCTTTATCAGACTTAAAAGCTGGATAACCAAACTTATCAAGGAATTGCATGAATATTTACATTTTAGAGGGAGACATGGAAAAGTAATTATCTGCAGAGACAACACAAGCCATAGCAAATCCTATTCTACAACAGCTCTGAAATAAACCTAGATCTTTGATAACTGATTTCAAAGAAGGTGTCAATTTCACCTAACTTTAAACTCCTCTAAGAGATTTATGCTAAGATCCCTCTATAGCAAATGGAGTGAGATAGACACATCAGGTGGTTGATTCATCTCATCAGCTAAACATAACTTTTTAAGGTAAATGGGATGAAATGCATTATAGGAATGTCTGTTTTTTCCATTACTTTCAGTAATCATCTAGCTGCTTGACTTGAATAAGATGCCCAGCTTTTAAATTGCTGCATTTAAGTAAGATGAATCCCAGCCACAGAGAGACTTGTTTCTGACAGCAACTTGTGTCTTACAGTAAGGTATGAATTAGATAACTTTGCAAATATTTGGATTTGCTGGAAACTAATACATAAGATAATTAACTGATAACAACTTTTCTGTCTAGCAATCACATTCAGTATAGATTAAATGGAAAAACAAAACCAACCAGAAAAAAAGCAGAGAGATGAAAATTTTACCTGAATATGATGATGACTTCATTGTTTTCTTTTGCATAGAATTTAAATTCTCATATCTAAATAAAGTCTGTTGATCCAGATGCTCCCAAAACCATCACAAAAGTCAATACATTAAATAAGAACAAAGGCTCATAACATAATAATCTGTACATATTTTATTGTATTTTTATTAAAAAATGTATTGCTTCCTAGCTCAAAAATATCAGAAAAACTAAGGTTATGTGGGAAACTGAACAAAGACTAAAGAAAAGGAAGGAGGAGACTTGAGACACCACCTCATTCTGTTCAGCTCACTACCAAACAACAGCAATGGGCACCCTTGAGAAATAGTGCAGAAGCAAAATAGATCATGACAACTAAATGGAACTGTCACATGGTTCTGCAATGAGAAAAACATTTAATTCCACAGTTTTCCTCTGTAATTTCTCTCTAAAAATCCTCTCAGGAATACGCTAAAGCTTTTATCAATTCTTCTTGAGATAGCAAGTAGAAAGAGAATCAACATGAACACTAATTTGCAAATAATAATCAACAAAACCTATCCACAAATTACATTTACATATCCTTATTCTCCCAATTTAATAACTTGGCACCTTGCTCTCCATAAAAATACACAGACTACTTGTCTGCAAGTGGGATCACATAGTTATTAACACTCTATGACCTCTCTAGTCATAAAATCATTTGCCCCTGCTTGTGCAAACTAAATTGTGGAGAACCCAGAGAGATACTGGGCAGTAACCCAGGAAAACAGCTTTCTTCAGCAGAATAGATAACAAATGCAGACATATGGATCTGTCTGAAATCATGGAGTATTTAAATTCAAACTTCTTCATTTGGAATAGATAGAACAAACCAAGGAAAGACTAAGTTTGAACAATCCTTGATAGAGATTTGAAATCTGGCTTCTATAAAAAAGCAAGCAACCAAAAAGGCCACACCAACTAAACTAAATCCCAAGACCTAAATGAAAAGAGAAAACAGCCTTAACTGACCATCAAAGAAATGGTAAAACAGCAAACAGGCTCTGTAGGAACACCCAAGACAGCAAGATGATACAAACACTTCAAACAGCACACTATATACTGAGCAGCAAAGTAAAGCAGAACAAGAAATAGTAAGACATAGAAATAGTAAGGATTTGCCAAGATACTAATACAGCTAACATGAATATAGAGTTGAATAAACTCACCAAAACTATTCCAAGTCCTGCAGTTCAGATGTCATAAGAACATAGTTTATCCTAATGTAGTGCATTTAACATTGCTTAAAATAAAAATGAAAGAGGAATTCCAGGAAACAAATGCCAGTAACATTGCACTAAAAGACATTTACAAGATGAGAAATTAGTTTGATGAAATGACTAATCTTATCCTAATAAAAGTATTCCTTCATTATCATTATTATCTCTGCCAAAGAGATATACACATCATAATTATTATAGATTAAAGTAATTGCTGTACAATTTTTAGAAGTTCTACAGAAATAATGATTTCCAAGAAGTACATTGTTGATTTATAATGTATTATGGTAGTAGAACAGTATTTTTTTTTCCTTCAAGATAGCTGTCTAAGGACACCATGGAGTCTATAAAATTATTACATACCACACCTCACCCCTCAGCATTAAAGTAACTCTTTAGAAGCTTGTTTGGCACCACTCACTTGATAGAAAAGAAGTACAGAAAACTGTTTTCACACTCTCTTTCGTATAAACAACCTGTGCTATGACTTTAAGCTACATTCAAGCCTTACAACTCTCCTCTACTCAGGATAGGAAAAATAAATGAAAGAAAACATCATTCTCTATAGCCATGGACAACTGCTCTGACTCTTTTGGGAAGGCCTTTGAGACAACATGATAATAAAGACTGTCACCACTAACTTGGAGCAGATTGTTTCTAGTGACTTATGAGCTGGGAAAAGACTTCAGGATTCATTACAAAATCCCTAAAACAATATTTTCCTCACCTTTTAACATATTAAGTGTAAACACATCAATTTAATAGATTTGATATTCTAAACATTGCTGGATTTTTTAGTTCAGAGAGATAATCAATTAAAAGCAACTTAATTATTGTGATAGCTGAATTCAACCTAATATGAAGTAAAATTAAAAACTATCACAATTATTAAGCATATTTATATAAGCCCCTCTCTAAACATAAAAGTGTCTGCAGTTATTTTATAATGACACAAGGTTGGAAAAATTGCATTAGCAAATTGATTCAGTCAAGCCCAAATACAAACATGTTTGGTACATACAATTATGTATTTCTATCTGAACCATTCTGCACAACACTGCTTAGTCAAATTTAAACAATAAGCATCAAATGCTACTTTGGACATTTATTGTTTTGTTTCTGTACTGTACTGTCTGCTCCAAGAAGAGTGGGTTGCATCTCAAGCTACTGAAATCTATTACCTGTCAATTCACAAGAAAGCCATTTCTGCCATTCTAAGATGAAAACACTCTCTCACCTCTTTCTCTTTTTGGTTTGGTTTGAGTTTTTTTAGTTCATTGGTAGGTAAGCAGCCCTAATTTTTTTACTTCTTAATAGCCTTTAACATCTACTTAAATTATACCAAAAAAGCCCCATTAAAATTCTAGTCCAAGCATTGCTTAAGTGCTATAGGCTCTGATTTCTCCTTCAAGACTTGTGCTAAAATACTCTATCAGTTCACCTTATTCCTGTGAACAGGCTTCCATTTCAAAAAGCCCACGGTCACACACATTACTAACCAAGCACCTTGATGGTGGCCTCCAGTGCCTGCTGCTGTTTGCAAAGCCTTTTTAGTATTCTTAAATTATTATGACATTGGAAAAACTAATATCTTAGCCTGTCATTTTAAATATTACTCAAGCATGTATTTTAAATACAAAGACATCTGTACTGTATCCTTGTTCTCTTTTCTGACTGCAGACAGACAAGGATCACTGCTTCCATGATTTTGCCTGTGGAGTAGAACTGACAAGTAATGTCCCAAAAGACCACTTACCTGTGAGACTGCAATATGTAAGGGACATTTTATCCTCAATCCTGCATCCAAATAGCTGGATAAACAGGTAGGAAAAAACCTGCCAAAGTTCTAGCTCTGCTATGAATTTCCATATACAGGGTATGAGAATAATAATAAATATAGTATAAGCAAAAATTATATTTATAAAAGTATTTAAATCTACAGAACACTACTCTCAAACAAAAGTTTCCTACTTTTTTGATTAAAAAATCAAAAGGTATCAGTGAAAACAAAACAAGCATCTAAGAGAGGAAAAAGAAACAAATGCAGATATGATAAGAAAAATTACAATTCAGTGAGCCTGAGGGCCACAGCAGCATAGTTTTGACACCTCTGACACCTCTATTTTTAAACTGGTTATTTAAAAGAGCAGAATAACTTCTTATCAACAGCTTCTCCTCCCAGTTATAAGTGAACAAAACAAATTTATTATTTCAGAGAAGCTAAAAAAGCACATAACTGGTACACCAAACTCTTGCTACACTTTATACACCCAAACTATCACTCACAGATCCAATGTCACTCAGAGACTGTGCTATGCTTCAGGAATGTTTGGAGAACCAATTTAGGCAGCCTTGCAATCCCCTTACCTTAGCTCACTACAGACTATAAGCATTAGTCTTCCAAGGTATGTGAACTTAATATTTAACATATTACAAGGTCTCGCTCTTGAAGTCATTTTAGGATTTAGGGATTTTTAGTGTCAGTCATTATCATTATAGCACTAGGAATTCACAAGCAACAACTTCAAAAATTGCAAAATGAATTATGTTCAACTGCCAAACGCCTGAGTTCTTGACTCACTCTTAATTTAAAGGAGCAACCAGTAGCTCCCCTGATAACTTGGAACCTTTCATTACTTATAACAGCCTACAGGCCAAACATTCTCACAGGTATAAAGCCATCACATGTGGTGGTGGTAATTGATACTGTTTATATACCTTTTTATACTTTAAGCACATTTCTTTATCTATGAGGATATTCTATATATAGATGAATAAGTTACTACACTGCTGCAGTTAGTACATTTTTGCAGCAACTTAACCCACAGTAACCACCAGGCAACCCCAAAATAGGCAGGCAACCAACTATTGTAGAGTAGCTTGTGACTTGCACCTTTTTCCTTACTCTATTGCAACTTCCCTATCTACTCCAAGGGTACCATGAAGATAGAAGTCACTGGACTAAAAGTTACATGCATGTACTTAACATGAGTATAGGATGGTTCCCACTACTGATGAAAGTTTGCAGTTTTCTTGCTTTTGTTTTGCAAGCCCAGAGTCAGCTGCAATAATAAAAAAAAAAGACAAAAATATTCACATCTCAACAGCCACCTTCTCTGCATGACAATCAGCACTCAGTCAGTTGAAAAGTTGGGGGAGGGTGGAAGGGAGGTTTGGGGCTCTTTTTCATCTTTTACACTTCACAGAACTTGACAATATTATCTTTTTATCTCCACATTCATCAGCATCTTACACTTGAATCGGGCCTATCTGCTTTAAAAATACTATAAGCACACTTTTAATGGTTTCAATCTAAACTATATGACCAATTTCAGGTTTCTATTATTGTATGTCAATAAACTGTATGTCAATGGTATGTATCTCATAAGCATACTAATCTCTAATAATCTAAATTCATGGTAATTATTTTTCTTTCCTTGAAATTATGACAACTGGGAAGTGTGGACTTTCCAAGTAATTCAATTTCAAGAAGCATGTGGTGGGGGATCTAATAACTTGATAGTTCATGTTCAAAGATGGAATTTGGTAAGAAATAACAGTGAATCTTAGCCTTACCTTGTGAAAAAAGCAGTAGATTTAGATGATCATGTAATTATGTTAATATCAGTGCCTTGTGTAATTATGAGGTAGTGTTTCACAAAATGTCAGTCTTTAGAGATTATATTTTTAATCGAAGTTCCATGCAAACAGTTCAAGTTTGTTTTTTCCAGTTCAATACTCTACTGCTGCCTCCACACAACACAACTAAGATACATCACACTTCATTAAGTCCAAGCAAAAAGAGCAGAAAACAGAGTACTTGATAAATCCTGTTAATAATTTTTTATTGCAATACTACTTCAGAAGAAGATTTATGTTGTAAATAATATTGTTTAAAATATTCTAAGACTTCTGTTCTACTTGGACAGAGCTCATAGCATGCCTATTCCAATTGCTTTCACTGTGACACAGTTCATAAAATTTTTATTTCAAAACGTTACTACTCATCAAAAGAAGCTAGAGATCAGAAGAAATATAGGTAAGAAAAACCTGTTTCTGCTGGCTCTTGCTCAGTGCAGGCCTTCAGGGTGTGAAAAGAAGCAGTTCTTCAATTCAGAAAGGGCCTTTGATAAGAAAGCCAAATCTAGACACTCAAGCCACAGATCATTTTTCTTTGAACAAAATGTCCAAAGAAGGACTAGCACTGCAGTGCTTGGAAAATGTAAACAGAAAGAATGCTAAATTAAGAGGATTACCAAGAAGCCTCCGTTTTTCCTTGAGTTAAGGCAGTCCTCAGGCAGTTCACTCCACGAAATATTAATCCTCAAAGGACCAGAGGTTTTTGCAGTATTGATACTTCCCTGAAGTATCAATATTGGGATGAATCACTCTAAATTCCTTCCCTTGGAATTCTTCAAATAATATTTGACGAAGGAAGAGTATTGAGATATTACAACAATCAATAAACTCAGTTCCTGGTGCTTGAAAGATTTAGTAAAGGAAAGAAGAGAGCTCAACATCTCAGTTCTGGAAATAGTAGTTTATTTTAATACAATATGGGTGATTATCTGAAGAAAAAAAAAAGCAAGCAAGGGGAAAATCAGCCAGATGGAGTAAATATATTATCTTCCTTTTAAGCTCAGCTCCTCAGAAATGGAGAGAGAAAACCCTTTCACTGGCAATTACTTTTCCCAAATTCAGCTAAATTTTATTGACACCAGCAAGAAACTCCTACATACAACTGGTGCTGCCAGAACTAAGGAATGTAAAGCCCAGAACAATCAGCTTTACAGTAAGCATAATTTTTTTTTCTTGGCTTTTTCAAGCTGATAATAGAGATTCGAATGAAAAAGAACTGTTAAACTGTATCAAACTAGTGACATTGTTTCTTTTAATTTATTTAAGCATCTGTATTAAAAAGTAAATTAATTGGTCTACAACTTTTAATACTCCATGATTATTTGGTATGTGATGCTAAAAGTTGCTACAATAACTAACAAACAAATGAAAAACTTCTGAGAACTGTGACAGGTCTGTCTCATGTATTAAATGAAAACATGATCAAATAGGAAGATGACCCCTGTTAATTACTATTATTTTTTTATTTGTTAAAAAATAGACAAACAATCATAGAAAACAATCCTCAAACAGGAAAAAAAATTAAAACAATATGAGGTAGTCATAATCCTTTAGAATCTGATCACCCTCCTTCATTTTTTTCACTTCTTTACACTATGTTTAGATTTGCAAAATAAGTGATAATGAAGCAAGGTGATTTCAAAAAAGATTAGCAACCTGTGGAAGAGGGCATGAAGGAAAGATAGAAGTATGAAAATAGGAGTAGGCTGAACTTGGCTAGTATCTTAACCTCCTACTGAATGGTCTTTGCAGCTTTCATGATAGCCAAATTACAGAAACTTTCTAAATCTTAGCAGTCTCCTCTAATGGGCATTTTAGATACCTGCCATGGTTTTTTTACTCTTTTTATTAAGAGAATACAAATTTTTCATCTGCCATTTCATTTCTTAAAATTCTCACCTAAATTTATCTACAGCAGTATAAAAAAGACAAAAATTATCCAGATACCTCTTAACACTGACTTCATATTTGCAAGTCTGTTGCCTTAATTTATATCTGAACCCTATTCAAAAATGCCATTAATTTCTCCTAAAATCAAATAAACATACAAAGACCAAAAGCACAGCAAGAAAGGATGTTAACAGAGCATCAAATTCACCCCATATATGAACTTCTGACCTGCTCACTCACATTTTCACTGTGTACCCACTGAAAAGTTTCTTCTCCTACCCTGAAGGGTTCAGCATGAGAAAAAAACCCTTTACTTCTCTTCAGCAAGTTTGTAATTGTAATCAAGAAGGTTTATAAGCAACTTACTGAGTTACAGTGATTTGGAGTATAAAATTAGAGCTTTAATTTTATTTTCTATAAAAACATATGCTAAAATCAAGATAATTTGTAATTTAAGCAACAATAGTACATACTTATTCTACTTTTCCCCATCAATAGAATCAAACAGAATTAACTTCTCATTCCCAAATAAACCTTTTAGCTATTCCATCATTCTCTGTTCTGTGTTTTTATTAAGGCTCTGTAAACAATCTACTGCTAGTTTTGTGAAGCACTAGGAATCTAAGCACTGATCCACATCTAGACCTGAGATTTGTGCAGAGATGTGATCATGCTATTAATTCACCAATGATTTCCAGAACGTTTGATTTACAGTGTGAATATAAAAAAGTAGAAGATTCCACTGAGCCTATTATGAAAATAACTTTATAGTACTATGAGGACTTCCTTGAACCTCAGTGTGAAGGGTAGCAATTCTGATTATGAATATTAGTTAAATGAGCCATGTAATCTGCTAAAAAATAGCACTGATTCAAGTGAATCTGAGCTGTGACTAACATAAAACAGACACTGGTTATATCCACTTTATCTTGTGGCCACTGCTTCTCTGGGCATGGAACAGAATCCAGAGCCAATAGGTGTTTTTATACAACACACTCAACGAGAAAACATTCTGAATCACAGAACCAACAGGTAGCTTTCTTCCAGCACTCAGCAGCTCTTTGAACTTCCCAAGTCACAGTCAATTAGCCATTCTGACATTCCATGTCTGCCTGCTATGATTAGAGATTTATCCAACAGGTGAGTTGTCTCAAAACTAGCATTCTGCTACTACATAATCCTAGATTCAGACCCATACAGATCCGTCCAGCTGCTGTTTTATCATGTGTATTAAACATTAAACAGAACATGCTTCCTAAAAGAGAGTGTGGTACCCTTCACAATTCCCCTTGATATCAGCTCTGAAAGGCATCCAAGTGATTTCCACAGCCCTCTGACCATCAAGGTCTAAACCTTGCTGCAACAAAATGACACTGAGGAAAAGTGATATCTACAGACTCTTCTGTTTTGCCCTACAAACAGATGCAGCTATGGAGCTCTAGACAGAAATACACTGTGCTAGAAACGAAATACAGCTGCAGTAAAATATAGATGCAATAAAAGGAGATACACATTTTCAATTTAGAACTGTAACTTCCCAAATGTCTTACATAAAAAGGCTGGGACAGATTAAAAGGAAAGTCACAGATAATAATGGTTCAATGAATCTCTAAAACCCTATAACAAAACAACTTTCATCCATGCTGCACCTTTTTCAAACTGACCAGAGATGTACAGTTTTGGTAATATTTTTCTGTCAATTTAGACTGAGAAATCGCAGGTTGGCATGATTTAATATTTATATTTTCATAGCATTGGTAGCTCAATCAATTATTATTAACTGCTGTACCAGCATAAGAGATGGTAGTTATGGACCCCTTCTTAGGGAGTTTATGTCAGAAATTAAACAGAAAATGAGTAGGGTGAGCAGTTCTAGAGACTACGAAACAAAACATGCTTTAAGTTTTCTACAGTCAGAAACAGCCTGGCTAGGATCAGATTGCAAATGTCTGTTTACATTTGCAACAACACACAACTTTAAAGAGCCTGAAGAAGGTTAGGACAATTCAAGTTTAATTGACTCATGTCCTGGGATATACAAAAGAAGTCATACAATCTTCACACTAGAATGAAGCTCCTCCTGGGCTTAGAACTTTCATTTGTCTCTTGCATAAGTTTAAAAACAAAACAATAAAAAAAATCTGAATAAAGAAAGCATCTAACCACGCACATTACTTAAGAAAAAGAAAACACAGCATGACGATAAATTTTTAAAAATTCTTCATACCATTATTGTAAGATGGTTCGGGTAGGAAGGGACATTTAGATTATCAAGTTCCAAACTCCCTGCCATGGTCAGGAACACTCTTCACTACCTAACTTGCCTTGGATACTTCAAGGAATAAGGAATCCAAAACTTCTCTGGGTAACCTGCTCCAGAGCCTCCACACCCTCACAGAATTTCTTCCTCGTATTTGATCTAAGTCTACTCTTTCTCAGTTTGAAGCCATAACCCTTTGTCCTGCCACTACAGGCTCTTTTAAAAAGTCCTTCTCCAGCTCTCTTACATTCAGTCCCCTTTGTGTACAGAAAGGTGCTCTAAGGTCTCCCCAGAGCTTTTTCTTCTCCATCCAGGCTGAACAATCCCAACTTTTTCAGCCTTTCCTCATAGAAGAGGTGCTACGTCCTTCACTCCTCTAATCCTCTTCACAACCTTCCTCTGGACTGATTCCAAAAGACCCATGTCCTTCTTGTGCTGAGAACCCAAGACTTGGACACAATATTTCAGGCAAAGTCTCACCAGAGCATGAGGTATTATCTCAGGTATTTCTTTTTCAGTAAGACCTATACACGTGATACTCAGAGACCATCCCTAGAAGAGGTCCCCCAAATTTAATCTTGCATTGTGCCAGGCCAGCTGCAGATTTCTTTGTATGAATTCTTGTTTTCTTTCACCATAGGTCCCTGCCCATGGTGAAATTGTTCTACAAGGGCCACCTGTAGAATATTTCTCCATGAATTCAGGATAAACAAGCATTAATTCTTAGCAGATTTTTTTCTGCTCTGACAGCAAGGTGGCAGTGTCTCCCACTCTATACACTCCTATCCTTTTCCACCAACATTAAAGCAGAAACTGCATAAGAGATCTTCAAGGGATTTGGAATGTGAGTGGTCCCATTCTCATCTACATGATATGCAATGCCTAACTGTGTGTCCAAGAATTTTCTTAAAGCAGTACATTGGTGTGTCTGTCACAGAATTAAAGTCTGAATCTCTAGAAGGTGTTTTTCCAGTGTAATGATCACTTCACTAGGTTTTTTTAATCAAAATATACCATAAGAGTCTGAAACTAAGGCACCTCTCTAAAGACAATATTTCTAAGAACATTAGTTACAGATGAATGATCTGCCTTTGTTATACTGTCAGCCTGCAGATTCTCATAGCAAGAGATTAACAAGAGTTACTATTTCCAGAAAGATTGACTGAGCAAAAGAAAATAGAGCAGAATTATGAGATTCTTTTATAAATCAAAATCATGCCAGCCATATCCTTCTTACACAGTCACACAACACTGCTTCAGAGATAGTCCACTGGGACATTACTCTAGTTAGACTAAAGCAAGTTTGAGTCCATTTTTAGATTTGAAAGACTCCAGAAAATTGAATTCTCTCTATTTAGTGTGCATGTGCAGCTTGTAAACACAGAAATACAGTTTTTAGTAGATCTTGAAGCAGACCTTCTCTTTTTATAAAAGCTGACAGGATAAATTCAATTCAGAGATTTCTCAGCATTTTAGCATATGCTTCACATTCATCTGACATTTTGTTGTAACTTTGTAATTGTTTAACCCCAGCCAGCAACTAAGCACCACACACTCAATTTCTCACCTTCCCCACTGGGAAGGAGAATAGAAAAAAAAAAAAACCTCATGGGTCAATGTAAGAACAATTTGATGACTGAAACAAAAACATTACAATATTTCAGTATTGTAATGTTATATTATTAATAGCAATTGCAATTAAAAGAAGGCGGGGCAGAATAAAACTCAAGAAAAACAAATTATACTCACTGCAGTTGCTCACCACCTACTGAAAGATGCTCAGCCAGTCCATGAGCAGTCACTGGCAACTCCTGGCCAACCTGCCCCTGTTTATATACTGGGGATGGCATTCCATGGTATGGAATATCCCTTGGGCTAGTTCAAGTCAACCATTCTGGATGTACTCTCCACCTCCAGCTTGTTGTGCAGCTCCTTGCTGGCAGAGCATGGAAAACTGAAAAGTCCTTGATGTAGAGTATAAACTCCTCAGCAACAAGTCAAGTGTCCTCAGTCTGTTACCAACATTACTGTCATACTTAATTCAAACCACAGCACTGTACCAGCTACAGGAAAGAATTTACCCTATTCCAAACAAAATCAGGACAAACTTTCACCAAGAACACTTGAAATGTACTAAATGGACAGTATGTTTATTCTCAATTATTGTGAGATATAATCATTAAGATCACAAATGCTCCATTCTTTGGCATACATGGACTATATGAGTTAGGAACAATATCACAGCATGCATCTATACAGTACATATTAACTATCATCAGACAGAAAGCAAATTCATCTTAATTTCATTCAGGTTGTAAAAAAACAAGGCTTAAAATTCAGAAACAATAGATAAAAGTTCTTCAGCTCTCCCCAAAGATTCAAAAGGTACTACATTTGTACTACTTGTAGGAATAAATGGAGTATTTGTTTAAACACTGTAATAGTGAACTAATTGCTGTAGAAGTGATCCAAATAAGTTTCTGTTCTTCCAATTTTCATGAACTCCTGTAAATCTTTGATAGAAATATAAATTTTTTTGAGGGCAATTTTGAGCTTACCCTTGAAAATACATTTAGACTTCTCCATAGTTAGAATGGACTGAAGATAAGAAAAGGTGGTTGAGACAAGAGTGCCCCTCAGTGGCAGTATGCTGATATAAAATACAATGATATGATACTTTAAAATCATAATTTGAATATTTATTTTTATCAAGGACAAATGCACCATTAAATAACATTCCTTCAAAACTGCATTACTAAGAATCTGAGGGGGTTTATCACATACAATTTAATAACAAATGAATTTAAATATGCACATCATGGGGTAAAAATATTTACTATGAAACAACAGTTGCTAAATATTTATATCTGACTGTTTCATGGATGGGTGTGTGCATGTGCCTACACTTTCCAGTTACATTTAAAGAAGAGAAATTGAATTTTATATAAAGACTTCTCACAACAATTCTGCAGCAAATTGTTTATTTTCTTCTGTGTCATGAGCAGCAAGAAAACATGCAATAGTTCTTTGAGAACTTCAAAAACTGAATTGCTTGGAAGGCTTGCTGTGTGTACCAGGTTGCATTAATTCACTTAAAGACTAAAACTATGTCATGCTTTGTACTGTTCACACACATACTGCTTTCAAAGCCTGTCCCAGAACCTGCCTGGGTTCCTTCCTCCACACTGTTGATTAAAGAAGCATACATCAAGAACATTCATTACTACAGACTTATACAAATAACACCTCACTGTAGCTCATCTGGGAACAACTGAAGGATACTAAACTATTTTATGGAAGAATTGGAATAGAATAGATAGCTGTTATATTTTGTATATTCTTTAGGACTTGTTCTGTAATCTGGTTGTTTCAATATTCTTGCTAATTTAAATAAACACAGGCCTTGAAGAATAATTTTAGTTTAGATATTTTAAGGCTCAGTCATCTTCTCCACCATATTTGCTATCCATAGCTGCAAAAAATACAGCCATGGCTGATGACACAAGATTTGCCTCAGCAATTATTTTACTTCTGTGCATGGGAAGGTCATGGAACAGATCCTCCTAGAAGCTATACTAAAGTTAATGTAGGAGACAGGGAGGTGATTTGAGACAGTCAGCATGGCTTCAACAAGGGCAAGTCCTTCCTGACCAGTCTAGTGACCTTTTATGAAGGAGTGACTACATCAGTGAACAAGGGAAAGGCTACAGATGCCATTTTTTGAGACTTCTGATAAGCCTTTGACAGGGTTCCCCACAACAGTAATTAATGAGTGGACTTCTAGATGGATAAGAAATTGGTTGGATGGTTGCATCAGAGGGTAGGGGTCAATGTCTCAAAGTCCCAATGGACACCAGTGACAAGTACTGTCCCTCAGAGGTCCATATAGGGGTCCATACTGGGACCAGTGTTATTTAATATATACACTAATGACACAGATGGAGGGATCAGTCTAAACAAATTGTAGATGACACCAAGCTGAGTGGTGCAGATGGCACACCTGGAGAATGGGAAGTCATCCAGAGGGACCTGGACAAGCTCAAGAAATGGGCCATGGGAATCTCACGCAGTTTAACGAGACCAAGAGCAAGTTGCTGCACCTGGGTCAGGGTATCAACAGAGGCTGGGGGATGAACAGATTGAGAGCAGCCCTGGAGAGAAGGACTTGGGGGTGCTGGTGGATGAGAGAACATGACCCAGCCGTGGGCACTCCCAGCCCAGAAAGCCAAACATGTCCTGGGCTGCATCCAAAGCAGTGTGGGCAGCAGGGGAGGGAAGGGATTCTGCCCCTCTGCTTCCCTCTGGTGAGGCTCCACCTGCAGTGCTGCATCCAGCTCTGGAGTTCTAGCACAGGAAGGACATGGAACTGTTGGAGTGAGTCCAGAGGAAAAACAACAAGATGACCAGAGGGATGGAGCACCTTTGCTGTGAGGAGAGGCTGAGAGAATTGGGATTATTCAGCCTGGAAAAGAGAAGTCTCCAGGGTGACCTAATTGTGACTTTCCAGTACCTGAAGGCAGCCTCTGAGAAAGATGGAGAGGGACTTTTAACAAGAGCACATAGTCACCGGACAAGGGGGAATTGTTTCAAACTGGAAAAGAATAGGTTTAGATTAGATATTAGGAAAAATTTTTTTTTACTGTGAGGGTGGTGAGGTGCTGGAACAGGTCATCCATCCCTGGGAATGTTTAAGATCAAGATGGATGAGACTCTGAGCAATCTGATCTAGAGAAAGCCCCCCCTGCAGGAGGGGTTGAAAATAGATTATTATTTAAGGTTCCTTTCAATCCAGTCCATTCTGTGATTCAATGTTTTCACACAACAGTATATTAAAAAAATAATTTACTAGCTTCCAAGTATGATAACCAACACCCAGGAATCTTAAACCTTCTCAGAGTTTCAGTACGGAAGTGCTTCTCAGGTACATCTGGAAAAATTGTCTTCAAGAAAAGCAGTTCTACTTACTAGCTGTAACTTTGCCTTTATCCCCCAATATGACATTGTTCGGAGTGAGATTTTGATGAACAATCCTTTTCTCTTTATGCAAATAATGAAGAGCTAGACAAAGCTTAGAAGCAATCAGAAAGAGCCTTACAAAGGTTCTTCACTACAACCCAAATAAAGGCAAATTAAATTCACAGCTATGTATTAGTGACTGATAGAATAATCATTACTTTGTCATTTATTAGCCTAAAAGCATGCTGCTACTAATTACATGCAGGAAATTCCTGGCAAAAAGAATGGAGGCCGTTACTTGGATAAATATATGCCATATTGTGTCTTCTCTAAACTGTTGCTGCTTTTCCTTCAGAGTGGAAGTGTTCTCCCACTGGCACGCCCTCTATGAGCTCTGTGACTATTTACAATCTGTCATCTCATAAAAGGAATTAATAGAACGTTATATTTTATATAATATATAAAATATATTTATATAATATATAATTATATTTTATACAGAAACCATTTCAAAATAGATACTTGAGGTAAAAATATATTTAAAAGCTGTTATTTTCTACTCTTTAAAAATTTTATTTGTACAGACACATACACCTTAATCTAGTTCTACTCTTTTTTGTTTGATTTTTTCCTCAATTCATATTACAGAACTATAAGGAAATAACTGCCTGATAATCACTCAGCAGGCAGGTGTATGTAGATAACTCTTTATGGAAAAGAAAATTAAAACAATATGGCTGGCAGTCTCTCTATTTAGCATTTTAATTGTAAATTTTGGATCTTCAGAGGAGAATAGTGATGCTTGCTGCATATCTATATTGCATCTAGTTTTACTGATAGATAAACAAATACAAACACTATTTCTTTTTTTTTTTTTTTTTTTTTTAATTTTAAAGGAATATAGACCTCTTTGAACTTGTAGCAGTTCTGGAAGAAAGATAATTGCTCAAATTTGACACACTCCTGCCAACCTCTAAGTGGTTTTATCATATGTTTCTATTTCCTCATTATGTACACTGTGGTAATTCTCCACATTTATTCTCATTTTCCAAGAAGGTTCTGTAATACCATACAACATTTGGATGATAAAGCTACAAGAAGGAAAGAAATATAGGTGCTTAGAATAGTTAAATTGATGGCACAGTATTTAAAATGTTTAGCTACACATAGGAAGGAAGGATATTACAAAGATTCTACAAACTTGTTTAGGAACTCCAGCGCATCTTTACCTCAAATGCAGAGAAATGTTGCACATTACTAGAGTAATCAGGAGGAAAATAGAACTCTAGTCCTGGCTAAATACCCCTAGCTCCCTCAAGCATTCCTCACAGCACTTGTGCTCCAGACCCTCCACCAGCTCCAATGCCCTTCTCTGGACCAGCTCAAACACCTCAATGCCCCTCCTGTAGTGAGGAGCCCAGAACTGAACACAGGATTCAAGGTGCTGCCTCAACAGTGCCAAGCACAAGAGGACAGTTACTGCCCTGGTCCTGCTGGCCACAATGTTGTTGATACAGGCCAGCATGCCATGGGCCTTCTTGGGCATATTGCCAACCAACATGCCCAGGTCCTTTTCCACCAGGCAGCTTTTCATATGAGAACTCACAGTTAGTAATTCAGAATGCCTACATATCAAACTAGAGTTCATGAGACACACCAGCTCCTTGATGATGGTTATTTCATGTCTCTCTCTTTTTTGTCCTTTGCAAATGCTTGATTGTGTAAATTGACTTCTTTCATTGCCAGGAGATGTTTGTTGTCCATTATGTTTTCTAACCCATAAACAAGGTAAAACCTTTGTACAATAGGTATAGGATGGGGATAGGAAGAATGGTATTATGACTATCAGATCAGTTATCAGAGTCCAAACTTTTCTCACAGAATTTATGTGTGTGTGTGTGTGTTTGATGTAATTAGTAACAGAACTACAATCCAACAGTACAGGTTAGCAGTACACTTCTGAACTTGCACGGTGTTTGAAGCAACATTATCTGTGCCAGTGCTGCTTCTCAGACGAAACATGCTTGATTTTTTGTGGTTTTAAACAGATTTATTAGCCTTTGCAATAGAAAAATGCTGTTAGTGGAAAGGAATCAGGATAAAGTAAGGTAGGAAACCTAAGAGATACACTGGTCAATCTTAAAAGTACAACATGGAACAAACAAAATCACAGCAAACACTACCAACAAGCTCAGATCCACAAAAGCCTTTTTGCACCTACATTTCCCAACTGAAATTCAAAGGACAGTTGTGCCTAGAACAGGTATTAGAGCCTCTTCATGAAGCATTCCCCTAAATCTGTAAAATCATAGCAAAAGAAAAGTTTAGCTTATATACACTTCCAAAAGCTCCACTGCCAAGGTGCTCTAAAATTGCATAATTTCCTACATGCTTTGTGGGTGCCTTATTCTGATTCATGTTCTCAATACTTTCAGCAATTTGCTTCAATACATCCTCCTAGTCATAAATTAAATGACAAATAAAGAAATTTAAATATTTTATGTCTTTCTTGTGCTAAGAATGTGCAAGAATAAGACTCCTTAAAACTATGAAGGTTTAAGGCTTTTACTTACCTTTAATTAATTTAGCTTTGATATCAACCCTTCCGAAACTCTGATATCATGCGATGTCCAATATCAATGAAGATTTCAATCCAGTCAGTAGGGAAGAGTCTCATAATGTCCAAATTTTTTTGTATCTTTTAGAAAAGAATGTACACAGGAGCAATTAATCTACAGCAGAGACTTTTCAGTGTTTATTATTAAAACTTACTTCAGAACCTCCTAAATAGCACACATTTTTCACCAGTGTATTAAGTTACTAAGCCTCTAACACTATACTTAAGAGTTTAAGCCCCCTTTTAAAAGTCAGGCTTCAGCTCCCATTGGTTGAGTGTTAAGATAAATGCCAATTCTCCGAACAATTATGAGTCTTTAAAGCCAGTGCAACTTCTGAATTTCCAGTAATTTTACTTTTTTCATACAGTACTTTCTTTTATGCTTTTTATCACTATATCTGAGTTTCTTCTTGTAATGCACTAAGTGATAGTATTAACATTTGTCTGCAAAGAATCATGACACTCATCTTAGAATTTTTGGCCAAGAATCCTAGTATAAAAGATGAAAAGGACTGAGAACAGCAAAAGCCAACAGATAAGAGGCAACTGATTAGTTAGAGGCTTGACTGAAGTTTTGTTTCTTTTTAAACTTCCGGAAGAAGTAGAATTGAAGATTAGGCATTTGGAAAAATCAAAAGACAGTAAATTACTCCAGATTCTTCAAAAATTTGTCACCAACCATGAAAATTAATTATAAACTGAAGCACTTTCAGTACAAAATCCACTTTTTAAAAATAACAGAAAAGTAATATATAGAATTCCACTAATTTTTGATACATTTAAAAACATACAGCAACAGTACTGACAGGCAGACCTCCTAGACACTCTGATTACTATTCTAATGCCACAAATCACACTGTAAGATTTCACTTAGCCTTTGTGGCAAAACTGGTGAAATGGTCATCTTACAGGTAAAAACATGTAATTGATGGAAAACATTTTGTCCATATTGATCCAAAGCTTTCAGTAACACTCCTAAGTAAAACAGCTTAATGCAAAGTCAGACCCATGGCGAAGGAGTAGAGGGCTCAGAGAAAAATTTTAACTGCTTCCAGTTAACTGCTACTATCCAGGGCTACAAATTGCACCTGCTAATCTTCAGGGTAAAAGTATGTTTTATGGCCAGCAGTGTTAAATCTGTCCTCAACATATATAAAAGGTTAATTCATGGAGGGAGAAGGAGTCCACATAGAGCTGGGTTGTATGGCATGCACACAACAAGTCCCATCACTGAACACTTAATCTTGTAAACTGGCACTGATGCAATGCAGGGATGACTACCTGCGGCTGTGGACAGGAGAGAAATTGCCCATTACAAAACAAATTACATTAAAAAAATATTTTTTTCCAATTGGACTTTTGAAAGCTATCCTAAAAGAGTTTCACAAAACCTATAGTTAACATACCTTTTAAAAAGATGTTGATTTCTTTATACACTGAAGAGAAATCTCAAGGCTCTGAAAGCATAACACTACAGGAGGAAAAGCACTTCAATTAATGAGAGACTTTTAACACATGTGGAAAAGCCTGATAAACAACAAGGACTCCCCTTGATACCTTACACACTGTCCAACTTTGAATTTAAATGAAAAATTAGCTTATTAACCTGATAACAAAGGGAATCAAAATATATTAAGTTCCTCTTGTAGTTTAAGAGCATGCAAGGACATTTTGGGGGAAAAAACAAATGAAAAAAAAGTTGGTGAAAATAGCTACAGCACATAGTGAGGCACACTTAAATCTTGATCATCTCCTTCCATTTGCAGATAGCTCAAGACATGAAATCTGCTTTCTTCTCCAATGCTGAAAAAAGTAAATGTAATGAGTGATGTAATGCTGTAAAAAAGCAATTTTCTGAAAAATGCGGTGTGAAATACCATAAGTTCTAACAGGAACAAAAGAGATTACTCAAATTTTTGACCCTAAATTTGTCATAATTACAGAGAGCTTTATGTACCACAGCTTCTCTCTTCATATACTTTAGTTCCAATACAAAGAAAGTTCTTTAAAACAGCTACTGGCAGGTGTTTAATATGTATGCTTTGATGCAATTCATCTTTAGTTCTATTTATCAAGACTCAAGGATAGGGCACATTTATAGCTGACCAAACAAAGACAGTCATGAATTAAGATCACTAAGGCAGCATGGCAGAAAGAAACTGAAAATTTAATCATTGAAAACACACACAATGGGGCAATAAAGCAACCACACAGAAAAACATCTGTGAAACTCAAAAAGGATATTCCAATAGCTGCAACTGTATTTCATGCCAATCATATTTTTAAAGGCAATACAGGTAGCAGTGTGAGAAGCTGAACAAGGTTGCATACAAATATACTCCTTGTCCAAAATAGATTCAGTTTTCATGTGTTATCATTAAGTCCATTATTAATTCATATGGCTTCATGTCTAAGCCAACTACAGCTGCTTACTAGCTGTTATTTCCAACACATTCTGGTGGAACCTAAAAATCTCAGTGGGCATAAATAAAGCTCCTTACAGTTGTGTGAGGCAACTATACTGAGTATATGCTCCAGTTTGTTAGACTGCATGTTAGTTCCATATATCTACCCCCAGGAAGGTTTGTATTGATCTCATCCTTAAGATGAAGTGCACCATAAAACTTCGTTGCAGTAGAAAGGTACCTACTGCACTGAATCTGCATTCCAATTCTAATCCAAAAGAGCTGTGATGTGAAAGATGACACTAGAATGAATTTTTAAGGTTTTTTTTTGTGGAGAAGCCTTTCTTCCAAGCACAATTCCCTCATTAGATAGTGGAGTAGCTATATAGCCATGTTAGTGGCTCAGTCAGAACAAAGACCAGGTGAGAGGCAGGGTCATACATTCAGCATTCAGCTGTCCTAAGGACTTTGCCAACTAGAGCAGCAGCAGCTGTGCCCATCCCTGAACCTCCAGCACTACATTCCCAAATCTTAGAGAGACACACACCACTGCATAGGGCCTGAGAAAAGCCACCAGGTAATTAATTGTTACTGATAACCTTTAGCCTAAGTTGACTCAAACCAGTACATTTATGGTATGTAAAACCAAGAGCAATTCTATGCTTATTTGGCCTATTTTTATTCTACACTTAAATTTTCTCTATTTTATACACCACCTTCATGTATTTTAACATCCACAGCACATTTCTGTATTTCATTTAATATCCGAAAATAACAGATATTAGTAGAATGTCAAGTCTAGAGCAAATTTCAATGAGGATCAAGGCTCTGTAAAGAAGATCTGATGTTAGACAGCCTGAAAAAGTAGAGGAAAGATTATCACAAGAAAAATATTGACTATCCTTTACACTATATGAGGTGCCAGAAACGAAGTAAATCAGAACAGAAATTGAGTCTCTATTTAAATTTCAGTTCCTGGGCTATTTGTTGTTTTGGGGTAAGGGATTCCCCTTTAAATAGGATTTTTACTTCAAAATAAACTTTAATTCAGAAAAAATTGCCAGGGACTATTGGGGCTTTCACTGTGCAATGATAAAAACGGAGTCATCTGTAATAAACTGGCTTGTTCAGCATTCATTTCTTTGTTTGGTTTAAAATTAGCTTTGTTACTGTATATATTGCATTTGCCTGGAAACAGAAAAAGGTCAGCATTAATAGTGCCTCTTTGCATGCAAACCACAAATAAAAATCAATGTTCAGATAAATCAGAAGCAAATACCAATGGACAAGTTCTCAACATCCTATTGCACACCTAAAATATAAGCTTAAATGTGTGTAAGAATAAAATCATTGTTGCATTTAAACCGATACCATAAAGACAGCCTGTGAACAGAGAAAGAAGAAATGTTTCTGTCTCTAGAGGTGAAGGAAATTGTAGCAATAGATCTCCTGTCACCCTGTGGCACCATATTTTGAATTGTCAGGAACAAAATTCAAGTCTCAATAAAAATAAATAGGAAAAACACCAAAAGCGATAGCCTGAGAAGTCTGTCTGTGCCTTCAGCAGGATTTTGTGGAAACCATACTGATTTCAGCTTCCATTTTCATGCAACCACGTGTCCTCCACTATTCCATCCACTTGGTAGGTCTGATAGATGGGTACTGGTAGATTAAGTTGGAGTACTGCTCCCAGTTACTTGACAAGGTCCCTGATGGAGACTACTCTCCTCTCTAGAGGAGTTGAAGGGAATAGGTGTCACGTCTGCTGAGGCCCTTCTGCAGGTCCTGATGTTTTCCTCAACTGTTCATGAAGGTAGAATTAAGCTTAGACCGTGGTTAAGCCTAGGTTTTGGGCTGTGCAGTAGAGTCATTAAGTCAAACACGTTCTGTTTGCTACCAGGATTACTGCAGGCTGCTGCCAAGGCTGTGACAAGGATAGAGGACAGGGCAGCTACAGCAGAAGTTCCCAACAGCCTGATCCAAGAGCCCTTTGACACCAAATTATATAAACATTTACAGGTTACTCAGATTGACCTCCTTGGCACATAACTGTGCCAAGAGTTGCACACCTTTTTCCTCTGTTTTTAATCCAAGTGAGTTGCTTCACCTTGTTCACCATGCAACCCTCGAAGTTATATTAGCAAAAAGAAAGAAGTAAGATTTAAAATTACTACAGTGGTATTGTAGGGTGGAACTCCAAATGAAATGAATGTGCTTGAGGCTGTGTCCTGATCTGAAAGGGGCATGTTGGCTGGTGTTTAAACAAATGGAGAGGCTGCTGTCTTTTAACACAATGAGCAGAAGAAGTTAAGTTTGAAACTCCTTTTACAGCTCTGCACATTGTACCACATTGCACAATTTTTAAGCAATTTACTGACACCATAGTTACTGTACTGCTGGGGCAATGCAGAAAACCTCTGTTAAAACCATTTAATTTAAACAAGTGATATTTTATTTTACTGAAACCAGACTCAGCCTAAAATAAATAGTTCTATTGTTTAGACAAAAGTTGTCTAAATCAGAACAGTTTATTGGCAATTTTAGTGCTCAAAATAATAAAAAGTATTTTTTCTAGACTTACTTTCTTTTCTCTTAACCAACAGTTTTGAAATACACACAAACTTCTTTTCTGTTCATATTTAAGGTTCTTGGTCTCTCAGTTCCTCCAGGAATACCTCTAGTAATACCTCTAGTTGGGTTTTAAGGGAACTTGAAGGCTTTGATTTAACATTTAGAGTTTAAGAGCTGGCTACAGCTTTTAGATGATATTAATGTCCTTAATATTTATATATTTGACTAGGTCTGGAATACAACCAGGATTCTAAGAATGGTATATCCCTAGAAATAGAATGCCAGGAAGTTATCTCATAAATACCATACTCTTAAGAAAAGAGAAATAGTTTGTGAAACAACATGTCAATTTTAAGCTGAAAAGTTTTTTGTATTAAACATCATGAAACTCAGAATCTGAATTTGTCAGTTTATTCTGTGATTACTTTTATTTATTATTCTCCTTTGAATATGACAAAAGCACAGCAAGTGATGCCAAAATGAATCTTGTCTGAATAAAGTTGTTTATTCTTCCAGACACCTGTGTTGGTAACCTTTGTATCTATGCCTCTATTATAATATGTCTACTATAAAGAAACAGAAGTACTAAAGCTATAGAAATGCATACTTCCAATATCTTAAATTATGATAACAAGGCACAACAATTAAGTGAAATTATAAACTATAATGCCTTACTTAACCAAATAAAATCTTCCTGCCTGTATAGCCTGGTAAGCATTAGTCTCATTGAGCATCAGTCCAGTAACTGCAGCACAAAAAGCTAGAATAAAAATTCAGAAGTAACATTAAGGGCCATTTGACTCCACTGAGAAATCTCCTCCAAAAGGAATTTGTTCCATAACTACCAATGAATCCTCACCTGACTAGGAGTCATTAGAATAACACTGAAATCATATGATTCATATTGAGCTATCATTGAAAATTTAAATAGTGAAGAAAAATATGATCAAATAAAAATAACCTCACACTAAACACAAAACTAACTAACTAACTAACTAAATAACTTTTTTTGTCACTGTCACAGGTGAAGAAAAACATATTCCCAGATATTTTATGCTTTGCTTCTTTCTAACAAAAGCATACTTTTTGAAAGTAAGTGCTGGTATCACACATCTGAAAAAAAAAAAAAATCCGATTTGATGGTCCTACTCCCTAAAGCAGGTATAAAAATTAACACTTTTGTAACAGTTTGAGTCCTTCTGCACAAATGTATGTAAAGACACAATGGAATATTAGACTTTATAACCCTACCTGCATGAAGTGAGAAAGTATTTTTTGTATCTCATCAGGACTCATCTCATCTGACAAATGAAGATGCTGGATTCTCCTTGCTGCATTTGCACTAGATAAACTTCCAAATGAAGAGCAGTCAGATACAAGACTTCTGTCCCTGAAAGAAAAAACAAAACAAAAATCAAGTTGCAGTGTTAAAAATGTCTTAATACGTCTTAATGGCTTAATATGTCTTTGTTAACCATTCCCCAAGTTCTGAAAATGTGTATGTTTTTCACTAATTAGCTAATACACTTCGAAAAAGCAAACAACAGAAAATTTAAACAGAAAATTCCTTTACCATGTTCATCAATTATATTCACAATTCTAACCCACTAAATAGGTGTCTGATTAATAGGAAAACTAAACAGGCAGTAATGCCATATTTATGACTTATTCTTTATTTAGTTTATACATTGAAAATATGAAAAATGCCTTAGGATAACAATGAAATACGAAAGGCTGGAAAAAATATTGTTCATTCATTATGTTCTAAATAGCCTTCTAAATTTGGTTGGCACCACATACAGCTGAACAAGCCAAAAATGTTATTTGATAAAACAGGGCTTGGTCAAATAAATCTTAAAAGAGCAAATAGTCTTGTACAATTGCCATGATGTTGAGGACTGAAAACCTACTCCTGTAACATATGAAGGATCTACCTGATTCCACCCAGATCTGAATTTCCACACTAGTCTCAGGATCTTCACAAACCTGTACCAGAACCCAAAATATACTCCATTGAAGTTTGATGTGATCAGAATGGAGTAAACTGAGCAAGACTGGAACTCCTTCACACATTTTTATTTGATCTTTGACTTGTGACTACACAAAGGAGTCATAGTAACTCTGCCATAAGCCTAAAAGAAAAATCAACAAGAAATTTCGACAATAACTCCATCATTAATTTATATTGTCAGTTAGCAAAGGAAAAAATACACATGAAGTTTAAAAAAGAACAGAGATCTCCTATTAAAAACAAAAGTAGTTTAAACAACCTAAAGTCACTGCAACCTGGTTAAAGTCACTGTTTAAAAAACAAAAGAAGGCAATCATCCAAACTTTCACAAGGGATAAAATTATATTTACACTGAGTTCAACTGCCAGCAGAGGCAACCAGGCATACCCAGCCAGGATGGGAGGTGGCCAGGAGGGCTGCAGTCATCCATGGTACCATCTTCTTATTAATAGCATCAGTAGTACAAGTAGCACTGACTGCATGAACCTGTAAAGTCTGTCTGTGGAACTTGAACAGCCTAGTTCCACAGAAAACACAAAAATGCATCATTCTTCTCTAGCATAGTATGAATATTATGTTTAGAAAGCTATTTGATACATCCCTTAAAAGGTTTATATAAGACTTTCATTAACTACAATGAAGGTGGACTTCCCACAGAACATATGGTTAAGGATATCCATTTCCACTTGAAGCAAAAAAGCTCCATGTGTGTTTAATGAAACATATTATTTCAGATTCATATCTGAATTTAAAATTATCCTTAACTGGTATTGAACTCATAATGTTCCTGTCTACATTCAAATTCTAACTCTTACATCTAACTTTTGATTTACATATAACCTAAATAATTTTCAAACCCACAAACTAAATAAAACATTTTCATATATTAATTTTCTCTATTCTTAGTCACATATAAGGTCATTTATATGTGTGAAATAGTTAAGCATGAAATTTTAAAAACCTTTTCAGAATTTTAAAGGTGATAAGTGATGTATTATCAAATTTGAAAGTCTTTTAATTTCTCACTGAAACTCAATAATGCTTTGCTAGCAGTCTTAGCTGAGATGATTAAACAATTGAAGGAACATTGATGATTTTCTGATGAACAAGATGTGGAATCTGACTCAACCTCTGGAATAAACTACAGTAGCTCTAGGTCTTGCAATTTTACGAGTTTATATTAGGCATCCCAGGAACTGTCAGGGCTCAGCATGATTCCCATCTAACCACTCAGGTCTGCCAGGAGAGATACACCAAGAAAAGTGATTGCTATCACTTTATGATAACATTGCAACTCATTTGCACTGCACTGGAAGCCATCAGTGGAGAGAGAGGAGATGGAGTACAACGAAACTGCTGGAAAATATTTTGCTGCATCTGTGCGGGACTGAAAATACACAGCTATCAGAATCTGACCTTATATTAATTAAATAATAATATAAGTATATTAAAGTGGCACTAAATATTAAAGTCACCTCTAAATACACTAAATAAAAAAGTCAAAATTTATTTCAACACAATTAATCCACAAACAAAAGTCTCACCTTTTAAAGGGAAAATCATATTCATGCAATATCACCAGCAAGTTCTCAACAATGGTTGAGCTCACTTATCTTCTCCCTAAATCCTGGACTACAAATTGATTATTCCTGGCACTTACATCAGATGAAATTAGATGAAAAACACACATTGCTATTTAGCCTCCTTCTTTGTACATTTGATGAACTGGTTTTTCCCTAGTCTTAATCAATAACATCATATGCACACAAACACTTAAAACCACAAATATATTCTGGGTCAAGGGTAACAACAACAATTTTCCAATTTTCCCAGTACAAAAAAAGTAAACGTGAATGCATAAAAATGAAGACACAAATATATTTTGTGTCTTACTGGTAATTAAGCAAATGGAGTACATTTTTAAAAACAACCACAATTCTATGAATGTACTCCAAACACTTTCTTGCCCAGTCCAAAGGTAACACAAAATCCAACATTTCATTCAGTGAAGAGAATTAAATGGAAGTTGAAAATGTATGTATAACATCATTTAAATTAACATGGACATTAAAAAAATTTAAACTGAATCAGAGTTTTGGGAAGTCTGGGAGACAGCACATCAGTAATAACAGTTTTTCTTCTACCATTACGGATGAAAATTACTCTGTTCCCCTTTTTGCTCTTTTTCCTCCTTTTTTTTTTTAATTTAACCACTAATTAATGAGAAGACGGCACATATACATGGATTTGGCTGCATGAGTTTATTATTTACTACACTGAACAATATTCTACCTGATTATTGTGAGGCACTGTTATATTAAGCTAAGGACAAAAGATTTTTATATGCAGGAAGTCAGTAGGAATTCTAGAATCCTGCATGAGGATTGCAAAGACAGATTCTGTGATTCCAGTCCTGCAGAGTTATCCACATGAAGAAGTCTGCTGCAAGGACCAAAGTTTCTACTTAGTTTCTTTTGCTTCAATATAAAATTAGGAACATTTAAGTTTTCCTCATAAAGAGCAGTTTTAATACTCTGTCAAGAGAAAACATTAAAAAACTTTTGTTAATTTTAGCACATTAAGTTGAACCTACCTTTCTGTTAAACTAGTCAGAGCAAGGACGGCACAAAAAAAACCATGGCTGTCTCTGGCAGATAACAAATTTAATAAGGTCTGGAAAAAAAATGAAACAAGTTAAGTTAATGTGTGATTCTGTGTAAATATAAAGTATATTATTTTCTTTTATTACTCAAACACATATAGAAATATATTTTGAAAAATAAAAATTAAGATACCAAATCCTCACACAATATGTTAAAAGTCTTAGGTGCATTTAAAGTACACCTAAATACACACTTAGAATACACACAGTAGTATAAGAAAGAATGTTTCTTCTCAAACTACATTTAGTATCTCTCTGACTGCTAAAGTATCTCTATTACATCATTGTAAAAATTTGGTTTTGTGTAAAGCTTCAGAACTCTAAATCAGGCCTGAAGTAAAAAGCTAATATTCAGCTTATATTTAAACAGCACAATAATTTAAAACCCTGTAAAGCCTGTATTTCTGTTCATGATTTATGTCTAAGTAAACTCCATATTTGTCTAGATTTTCTAAAAATAGGTTGCATGATACTATATGATCACAATTGTCATTGTTTTTCTGCAGCATGATAGAATCATGAAACCCTAGTTATGCTGAATTTGATCTCAACTGTAACTCAGCTTAGCCACAAACCAACAATAGTTAAGTATAGATTCTTAGACTGATGGTAATGTATAGCAAGGGATGTCTGGGTTGACATAGAATGTTTAGACACAGAATATTTTACAAGTTAAAAACCACAGCAGAAATTCATATAAGAAAACTTTAAAATATATTTACATTTTAAAAGTATAAAAAACTATTTGAATCATAGTAATGTGTAGCTCAGGACAATGTATACACAAGCATTATTTTTTATAGGAACAAATGTTTTGATTAGTCCAAAGGCTTACAATCTATTTATCTCAAACAGCCAATAATCATACATCACACCAATCAATTTACAGAGAAGAAATTATTTTTATGATACTACTGATACATCTGTAAAACACAGAGATTATCTTACCTTATAAGCCTGACAAGGTAAGGAATTTAGTCTCCCACCTAGGTCAAATCTGAAAAGCATGCATTATTCCTTTAAGTAGCTAATTCAACAAAATTAGAAACTTTATATGCTCCACTTGCTATAACTCATTCTCTTCAATTTTTAACAGCAGCAAGCTTTTGGAAAATGTGTCTAGAACAAAGGAAGACACATAAATTGACTCTTTCTCACTTTCTAAAATGAATATTTTCATTTTACCAGTCACATAACAGATCAAAACACTGTGTAATTCTTTGAACCACAACTAGCTCATTTTACTCTTTTATTTCAATACATAAAAAGATACAAATTTCTTAAAGAAATATTATTTTGTAGAAAAACAAGCTGCTCTTTTCTACAAAAATTTTAGCTTTTACTTGTGCGATGATGCCTACAGTGAATATAGTAGTATACTACTTAATGACCACCTCAAGTATTTTAAACATTTTAAGCCTCACAAAAAAGTTGTGAGTAGCCTTATAATTTCTGATATCAGCTATTGTACTTACATGTCATGTTGACCAACTTGTCTACATTGTGCTGTTCTGCTCTGTAATTAAGATAATGATTTGCTACTGTTTCCATATACTAGAAGTAGGGAAGAAAAAATAAAGGATGCCATTAGGGAAAAAACTCTAGACTGTTCTGCACAGGTAGAGCCTGTAGATGGTGCAGCTGTTTCATGAAAAAATACTCTGTAATGCAGTAGTAGTAGTGCAGCCCCAACGTTTAAACCTGTTTCAGTATTTAAAAAGACCATTTATTTTATCATTATGTTTTTCCCTTGCAAAGTCATTTGCTACAGTGCAGGGTGACTTTGCTCATCTCCCTTCAAAAGTCTACAGTTTCTTTTGACTGAACCAATTGTGTTACTTTTCTAATTCTTCTCCCACTTCAGGAGGCATTTCTTAGGTCTCCTAACTAGAAGTTCTAGATGAATGCAGCTAGATTATAGGACAGCTGTTTTGAATACAGGTGAAAAAACCCACACTGACTGCTCATGTGAAAACAGAGGAACAGACTAATTTCTTTCCATAAACCAGGAATATCTGTACACTGCATTTTACAGTATACACCATTCTAATCATAATAAACTGACATGCAACATAATGGACAAAGGTGCTACAAGGAATTCTATCTGAGCTAGACTTTCAATATCACCCAGGCTGTGGAGCATTTCCTAGAGGAAAATTTAAAAAAAAAAAATGTTTAGAATTACTTAAAATAAGTAGACAAATAAAAACACAAGAGGTGAAATTTTAAAGATTCTTAAACTGGAGCTCTCAGTTTCCTTCACTAACTACATTATGGGAGTTTTACATATCTACATAATAAAGTCAAATACCAAGTCTAGGGCTCAGAGCAATGATCAATCCATCTGTTATGGAAATTTACAGTTCTTTGTTAGGGTCAGCAACAACAGACACGACACAAGAAACACCAGAAATTGAGCAAGTTATGCAGTAATGGTGAAAAATCACCCTTGAAATCTGTTTATTTGCAATTCCCATCCTCACACATAGAAATATAAATACACACATGTAGGTGTGCATTCATAAGAACAAATGCTTTTACACACAAGCACCGACACAACTCGTACACATGACACCTACATGCATCCCCTTATCCAAGCAAGAAACAATATTTTGACATACTGATCTGGTAGCATGGATTCCTTATTAATAATCTCAGGCAGATTAATATTCTAAGAAAATGGATGGGCAGAGCTTGAATAACCCACTGCCTGTAAATGAAATATTCAAAACATAAACCAAATGCAATAAAAAAGTGTTTAAATACTTAAATAAAACAGTTTGATTCAGGATCAATTGACTAGATGGTTAGTGACCTACAACAACTGTTCAACACACCATACCATAGAACTTTTAATATCATTTATATTCAAACATAGTAGCAGCTATAAATAAATTTATTTCATTACATGAGCATTACCAGCCATCACTTATTATTACTGAAGTGATGCAGGAAAGTATGTGCTTATGTCTAAGAACAAACTAACCATGCTGTGATATAAGCTTTTAGTGTTTGGGTCCAGGGTCAAAAGGGCAAAGTAAGTGAAAAACCCCACAGGAAACTTCAGTGCACAAAATATACTTATCCAAAAATATGGGCATTACAGAAGTAAAAATAGCTATATTTAAAACATTCTTTTGAATTATCATAATCTATCCTGACTTTTAAAAACTCTAATTCTCTTATGCTGGGAATAAATTGTTATTAGTTCAAATGTTCTTGAAATAGGATTGCATTTCCATATAGAACATCCTCGTTTATATTTCTCCATATGATTCTCCAGCATAAGACATGGCAGAAAACACAAATCAGATTTGCAGAAAGTGTCCAGGGGCAGTAATTCTGCATAAATACCAGCAATGGAATCACTATTTCCACTGCCTCTTGAAAGAATATATCCCCATTTCCCTATTTAAAAAAAAAAAAAAAAAAAAACAAACTAAAATTGGACATCTTTGCCATGTGTTTTTCTGTTGTTGTTTTAACTGGGAGGACAAAATTTGTTTGGATAGGTTTCTTGGAAACAGAAGAAGTGTATGGGTCATGGCAGTTCTCTTCCCATTTCATCATTTGCAGTTGGGAATGACTCCAATAGCTAAAAATACTTCCATAAAAATAAATGTTTTACAAATAGATACTAACAAACTCTCAGCCCTTTGTGCAAATATTCTGTCCAAAGCAATAGCATTTTTCATTATGATTCCTTAATTGGCCACTTCAGAACAGCACAAGACTTTCATGGAAAGAAAACAGCAACCATACACCTGCATGCAAAATTTTTAGGTCAGATTTTAAATTGGCCTGAAGATATTACCATGGTGGACAGTCATTCCTGAGCCTGGTTAACATTTGAGAGCCTCTTCTACTGCAGTTACATTTACAATACACATTACTTGATACACCAGGGTATAATCCAGTTTATCTACTAATATCTGCTCATTTATGCTTGTTTCTTCAACCTTGCCTGGGTGCTTTCATTCTTAATACAAGAGGCTTTTTTTGCCATATCACTATCACAAAGAACCACCAAAGAAAACCAAAATATAAGCCAAGTATGTCACAATGTATAAACAGAACTTGGGAAATCACAGTGTAAGCTATTCTTAGATTTTTGGCTAATGAAGCTGAGCCACTGACCTCCCACTGGTGAGTACTGAGTTCACATGTGATAGAGGGACCAGATTTAAAAAACACTTAAATGATCTGTTTTAAACTCACTGTCATTTAGATACTCAGAGAAGAGATCCCAAGTTCCCCAGTTAGTTCTGAATAAAAGTCTAAGCAAACTATGTGGTGTTAGAGACCTCTGTGAATTTTAGAAGCTATACATTAATACCTTTCAGTGCTCTAGGATTCCTTCTTCAAACTTCTGTACCACTTCAGGGTTTTTTTAGAAAATGTATTTGGGCTTTAAAAAGGAAAATGCAATACACTGCAAAGAAGTATAGTAAAAAAAATCCTGGAAAATGCATTTTTTTCCCTGAAAAATTTTTTTCTCCACCTCCTCTATTTTTTTAAAGTTTTGTACTTTTTCCTCATATAACTGAGAGCAGCATAATAAAAGGGATTATCCTTTCCAATCCTGTTGTACACAGAAATACAGCTAAATACAAACAAGTGGCATCAACTCATCTGAATTTTATGGAAGCCACTAACCTCTCACTATAAAGTCAGCAGTCCGTAAAATACAAATAGAATCAGTAAATTTAAAAGCAAATTGCAGATTACAGACACTACATACAGATAAATTATCAAGAAAACACAGCAGTTCAAATCTTGGTCATCCAGGTTTTGTCATACCAGGACCCAGTCCTTCATTCTTCTCTCCCTCTAACCCAAGCACTGCTCTTCAAAACCAATACACAAGTGCTTGTTTAAAACTGAGATTATGAAGTGCTGCTGGTAATTTCCACTGAAAGGTGTATTGTTGTAACAATATGGGATATTATCCATGCATCTTGCTTAGATAGGCAAGAAAGAGTTGTCCTCCTCCTTGGTTATGAATGTGCTTCATATACTGACCTGCAGGTAAGTCTGTCCTTAACTAAAGTTGTAAACATATGTTGAAACAGCTGATGCTTGGGATGTTTGCTAAAATTTCTCTCATTCTTGTAGGTCACACTAATAAGGAAGAAAAAAAGATAAACTGTGAACTGCAAATTAACTTTCCACAAGATAGTTTTACACTGCTACAGCTTAACATTAAGCAACAAAAACTAAGAAATGTCATATCAGCACTTACCACAGAATAACATGATTTCAGATTGCCAGACATTAACAGTCTGTTTCATGCATAATTTGAGACTATCAGAATGGTATAACTTTTCCAGATAAAGAAACTATCACTGTTTAAAATGAGTTTATTAACTCTCACTGGTATACCCTACTGAGTGGGAAAGTTTGGCACTTACAAAGGCAGGAACATAAGCAGGTCTAAAAAGTAAAAAATATGCAATTCTCATCTCAAATACTGGATTTACATTAAAAGTACAAGTAACAGACATGTAAAAATACAAATGCCTTCAACACCTCAACAAGGTGATACCCTTAGATACATAAAGATGTTCAGAGATACAAGAGTGTCCTCATCAGCTTTTAAATATTTTACCTACATTTTTCAAGCTCAACAGCTTCTGTTGATTCTTGCCATTGACCAATGGACTTTTGCTCATTGCTTTTGACATTTTGCAAAGTTCTTGTCACACTGGTTTGACCACTTTTAATATATAGCTGGAAGCTAAGGAGGGAAGGGATTGTAATCATGAGGCCAACACTGTATTTTAAGTTTTCTGAGAATATTATCAAGCAAAAGTACCTTTTCTCATGTTCTGACTTGAACTTTGGACCTAAAACTTGCCATTATAGAATACACACACCCCCTTTGCAAAACAAAACTGACGTGGTAGAAACTGATGCAAAGTGAGACTGGAAAACAAGTACCAAGAGGTAAGTAAAAGGTGAAGAATGGTGTCTTTTAAAATTTATGATAGCAAAGCTCGACAAAATCTGCTGTACATGCTCATTATCTATGCTTCTTACCTGTCCCAATTCCACAATTGCATAGCCTTCACATTCTTTTTCGGTTGTTCAACTCACATGTTTCAGCTTTCTGCTCAGAAGCAATTCCAGGCCTTTAACCAGGTAGAAAGTGAATAACTCCTACCTCACATGGATGAATCTTTAGTCATTTTGTCATATCTTTTTACAGAATTGAAAGGGAGAAAATGTTCTGTGATTCCAAAGATTCACACCCATCATCATGTGTTGGTTTTCTTTGTTTCAAATGGCAAATAGAAGCTTCAATAAGTGAGTTGAGGTGAAAGAGATTTGACTTTCTCCTGGTAAGTTGGTATTTAATCCCTGGATATTTTTAGCTGAAGTGTTATTCTTCAAAGACAAACTGTTTATGGTTAAAATGCTGATCTTACTTTATATTCTTTACCACTCTCCCCCCCCCATGCTGTTACTCACATTTCTTTAAGCCCACCTTCATTGTGAAAGGACACAGAGGAAAACAAATCTGCTAGGCTACTTTAATATCTGCAACAATAGCTAGATAAAACTTGATCAAGATACAAAATAAAGCAATATTTTTACTGGTAAATAAAAAAATATGGTATAGTAGAATGTGAAGAGCATCAGTTTCATTCTTTTACCCATTCCAAATGTGATTTGTCCCACACAGAAGGCCTAATGTTGGCAAGAAAAAAGAGAAAGAAAAAAAAGACAAGAAGATAGACATCCACTACTCAAGATTTTGCTAACATGTTTTAGTCATTATACAACACAATGTTCTAAGCATATGCCAGAAACCATAATCACCATTAATTATAATTCTAAAGCACATTTAATAAGTTATTGAAAAATACCTGTTGGTTCCTTGACTGAACACTTAAGAGAGACTGAAGCCTTTAATAGTTACATAAAAGTATTTCCATAAGGGTAAAGAAGGTCAATAAGCAACAATGTAACTGACAGAAAATAAAATTTTCTAGCATTGCCTGGTGTCCACATGTTGCGTACAGAAAAATTTATAGCTTTGCCAGAATGCCTTAAATCAACAAAGGTGTAAATAAACTTTGTGACCAGAGTAACAGTTGTCATGTTTATACTGCATTTCAAATTGAAGCATTCTGCTTTGGCAGCTAGTGCAAATTCCACACCAGTCCTGCTGAAGTTCAAAGTAAAACGTCACATACTATACCTCATAGAGATCCCAGGAGGCTTTTTTCTATTGCTTTTTCTGTGCTCTTCAACTTTTTGTCTCAATCAGGCATTGTGTATCACTACTATCATTATGGGGTCGAAAACTCATTTCCTTAGAAACAAAGTAGATACAAAGAATTATATCACTGCAGAAAAAAGAACACGTTTACTTACAGAATCAACCAATACTGCTTTTAGAAAAAAAAAAAAACGAAACCAACAGCTTTGCCATTTTCTCAGCATGAAGCCTTGGGCATTATATTAGGATATCCTTTGAAATTCCAGATATTAATAAGAGAGCTATTAACCTAACATACAGAAACCTTGGTTTTCCAACACACGTGTAGACAATACTGTCTTGTTCTTTCATGTATTTTTTTAATTAGGATTTTTCCTCTCCTTTTACCTTCTTGCCATTATTTCTGTTTGTGAATTGGCTTGTTATGTTACAGCAGTGCTTAGAGGCTAGCATCAAGGTTGTCAACAACAAGCTGTTGTCCAGACAACTGAGAATTTAATAGTCATATCATCCAAATAAACAAATCAAATGGAGGATAGAAAAAGGAGGTATTTGATAGGAAAATGTGATGCATACAGCAAGTTCAGAGAGGTGATTCTCCCCCTCTATTCGACTCTCCTGAGACCCCACCTGGACTACTGCATGAAGCTCTGGAGCCCCCACCAGAAGAACAGGGACCTGTTGGAGTGAGTCCAGTGGGCTACAAAGAGGATCAGAGGGCTGCAGCACCTCCCCTGTGCTGAGAGAGAGAGGCTGTTCAGCCTGGAAAAGAGAAGGCTCTAAGGGAGATTTTGAGCAGCAGCCCACTACCTAAAAGGGCCTACAAAAGAGTTGGAGAGGGACTTTTTACATGGATATGTGGTGTTAGGACAAAGGGATGATAACTTTACACTAAAAGAAGCCAGGTTTAGATTAGATATCAGGAGGAAATTCTTTACTGTGAGGGTGATGAGGCACTGGAACAGATTGCCCAAGAAGATGTGGACATACCTGGAAGTGTCCAAAGTCAGGTTGGATGGGGCTGTGGTCATCCTGGTATACAGTGACAGATGCCTCTGCTATGGCAGAGACTTGGATCTTGATGATCTTAAGGTTTATTACAATCCAAACCGTTCTATGAATCTATGATCACACAGTCTGCCAAAGAAAACAGAAATTTTCAGCAGTTTAGAATCTAGGCCTTCTGAATATCTTATACCAAACCTACCTGCTTTCCTTGCAGTGGGAACACAGCTTCTTTCCACAGATGAGCAGATCTGTATGGCACGCCCTCATCAGGGCCATTACCACACATTAAACCTCTGCAGACAAACGTTCAGTATGTAGGTCTGACTTCCCACAAAAGCCCTCAGCTAGTCACTTGCACAATAAATAACACCTGTTCACTGAAAATCTTCTAAAGCTCTAGAAACATACAGAAAGACATGGAAAGAAGATATTCAAGAGGAATATCTTGCTGCAACAAAAGCATATTGATGCAGATTCTTGTCTGAGTGGAAAAAAAAAATGGTCAGGCAAAGGCTGGGGCTGGAGAATTATCCTAGAGAATTACATACAGATGTAGCATATTGGTAGAGTACTTCCAATTTAAAAACCAAAGATATAATACCAGTGTCTGATCCTTTCTATCTATTTTACTAATAGGTAACAGTCCATGTTCACTGAACATGGACTGTTTGGATGTTCCCTTTGGTGTGTCTTTCACAGAATTTCCTGTATCAGACCTGATGGCTCCTTTTCTTGCTGTGCAGAGGAGAATTCTCTGCTACTGATTTTTATTTCTCCTCCTCATAAAGACAAAGAAGAAGAAAACTGGTCATGAAACAAAAGCATTGTAAACTACCAGAAATTAACATCAGAGTAATTTTTCTAGTTACGTAAACTCACATCACAGAACTACCCAAAATGCAACTGCTGACAGCATGAACTCGTGCACTGCATTAAATCCCTCTCGGAAGTGGCCTGTAAGCCCAGTTCATCCGTGTCTAGTCTTTTAAACAAGACTGTATCCTACCACAGGGAATCATTAATCTGGATCCACAAGAAACTTCTCTGTTCTCTTCCACACATCTGCTCAACAAGGTTATTAAAAAACACCTCAGAACACTTCTGTGGCACCAGTTATGATTAGAGAATGAATATAAACAGGATTTGTTCTATCACTCAGCAGACAAAACTACTGAGTTCAGACTAAACCAAATGCAGTTTGCTCAAAGCATTTATTTCCTTTGCTTCAATAGCATTGAAAGTTAAGAGAAGCCATGTACATCTCTAAGCACACTAAGAATCCTCAGGAGTAAGAATTTCCATGTACTGTTTCAGTGATATTCTTATATCATCTGCCCAACACCCCATCCTTTTGGGATGTTACTGAGGTATGACACAATGCAATAAGCATCTCACATTTGCACAGTAGGAAATAATGTGAAACTCACAAATTGAGTTTCTTTGCCATGAGTATGTGTGCACAAAAAACAGATTTCAACCAACTGAAGAACAACCAACCCACATACAAATAACCTGTCCATAAGAAAACAGAGTTAAAATTTTCAGCATCTTGTGAAATTCTTGGGTTAAATCTCTAAACTGCAAACAGCAGGATTCCCAGTGCGGACAGATTTTAATCCAGAACTGTTAGGTCTTTGTGATTATTTAGAACATTTTATAACTGTCTACCAACCTTGCTTTAGAGCTACCTTCCAATTATTTTACTGTTTCCTCTGCCTTGGTAAAGATGAAACAGAGTAACAGATGACAAATATTTTAAAAGTTTGTTGCCATTACAGATCCAGAAGTCCCTGTGCAAAATTGAACTTCATAAACATCAAACCAAATGAAGGGACATTTGTCACTCAAGGATACAGCCCACACCCAGCTCTGAGGACTCACCCTGAGGTTACCTCTCTGTTTCCTAGAGGCCAACAAGTCAGCACAGGTCAGGGAGCCCTTCAAGAAAGAGGCCAGCTCTGGCCACAGACTGACCCTGCACTGACCTCTTCAGTCTGTCAGCCCAGCATTATCTCAGATGCACAGCTCATTGGATTGGGAAACCTGATTCAGGTTACAAATAATCTCTCCTACTTTAGCCCTGATTACCTTGTGCTTGTCAAAGCACTTCTACTGTACAAGGGCAGGAACAATATGCAGAAAGCAGGACTTATCCATGCAGCTTAGACTGTTATGCTCTTCACCTTACTACAGAGATTAAACTAATTAATTAACAGCCAGCTGCCAGTGAAAATGTCTTTCCCCATTCCTTCCCTTCCCCTTTGGCCAGCAATTCTTCTCTACTTCTTCAGCCAATCTGACCCAAACCTGAGCCCATTTAGAGAGCTAGACACACAGAAAAAATGCACTTCCCTTTGGATTGTTACTTTCCTACCAATTTAGCTCACTGTTACAGTGACCTGATGAGTGTCTCTGCTGACAGGTCATGAATGGACAGGTATAAATCGAGGGAGAGGAGCAGAAATGCCCTTCCATCAGTAACCAGTCATTAAATCAGGTAAGGATACTAGCATCATGTCCTGAGTGAGGGGCAGACAAACAGAAACAACTCCATTTTCCTTCTATCAGCCAGAAACCCAAGAGAAAATAGACATTAATTCTTACCCTTACCTCTTCTCACAGCTATTTGACTTTCTTGAAGTCACCGAGTAAATTCCCATCCCATGTTTCTTCTTTACTCAAGCCAGCAGAAATTTCCATGGAGACAGGCTACTCACTGCCATCATAATTATCCCCCTGCTATGACACCAGCCATGAGGAATGTATAAGAAACACTTATACAAATAACACTTACTTAGTTGTGCCAGATAAAAACTGAATTCAGACAATTCTTAAAGAACAGATACACATTAAAAGAAAAATGTCTTTACAGCACAGTCTCATTTAATTGCATTTAAGAAAATGAAATTAGAGCAATAGTAATGCATCCCTTTTAATTGGGGATAATTACATTTAATTAGCTATGTTGATTCAATTACATAGGAAGAGAGATACATTCTGACAGCACTGGAATGCAGGATAGGACAAGAAATGCTCCAAGAACCCTGTCAGAAATGAAATAATCCACATGAGAAACAGGAGACAAAGAATTACCCCAGACCTGATCTGTGGCCCAGTCTAGTATCTGTCCCAGATGACATAAGCACATAAGCTTCAGAAGGTAAAAACAAGCCCCAAAACAAACAAAACCACAAAGAAGCATTGGAGGATAAATCTATCCCCGCTGACTACAGTGTAATGCTCTCTTCAAGAAAAAGATGTCTCACAATCTTCAGTAGCAATAACTACTGGATATGGATAGATTGTAAGCCAACTAGTTGCTTGATTTTCCCTTAAACTCCTGTCTTAATCACTCCAGTGTCCAAATTCCACTGACTAATCATACACAGGGTAACAGGCTTAAGGTGGATAAAGAAGCAGTAGATATTTTGGCTTTAATAAGACTTTTGATGCTGTTGCTGGATAGGAATGTATCTAATACCCCATCTAATACCATAAGCTGGGTCAGATGAAGGTCAGGTGAAAATTCATTCCTTAAAAGATCAATTAGAAATATATTATTGTCGAAACAAAAATGGATTTCAAACATGGTCAAAATTATGGCAAAGAAAGCACCAAAGGTGATGAAAAATTCCCAAAAGGTACTTTTCCTTATGCATTGTGATGAAAATAAAGGGAATTCTGGCTGGTTTCCCCTCTTGTTCTCAAAGAGCATGGCAGTCATCATAGATCCCCACCAGTGATAGCCTGTGCCTAGGAAATTGTACTGAAGAACCCACACAGACAGTATTTGAATACTATTTCTTGTGTTTTATTAACTGAATCAATACAGAAATCTATGTGTGCTACAAACGAAAACTTCCACATGCATATACGTGTCTCAATCTTTTTTTAATAACTTATTTGGAGATTCTCTAAAGGTTACCAAGGATAAGGTTCCTCCTCTTTTCCTGACAAATGAAAACATTCAAGCTACTGCTGTTTGGGGGTTGTTTGTCTTTTGGGGGGTTATTTTGCTTTGTTTTGTTTTCTCTCTGTACCACCTCATTCCGTAAATGGCCAGGCCGATGCTCAGATTGCTGGGTGCACCAAATGTCAGTCACTTGCCTAATTTCCAGAGCATAACTTTCCTCTGCAGAGTTTGCCTAAATCTACCCTGTTAAACAGCAGTTCACGTATGTAAGAAAAACAAAACAAACAAAACAAAGAATAGAGGATTTCTGAGTGAGCAGCTCAGTTCAATATCAACGAGAGCTCTTTGCAGCTCACCAGAGAGGCTCCCACTACCAAGCAGAGCTCTATAAGGAATTATACCGCTCATTACTTAGAGCCTCTGGGAATCACGAGATTGTTCAATGCCTACCGAAAGCCCAGCGCTGGTGAAGGCGCAGGGCTGGGGAGCACGTCATTCAGTGGAACGGGAGGAGGACTGTGATAATTTGCATCGCCTTCGCCACCCCTGCCTGCCCTCGCCTTGCGTTTCCTTGTGTTCCCGTCCCTCCCTCCCGCTGCCCGCAGTGCCTCAGCGCCTCCCGCCGTGCCCCACTCACTCCACGGCGCGCGCTCGCCCCCCTCCGCCGCCCGGCTACGGCGACACTCGCTCCGCCAGGGCGGGGCCCCTCGGCCAATCGCCGCGCCTCTTCTTGGCCCGCCGGCCAATCGCGAGCCGCCTTGCTGCGCAGCGCGCGCTCCCCCGGCACCGCTTCCGCCCGCCGCCGTTGCCATGGGCACGGGGACGCCCCGGCCGGGCCCGCCCCGCAGGGTCCGACCCCAGCAACCCCCGGGCCCCTGCCCGGGGCAATGAAAACAAAACTGTTCTGAATGGAGTCCAGGAGATTGTTTATTGCTTTTACCAACTTTCTGAAACGTTACAAAAGATAATTTTATTCTAGCAGTAATTAAAACAACACAAAGGCTGAATCTTTCACATTAAAGACAAGTCTGAGAGTTGTGTTTTCTGTATAAACTGAATATTGATTCTACAGTTGGAATAATGTTTTCATTTGCTTTGGATTTGTTTAAAAAGTAAGAAAACATCACTGTAATTAGAAAAGCAGTCATAAAAAATTCGAACCATACAGTATGTAATCACATTTCAAATAAAGAATATTAAAATCAAAACTGCAGTTCAGCTGCAAAAGCTGAACCTGGAAGACACCTTTGCAAAGGAGCATCAGCAACAATAGAAAGGAAAATACTAGAAATGATGTGTCTTTCCAATAAAATCATTTAGAAAAGTATCAATTTTCAAACTCATTCATTATTCCAAATAAATGTCAACAGATACTATATTCAATATGAAAGTGTCTTTAGATAAAGTTCAATGCCAACTACAAAGTCCTTTAAGTTTTCGCTAAAAACATTATAAAATAAAATTGACAAACATACTGAGCAATATGCTTTATTTATAGCACTACATTTATGCTGACTCAAAGCTGTGTGCATCTATAGTCTTAAAAGTTGCCATAAAATAAATTACTGTTGGTATAGACAAAATATTTCCCACATTTCACTGTACTTGATAATTCTGTCCTAGATGAGTAATTAAAACATTACTAATCATAAGAAAGCAAAAAGAAAACTAAGCTTGCGGTGGTGCTCGCCTGACAGGTTACATTTGTGAACTGAGAGTCATGAACCATTTACTTTCTGATTTACAGAACCTCTGTACAAGACAAACCCTTTAGAGCGGCGCAGGCTCTGCGACGTGACACCCATCTGTTACAGAGATATTTCACAGCCTGTCGAACCTGCCTTTGCAAAGGGCACGAATTAGGAAGTGACCGTATAAAGACAGAGATGCAGGTGAAGCAAATGATAACTTGCGGGAGAACTTTTATTAAACGAAGAAAAAAACGGCCAAGATACTTGGTTGAAAAAGATCTCAAAACCATTACGGCATCAGGTTTTACCCTGACAGGTTTTATGATGACAAACTTGGCAATTTGGAACATTTCACGGAACAATTGTATAAAATATTGTTATAGCTGCAAAATTAATCTAGAAGAAAATTGTTGTTAACTTGGGCATATGTAAACAGAATGAAAATGTCTTACTGTAAAACATATGAAAATAGTAAGAGTGAGTTTTCTAGAATATAATTTAAATACAAAACTGCATTTTAAGTGATACATTTTAGATGAAAATTTAAATGGAGTGGTCAAAATTTAAGACCTACATTTCATGTAAACATTAATATTTATAAATAAATTAGAAAAAAAAAAAAAAGAAACAAGGAAAAAAAGAAAAAAAAAAAAGAGGGACTTCCTGAGGTGGCTCGCAGCCAGGTACACAGTAGCACTAAGCTCCATTCCAGGAAACCAAGGCATCTATAAAAAGTGCAGGGTTGTTTATTTTCCTCTAACTATTGGAATGGAAATCCATTGGTGTAGGTTTTACAGGGCTTAAGCCCTATGAAAAAAAAAAAAAAAAAAACCAAAAAAAAAAAAAAAAACAGTGCACAGCAATTATCACTGCTCCTTTGCATCCATTAAGGCAAAACACATATCTACATACAATAAACTACATCCTTAGCTGTCTTATTTTAATACTATGTGTGATTTTAAAGCAGAGAAGGTGTAAAATGAACAGTGAATCACTTAACCATATATTAGCAACAGGGCTTTATGCACTTAATACCAGATCTTCTCCTGTTCATATGGGAAGAAAGTGCAAGTAAAACTATTGCCCAAGAACACTGGAACTAAAGGTCACTGTAAACTGATTTGCCAAGTCATGGTATTTCTGGCACTGATTAAAATATCTACACAATTAAATAAATACTGTGATTAGACTTGTGGAGCTTTGGTTTTGTTGCCTTTCAACTTTCACTCAAAATATACCTACTTCCTGTAACATTGACCAAAACATAACGCTTGTGAAGTAGAAGCAAAATACAAGGTGTGCAGCACCATGGAACCCTGATTTCCAGCATTAAAGAGTTAGCAATCCAAGAGGCTTCTAGTAATATTTTGAGTCTTTGGAAACTGTTGCAGGACTGTGAACACGAAGTGTAAAATACTACTGAGAGGAGAGAAGTACTGTATTGTGGATGATGCTACATAAAATGTTCATAATATCTCTTCCCTCTTTGATTCAGAGCAAGAGGTACTTAGTAGTGAACTACAGACAGGCAGATGGTGTTGTTTGGGGTGTTTTTGAAAATAATGTAGAAAGTTTTGTGAAACCATCTGCTGTAGTTTCATTGTTGTCTCAGTTTTATCAGAGGGAAACCATGGGTTATTTTCTGACAGAGCATGAAGTCAAACTAAGGTACAAGCTATGCTGTTATCTAAGAATGCAGGTCATTACACAGTATTGTTCAATCTGGTAATGCAGACCTCTCTCGCTTTGCCACTGACCTGAGCCTGTTATGACAGTTTGGATACCATCACTCATATTGCTGTACACTATGATTTCCTTTCTTTAAACTGTCTTCTCGAAATACAGTTAAATGAAAAAGGGAAAGAAAGAAAATGTTAAATAATTGCATTACACTGAAAGGGAACAGTAACAGTCTGTGTAACATAAATACTATTTTTAAATGTTTCCATTTATTCCCACTGATTGCTTTATTTTTGTTATATACAATTACCTTCTCTACAGATGACACTTGGCTGAAGAGCACCAAAATTCCACCTCAGGTGGTATCTTCAGATAAAGTCTGCCCTCCTCCAGAAACAGCTCCTTTTGCAATTGCTGAGAATTTTATCACTTGGTCCATGGTAAAACTCCCAACTTTGCCAAAAGCAGAATTAAGCAAAGAGCATCTTCTAGTATTAAATGATCACAGATTCTAATCAAAGCCACTATAATGCATCCGGAAAGGGCTAGTGGCAATTCAGAATGTAAAGAGATAATGTTGGAAATTAAAGCCAAAAAAACCTAAGGCATAAGGCAAAAACTATTAAGAATGGAAACTGCGCAGGTAAGTGATCAAGATTTTAATTTATATATAAAATTCTCATTATTTCAAATATTATCAAGCTAAACACTAGAACTTGAAAATGTAAGTACAATAAATGCACTGACTGCATCTTTATCAGTGGAGTCCCCAAAAAATCTCATTTACTTTAATAAATGAATATTTATTTTTTCAATTCATCTTACATGATAGAAATTTATACTAATTAAAATAAATAAAGTGTTTAAAAATAAGTTGGTGTGCTATCATATATGCCCTTTACAACGGAGAAGATCAGAACTGTACATACAAATACCACAAGCAATTAGTAATCCATAAAATAATACTGATCATAAAACCTATTCCAGAATTCAGCTACAACTAATTTAATCAAATACACAGTAAATTAAAAAATTTATTAACCAAGAAATATATTTGATGAAGATATGAAATACCCTAAAATCTTAGAGCTGAGTAAATCAGATGCAGAAAATCTATGGCAAAAAATGTAAGCAAAAACAGGAAGAAAAGAATTCAAGAGTACTGATGTGGTAAGTACTTATAATTTCCTATATACCAATTGCTGCCTCTAAATCCAATTTATACTGTGTAAACATGGAGTGTCCAGAATGGCAAATACTGATTTGGGACTCTACCATTACTGCACTCATACTGCTACTGGACAATAAAGAAAACTCAAGAGAATTAAAAAAAAAAAAAAAAAAAAAAAAAAAAAGAAAGCAGCACACCAGGGTATTTAGGTACATTTTAAGGCTTAACTAACCACCTGACTTAGGGCTCTAGGCCACTTCTGTAGAGTAGGAGACAGAATCCAGAAAACACTAGCATGGAGTGAAGACATAAAACACAGTAGTTCTTGTCAACAGCACATTAACATTTGTTCTATGAAACCACAAAAAAAGTATACCCTGCAAAAACAAGCACTAATTGCCTGCATGGAAAACAAAACTTCTGTAGCACATTATAAACAGAGGTATTGCAAAATTTTAAGCAATGTGGACCAATAATCATCAGCAAAAGCTGATGTAACTATTATGCACATATTGATTATTGAAAATAATAAGCATTCATTACAGTCTTCCTATTTAAAAATGAAAATAAAATTTCCAATAAAATAAATAGCTGAAGTGTGATTACCACTCATTTGCTGGGAAAATCTTCACATTATGCAAGCATATCTACATTGCCCTAAACAATGGCAGAAATTAAATATATGTTGCTCCTTAAACTGGAAATCACACTTCCATGGTACAATATCCTACAGTGATGTATATACACACACAAATACACGCAATTCCCATTGGTTCCATTCTATAAAGATGTTTCAGCATCCACGTATCTCACAACAGGTAAATTTTCCACTTCTATTTTCACACTTTCTGGTTTTTCAGGGCTGTTTGAAAACAAACAAGAAAATGTGAGGTCTCGGACACTTTAGGAAAGGTTAAATTTCAAACATTTTATACTTCACAATGAACACTGGAAGTATTTACATAAGGATGCTTTTATGATGAGGAATTCTATTACATTTTAGTAATTGTTAAATATTATTCACAGGAACAATACAAACTTAAAAGAGAGAAAACATCAATATCTCATTCATAAATACCATATCCAATTCCACTGCTTTTATTGATTTGAAACTGCTCATGCAAAACATCTTTAAAAACAAACAAACAAACAAACCCCCAGCATAGCCTGCAAAACTGTCTACATAACATATGTAACAACCCATCTGTTCATAAGAATGAGAAGACATTTCAGTCTGTTCAAAAGGGGAAACCACACTTTCAACAATAGCAGAGGACAGTAAGAAACCTGTGTATGTGTCCATTCAAGTGAAGCAGAAGACCCTAAAGACAAGTGGCACCTGAACAACTGATACTCAGGGACACAGACACCAAATAGTGCCTGACTGAAGGACAATAAGGACTGTCCCAAGGTAGCTGGAAGTCAGTAGAAGATGAAATGAAACAGCCTAAGAGAGATGACAAATTTCAGAAGAGATAACACATTGAGTTGCGCTTTAAGGAAAAAAATAGATTAGAAATTCATGCAAAGAGAAAAATTCTGCACCTCCTTAGAAAATACAAGTATGCTGGGACTCCACAGAGTCTGTAAACTGCAATAGATAGTTTAGGTAGAAAGAAAAGGCAATCTGGATCAATTCAGAAAAGGAAAAAAAATATCAGAAATTTATCATTTTAAAAATAGAGATTTTTAATAAATCATGCCAATCCACACAACATGTCATCTGGAATTATAAAAGACATACTTCCTTCTAACTGCATTAGTATTTGAATATAAAACCAAAAATAGCAGTGCCTACAGAACCACTTTTACCACAGCATTAAATATCTCTCTGTACCACCAGACAAAGACAGTTATGCAGAAAAACCTTAGTAGAACTGAAATGAGTAATTTACTGGAAATTACTTTTGAATGATCAGTAGTGTCGCCTCTGACTCTCAACGGGATGCAAAGAAAGTGTAGCAAATACCTCAAAAGAGCAACCAATTGAGTTAAGGCTCAGGAAGTCTGCCTTCCAACATTTTCCAGATTAATGCAATACCAGACTGCCTGTTAAAAAGCTGGTTTCTGGCACCAGTGGTTTTCATTTTCCATTTGTAGTTTTAACAAGCTCCCTAGCAAGATGGATTTTTTACTGCACTAAGCTCAAGCAGGGTATATTATGGAATCAAAGGGAAATGTCTTAAAACAAAACAAATAGATGGAATAATGAATACAAGCACAACAAAACCCACTGCAAACTGGTCAGAAGCCTGATTTGCTAGTATTGCATATAATTCCATACTAACTTAAACTACTCAGTAAACAGAAAAGTGAGAGATGAATTTGTACTAACTTATAACTGCCTGAAAACTGAATTTAAACATCTTAATTCTTCTGGAAAAAGAAATACAGGCCTGTATATCTTCAAGCCTTATACAACCAATGGCTATCAGATAATGCACTAGAATCATGCACAAATTCTGTAATGGGCTTTTGAGAATATAGCAAGGAAGAAAAAAACCTATTAAATAAGGACAGCATACTGACACACATACTCTCTTATCTCTTTAATACATCTATTTTTTGTCTTCTTGATGGTTTCATCTGTGTGGTACTCAATATTTTGAAATGTTTTAATTAAACAGGTGTTTAACATTTTAAAATGTTCAAACAATGCAACCTAGACATTCCCTAGAAATGGTGCCTGCACTGATGAGTCTCTTAAGCTTTTCTCTTACACTACACCTCAAAGCTCTTTCTCTGTCTCTCTTACCCTTGGTTGACCTGCTGTCTGGCCAAAACAGCATATTTCCATGCCTACTCTGGAGTAATCCATGTGGTGAATAGGCAGATGGTATACAGGTGCTAAGTCACTACTAGTGTTTCCAACAGTACCTGAGACGGCTTGAACAGAGCCATGAACAAAGTAGGAATGCTCCAGCCTTGGACAGAGTATGAACACTTCCACCTCACCATGAACACTTTCACTGAGATGTAATTTTATACAAAACCTGACAATTTTGTGTCTCTGAAATAGCCCTCCTCTGACAGAATTGGTTGAAGGGGATCAACCAATAGAAGATGCATACAGCAGACAACAGGATTGCTTAGGTTTAGTTTTCTGAGGCAAACATGCCCATGCCCTCCTTTCCTACATTAAAACTACTAAGCAATAGTACATCTACATAGATGTGGAACAGTCCACAGATACTAGTCCCTATAAATTACAAGACTTCCAGGAATTTGGGGATAATCTGTATAAATATTCATGTTTTGGCTTGTTTCCCTAGATAGATTCAGCCAGATAGGGAAGAAATTAGGATAGAATAGCAGAATGATTCACCACACTTAGATTTTGCTCTTTGATGGGGAGCTCACAGAGAAGAATGGCTACAGGACCAGCACAGAAGATGTGCATCAGCTTACAGAAAATGTTCACAGCACTGAGGGCTCATGACCTATCCATGTATCTCATTCAAGTATATTTCACATTCAGTGAAGATAGTATTTGAGACAGGTTTAATTTTTAGATATAAAAATGAGTTGAGGAAAAGCAATCCAAGCAACACATTCACCCACAAAAACAGGGCAGATCCTAGGGCAGTACAAAGCAACAGTGAAAGTGCTGGACTTACCTTTTATTCTATTTCTATTACTCCTGTGTTCATGTACACTCTAGTATTTAGAAACCCTAAGCTCATCAGAGTAGTAAACACTTGTATTAAGTAAACAAACAGTCATTTTAAAATTACTATTTAAAATAATATATTTAATAAAATAATTCCTTATAGAAACTAATAAACTTCAGACTAAAGAGGAAAAATTAAGCTCAAATTCAAGTTCTTCTAAAGTAAGAAGTCAGTAACCCAGATTTAGAAACCACATATACTCATTTTTTTTGAGATACATTTCAATAAATACAAGTACAGCTGCTAAACACAAGACAATAGTTAGAAAAGGTGTGAGTAATTATAGCTACCTCAGGTTAGCTCTGGTTACTTTGGCATTCTCAGTACTCATGGCAAGAGCCTTCCACTGTGCAGTTTTGGCCATTTCGTCTGATATGTTTACAACTGAGGGATCAATGCTAAAGAACAAACATACTTTCTGGTTAGTATTCAATTCCTTGCAACACTACTATACTTACTGTCACTCATCATTTACATCAGTTGTGCCTTCTTTCAATATTTACACAGCCACAAGTTGAGTTCATCTCTTAAAAGTATACTTCAACAAAAACCTGAAAATTAAACTCACTAGCCCTACCATAATTACACAGCATCTCAAAACAGGTTTTCACATAGATACCAGTAAGATATTGAGAATACCTGAGAGGTAACCCACACCTAACTTCAGATAGTTATTTTGCATGCCCAGAAATAATGAATTGAATCACACTGTTGTGCTAAGGCTTTCATTAGCCAGTTACTTTAAGTAGCCTCTAGGAAATAAGGGCAAAAGAGCAAAGGTTAATAACATTTCAAAAATCCAGGTGAGATTTAAAATTATTAAAAATCCAGAAATTCCAATTATCTTGACAGGTATGGGTTTTTTTCTTCAAAAGCCTTATTACATATTCTGCAAGGTTCTTTTGCCAGACCTCCCAAGTGCTGCAGAAGATAACTCACAGAATGGTAAGTTTTTAAAGTCTACTTGCACTTTTGTCCTCCACAGTTACATATACAGCACACTTAGGTGTTCCCTGTACGTCTGTTTTCTGTTCTGTTCCATATTTAAGCTTCAGAATCTACCCCAGGTCATCTGTAAGTTTTTCAAATGGCAGAAAAAACTTCCAAAGCCATTTTTCCTCAGGAATCCCCATAACACATATATGGCAGCAGAATACATACACAACACGCACACACAGCTGATGAAATTACAGCTCTACTATGAGAACAATTAGCCACACAAATGTTTTTTCAAAAAGCTTTAGCATTTTTATTTGAGTTGCTTAAGTCTGATCAAGCCTGCTCTGAGAATAGGCAAGAGCACTCAGCAGGAATATCTGTCTAATCCAAATTTCTGTCTGCTCCCAACCCTCATCAGGGCATACCTGATACTACCCTAGATCCAGAGGAAGGGAAATTTTTAACCCAGGAACCCTTAGTATTAGAGAAGAAAAGAAAACTTGTAAGCTATTCATCTGTCACATCTTCAGGTTGTGTTGGAACAGTTGAGAACATCTGACAACTCAGCTAAACACAATCTCAGTAAGGGAGACACCAACTGAGACAAAATGCCTAACAAAGCTGAAAGAATTTCTATGACTGAAATTCCAGTACTTCCTTTTCTGGAAGAAAACCTATTCTTACATTTATGTTCAGAAAAAAAACTCTTAAAGTAAAAATGGCTGCCTGCAAAAATGGGTTTTTTGTACCAGAGAAATTATGACTTTAGCCCTCACTTAGGTAAACCAAATAATTACACACTTAGATTTATTCTAAAAAACCCAAGTGGCTGGCAAACACATGGCTCAACTGATGCTATTAGTTGCTTAATGCTCAGTATTTCATGCACAGTAGCACACAAATATTCCATAGACACTGACCAAGGATGCTTCTTCACCTTTAGTACAGCTGGTCGAAATTGAGTCATCTGATCTGTTCAAGATGGTCATGTAAATTTATAATTAAGATGCAGTTTTAAAGAACAATGCAATATAAAAATACTAATGTAGCACCATGAGATATATCTTCATATTTCCTAATCATGGCTAAGTTACCAGCTTGGGGAAAAAAGTTATTTCAACTCATAAAGAACCAACTTAACATAAAGCAAATTATAGCCTCTGATAAAAGAACTTTTAAACAGACACATTATTTTATACCTGTATTTCAAAGTTTTTACAGGAAAATCCAGATTTGCTTGTCCATATGCAAGGTGTACACTGTCATTGTCTGAAAACATTCTCTCTGCTTCCTGTAAATTCCAAGTAAGAAGTTTGTAAAATTACTCACATAGCAGAAACTACAATAATAACTCAAGTTATTCAGTTATTATCTCAAGTTATTCAAGTTATATGACAGGCATTCCATAGGGGGTAAGAGGCACTTCCCTGTAGGTACCACAGTTGAATGCAGGAGACAGAGCTCATGACCTTTCCTTGTTTTAAGGCAAGGGACAAGGGAGACCAGGGAAACAGGGTGTTAGAAGCTTCACAAGGAATTCATCTAGGCGGTGTACAGCAAGGCAGGACTTTTATGGAGAAGTTACAGAAGCTGTATTACTGTATTATAGGTAACTAGCAGTTTGCTTAATGATAGTTCCACAAACATATAAGCAAAATGTCCCTGATATTACGAACACTCTTATGACTAATTTAGGCAGAATAAAGAAATCCCACTCTACCACTTCCCCTCTCCTTCTTCTCTTTCTCTCCATTTTCCTTCCTTCTAATCTGATGAAAGACAAAAAAACCCCAACATTTTTGTGCTAACAACTGCTTCTTTCCAATTTGCTTGAAAATTTTGATCACAAATAAGAATCAGTTTGTAATAGCATAATTGTAACACTGACTTAATTCCCTAACAACCAGCAGCAGTTCCTCTAGTAAAGAAGTCCATCTCAGTGAAGAATTTCAAAATGTATATCTGGTATATAAGGTCATATGCTCAGGTCACACAGAATTCTTTAAATTGCATTAAGTATTTCCTAGAAAATTATAACATGCTCTGTTTGACTGTTTTCACACTTACTTCTTTCTCTTTTATCTTTTTGTCATCTTCTGTCTTCTTCTTACTTTCTGGCATAAGATCATCAAGCCAGCTAAGCTCTCTTTTGGTGAAACATAAATCCATCAGCTTGCGAATGAACACTAATGCTAGAACCTAAAGGGAACCACAGACAAAATACTTTATATTAAACTATTCAAATGAACAAAAATGCACATACGCTTTCAGTACACTCAGAATCTGTAACTGAAGCCCTTTGTTCTAGTACTAGATTTTATCTTACCCCAAAGGTAATAATTTCCAATTTCAATAGCTATTCACAACTTGCTTGTTTTTAGGAAGTGAGAAGTCTTTGTGTTTCAAAAGTGAATGGCTTGTACTACAAGGGATTTTTGTTTCTTTCCCACTCCCTTCTTTCTTTAAGGCAGCAAACATCTTCTGAAGAGACCCTAAATAATACATGTAAATCTTGTACAAAAATTATTAACTGGCAAACCAGAAAACTTACCATCATAGGGAAAATAACAGCAGCTGCAGAGGCCTTAATCACCCACAAGAGAACTAGACAAGTAAGCTGAACAACTGTAAAGATATGGACCTTCCAGAGTGGCACATAACGTAGATAAATGAGGTCTGGCTGATGTTTGGCAGGCATTCCAAACAGTTTTATACGGTCAAAAAACTGCATTGAAAATAAAATAATTCTTCAGTTAATTTTTGCCTTTCCAGAAGAAAATAAACATTTTAGGGGACTACAGAAATGTAATATAATCCCAAATGAAATACTAATGAAAGATAGTGAACATTCAAGGGGGTAGAACTGGGGGCTATTTTGTGAGGGTTGTCCCCTCCTCTCAGTAATAATAAAAACTTTCACAATATTTCAGAAAATCTGTTTCTTAGCTACAGTACTGTAAGAATAAACAAAAAAAGAACCGACAAGTGAAGACACAATATTGTAAGAACATATACCTGAACATCACAGTCAGGAAATTATCCTACATGCTACTCAGACAATATGGAACAACTTTATTGTGGTTCACATAATGTGGGGTGTTAGTTTCCTTTTCATTTAATGTTAAACAAAAGTGAACAGCTCACTAAAAACAGACTTTACCTGAATGCCTTTCAATGAAGATACTCCCATGTAAAGAAAGACACCATACAAAACTGGCATCGGAATAAACTGGGGAGGAAAAAACACCCACAGTTAAAAGTGGAATCAACATGACATAAGTGAGCAGTCTGTATCAGTGAAAGGCAGAGATTAAGTTACTTTATATTTTATTTAAGTGAAATCTGAGGGCCTTTATTTAAAAGAATATATATGTATCATTGAGCAGCAAAAAAATCGAGAACTAATAAGGCTATCACCAGGATAAAAAAGTAGTTCTGCCTACACTGCAACCAAAATTTCTATGCTAAGTATACTGCTTTATGTTGCTATTTGATAGGAACTGTATCACGACTACTGTATTCTGTACATCTTCATGAAATTGTCACATTAAGTTTTACTTTTGAACACCTGCATATCTGGAGCAGACAATACAAAAAACTCACCATATCTACTGAGCTATGAAAATCTGCTGATTATTCAGAGCTATGTTTTGCTCCAGTAAGAAGACCAATTTAAATCTTATTAAAGATAATATTTATAATAATTTCAATTGTAATATATAATAGACAGCTTATGTAATTTTGTACTGTGTGATTTTTATATTTTTAAAAAGTCAAAGCTTACTAAGATAACAAAGTTGTCCACTGATTTCAGTGGCACTTGCATCAAACCTCTGCAGTGAAGCCTTCTTTGCTCCTGAATTGATTAAGCTTCAAGTAAAGGACAGCCAAGATACAATGTGAAATCTTAATAAAAACTGCTGTTATCAAGACTGAACAAAAACCTTAATTTAAACTGTGTGAAATAAAACTATGCCTTAGGGATTCATTACTGCATGTGTGTGTGTGTGTGTCGCTAGTGTCTTCAGTAAAGATCTGTAATTTGATATTGTATCTTCTACTGCATTGAATCAGTATAAATCCACACACGGAACAAAAGCACAGCAAGTGACAGATGCAAAGCTTTGTTCTCCTTACTTCTTTTGAACAATAACAGTCATTCACACTGAAAAAGAAAAACATTTCTTAAAGAGCAAAGAGTAATAATTGCATTCCTATTACCTTGGGTCCATAAAACACAAAGTAAAAAGTTAAAGTACAGGGTTTTAAACACTTTTCGTCAGCAACCAGCACTTTTAATTTTTGCTTTTGAGCAACAATAAATCTATTTCAGTACTTCTGCTTTTGATTCTGAATATTTGCATTATACAGCTGAGCTCTTGGTAACTTTTTAATGAGCAATTATAAATATGAATACTTATTTTTAGTAACTGCTATGGCCTTATTCTTTTCAGACCTTTATATTCTTTAATAGACATAAAAATGGTCAACTATTTAAAATTTATAATACATAACTGCTTTTTAAACTACAGTTGTATGTTTACAGGATTATTCTTTCCCATTATGTAAATCTGAAAACCTACGCTTCTTATTAAATTACTTGAGATCTGTCTTTGTTTAAACAGACTTTTACAAAGTTCTTTAGAAATTGCAGCACTTATGCAATATCTGAATTTCTGGCAACAAAAAGACAGTTCTTTCGTTTCTCCTTTTAACTACTGGATTTGAAACAACAAAGCAGAAGTTGAACAGATTTTAGTAAATTTGAGAAAAAAAACAACTGAACTAAGTATCTTTCTTCCAACAGAATCTTGGAAAAGTCACTAGGGATATAAATTAAGAGAAAGTGTAATCTGATGCTACAACACAACCTGCAAGATCCCCATTACTGTGATGATGCATAAAATAATCTTGACACTAAAAATCAAATGAAGTTAGTAAGATGAACAAGAAGTGAAAAATGTAATTTCTCCCTTTTAAAGCAATCTTTCTCTTTCTTCTGCTACATTATATTACTTCTGCTCAAGTAACTTTACTTCCTTATCACATCCTTTTCACTCTCCATTTATGAACTCACAGAAAAACTGTAGTTTTTAGGTAAGATGAACCCAAGAAACTAAAAAAGAACTGGCAAGAAAATCAGGTAACACAGGAAAAAGTTGCTTTCTTCACTACTCACTACATTCCTAGCTTTCTCAGATTTCATTTTCTTGCATCCTTCCATTTTGTTTCTATTTAACTAACATCTGTTGCTAAAAAAGCAATTTGAGAATGAGTTCAGGCATATTTTATTTAACATAACAGAACTTTCTTGCACTATGAAATGCTAAATCACAAACATCAAAATCAAAAGCACAAAGAAAAATATTTTAGGAAAACTGTCTTTTACCTTTAACACAGAGGTCATGGACACTGACATCCCCATCAGCACAAAAATCATCAATCCTGTCACTCGCTGCTCCCGGATTCCCAAAAACTTTGGTTGTTCTCCTGGTGCTGAGCATTCAGATTCAACTTTCAGGCTGTTAACATGACTTATAGACAGGACAGTTGCAGCAACAAACCACGGTAAGCCCATGAGAGAACATATTCCCAACATAATACCAACCATGAGCAGATCAAGATGATAACCACAGCCTTTCTGTAAAAGTAAGCAAATAAATAACTTGATAAACTTTCTTTTATATGATACATTATTTCTAACTCAGCAGGTTAATTACCTACAACTACAAAAGTCAGATATTTTGAGAGTATCCACAAAATTAAATTTGTTCTTGATTAGTCAATTTATACATATATTTAGCAGCTGATGGTAATTTCACAAATTTGCAGAATTAATCTGATTTAAAGTAAATGTGACTTACACATCATTAGACTTCCAGGAAAACCACTTTTACCTTCAGTTTATGCTCTTTCCTGTTTATAATAACAGCTGTTATTTGTTGATCCATGAAAATGAGAATGGTACAGAGTAAAGCAGGAAGAGCAGCAATTAAGAGTGTCCACCAAGGATTGCCTCCAAGAGGATCTATGAACCATCCTCGGTCTTTTCGGGTGGGCTAGGAAAATAAAAAATAAAAACAACCAACACATCAACAATGAGAATTAAATTACTAAAATAGAATGCAGACTTTATCACTACCAACAGTTTCAATGAACAGTAGATCAGTCTCCTAAGTATAGGTTTAGGTTGTTTTCCCATGGCTTTGATCAAAAGACTGATTTAGCTGTTACAGGTGAACATGACATTTATACGGAAAAAATTAAAACAAATCCATTCAATTCCTTCATTTTGTTCATCTGCACAGAAGAATGCTTCCCTTTCAGTAATAATACAAAACACAATTTCTTCTGTCAGATGAGACATACATCCAAAACAGAAAAGAGAAACTACTTGATCAACTACATTGTAATAACATTAAAAAAAAAAAATCTGTTTCTAAACAACTCGCTTGTTCTACTGTTCATAAAACTGGAAGCATTTTAAAAGTTGTGTTTTTCAAAAGGTTTCTTTTCTTACTTCGAACTTCTCTGGAACCTGAAGCTTAGGAGAAGGTACTCCTACAAGATAGTCAATCACAACCATGATTACTATGGTCAGAAATACTGCAAAGTCACTGATGGTAGAACGCACCTATAAAGAAAAGACTTGTGTTAAGTCTTGTTTTTTCACCATTATAATCTGCATGTGAGAAAGACAATTTTCTCCCCAATAAAAAGTGAAGTTTATTTAATTATACTACACCACTGAACACTATCTATTTTTTCTTGCTACTTGAAAATTTAGGCTGCCTGCCAGCATAGTATGAAGTTGCAGAAGACAACTTTTTTTTTTTTTTTTTTGGTACAACTTTTCACTCATTTAAAAGTGGTCTACTGCAAGAGGCAAATTACTTCAAACAACGCCATCATCTTCCTCTCCCCTCAATCCCATTAGGAGGCTCGGCCATCACAGCTAGTCCCTGGTACCTTAGATCAGTAATATTCATACATTTCATGTTTTAATGGATAGGAAGTGGATAATTGGTAATACATTCATATTATCAAAAATAACTTTATTAAACATTAGGAAGACATTACAGGGATAAGCTAAGGTTTATAGCAGATTTAACCACTTAATTTTGCCTAGAAGAAGTTACATATATCAGTCTAAAAGGAATCATCACATTAGCATCTCTTAGAAATACTAAACCCCTGAGGAACCACTCAAAACCCAGTAGACATCAGTAGTTTGGGGAAAGCAATTAATTGTTTTGTTTGGCTGGTGAGGAAAAGAGCAGCAGTATTGTCTCTACTAATAATACCTGGCAATATCAATCAATGTGGGGAGATGGACTGCTTAGGTCTTTCAAAGTTTAGAGTATCTTGTAACTCCACAAAAATACAGAATAAGCACCGAATTTTCTGCAGATGATTTCTTTCCTCAAATTTCCTAAATTTTGCAATTATTAGCTGACTTTTAGGTCTTAATTTCCTTTCCTGTCTCAAAAGAAATCTCTCAAGACATAATTCAACTCCATAAAATTCTACTAAGGTATATATTACAAGGTAGCAATAGTCTAGTCTCTAATCAGAATTACCTTAGTTGGGAAATAACGTTTGGTCTTGAATTTCTTAAGGAAAGAGGAGAGGAAAAATGTTGCAAAAAATAGTATGACAGACCAGAAGAGAACATCTGGAATATATGGTCCATGATGGCCACAGGCTGATCCACGAAACACACCATGATATTCTAAACATTCCTGCAAAGAGAAAAGGTTTTCATATGTCTATGTTTTATTTATTCACTACATTAAACCAAGCCTCCAACTTTTCCATATGAAACACATTTGAGAATGTTCATAACTCCAAAAATGGAGTTCTTTCCTTCATCACTACCTCACCCTGAAAAAGACAGATGTGTGCTGTCTGTTCTAGAAAAGCCACAGTAGCCACCACTGATTATTTCAGCATGCCAAAATGCTGGGAGATGCCCAAGAAGAAACAAATTCTTTACAGTTATGTTACTTCTATTCTGTTTTTCAAAGCATTGCAAGATTGCCCAGAAAAAGCAATATATCCAACATCAACTTTAAGATGCTTTAGAGATAAAGGCATATAGATGAAAAGGCATATAAAATAAATAATTAATATGAAGGAAATATAAAAACTAAGTTCAAAAGAAACTGCCATCCTAAGTGATTATGGTAAACTAGGAACCATTGGTAGCACATAAAAACCAGTTCTGCTATAAGTCAAGTAAAGCACTGAGGTTTTACATGGAATTTCTGCTGTGCAAAAGAGGTGCTTTAGTGTGAATGTCTACACTCAGACACAAGAGGACCCATACACAGATATCCACTGCTGTTCTTGACAGCCTCAGGCAGCCAAAGTAGGCACACAACCTAGCAAGCATAACAAATACAACAGCATATCCAAATCATTCAAGATGCAGGTAGGAATCAGATGCAAGGGTAAGCAAAGTGGCTGCACACAGCTGCATTCATTCCACTACACACTGCCCAAGAAACTACTTATCAGCAAAAGGGTTTCTCTCTAAAAGCCTTCCAGAGCACCTGCATATCATAACTTTCCTCCTCTTCACCTACACACAAAATTAGATATTGGTATAAAATATCCACTTCAGAAGTTAATGCTTTCAAGCCTATTTTAAATAGCCATTTTCAATTTCAAATAATTATTTTCTTCCAGTCAATATTTAGGTAGTTCCATTGATTCTGTTGGAGTTTTGTACCAGTGTCTAACAAACTAATGAAATGTGATTGCTACCACATTTTACAAATTCCATCATCACAGCATATTAAAAATATTTCTTTCAGGAACTGGAAGAAAGGAAACTCCTGTTTATTCATCTCATTATGTTCACCTGCAGGAAGATGACTGTGTTGTCTAAGAGCATTAAGGTGGCTACCTCAAGCAGACATTTATATTAGCATTTACTTCCCTGGACTCACTCCTCTAGTCCTCTACAATGACTGTGTAAAGCCTTATGGAAGAAATTAAGAGAGTTCAAAAACACAGTTTTATGGAAAAAAAGTCCAGGTTCAATTAAAAACAGAAATCAGAGGAAAAAATGTTAATAAAAATTGCAGGTATTTATTTTTGATGCATATGCACACACACACAGAGCAATACATATGCACAGCTGTCAGATACTCACAGAAACTGTAAGGTTACTCCATGCTATATTTTCCCCAGACTTATTCATAGTCCTCCACAGACGCAATGTTTCATTGCTTGGTTTCTCAGGCTCAGAACACACACATCTGAAGGGAAGAAGAAAAGTTTATATGCTTTTTAAGCTGTATGTGCCAAAATGCAGCAATTTGAACTAAATTCAAAAATCCTGAAGTTTACACCAGAGTTTATCCCAAACTTCTATGGAAGAAGCAGAATATAAGGCTTTTCCTTACATCACATGACCTAAGACTATTGAGAGGGTAGGGGAAATGAAGAATTAGGTCACCCTCAAGTAAGACATCATATTTAATGTGTAGCGAGCTAACCGAACATATAAATGCTTACAGTGCTCAGCTTTAAAGCAACTGTATATGAACTTTTTAGCAATATTTCTGTATAAGTAAAAATGCCCCTCTCTATTGCAGCATTTTGCAAACTTGCACTGCAGAATCCTTTCCATCAGACAGGCTGACAGAAGTACACAGCAGATAAAAAAATCCCAAAAAACACAATGGACTGAATATTGATTTAATGGGATGTTTTCAAATAAAGCTATTCAAGTACACCAACTGGTAAGGTTAACAAGTACGCATTTATGTAAAAGATAAGAAAGAGGTAATAAGCAAGAAGTAAGTCTCCTTTTCCTATGAGATTCACTAAAGACACTGAAAAAACCCCAATGAACCATGGAAGAGAAAATCTGCATCCTGGTGGTGTGAAGGTAAAGCAGGAAAAAAACATTAAATGTGCATGGACAAAAAGAATCTAGATTTGCAAAGCACAAGGTTTGGGTAATTTAAAAAAAAACAGGTAAAAAAATCTTCTTTTGTTGACTGAAAGTACCAGCAAATAGAAATGGGAAAGCAGTAACTCCTACAAAGTAGTGGTCAACACAGAATCACTGGAAGAGAAAGGAATTGCAATAATATATATGATGAGACAAATGTTCATTAGTTGTTGGTCAAGGCAGCAACATAAACAACCACGCTGAAGGAAGAGTTGGCAAATTTCTCAACAAAGGCAATGAAGATAAAGCTCGCCACCAAGTAGATAAGCAGAAATCCAGAACAAGAAAGAAAGAAAAAGAAAAAAAAAAAGTAAGAGTATTCGAGATTGTTTTGTGGCTCAATTAACTGAACATGCTTGTTCTGTACCCTTTTCCCCACTGGGAATTACAGAGTGGGGAAGAGAAGGAAAGCAAAAGGAAGAAGAAAGCAATTGTGAACAGCTGGATCTCCTACAGTTTTGTGAGAGAAAAATATGGAGGACAAACTCAAACTGAACACCATGGCATGTCCCAAAAAACACAGAGCTAAACCAAAATAAAATCCCACCTTCCTGCCTCCACCCTCATGGCCTGCCTGTGGCAAAACACAATCAGGTGCCAAGTGCCGGAAGACCTACAGTACAGTTTCTGCCAAATCAGTGGATTTAACATGCCCACACAGAAGTCCAGTGAGGACCCAGAGCCACTGAAGCAGAAGGATGAGCAGCCAGTAGAAAGGGAAGTCTAAATGTCAAGTGTGAACAGAATACAAGAAGCAGTCCGACAGGGTGTTTGCACTTTTCCCCCAAAAGAAAGTACTGAAGAAGCACTGAATGATTGTAAAAGTGAGCAGAGATCTTGGAGGGGAAACACAGTAGTCCAAACCTGGTTTGACATCTAGAAGTCACCCTGTGTGCAAGGTGATCACTGTCCTGGCCAGACAGAGCAGCTGATCAGCAGGACAGTGAGTACTCTGCTCTCCAGCTAGGGAATGACTGTCCAGTGCAACAAGCAGAGACCTCACCACAGGTGCACAGACATGACCTTGTGGGGGTCCCTCACCCACACTGTAACCACACAGATACAACTAAAGTTGGGAAGATGCACATCCTCCAACGGGAGGGGAGCAGTAGAATTTAAATAATTTCATTTAAACTATGAGAAATCAGCCGTTTTCTCTGAGCAACAGTGAGCAGGATTCTTCATCTGGCAGGTGTGAGCTGGTAACCCAACTCATCCTATTTCATGAAGCTATACTTCCTAGAAGTAGCAAGACAGAAACCCTGTTCTGGCCTTTACTAAAGCTGCAATAAAACAGGCTTTCTCACAGCCTCTTAACCCTTCCAACCACCCATAGCTAACACAGAAAATCCAGTTCTACAGTATCCTGGATAGAATTTTCTGGAGGTTTCTCATGCCCATACTACCCCTAGCATTCCTCCTACCCTTCCTGGAACTGCCACATACTGCCATTTAGTAAACAACATGCCTCTCTATATTTTCCTATTTATTTCACCAACAGATAGAAACTAGGTACTTACGAATATGAAGTCAGTTTATTCAAATCATTGTGCATATTGAAAGCATACACTTCTCCCAAATGAACAAGCTTTTCCAATGCCTCATAAATAAATATGATGCATATGAGTGCTGCAAAAGCTTCCTCAGTAAATCGAGTGATGTAGCACACGAGGCTGCTGGCATCTGTGGCTACAAGCAGAATGCATAGAAATGAAGTCCACAGACCAATGCAAGTTCGCAGGGAGAGGTAGGAAAGACCATAATCCCTGTGTGAAGAAAGAAAAAGCATTAACTTAGCCAAAACCCAACTGTACGACGTTATATTTGAAAAGACATTGAGGCCAAGCTTTATAGGTATTCAGCACTTTTCTCATGCTTGATATTAGCTCTGAAGGAAGCAGAATTTTTTTTTTTGTCTTATCTCCCACCAAAGCAAAGCAACACTGCAAGGTGTTTCTAGGATTGACAGTGCAACTACCTAGCTTGGGAAGCATCATGGGGATGGATCTCGCCAGAACTACCCAGATGGTTTCTCCTAGAGGGCAGATCGATCTCTGCTTACCCCTGCAGAAGCAAAGCCAACAACTTCACATAGTCAGAATATAACTTTTATTTAAGTCTTTGCTACTTCTTATCACTGATTTTCTCATTCCGGTTTGCCAGTGCCTCACAGCTTTGCCAAACCATCTCAATGTCTCAGTCTCCTGCCACTGTATTGACATCCATGGACATACAGATTTACTGCACATCTGCTTTCCATTACAGCAATTGTAACAGGCTAGAACGTTAAAAAGTGCATCAAGCCAATATAAACATCACTTACCTGCAAAATTTAAATAATATTTTTTCAAATACTAGAACTGGTCCTGTGCTTCCCAAGATAGTAAGAGGTTGCCCAGCAAAGAGAGAATAGGCAATCCCAGTTAATGAGGCTCCAAAGAGAGACTCTATTGCACTCTGTTTGGGGGAAAAAAAACTGCTGTAACTTTGCTGCCTTTCAGGTTAGCATTTAGCATCATATCTTCATAAATATAGCTTTAAGATGCATTAACTTAGAAACAAGACAAGATGTAAACACATTGCAATTAATACCCATGTTTGAGACAAGAATAACTTAACACAGTTTTGCAGTAACAATACCATGGACAAGATTTTGAAAACTTCACCCCTGAGAAACAAAGCCATCCAAAACCATGAGAACAAGTTACTAACCCTGCTAGCTCTGGAGGAAAAGCATACCAACAATTATACAAATTTAAAAAAAAAAAACAAAAACAAACAAACAAAGAAAAAATAAAATAGTTACTCAACATGTTGTTTACAGAAAAAATTAATGGTCTCTGTAAAGAAAATTGGTATTTATATTTGCAACATACCTACAGTATGCTGTATCAAACCTGCATCAGTCAACCAAGCATTACAAAAGAAAAAAAACAAGAACAAGCTGACAGGCAAAGGTGCAGGGGAAGTTACTGAAGAATATTGGTTTATGTATACATGACACCAAAAATAGATGAGCAGTAAACCAATGTCCCACCTGGTAATGCATTTCTTTTCAAGGAATTATGGTATCTACTTCAGTTCTTAAATTAAATGTTTCCCTATAATATTTTCTGCCAAAAATACCCAGTTACAATGCACCTCAAAAGAGAGAGGCCAAGAATTTTAAATACTAAAATCATACTAAATTTATTTGAAAATAGTTAATTATACCACCTACCACTATGAGAAATCACGGATTACAGATTCCTGTAATGGAGTTACAGTGTTCCTGGTGGAACTTTTAAGCATTTGCTATTTTGAAATTATGCAAGCCTAAGAAAACAGAATTATGAAAACCTGAGCTCCAATTCAGGAAAGCATCTGAAAACGGTCAAAATGATTTGCTGAACTGGGGCTATTGAAATGGAAAAACAGTCCTTTGTTCATAACAAAAAAAAATATAATTCCAGTCTCTTGTTCTATTACCTTTGAATTAGTGTTTTTGGTTAGTCAATGCATTAACCTTGGGGCTCTCAGTCAGGGTGGCAGGGACAGGAGCACTGTGGAGGTGATGGCCTCTGAGAATGCGAGGGAAGGTTTCAAAGACAAACTGTGTACCTTACAAATGTCAGCTACTGTGCTTGAACATGTGTGTGCAGTAACTAAATGTTTTATTCAATGATGCACACCAAGTATCTGAAGGCAGGAACAAACCCGCAAACAATTCCAGATAGCTAAAAGAAAGAAGGTGTTTGAGAATCAAGCTTTGAAAGGAAGGTACTTTCATTATTATACATATTGTACATTCAAAATTTACATTGTCATTCTAATAATCATTCCTACATTTACAGTGGCAAAACCAGCACGCAGAAAAGACATAATTGATTTCTATATTTTCTATCAGCTTGAAGTGGTACATCAATAAACAAATATCAGAGTCAACAGCAATAACTGAAAGAGATAAAATAGTTAACTAAATTTTAATATAGTACAAGTTTAAAAATTTCATTAAGTAACAAGAAGAATTTTGTAACGTTATAAGCTTTAGCAGAATTTTAGCATTTGTAAAGGACATGTCTGAATACATCCTTCCCTCCCACAAAAGGACAAAGCCTTGGTTCTTTGTGATAGATTTAAAAACAGAAAATACACTTCAAACTAGTATAGTCATAATCCAATTGACACTAAGTTACTAACACTGCTGATATTAAGTAATTTTTCCCTGCTTCAAAGACTAAAGTGCAATGCTATTCTGGTGAAAAAGGTGCTGGTATTATCTACTGCCCAACATAACACTACCAAAATTTTGTACGTGTATTGTTTACATTTGAGTCATTGACAATGAAGAGTATTTTCTGCTGATAAACCTCAGACAGTTCCTTTTATTGTCAGCAACACATATATATTAGTGCAAGCATTAACATTTCCTGTCAGTTTCATAAATGGACTGCTGGCCACTCACTGCAGGCATTATTATCATCCTCACAGGCCTACTACTCAAGGCCAGTACTTGTTCTTGGCTATCCACCTTGAGCCTCTGACTTTGCCTAAAGTAGGCCTAGTGGGATGGTGCACCTTTACTACTTTTTATTACTCTTAAGCAGCCAAAAAGAAGGCAATGCAAGCCTTTTCTCAATTCATGAAGCCATTCATCCAATAAGGCAGGATTAACATTTTTTACCTCCCCTGTGCATCTTCTCCTGTTCACATAGGTTCCCCACATTTTCCATAGCAATTACCTTTTGGGGAAGATCTGCTTTGGGGCAGGCTAATCAAGTGCTGTGGGTAAATTCTTCAAATACAAGTATAAATAAATGAGACAAATGCACACAGTGACTTGCCTCTGAAGGTCTAAAAGCCTGGCCACTACCATTCTTTGTACTCACTATTCTGCCTTCTGTAGCTTCTCCCAGGAGCCCTCCAAAAGTGATTACAGGAGACATACAGGCACAGTATAGGAAAAGAATCGAGGCCAGGCACTGCAGGCTTAATGCATCCTTGAAGTCACTCAAGAAAAAAGGTGCTTTCCTTTGGATGTCAAGTATCAAACCACCAAAAAGCCTAAATAGGTGAGATGAAACTCATCAAACTGTACACTAAAGGATTCTAGCTAGTTTAAAACTATGGGCTACACATGACTGCCAGTGCCTATTGCCGGCACAAATTAGCTATTTCATAATCCAGATTAAAGCATAACAATTAAAAATGTAAATGAGAATCTTATCTATTCCAATTCAGCAGTATCCCAAATACAATCAAACAGGTTACCCACATTTTTAAAAGCTAAGGGGTTTTTTTATATATGGGCTAGATACTGAAAAATAACTTTGCAAACAATTTTACCTAAACGATGCTTTAAGTCAAATCTGTCTTATGATATGCAGAACAATGGAACAGAGAAATATGCAAAACCTCAACCAAGATCACTGCATTGATGCATTTCAATATTACTATTACTATTCCTACTACAACATACAGTTGTGGCATTTTAATTCAATTCTCTACATACATATGATTATGTCAAAAATAAATTTAGATCTATCATTTTTAACAGTGTTCTTATCTGGAGTACACAGATATTCTGCAAATGTAAGAATAAAACCAAATACATGTAAGTTTGTTCAACTGGGAAAGTTATCACCAAGAATTTAAAAAACAATTTTAAAAAATCATAAAAACTCTAAAATACTAGACATTAATTTGCATTTATAAAAATTTATTTTAACTTTTATTAAAAAAACCCCAAACATTCCTAAGAAAAAGAAAAGCCTTATCTACAGATAATTCTGTAAGCAGAAATGAACTTTTCAGCTCCACATATGGGCTACAAAAATAATAAAAATTAATTGTAACAAAGCCACTATGGTAAAAATCAACACAAATGTTGTAAAGTCTTTCTCGCAAATGTATGAAAAAGATGCATTTGATTTGGAAGTTTATTATTCCGGGGATAACAACACTGTATGTATACTCCAAAATTTTTCAGTTGATTTAATCTCTACTCTCATTTCAGATATTAAAGTTTAATCGTAAGCAGGTATTTCCAATGTTGGAGACTTCTTCAGAAAATATTTTGGAATTAACAGAGAACAACAATAACTGAAAGAAATTCCTTCAATTTTATTTTATCTCTAAGAAACCTGACCAACACCCAAAGCTAACCAATACAAAACTACTTTTGGCCACTTTTTATTTCTTTTTGTTCCATTTCATGTATGCTTAATAAAACAGATTTGCATTAATGGGATTTTCTAGTACCTAGCCCAACACTGAAAATTGCATATTCCTCCTGTAATTATGATAATTGCATGCTCCTGAAGATTAAAATTTAAAACCCAGCTCTTAAAAGTCAGTTAGTTAAATTAGGCAGCATCTTATGTGAAATCCTTCACAAATGTGTTGAGAAACATTGCCAGAGGCTTGAAAATACTTTAAGCACATTGGCACTTACAGGCAAGAATCCAACACTTGAAAAGGACAAAGGATGCGCTCTGACACTTGTACCGTGATTTTTTAATGTTTAAATGTCAATCGTTAAGATGAAGATTTATCACTTTTATTTCTTTATGGAAGAAATTAATTTCATTTAGGGAAGTGAACACACCTTCCAGTTCTCTGAAGTTCAGGTCCAGCATGATGGCCTTCTTCTTTAAGAGCCTCTCCTGTAGGAGTAGATCCATTTGGAAATTTAGGTGCCTTCCTTTTCTCCTACAGAAGAGAAAGGGAAGAAAAGGGCATAAAAAACCTTTGAGCCTGCCTTTACACTAAAAAGTATAATTAAAAGAGAGCATGCAGAAATTCTATGCCTTCCACACCCTTTTTCATATTCCCAGCTCATCAGCAGTCCTCCATTTTCCAAACTAATCTTTTCTTGAGTACAGATGACTAGAACTGTACAACACCACTTGGAAGACGTTATAGTACCTTGCACAACAGTATTCATCTCCCTGTATCTACAAGAAATAGATTCCTGAAACACAAAGAAACAAAGCCTAGATTTTCAACACACAGTAGAGGATCAACACAAAGACACAAATCTTTAGATACATTTTTTCTTCCATTTCCAGAGCAGAAACATTTAACATGCATGAGAAACAGACCTCTTTTTATGATACACATAGTATTTAGTTGAAATATAAATGAGAAGTAATTCCCCTGCTGAGCAAGCTGCTTACCAGCTCCTCATAAATTTTTCAGCTGAGCCTTCCTTCCAAAAAACCCTGAGCCCTGCTTATTTTGGAAACAAGTTACATGGTAACCTCAGGCTATTCATTAATAAACTGCACTGCTGCTACCCCATTCTATTCCACCCACTCTGCCAAACCACCACTGGACTCGACACCAATGTCAACCTTCTGAACCAAAAGCACTGGTCTGCCCCCTGCTTCCTATAACTTGTTAAGAGAGAAGAGGGGAAGAAAGTCTCTTAAAGGACCCACTTTCATTAGCTCTCATTCTAAGCCTGCATCATCAAAACTGAGCAATATGATTGACTTTTATCTATTTCACAGACATTCTGTGAACAGTATATGCTACAAAATATATTAAACATTGCAATCAATGCTGTATACAAACAGAAGTTCTTATAATAATTAAAATATTCTTGCTGATCACTCCTAGACTAGCAGTAAAATTTGGTAACATGAACTCAAGTACAATTTCTCACCAATTCTTCTAGTTCTCACATAAACTCATTTCACTATTCCAAAAGGAAATATTGTAAATGAACAGCATAACAGAAAACTGATTATTGCCTTTTTTCCCCTTCTTAATTTCTTTTTAGTTTTTTTTTCCTAACTTAAATGGACAATCCACTTTTTCTTGCAAACTGTGGGCTATGGGGACTTTCCTGATGCTTTAAAGCCATCTGGATAGGAGCCAGCAGTATGGCCAGGTGGCCAGAAAGGCCAATGAGATCTTGGCATGTGTCAAGAAGAGTGTGGCCAGCAGGACGAGGGCAGTGATTGTCCCTCTGTACTCAGCAGCTTGAATCCTATGCTCAGTTTACACAAGACACTACAAGACAGACTGGACCTTTTTTCTCATTTTACCTGGGAAGGAACGCTTTTTGGTGGCTCAATTCGTATAGATGGATCCCACTCTCCTGGAGGCAGGACTGTCACTTGGTCTAAAAACTCATCAATTCCTGACAACAAATCATTTCGGTCCTTTGCTTTATAGGCAACATCATGGAAAACCTACAAGAAGAAAGTACTCAACATTAATTTTTATTTTATTTTTCTAAAAGAGGAACTGATTATCATTATATAATGATTACACTTGATTATTTTTAAAAAGGCATGGAAACTATTTTATAGGTCCTCAAAAGTTTGGCTTTTACTTTACTTACACACTTTTTAATTTAAAACTACTGGTATGCACAACCCTATGGACCATAAAACATGGAAATTTTATCCTCAAATGCAAAATGAATATTGAATTCATTTCTAAAATTAAATGAAAAGTTAATCTTCAATATTCAGGACATCAAGTTCATGTACCATTGTCTGAATAATCATGACAAAAAATACTTCAAATAAACTTCAAACCAAATCACAAGTTTTTATTAAGAATAATAATGCATTTTTATACACCTACCTTAATTAATTTAGAAGACTACTTAGAAAGCACACGAAAGCAATCCTACTAAAAAACTATACTGTTTTACAGACTACTACAACAAGAGCTCCAAGATGCACTAATACACACGGAGAAAATAAAAATACTATTTTGCTATAAAAACTGCTAGCAGAAGATGATCCAAAATTGTTCTGTACATTTGAAACCTTAACTGTTTTTCTCCAAATACCATTAAATCTGATCATTAAATCTTCTAATTTTATAATAGATCTCTGTAGTCTAGTGAGGTCTTTTTAGACCATCAAACAATTGATGTATTTTTCTATTTCATTAATCTAAAGTATTCCTAAAAATCATATCTGCCTATCTAAAAAAGATGAGAGGCTGCAACTAAAGCTTTTAATATTGAGTTTTCACACTGAACAAAAACTATATTCACAGACTCATTACCAGATGCAAAATGACAAATTTCTGGTTTGTATTACCAAACTTCAAACTGTTCTAGAGTAAAAAGTATTGGCATTTCTGCAAGATAACCTTAAAAATTATCAGCAATTCAGTAGGTGGCGCTCAATGTGAAGTCAAAATTTAAACATCCTAATTTTGTTCAGTAAGATGGCAACACTTAAAAAGTCCTGGTTCCCTTCTGTGGTCTTTAAAACCAATAGGGCTCTACACATATGACTTCAAAAGGCTATTAAAATTCTGATTTTATTTATTTGACTTTGCTTATATTTAAAAAAAAAAAAAATCTATGATGACTCAATTGTATAACTTTTTAAAAATTTGTGTCCTGAGCACTTGCACAGCTGCTTCTGTCCTTTCTGACATACAGTGCCTCATATCATATGCAGTTCTATTTAACAGTTCTGTTAACCAATTTAACACAAAAATGAAATCTATACATCAAAGCCAAATTTTTTTCAGAAATACATTTAGGATTTCCTCAAGACAGACAAGGAGGAAACTTAATATACTGTTAACTACTTCACTAATACAAAAAAGAAGTAAGTTTACAGCTCTTCATTTAATCAGTTTGTCGATTTTTGTTTTTACCTACTACTCTAAGTCATTTACTGAAATCAGTTGGTAAATACATCATTCCAGACTTTAACTACAAGCATTTAAACTAGATCACTCACATCATCCGTCATAAGCGTTGCTATCGACCGTCCAATTTCATGGTACTGTGGAGCTTTTCCTGTTGGTCCCAGCAACAAAAACAAAAACCTGTGGAGAAAGTAATACAGATGAGTATGGCTGACTCATTTGCATATACTCAGAGAGGGTCTTTCAAATAAATGCTTAAAGAAAATATAGTGGTGAAGTAAAAATACCATTTTCACCACTTCAGATCTTAAAAGACTGCTGCAGCCCTGTGAAAAGGTTCATCTTGAAGTCATTACTGGAAGGAACTCAAATCCTGAGCCAAAATTACTCAGGTATCTTCTTCCTTAAGCCTAATTTTTCAACTTCTTACAATGCCTTAAACATTGTAGAAATGCACAGACTAGAGTTCAATGAATATTTCCCCTGGATTCTAAGCCTTTCTGACATTCCCAGCAGCAAAGACCACTTAAGTAGGAGCCCAGGAGCTGTATAACCTGTCCTATGCTCCCTGATGATCATCTTTTCATGGGAGTTAAACCCCCTCACCTGCTGTGACTGGGCATGGCACAATATGATGCATCTATTCTACCTCTTGCAATACACCTGGGCATACTCATACAGTCATATCCTGTTTTTATGTTAGTGGAAAGGAAGGGAACTTGGATATCTGAACACCTAAAAAAGTTAGTGACATTCTGGGAAGCTGATCCAAACTGAGGGCTGGGTCACAGCACATATTAGCAGATCCTTGCACAGTAACAGTGCCTAACATGAAGCTCACCAAAACCTTAAACAGGAATAGCATGTTATAAATTCAAAAGGATACAAACCAAAGAGTGAACCTCAGTAATTTGTTTTGCAACCTTCTTCCTATATTCCACAAAAATGATGTTCCCAAGCACAACATATCTGAAAAAAGTAGTGCCTTCTTTCAACTCATACTACAAAAAGCTCACTTCTGTCTCCTTTGCAAGTTTACTACCCTAACTGAAACTGACAGTGCATCTTCAGAATGCAAGAATTCAGATCTGCAAGTCTACACCATTCTGAAAAACTTAGGACAGAATAATTTTAGCTACAGTAATATAGTAATCTGCATGTAGAAATTTTGGAATTTCCCAACAAACATTATGAGCACTCCTGTCAACTGAAAATTCTCACATATATGTATTTTTACTCTTCAAAAGAGTGCATAAGCTGAAAATCACAAAGATAAACAAACACTTTGATATTTTTAAAACACTAAACACCCATCAAAAACATAAATTTACAAATGTATGCCAAACACCACGGAACAGCCCAATACATCAATGTGCACAGAAAATGAAGTGTCATCTGTGATGATTGATGAAATTATCTTCTACCTTCATCATGAGATCTGTATTTTGATATTTTGATCACCTGTGGTAAACATACCCACAGCATACTGGTGAGATCCTTGGGTTTGGGGGAGCAGGGGTGACTGCACCAGGCTGGATAGCATATTGCAGATTGAAAACTGCTTCCATGTATTACCTGCAGATTGACTACTCCAATGTCAATCACGTAGACTTAGGCATACAATAAAAAATTAGTTTTTGACCACCTCAGTCATTCATATGCAGAGCATTTGTATAGAAAGAGCAGATCTTCAGATTAGACAGACCTTCAGACTTAGTGTGCTCTTCCCCACTGACAAGCTGTGTCACACAGAAGGGAACTATAACTATCTTCATGGCCATCTCTAAAATGTCAACACAAACTTGGAAGGCTCATTGCTTTTACTCAAAATCAGCTATCAGTTTCAACTCCTACATTGCTTAAGAGAACATCTTTACATGTATATAGATGTATATATGTATGTGAGTGTGTATGCAGATATATATATGTATCATCTATATATATGCATTCCGAGAATTTTGTGACAGATCTCTTTCCTTCAAATTTTGCAGCAAATGACTGAAATAATGTTACACAAAACTCAACATTTCTTTAGCTTAATACAGTATATATAAAAATTTACAGCTGTTTGAGATCTTAAATATTATAATCTTATTGCATAAGTAAAGCCAGACTTTCCAGGCATTTATTTACCGTGTAGGGACTGGAACCTCTGTGAGACCCGAGAGAAGCACAGCAGGGGAGAGCCTCACAAAAGCAATAATAGGTCTTTCTAAAAAATCTACTTCTCCCACTAACACATTTGATGCTTCTGCTCCTGAAGGAATTTTCCTCATGAAGTTCATATCAACCTATTCATACAAAGATGAAACAAGTGTTTATTCCCTTACATTTCGTAGCAGAAATTCCATAATTGTTTATCATAATTTACTAGACATTTATGTTACCAAAAAAAAAAAATTAAAAGCAAATTAAATATCCCACAAAACAGAAAAGACAAACACATTTAGAAAATGCCAGCAAGCCAGCCAGCCAAATAATAAACTATTTTCTTTAAGTTAGAATTACTAACACCTAGTAAATTCTAGAAGACTCCAAACTGCATAATCACCTTACTAATATTATCATGACAAACATTCTGTGATAAGACATGAATTAACAAAATCTATGCACAATTAAGTAAGGAGAGTTCATGTAATTACACATGGTTTCTAGAATGCAGTAAGTTATTTCAAAGCTGTGTATTTCAAGTATGTCATAATTTTGAAAAATAATTAGCATATTTATCTTTTCATTCATAAAGAATATCATGGCTGAAAATCTTCAACTTTATTTCCATACATAATTACAGAAGTGCATTAGAAAATGGTACAGCACATGAACTCTGTGTTCTCACACACACACACACACACACACACAAGCACCAGTAACATTGGTGGCTAGAGAACTTACATATGGCCTCTTGAGTCCCACACCAAGTGTGCCACAACTACAGTGCCAGGAGGCTGACGCCTGTCCAACAGGAGACAAGGCAGGTGTACACAAGGACAGGCCAAGCAAAAATATAAGAACTGTGACAGGGGAGCAGGAATATATGGCACCTGCCATGATTAGATCAGAACTACAGTGTAAACTTTCCTTAACAAAACTATTTCCTTAAACAAAACTATTTAACTTGGCAAAACAATTTTCTTACAGTGTTTCACAGTATATATGACTGAACTTTATAGTAACAGCCACAATTGAACTTGCCCAGCAAATTTAGATTATGAAAGAAATATAAGAGATTTACAGTAGATTTTTTTACAAGGTTTACTTCAGAAAGTGGTATTATATGTTTCTAATAATTGAGATGTAAAACAACTTTCGTAGAGGAAGCTCATTATACATATATAGCAAATCCTTCTTAAAAACCCTCTTTGCAAAAAAAAAACTTAAAAGTTAAAAAAAAACTTTAAGAACTTAAAAAATTAAAAAAACTTAAAAACTTAAAAACTTAAAAAAAACTTTAAAAACTTTAAAAGTTTAAAAATTTTTAAAAACTTAAAAACTTAAAAAAAGGAAACAACAAAAAGTTCTCGAAAAAGAAGTTACAATACAATGTACAAAACTGCTTTTGTAAGAGCCTTAATAGCAGATGTGAAAGTATCTCCATCTGCATGAGAAAGTACAGCGGCTGCACTCTTATGTTACCAAAATACTGAGAAGATCATCAAACAGTTCCCACTGGGAAGAATTTCAAAACATGTGACACATTTAGGCTAGATCATATTGTGACACAAGTTATCTCTCACTACCCATTTCATGTATACACTGGTACATGTCTTAGATGTAACTAAGGGGGAAGTTACAACCAGCAGTTTTTGTTACATAGTTAATTGATGCTAAACACTAAGGTATTTAATGTTACTTACCTTACTAAAATCAACTGTGCTGTTTTCTCTGCTTCCTCCTGTCCCAGTAGCTTTAACATCTCCACTTTTCCCGGTGTCTAAATTTCCAGGTGCTGACTGTGGAGATGCCAATAGCCCTGAATTAAAACAAAGGAGATAAGTTCAAAATGGTGCAGGAAACCAACTGAGTGTGCAACACTACCAAAACTCAATGTGACAGCTTGCTTAATGCAAAAGTGCACGTTATTCAGTAAGTGCCCTACATTAGTATCATAAATGCAACATTAACAAGTCACTGTACTGTCAAAAAAAATGACATATAAAAAAATTAAGTATTGCCCCAAATGATGGCCATTTGCAGAACAGTCACCAGAAAACATCAGCTACTTTAATCACAGAAAAAGCAACTGTTGGCATTTTAATAATAACTCATTCAGTAGTTAGTATATAGCATCTTCACCATACTAAGAAGTCCTTGGATAACCAAATGCAAACACCTCAACTCTGCTGTGTAGCAGTTACTGCAATTGTCAAGTGTCAGCAAGCCTCAGGCTACAACTACAAGGAATGTAGTCAACTAGTTAACCAAGCTGTAAAAGTAAGCAGTGTACTACATGAAGGATAGCTTGCAAACCATGCTTTCAATCAACAGACCAAAGCTCCCACTATTTATGCACCCTATACGGAACATAAGCTTGAGCTGAAGAGGTACACAAAAAAAGTTTTTCAAGTTCAACATACAGCTTCCCCCTAACATTTGCACCAAAACAAAACTGTGTTATGTATCTTGCTACACTGCCAGCAGCACTGAATTGTAGGATCAGTAAAGGGTGCAAGAGGCAAGTAACCCAAGCATTCATACACACTGAATTCCATGTTGCTTCATGAGTCTCTCTAACCTATTAACATTTAAAAGCTGGTCTAGGCATGCATAACCAAGCCCAAATCCCATCTTTTGAATTACAGAGCTTTTACTTCCTCAGTTTAACATGCACTAGAACTGCATTTGGCCTTCTTGCTTGTCTATACTAGACCTTTCAGCTGTGGTGACAGAACTTGCTTTCACACGCCTGTGAAACCACATCTAGAAAGACTGAAGCCAAACGTATTACATGGGGAAAGTTTGTATTTAATTCAAGCATCTCTCTAGTGAAGACATAAATTAAGCCCTCTCTGGCTATCTTTAGGGTTCTGTTCTATCGTAACTACTGTCACATAACTACTTGCATATCCCCATGTTTATAATTTCTCAATTTTGACATTTTTTAGCATTTTGAATGACAACTGAATTCACTTTATTTCATCCCCATATTTGTTTCAAAAACTCTTCCAAAAAGTCATCATATCAATAAAAACATGCAGGTCCAAGCCTTTACCATTAATTTTCATCCTTACAGTTCATAAGGGACATAAGTGGTGTGGGTAGCTTTTCCTGAAGCAAAAAATCAAATCAAATTAATAGGCTGTCATTTCCTTCATAAACATGCGCAAGTAATGAGCTAACACAAAAACAACAACAACAAAAAAAAACCTCAACAGCAAAACCCACATTCTACTCTTCTGCTCCAAGATTTATGTGTTATTCACAAGAATCATATCATCAATCACCTAGGAAATCAGCTGATCAAAATATTTAACTGCTTAGAAGTTCATGTTTGTAGAACTAGAAAGGAATATTAAACAGTTTGCAGAAGAGCAGCATAATATAGAAGTTTAGGCACAAACTTCTCCACTTTTTCCCCTTCTCTGTAGTAATACAGGTAACTTAAAATGTTTTTAACTGATGAAAGATGAGCCGTAATGCATCGTTTTGCATTTTCTGGAAAAGCACTGTGAACAAGCGAACAAGAAGTGGAGAGACAATGAAGGAGAAGGGTTTGCCTTCAAAATTTTAGCAATCAGTCACAGTTAAGGCCCACAAGTTTTGGCACTGATACAGGAGCATTTGTCTGATCCTAAACCATGTGTGAATAGCTTTCCTTTCTGTTGGCCTTGCAGTTGGACAGACTGCTGCTTTCACAAGACAATACTGCTCACAGCTTTACAGACCTGAGCAAGCATTTCTGCATGAGACTGAACTTCATTACACACATCCATCAATCTGATATTTACAGAGAAACTCTGAACAAAAGAATTATCTTCTTTAATAGTGAAGCACTTCTATTCCGATCTCACATTAATAAAAGAACTTGTTTCCCTCTCTTCTCCAGTTCAGTAGATGCAAACTCAAGGACAACTATCTAATAGTACTTTTCAGACTGTAAGACAGAGAAACCCATTGTTACCAAGGTACAGAGGGGATTCTTAAAAACACAGCACTCTTCCTGATGTTAGTTAGGCAGATGGACCACTTGTCTCCTCCAAAAGAATACAGTGGAGTGAGTCTTGAGTAATTTGGAATAAAACCCCGTAAATCCAAGTTAAGGTACTTATAACTACACCTTCACTAATGATCATATGCTTTTTCTAGCCAACTACACTTAATGCCGTGATCACAAAAATCTAATCAACATTATCTACAGAAAAAAGAAAGCAAGAAGATTACATACATTTGTCTCACATCTGTTTCATATAAAAAGATGAGTAATATAATGAGATCAACATCTAAGCATGACGATTCCAAAATAATTGTATTTTGAATGGCAAAAATTACATAATACAAACCTTCTAAATATGAAGTTAACTATATTTGTATTTGAAGAAATTAAAATCAATTTTTAAAACTAAATTCCAATGCAACTCTAATGCAAGAAAAATTTCAAATTACTACTACAGAGCAAATATGCAAACTTTTCTGAATTACTAATTTCAGGAAGCAATTACTGTAAGAGGGAAGATGTTGCAAATTTTATTTTGTTCAGTTTTAAGGTACATTTATCAGTGGACCAAAAGACCTCTTAAAACAGACTTCTTTGCTGTTGTTCACAGACATTATGAAACCTCAGTGATGCTGGTGAATTAACAGCATTAATTTTTAGCTGTGACACACACAGCTCACTTCCCACCCCTGCCTATGGAATTCATTATTCAACAGTTCAAAGATGGGAAAACAAATACTGCTCTTCAACTGATGACAAAACTGAAAAACATTATTAAGAGAAGCCTTTGTCTGGTTGACTTACTATGAACTGATGACTGGTTGATCAAAATTAAGTGGTAGACCAAAGGTGTGTCTCTTTTCCCTCCTTTTACAGTAACTCACAGTAAGTTCAGTAACCTTCCAGCTATTTATGAAAACTAAAAAATAAATGTCTGAATAACACAAGGCAAATGAGAGAGGAATGTAAACAGAAAAAAACTACCTATAAGAAAATTAAACACAGCTCCTCATGCTCACAGGAGGCAATGTGAACTCAATCATACAGATGTATAAAATTTATTCAGACTGCAATATTCTGAATTTAGCTAGAGAGGTGATACAGACCATAACCTATACTTGAATGGACCAGGAAGATTGGGCTTTTTCCCCTAATTAGTACCAGGAAGTTGACTTCCTTGTCAGGGTTTTCTTTTGACTCTCTGTCTCCCAAGACAGAGATTGGTCCAGTTGTAGCCCTGAAGTCATAGTCTGAGAATGTCTTCAAAAGCACCTCTAAGGGAAAAACATGTCTTTCTGTGGTCAGATGATTTCTTGAACTAGAAAAGGGAGGAAAACCCCAGAATACAAAAATATCTTCATTGCTGGTGTTTACCATTATCTGGAAAGACTTATGGATTAACTGGGAAATCATCCCCTTGAGATTCTTTTCTTTATGAGAAATATCAGCATGAGGAACAAAAGCAATTTGAACATGACTTGAAGATTCTAGTAAAAAGTCTTATTAGTGATGATAATAATGGCATCATGTACTTGAGCTTCATTTATTTGTCTTCTCCTGGATTCTAAAGATCTCGTGTCTGGCATGCTGTCACTCCTGTCAGAGAAATGAGAACTGGAAAAAAAATTACAGCTATTACTTTGCTTCTGATTTCTAAGCATATTTGGAAGATGACCTGTGGCAGAATTATCATCACGTGAATTCTCTTAATTTCCCATAAGGAAGTCAGAAAAAGAGATTTGTGTTTGCTTTTCTGAATTTAAGTCATGAAGAGGCCTCTATACTTCAAATGAAGATAAGAAACTGTGACGTAGTTTCTTTCCTTTTCAGTGACTTGGCTGCCAATGTGAAAAGGCAGATAACCACAGCCTCTTCTCTGTCAGCATATTTTCACTGCTATATGTAACTGTGCTCTTATTTATTAGAAAGTGAGGCAGAAACTAAGCAAAGCCTCAATTGATGGAAGAACTGAGGGAGATCAGTCCCCCCCACTCCCAACACACACAGGCCTAAAGCAGACAAACCTACAAGCTAGATTTTGGCAAGACAAATTTCTAGAAAGGGGAGGAAGAGCCTGAAGACCAAAAAGAAAGATGATCCCCTCATAAAGCACAATTTGCCAAGAAGAATTCTGAAGTTTCTAAATAGGTGGTAATTTTGCAAAAGTAAAGCAAGTGTAACAGTACATATGCAGAATGCACAAGTTAAGAAACTTTTAATAAAAACATTTCAAGAAAGGATGGAAATTTCTAACAGTTTATTTTAACTTATCTATACACCTACATACCTTTTTACATATAAAGAAGAGTAGCTTTGCAGATAACAAAATAATAAATTGCTGAGCTCTGGCCTACAATTACAAGCTCTTAACTACTGTCTCCAAATTTGCATACCAAACACAACAAAACACTAATGGAGTGTCTGATGCTAAAGCAGTGCACTAATAGAGAACTATCCAGAAAGAGCTGCAGGTGAACTGAACCTGACAATTTCATCAGTTAACTAGTGCTGGTTTTAAGAGTTATGGTTTTAAAAAGCACAAAAGTAAAAATAAAACTGCTTGAAGGCTTCATGATACAACTAAACTGTGAATGCCATGGATAATTGTATCCTTCCTAACTCTCTTCATATTCACCTCTAATACTTTACCATGGTTTCAGCTGTACCTATCTCAGGGTATCAAACACTGGTTTTAAAACATTAACTCAGCTATTGACAAAACCAAAGCAAAACCTGCTATGTACTGTAGGTGAGTGAAAGGAAAAGGCCACCATTTTTGACATTTTGCTTGTATATTAGATTTTAAAACCATATTCCTTTTTAATTACACAAATGAATGTTAATTAAAGAATTTTTTGCTTGCTTTAGTTAAAAGCTAAAAAGTTAAAAATGCCAAACAAGAAGATAGTCACAACTGAGAAGAAATAAACATGCAGGCAGAGGTAATAGTTATCATATTCTTTGTGCCAAAAACATTGCAATGCAAGTGATCCAGATGCAGAGAGCATCACACATCGACAGCTTAAATTTCAATAGTTGCCTGGTGTTTTGCCAATATTTTCCTCTGTCTTCTTTTCCTGGCTTTCCTGCACTTCTAAGTCCTCCTCAGGTGGGTGGATTACTACTGAAGGAATATCATCACTGGCAGGTGACACCAGCAATTCCTTGCCCTGAGGTGGGCTTGGCTGGGCACTTGTGCTTGGCGGGAGCCTGCAGGTAGGGCTGGAGGGTGGTGTGTTTTGAGGGGTGGTTACGGGGGTTGTACACCTTGAGGCTGCCGGGGTCCCAGCTCTTGAAGAAGGAAGGAGGTAACTGAGAAGAACCGACAAACGGCTGTCTCCTCTCAGGGAAAGATTTGAGGCAGAGAGACCTGTTCGCAAAGAGTGGCGGGAGGCTGAAAGGCCTTCCCCTGAGATAAAACAAATGGAACACCATGAGGCTTACAAAAGGGATATATTATATTAAATTAAAACAAAACAAAACAAACCCACACAGATACAAATATGCATTAACAATTTACATAGTAAATTGCAAGCTTTATGGGCCAAAGTGTTCATACTCATGCAAATAAGGTAAGAGGTAAGAGAAAATCTGGTATCAGACATTAGGAAAGTCAGAAATTACTAAGGAGTACTAATTAGAAGGCTGAAGATCTGAGGGAGATATCTAAGTCAGAGTAAGATTTATAAACAAAAAAAACTTATCTCTTGAAACTGACTTCAATTTTTCTAGAATTCCTTATTCCAAATTGCACAGCAGCTGCTGTTAATCCATCCAAAAAAGAAACTAAAAAATTATTAGCAACCAAAACATCACAAGACTTCAGTTAACTCTATCCATTATATACAAAGAATTATTAATTTTTTTAAAGTGATCATGACCAAACATATCTAAATGTGTGAAATGCAATGACTTCCAATAAAAGTCTTGTTTTACTGAGAATTTTCCCAAGCAGCTGTAGTCTAATGTATATTTTTGACAAGGGCACAAAAATGAGATACATAGCTCCTTCTCTATATCCTCTTGCTGTGACTTACCAGTAGCCCCATATGCCTAAAATCAAACATTTCTCCAAAATCCCTTGTTTATTTTGTTGCTCTAGTTTCCATGTCCCACTAATTTCGTATGAAGAGAACACAGTCTTGTGATAGTTCCTTCAGACCAGAGCTTGTAATAGATTTCAGTTTTTCCTTAAGCAGGAAGAGAGACTGTTTATGCTCATATCAGTGCTTCCATTAAAAGGTTTAGTGATATAATTTCTTCCATTTGCCACAAACATTTTTCCTGGCACAACTAGTCTCCTTGAAAATATTACTGATGGCTTCTCCTACAATCCCTGAAATCCAAAACATGCTGGTTTCATGTACCATGCCATCAAGCAAGGAAACAGCAAACTAGAACATTTACTCTCACATTTATACCAAGCACTACAGAGACCAGTAAGTTGAACAACTCCAGAATAATTAACAAGAATTAGGTGCAGAAAGCAGACCTAGGTAAAACTCACATACATTCCCCTCCTCCAAACAATGAAAGAATGGATCCTACAGATACAAACCTGATTTAAGAACAAAAGCCTCAAAACTCAACTATTAGAACATCAAAACTGCAGAGCAGTAAAGAAAATAGAACCAACAGAGCTGCCTTGATTGATTCTGCCTGTAATAATCACTATGGTAATAACTAACTTCCATAGGTACACCTGTGATAAATCATGAACATGAGATGTCCTAACACACACACACAACCTCAAGGAGCCTAAGAACTAATATGCACATATACATGTTTGGTTTACCAGCTTATTAAGGGGTTATCAAAAGATAATAAAAAGGAAAGTAAATCCATATATGCTGACAAGGAGTTCATAATGTTATCATATTATACTGGTTTCTCTTTCAGTATATATCCCATAATCTCTTCTAGAAAGAGTATTAAGAATAAAATGCACTAAAAAATGGAACTGATACATTAAAGGCAACTGACAAGAAAGAGACCTCAAATTTGCAGAATTATACCTGGGGATACAGGTGTTCACGGATGGGCAAAACCAAGTCTGTGTGTGTGAAATTTTCATGTTTGCTGAACAAAACATGAAAGTCAGGAGTTACAGAAGACATTATGCTCTTAGATAAATTAGCTGCATTTTCATTCTTGAAAAAATACATCTGAAACTTTTAGCGAAATATTTAAGCACTAGCTAACAAAAACTAACAGCAAGCTCTGGCATTTGCTGGAGAATACTCCAGCGTATGTAGCTACTAACAAGCACCTAACTAAGTGAAACATTCTAAGCAATGAGGTATCTTTTGAGACAGGAAACGAAGTTCATCTCAAGGACTGAGCTCTGAAATCAGAATTAAGTTTTCATCAGAGTACAAAATTTCATTTGAAATTCTATGTGTCTTACTTAATGCAAGGTAAAAGAAAGTAAAGAACAAAGATGAAAATAGAGGCCCCAAAAAAACACAGGAATACAAGTAAGCTGCTCTGTAGTACATACTGCTATTTGGCATTTGGGACTGGATGTCTACAACAAATTTTCAGGAGCTGATTCAAAAAAGATACAGTGCAGCTTCTAAGAACATTGCTAATGCCTTTCTTGGGTTTGGGATTTTTGTTCCCATTAGACCCTTCTCTACAAAACAAGATAAATATAAACAGTGTCCTAGCTAACAGTACTACCTTCACCATTGGCATAGCAAACTTCTTGTCAAATGAACAGAACAACACTGGGTTAAAACACAGTAATTGTCAGCATCACTGAACTCATGATCACTAAATCTCTTGTACAAAGACTGTAAAACCAAGTAGGACCCATCTGACACGTGTAAGTTATGCCACAATGCTGGAATTCCTCAAACACTGCACTTTTTATTTAAGCATATACTAAAAAAACATTAGGATCAATGTAGGTCTGCTACTATGCTTCAAAATAATAATGCATGCTATGGTATACAGGCAAGAGTACAATATTTGTGTAAATTAAAATATATCATCCACAGCTACACATCACACACACACTTATTGTTAGTTCTTTGCTCACCCAGAAGGAAACACTTATCTGTTATTACCAGATGACCTTTCCTTCATCTCCCAGTGAGAATATCATTTACCAGGTTAGTATGAACTGGATGCTACAACTTATCTCACCATTTCGTTCAAGCAAGAGAGGGTCAGAATGTTTCTTGCCTATATCTGCGAAAGACCGAACTAGAGGAATCCGACTGCTGAATTTTTTCTCATTCTGATGATGATGCCTCTTTAGAAGAGCCTCTCTCACATTCTCTCTTATGGATTCATCCAGCTGGCCAGAGGCAATCATGCTGTCCAAAACCATATCTACATAATAATAAGAAAGGAAGAAAAAAGAAAATTATATAGGTAGCTATCAAATCTCTCTTTCACCTCACGCAAGCACTGTAGTTGCATCAAATAATAAAAGAAAAATCAAAATCTATTTAAAAGTCTTCTCTTTAGCAAAATCATCTTCAAGAATCCACAGAAAATTTTCAGACATCACTAAACAAGCAAATGTGAGTGAGAATAAGAAAAGCACAACATGCAGATCCAAGAGAGTATTTATCAGTAGCATCATTTCAAGAAATAAATTTCTTTGTACCTTATCATTCATAGCCATTTACTTCAACTTTCAATAGAAACTCACTTTCAAAAAAGTATTTCTTGTATTCAACAAACCTACACTAGGAGTGAGTACACAAAGACAAACACAATGGAAAACAGACTTATGACAGTTTTAACCTGCTGTTCGCTACTTTTCAAAGTATATACAACTACATAAAACTTCTATGGAAGTTGCCATAGAATGAGATGAATTACACAACTTCTGTCATCTTCAGATGCTCTAAGCTCCTGAGACTCTCTACCAAACTTCATGTGATTCACATGCTTTAGAAGAGGAAGTATGGAACAAAATCTAGGTATATCCTCTAAAACTAACTACTCATCTGTCAAACAACATCAAGTTTCAAAATGGCATCTCACCAGTATGCTCACACCAGGAAAGAAAGCCTACATATCAGGCAAAACATCTACTGTGGTTTCTTAGGGGTCCATTTTTTTAAAAATAATAATAAAATAAAATAAATTCATAAAAGACCCCAACCTCCACAAAGCAACACAAACCTATGTGACAGATTTTTAAATATATTTTCACAGTTTTAACTAACGTATTGAGACTTAACTGCATTGTTAAACTGAAATTGCATAGAACTTATTGCAATGAAAAATGTTGGAGCTCAGGGTAGGGCTCTGTCCTTACAAACAGAACAACATACAGCAAAGTGTGTGTCAGTACAGTGCAGCTTCTTTCTGAGATCACTGGTAACACACAGCCACTTTTTCCAGGTTCTCAAAAGGAAACCTGCCACGCTCTCTCTCCTGTTATGAGTAAGAAATAATATTACCTAGTGGGTATTCCCGGCTCCTGGAAACAAGACAACACATTTATATAACAAAAACTGCTAACCCATGTGCTTTCACAATGGCACCCAAAATTAACTTCAAACAAATTCACACAGTCTCTTAAGGCACACTAGTTCCAACTAAAATACCTGGTACTCAGAGTGCTGGTTACATGGAATTAAGCAACTACTTTCTTTATGTATTAAGATTATTGCTAAATTCAATTACTAAAAATAAAATTATAAACCAAAATACTACATTTACAAATGATGTATTGAACACTCTTTCTCAGTAAGTCAGAAAAATAGGAAGGGAATACCAATTTCCTGAGTGAATTTCAAGGATTTCAGAACAAGAAAACATTTCAAGTACTGCCAAAGATTTTAAGGCCAAAACACCTTGTCCTTCATGCACATGTTGGCCAACCCTAAGTCTAATATGATTCCTGAGATGGCACTCCACTGTGTGGTACCTGTAGCAAGAGATACCAGGAAATTTATGTAGAACTAAATCAAAGGCATTTAGAGCAAGCAAACATGTATAATGTATATATATGTGCATGTATCTATATATATATTTTCTTACACATATATATATGTGCAAGTCTTCAAAGCTGCCTGTATAGTATTCAAAATGACCACGTGATTAGTGAGGACACTCAACACACTAGGTCAAACATCGTATATAAAATTTATTTCTGCTCACCTCTTATAAAGGTGAAAAAAATACCAGCTGTGCAACAACCAACTGCACTAATGGCATCAAGTTAACATCAGCCAAAATATGACTAATAATTATGGTACTAAAGTGCACAAATAACTCCTAAAATGTTCTGGTAGATATTTACAATTCATCTGTAGAAACAAAGACAGAGAACACATTAAGGGATTAGAACATAAAGGCAAATTCTGGGCCTCATCCTAAAACACTTACTAAGGAGCTCCTACTCATCCAGCGTCGCTTTTTGTAAGTGAAGTTTGTAGGACCTGCTCCCCTCAACCAGATCAAGAAAAGCGCAGTAAGCATGCACATACCTGTTTCTTCAACACAGTATTTTCAAAACACACATCACCAAAACACCTCAAGCTAGAGGGCAGAATTTAGAAAGAAAATATTTTTAAAAACTTTTGCTGCAACCTGCTATCTCATCAAGTGTGTTTGCTCTCATGTCCAACATGACCGTCCCATTAAGAATGCAGCTCCGCAGTTCAAAGAGACTGTGCAGAGACAGAGTTGCTACATAAGGCTTGCTCCATCGATCACCGCCATCTTCAACATCCTCCTCAAACTTCAGCCACCTGAAATGCATTCACATACACACATTTATATTTCTTCTGGAAGGAAAATTTGGCAAGCAATCCCACTCTTCCATGTGGCTTAGGCATGACACAGAACAGAAAATCCCATGAAATCATACCAGCTTTCATTTTACATACCATATAGCATGTTCAAGTCTCCTAAGGCTGCTAAGTGAGACATTTAAGAACTAGGCAATATTATCATGTGAAACTATAAACTGGTCTTGATTCCCACTCAAAGGCAGTATGCAAATTGATTTTTTACAAAAGTCAACATGCAACAAAGTAGCTGGAAGTACTAAATGCAGAAGAATTCATCACAATGCATACAAATAAGGAAGCAACTACACCAGTAAGGGTTAGAAACAATCATGGCATCCTGTAATGTTCAGGCGTGCAGTTTGCTAAAATCTGACCAGATATTACCCAAGAAAAAACATACTACCTAATTTTCTTTATGTTTGAGAAAAAAATATACTACTAATATATCGGCAATAATATACCAAAGAGATTTCTGAGATGGCAAATACCACACTATATGGATGAACATATATATATATGTGTGTGTGTGTGTGTGTGTGTATGTGTGTGTGTCTGTGTGTATTATAACTTGGCAAACTCTTACCTTTCTAAATGTTTGGTTTGATCAGTTTTAAGGAAAATAACACATCACTAGAAAGACTGAGGGTCTTTTGAAAACAATATTGATTCTTTCAGAGTAGGACAAGAAGAATTAAAGTTCTGGTTTGCTGAGCATGATTTAAGTAAACAACTCCTACAGATAGTGAAGATTCTAAGCCAAACCTGGTTTACAATTCTTTGAAATAAAATTACTATAAGATATACCTTGAAAAAACCTATTCCAAACATACCTAGCAGTTTCTCTCCATTCATATTCTTCTCCATCCCTGAAGCAAAGTTCAGCCATTTCAGTGAAGAGATCATGAGGAATGTGTTCATCATCATCTTCAGTACCCAAGATAAACTGCACTCGTTGGGATGGTGTGTCTTGAAGAAAAGGAGAAACTGAATAATTTAGAAGTATTCATACTTTTATGATATGAGAAACACTACATAACAGTAAAATCTCCTGTTTACCTAGAAATATGCAGGACAACATTCTCTTTAAGAGGTAAGAGGAACAAAAGAAACACATATATGACTTTTTTAAAAACGCTCTCTGAAAATTTTGCACTGTTTCTGAAAACAAAACATTTGGAAATCCGTATTTATGAAAATTAATTAACTATTTTTGGCTCTTCTATAGATTGCCAATATATAAATTAACATCAATAGCACATTTGGTTTAAAAAAAAGTAGAAATTAATATATCAAAATACTAGAAACCTTGTTTTCATTTTGAGAACAAAATAATTAATACCATCATGACACAAGACACTAAAAAAGAAAAAGTTGAAACAAACAGCTTTACTTACAGATCAGCTGCTCAAGCAATAGTTCAAGAGAGTCATCAGTGAGTAGCCAGGCGCTCACTGTTAGAGCAGCAGATATTTCTGTGGTCTGTTGCTATTTATGTAGGATAAAATTTTTTCATTGCATGGTTGGAGCAATATGTATAAATTAGCAGAGAAAAGCAGAAAACTATGTAGTTGAAGTGTCCAGAAAACATTTTAAATTCTCATAGTAGAATGAGCCTAGTAGCCATAGTATTGAGCCTAGTAGAACAGGCTCAATAAATTGCTAGAAAATTAAACTATCCTTATTGATCAAGTAAGTACTAGATTTCAGTTAGTATGAGCAAAAGTTTAAAAAAAGAGCAATTAAACCGCATGATTTTAGAGATACTTTTAATACTTACACAAAGATTTTGTTTCAACTCAAGTGAATTTTCATCATATAAAGATTCAATAATGTATTAATTGCAATGTTATCTCAAGGAAGGTCAGAGACAGAAAATCCAGGGAAATCTCACTTTTGAAATTTTTTTAAATTTTCTCAAATTTTAAAACTCATAACTTAATTCACTCTCACAGCTGTTAGATATGAATATACAACTGTAGGCTTCTACTGTAAAAAGAAGATGGCCTTTTAGATTTACACATAAGATCTGAATTACTAACAAACTTCATTTCAAATTGAGTTTTGCTTTAGTATTTGTCTTCTGGTATATACCACCATCCAAGTAGGATAATTCTCAAACGTGCTCTTGAATGCAAACAACATTCATTATCAGTTAAGGTCTATAGCAGATTGTCTCCATCCCAAAAACCAACACATGCCAAAATCCTGCCAAATCCTGTGCATGGAGTATACAGAAACAACCCAAACAGAAAAGTGAATTTCTATCAAGTTAATATGACTTGTTTCTTCAAAAACTGTACAGCAAGATTTGACAAACATAACATCAGTTATAACAACTCGTGTTTGGGACGGGAAGCCTTGAAGATGGTTGAAACCAAGAACCATAGGAGAATGGTAAAAGGAAATTTATCAAAGCATTTCCATTTGAAAACTCCTTTGTTTCAGGTACTGGCCCCATGTAGAACATGCTGCTAGTCATCGAAAGGTAATAGCAAACAGCATGGTGTCCACACTTAAATTCAAACACTGCACCATAATTTGGTCATTCATGGCAGTCTAGGAATAAAAGTGGACTTATGGACTTAAAGAAAAACTGCTAAGCATACTGCCAAATAATTTCATTTTAGAGAATGATACAACAGAATTGTCATCTCTTGAGGATAATAGGCCGGGGTGAGGGACAGTTCGTGATCCAAACCAAAATCTTATGAAGCAGTACAATTCCTTTACTAACAGACAGCAAGAAGGCTGAAGTAAATACTTAAATAAAATAAGATCATTGATCAAATTACCATGGCAAATGCTGCTTTTCACAGCTACATGCTTAGTTTCAAAAATCAGAGGAAGAAGCATACACGACTACACAATCTGAAAAAAGGTGTCTAATTTAAATAACACAGATTTTCATGCTACAGGAGAGCATTACAAAGCTCTAGTCTAACCCATTCAGTGCAGGCTGCTGAACACTCATGCAGAGTGTTTGGACTAAGCCAAACAGCTTCTGACTTAGATAAAACACAACCACAAAATCCTTCTCTGATTGTACACAGAAAGACATTCATTACAGCAAGAATAAAAGAAATAGCACAAAACAAACAACATTTAAGCACAGAGCAGCTACTACTACAAGTTTATTTTCAGGAGACATGAAGAACATGCACAACAAATTTCTTACCATATGATGGAGATTCTCGGCCATCCTCTCTATCAGTTTCTTTTTCTTTTTTTCTTCTGTGGTGCTTGTGCCCACGATGTCTATGCCGTCGACGGCCTGACTTTCCAAGCGGGACATGAACTCCAATATACACAGCTCTGTGGCCTTTTCAAGAAAGTTTAAAAGGACACAAGTAAACAAAAAATTACCTACTGCCCTAATTTATTATCTAAAGACAAGGGGCTTAAGAAATAGAAATCCAAAACCACTTGACAAAACTACCTTTAGTAAACTAACATGACCATTTCCTTTCTGTGCTTCCAGGGTGTCAAGGAACTAGTACAAGACTCATTTCTCTGATAAATTAGGTCATATTCTTATTGAGTTTAAAAATTCAGTTGTGAAACAAATAATTCAGAAGCACAAGCTTGACCTGTAACACTGAATGAAGCTACTTGGTAAACACGAGGCCAAGGCAGAGAAATTACATTACAGTCCTCTTCTTTTGCAGGGATTTGTATCAGGACAGTTGTAAGAATGGCAAAATAATCTTCTGGTTCATCTTATTAAGTTCATCAAGAAATTACCCTCCATTTAGAGTCTGCAAGTAGTTTTCTGCCCTTGGAAGAGTTGCTAATATTTCCTCAAGTGGAAATTAACACATCAAGGTGAAACTGATGTTCAATCACACCATTAATTTAGTATCAGGAATATAAAAGGAACTTCTGTTTTGAAATGTATGTCTAACACTTCAAAGAACTTCCACAGATGTTGGGATGGGTTTTTTTTCCTATTCTAGAATGTTTTTAAAAATTTAGGAGCACATCTTTGAATTAATACATACTGCTCTTTCAGACATGTACTTTCAACATCTTGCTTTTCCTTTGACCTTTCACATCAAGACAATACTAGCATCAACATCTTAGCAAAAGATATCAATCAACTGACTGTTATGAAAATATTACTACCATGTCTCCTGTATTGCAGATAGCATATACAATAGGCTTTTCAATTCCTATTTAAACAAACAATCACAGGAAGAGACAAATTAACTATAACATTAAATGCTCTCTTTCATCATGTTGAAGAGTTATTACAGAAGCCTGACACTAACCAAAGGAAAAGGAAGTGGTCTTCCAGCTCTTAGACAGATGCAAATTCAGCAAATTTACACTATGCAGGCAAGCCCTAGAAATTGTGACTACACATACACAAACATGTATGTGTGTGCCTAGCACACATACACTAGATTAAAGATATTGAAAATTCCCGGTGGTTATAGAGCTTTAAAGAAACAAAAAGTGAAAAGATGTCAAGCTTCTTTCCCAAAAAAAGAATCCCTAAGCCCAAAAAGATACTTCTTTACAGAAGTTTTGTGCATTTTTACATTGCTACATTGACTAAAAATACAAGCAAAAATCATTATTAACACATGGATGTTCAATATTTAATTAATTTGGTCAAAGAGTCCTTTTCACATAACAAGACCCAATTCTTGACACACTTCCAACACTAGTTTAATTAGAGTTGACTGACTGGCACTATGACCAAATCTGAAATTAAGCATATCAAAAGCTATTTGTTTCCATGTAAGAGTGGAAAAGAGATTAATTTCTCGAAGCACTCATCAGTCCTATTTATAGAGAGAGACTTGTCTTTTGTGAGTTTCTTACAGCAACAATAGCCAGCCCCTGCCCAGCAGCCTAACCTCTGACCTCCATGACTGCTATGCATAATGCAATTCCCAGAGAAATTAATGCCAATGTGACACCTATAAATCACTGCACTTGGTATATAATATGATCAGGGGGCATCATTAACAATGGTCATGCTGCTGACACCATCATGATACAATAATCTTATGCATAGGGAAAGCAAAAGTACGAGGTTCAAAAATAACTGCATTACTCACCACATCCCACTCAAAGCTCCAACTGACTGAGCCACCACTCATTGCAAATGCTGTTACTATGCCTTTAGAGTTTCTGTTTTATTTTATATATTCAATTAGCAAGTATCAAACTACAGTTTATATATACACTTGAACACTTCTATTTGTTGCCAAAGTGTTGGATTCTTTGCAGGAACTATTTCTTCCTAGAATAGAAACTCTAGCATAATTCTAGAGAGCATTTTATATAACTGCTTGCTTTAGTATTATTAATAAGACTGTTTTAACCATGTATTTTGACTAGAGCACTACAAAAAACAAACAAAAACCAATCAAACAAAACAAACAAAACAAAAAAACAAAAACAAACAAACCACCAACCTTACAGGAATCTGAAATTGTTCAGGATTTTACTCCCTGAGAAATAAGGACTTCCACATTTTGGTCTCCTGCTGTTTCCACTAATTTGAGACAAAAATCCCTCATGGATTTTCCAAGGACCTCCATCTTAAACAATAAACCATGCTATTGCAAAAATTGTCATTTGTAATAGCGTGACCATTCCATAGTCAAAGACCATGTTGCTGCATGGAGGAGAGGTGGAACAAGCAAATGAGGAGTCTATCTCCTTCTACCTAATTGCACTGAAACAGATTTTTTTTTTCCGGTAGAAAAGTTTGAAGGAGAGCAGATATGCTGTAAAGACTCAGGTAAAAGCTATGGAAAATGGAGCTGAAGTAAGCAACAGACAGAAGGTGTTCTTAAACAACCTGTGTCCTTAGCAAATGACTTTTACTATCACAGAACCACAGAATCGTGTCCAGGTGCATCAGAGCTGCCTCAAGCACACCAAGCAGGCACTGCCAAGCAACTAACCAAGACAGTCAGTCCACAACTTGTAACATTTGATATTGCTGTTCAACTCCAAAAGGAAGATTTAATGGAAGCACCTTCTTTCCACCTGAACAAACAAGGGTCTCACAGAGACAGGGAACAGTCTAGCCATGGTTTATTATCCTGCCCTTCAACCCACACTGCCCAGAAGTGACTACTGTGAGACTATTTCCTCACACAGATACAGTCTTGCAGGCAAATGTAAACCAAGAATATCTCCTCCAAACCACTTCTGTATATGCAAAGTGTTCAGACATCTGCAATAGTATTTTGGGACTAATATGAAATGTCAATGAGCAAACAATTTCAAGCATTTATAAAGTAAATCCAATGTAATTCTATCAGAAAAACTTTAACAAAAAACCTGATGTAGACAAAGAGCCACTGAAATATTTTTCAGAGCAAGCAGTGGGGGTGGCAGTACAATAAAACCAAGAAAAATTTACCTACAGCAAACAGAAGCTTATGAGTGCACCTGACTGTTCCTTAAGAAAAGGGACCTTCATTCTGGTATCACAAACAGTCATGAAGACATTTCAACTACTGTCTAGAAAATCTAAAACTACTGCTGTTGAGTATACTGCCATGATTACCCGAAACGTTTTACAGGCATATGCAGCTCCAAAGGTGGGACAAAACTACATAATAAAAATTGAACAAGCTTAACTTTGATTCTAACTCAACAAAGCAAAACATTGAGAAGCCCTCTAAAAAAAATGGATAGCTGCACTGAGTAGGTCTGTTTGCTTAAGCTTCATTATTCAGATAGGAGTAATAACATTTGTAGATGGACAGATAAAGATTTACTTATAAATTTATGAGGAAAAGCAAAATGAAACACAAACATGGCCTTTTGGGTGAAACAACTTATGATATCCTTCAGCTTTGTCAAAAAACTAAACCTAAACAAAATAAAAAAAATAGACCTTCAAGAAAGGCAATTAATATAAAATTAACATATCATCAATGAAAGCAATGGAAAGAAATTTTACTCTAAAAAGGCTGGGATTCAAGTTTCCAGCATTGGGTGTTATTTTTAAAGGGGACACAACCTTTACTTGAATATTGTGCTTAAAAGTTCAAAAGGTACATTATGTGACCTTCAAAGCTTTATTCATGCAAATGTCTGTAGCAGAGTACCACTTTCAAACAAAGCTTCTTACAGAATTACTATAAACCAATAATCAATAGAATTAGTGGACTGCCCAATACTAAATTTAGTAATACAAAGCTCAAGAGATGATTGCTCATTTTAATCCAACATGACTTTATCCAAGCTTAGCTGTTCAAATCCACTGAGAGTATTTACTGCTTAAGGCCTTTATCGATATGAAACAAACTTAAATGTTAGGAACTTGAAACGTGTCTCCATCACATGGCTGATCTCCAATCACATGGTTGGTCTCACTCCAAAAGTCAGTTTGGGTAAAATCCTATACCATTTACAGAAAAGAAAATGCTCTGTGTTTCTGGATTTCTCCCTAGCGCCCCTATGAAAATGGTTAACAGAAGACTTCTGAAGTCTGAGAGAGATCAACAAAAATGTCCTGATGTCACTAGGCTTTAAGTACAATTCCACACAGAACCTTCTCTTTTCTTTGGCTAGATGCCTTTTAAGCTTGATAGAAAGGAGGATATTGTTCTCCATCTTAAGGAAAAGCAAAGAATATCAAGTTTATATCTATGTGGATTCTCAAATCCTGTTACTTAGAAATTTGAATTAAGAGTAATCACATATTAATGATGGATGTGGAGGCGAGCTACCTGGTCCAATCTTGCTCAAAGTACAAAGCTGAAGCCATGCTTTTCATCAGTTTAGTTAGGATGACAGCCATCCTCTCAGCATTTTTAAGGTTATATCTTCAACAGCCTATCTAGGAAACCTATACCAACCTACTGCAACACACTACCTGAAAAAAAAAAAATCCTAATATCCAACTACCACTTCCAATATAGCATGATCTCCTTCACCCTTTCACAACGTACCAGTGTGACCCCATCTTCTCAATAAGCTCTCAAGTCTGCTGAAGACTAAAACTTTGTGACAATAATTACGATTTTTCCTGAAAAATCTTCAAATAATAATCTGAAGATGGATAATTTATTTTATACAGATGCCTTTTTAAATCAAATAATGTTATAATCTATCTCATCCTAGTATGCAGTGTTCCAGTATGGAAAAACTGGAGTATCTGCAGGAGAGATCCTAATCCATTTCTTAAGATCATGAAACGGGGAAGAAATCCAGCTGTTTGATGTCTTAACTCACATCTCCAAATGCATTACCCTAGTAGGAAAGATCTGGAACACAGCATCTCATTCCTTGGTAGTAATTTCCCTTACATCACAGAGAGTACTTGTATGCACAAATACAAGCTCAATGCAATCTACGAGCACAACTTCTTGTGACCTTTTCTGTCACAAGACTGCTCTGAAGGTAGAAGCACACAAATGGAAGAAAGTAGGTGGATGGAAGAATTAAGAGTAAGAACAAAAGTGTCTTTTCTTGCCCTTAAAAATTTCACAGCTCTTAGGACTTCTCCAAATATTCTTGGCTCTGGTAAAACTTAAGGAACAAGAACGATGTCTCTACACACACACACACATTCCCCCTTATTTATAATGAAAAATCGCTCAAGTCACTAATTCACAGAAAATACTTCTCCTATGCTAATTTTCTAATTAAAAATAATGTCCTATTTTTGAAGGATGCAATTAAATGCACAAAATAGTATTGATAGCGAAGTTCCTGACATAAGAAAGGAAACTAAGTATTTCATAACAAACAGTATTTTTCACTTATTTTATAAACTTCTCATGCATATTTCCAAGAAAGAGTCAAATTATTTTCTACTGAATTAATGTATCAAAAGTGAATATAAAATAATTTAATATAATCTTAGTCTTCCACACATGAATTTACTACTAAGAAGTCCTTAATTACAAAGCATTCTTCTTGTTAAAGGAACTATTTAACAAAAGCTATCTCTTGCTCTCAGAATTAAACATTTGAGATAAAATTTTCTAACCAAACCTGCAGGAAGAAGTAAAGAAAATTCTGTCAAGGGATAGCGGCATACCATGACTGGAACCCAAAGGTTCTCCACAATACAGCATATTTTAGAATCTATTACACATCCTGGGCTGCACTCTGAAATCTCATGCTGCTCCTAGCAATTAGGTCTATCTGAGAACACACTCTTTATACTTGAACTGATAAAACTGAGAAGCACAATCGCAAATCACAGTTAGCATAGCATAGGGTAAAGCAGTGCAGAAAGAGTGCTTTCTCACTACATGACAAAGATTATGTTGACAAAAAGAGTAAATGCAAGATTTCTCATTACACACAGAAGTAATTTTTTTCTGACTTAAAACCAAATGAGTTCAGAGGGGCAGACACAGAGAAAAATGAACTGAATACTTGTATTGGACACAATCAATGATATCCAAGAAGGCATTACCAGCCTTCTTGGCATGCAGGTAGAAGCAGTAATAGGAAAAGCTTAGTGCTGGGTGGCAGTGCCACACAGGGATTCTATCACAGACTTCCACCTGTGGCTCACTGCCAGCACCAATCTTCCCTGTCTGGGAAAGGAGCCAGCCCTTGGTACCCATGGGAGGGAGGAGGACAAGCTGTCCCTGCACTGCACAGTCACACCAGAGCTGGGCCCCACACTTTATCTGAGCTCAGGACCCCTGGTCCAGCCTGTCTCTGCAGCAGAGCTCAGGAAAAAGGATACACATACAAGGTCATTTCAAAGAGTTGTTTCTGTTGCAGGAGAGAAAACTCAGAAACAAGCAATTCAAGCGGAAGTCCCATCAACATTCAAGACCAGCCCTTTGCCCACTAAACACAACATAAAACCACAGAACGGTTTGGGTTGCAACAGATCTTAAAGATTGTCACTTCCCATCTCCCTGGTAAAGACACAAGGCTTCCACATTCATAACACTGTTCTTGTAAAGTATTTCATAAGAAAATTTTGAAATGAAAACCTTCTGACTTCATCAAAGGGTCACAAATACATTGTCACTACAAACTTGATCACACCCCTCTCTTATACAAATGCTTAAATGGATTGGTTTGTCAAATGCATCTATTGATATTTTAAGACATGAAAAACATTACAGAAATAATCTTGCTTCATAGAAGGGTTATCCATTCCTGAGAAAAATTCAAACTCTCTTCTTTTTTTTATTTCTTATCTTGTAAATTAAAAAAGGGTAAATCTTACACATTAAAACCTTAAACTGCTATGAAACACTAGCTTTCAGTGAACTGTAAACAAAGAAATCATCCATTCAGAAACAGGTCTAATATTCAACAAGGCACAAGTTTAATCAATTTCTGGAACAACTGATTTTTAAGGGATTAAAAAAAGGTAAAAGTTTGAAAAGTCATCAAGAAGTAATGGACTGCAGAATCAAGCAGTCTTTTTTGCCTCATTTTAAAAAACAAGTTTTTTGAGTGATCTGGGACTATTTTACCACAAGTTTTAAGTTTTAGTTCGTGCTGTTTGGTAGAACTTCAGTTTTGTGACCATATTACTTTAATAATAATTTTATGAGTATTTCAGATGATAAAAATATTACAGTTAGCAGTTTGCTGTCTTTTTATAAAATTTCTTATGCAGTCGGAACAAGAATATTACATATTGTTCTCTTAAATAAAAGAAGTTTGGAAAAAAAACTTTGGGGGACAGTTCATGTCAAACACTTTTAAAAAGCTTCAAACTGCAAAGCACTTGTACAGCAAATTTTCTACTTAGATGCACAATATCCACCTAAGAGAAGAAAAAAATACAGTATTATTTGATTACCTGTCCTTGCCAACTAAAATAAAGTGAAAAGCACAGTTCTTTTCTTAAATAAAAATTAAGACTCATCAAGGTATAAGAGATAATAGGGTCACTTAAAATGTAAACATTACTTACACCTGCCACAGGATAATGTGAGAGTAGATAGCTATTAAACCATCTTAAGTCTTGAAAGCTAGTGCTTGGATTTATGCCACAGAAAACTAGCCTACCAAGACACACATTCCTGACCTCAAGATTGTTTCTGGAACGAAACCTCAGTTATGTGTAAACTTCTTATCTTTGCTATGCCTGCTACGAGTAACAGAATGTATCCCTTTTCCCTTAAACTGTATCTAGTAAATGTATCCTCAAATCAAGGCTGAAAAGTAGCTACACATTTTAAAACATGCATCCTGGTAGTGTGTCAAGCCAGACATCTTAAGCCAAGTTAAAGAAAATTTTCCTTAAATGTAATTTAACAGAAAATATCTTTTACAGGATCACATTGAATACCTCTGCCATTAATATTCTTGCCTTACTTCCAACTCCTGGCTTACTTTGTTATTACTCTCATTCACTGTAGCTCAAAGAGCTTGGCATCAAGTTAAGAACATTAGGTGCTCTTAAAAAGGTTATTTTAAGATGTTATTCCCCTTTCTAGCTCTTCTGTAAACTGACATTTGTTAATTCAAAATAAGGCCTTACAGCTTCAGTAAATTGCAGTACCTTTATTTAGTACACACACAGTCTGCCCACAATTGCAGTTTACCATCTCTAACCATTCCTCTTTTATGGGAAGAGTGTTACGAAACAAGCAGTCTGTGCCTAACCTTTCTAACCTAAACACTGTCACTCCAGACAGGTACCACACTCTGCCAGCCACCATAAATAGAATGCAGAGCTTGAGAAGCTCCAACTCCAAGATCTATTTTCCCCTTTAGCATTTAGCATTCTCTTTCCATTAATATTTCATCACAGAATTTCCAGAAAATAAAAGTATCCAATACTGACGACACCAAGAAATCTCCCCTTTAGTAATAATAGCAAAATTATGCCTTCTACTTCATATCAGACCTATCAACATTAGTTTGCACATGCTTTAAAGAGGTTAAGTATCACCTCACCATGTGGGCTCCAAGAAGTGTGATGCTTCACACCAGAGCTGAACTCAACTCACTGCTCGCTGACTCTCCTTGAAAATACATCAATGCACACTTTCAAAATTCCTAGAACTCCTTTCCAAGTCACCAGAAACACATATTGAAAGACTAGACTGAAATAGCTTGAAGTCTTAAAACACTTCCAATGCCCAATGCTTTAGGTACAGGGCTTCCCAAGCCTCCAAGAAAAAGTTTGTGTCAGAAATGAAAAATAATACTAGTTGGAATTGTTTTACTGCTTGCAGCCAACAATTTCTACCCTTGTAGGATTTTAATATCAGAATGAAAAACAAAACCTAAAAATTCCACATACCTACTTTCATCATAATAGCTTATAAATAATGAACTCTTAAACAGGGCCGTAAGTTCACATAAATTTATCCTCTAAAACACCCTGAATTTGAAAAATCTCTGAGAAGGTAACTATAGGAGTTGAACAATCACTCTTACATATCTTTTTCTCTTCCACAAAGAAAAGAAAAAACATTTTGTTCTTACTTTGTAACAGTTTTCACTTTGATAAAAGTCAAACTACATGCTGCCCCTCCCTTGCCCCATTCTACCAATAATAAATTTCTTCTTACAAATAGACATGATGCTAAAAAATATATGTGGACACGAAGAATAATTCCTATTTATGTGAGAAAATCTCTGCCTGTATACAGCTTCATGTATGTGATAATCCTACTGGAAAACATTTTTCTTGTCAGATACTTCTTATTATTTATTTGTTAAACCTCTGTATAGCCAGCCTCCTCTTGCATTGAGACACAATTGAGGCACTGGGTCACTCCAAAATGAGTGAGGGAGCGAAAGAAAAGATAAGGCTGCATGGCTAAGAGTAAGGTGAGGACAGTGAGATCTCAACTCCTTCCTTTCAAAAGCGCTTACGTTGCCTCAGTTGTTCATGGGACAGCAGTCTACATTTCACCTTAATTTACTCTTTGGCTATGGGTAAGACAGGGATATTTTCCATAGCAGTCATCCAAGTGCTTAAATTGCCTAAGCAGCCTGAGCCCCCTGCCTTCCCACCCAGTATCTTGATTAACTGCAGTGTCCTACAAGCTGAAGCACTCCTACAAGAATGTGCTCTGAAAGAGACTGGGGAAGTGATCTGGCTGCACATTCCCATGTCATTCTTTGTGGCCGAGGTATTACAGCTGCTAAGGCTGCTGCCTCAAATACTACTCCAGCTGGATGCCTGCTTCCCCTTAACCCCTGCGTCCCTGCAAAACATGCACATGCTTTTTCTGGGTCATTTCTAAAGAAAAGCAAGAGAAAGAAATTAAGGAGGAGACAGCTTAAATCTGCACTGAAGATTCAACTGCAGAAACAGCCAAGCCAGTAGTTTCGCTATGGCAGAGCCCCATCTAAATCAGCAGTCACAGCCTCCACACTGCTGCATCTCTCAGCCCCACATTTACACTTCCTTCCTCTGCTCAGCTCTGGCACACACACATCTGTGTGGCATTTTGGGTGCTCAACAGCCGAGACCCTGACCATCATCTTTTGTCAGACTGTTAAATTTTCCAATGGCTTAACACACTTAGCTGGGCTTCTGGTTTGGTCAGGCCAACAAAAGTGTTAGCACTAGACAGAAAACAGTAACAGAATGAAGGGAACAGCGCAAGAGTACGACTGCAATAGCAGCAAACTATTTCAATCACTTTAAACTGTGACTCTCCTCTTATACCACAGTAGGAGAAAAACATGACAGCAACCTAAATTAACTATTCTTAGCCAGAAACTACTGCCATTATGGTTTTCCAGCATGCTGAAGCAGTAAGAATCAGTATAACTCAGTGAATCTACTGCCTTCTAGCATTCTGCAAATATTAATTAAGCTTCAGAGCATTCCATGTAAAAGGCAAATAATGAAGATTTTAACACTGTATCTCCCTAGTCTTTTCCAAGTTCATTAATAGCATCTATCAATCCTCATCCCAAACCAATTTGTTTTCAAGTAAGGAAAAAAGTTATGTCTTAGATGAAATATCTAATCTTACATTCTGCTATATGAAACTGAATCACTGTTATTTTTAATGCTAAATGTGGAATCCCGAGTCAAATAATGAAGACTACCATAATGCTTTACTGATAGCAGACTGTGGAACATGCAGTTTCCTATGGAACCAGAAGGACAGTTACATGTCTGTTCAGACTCAGTATTTGAAGTGCATGATCACAATCAAAAGAATACTTAACTCACAGAAAAGAAAACAAACATCTCCCTCATGACCCCTGTTTCCTGACTTTTAATTCTGCAGAATATGACATCATTCATGCTGGAAAATTACTTAACGAGAAGAATATTTTTTTCAAACCTAAGTCTAAGAAGCAAGTTTTCCTTGGAAAGCTTTAATTTTTAATTTTTTTTTAATTTATTTTGAGTGACAGATTAGAACAGTGCATACTTATATGCCTGCACAGAGACAAAAAAACAGGGCAAGTCACCTCTGCCTTTCACCAGTTTTACTCCCAGAATTTCATGAAGCCAGGAAATTTTGATTCCTTTTAGCAAGGAAAAGTAATTTTTCATTCCTAGGCAAAAAATGCATATTAAGCAAACAGAAAACCACCACACACTTACTTTCTAGCTCTTCTTTCTCAAAATTTGTATTGATAGTAGAGCTGATTTTGCCCATATCCACAACAGCTTCTTCATCATGACCCTGAAGAAACAAGACACAAGTTTAAGTTAAAACTAAATAGAACTATTTTTTTCCTAAATTCCTAAATATGTTCTGAAATAGAATGTAATGAATGAAAACCTACTCATCCAATTTTTCAAGAAAGTATTATCCTGTATTGAAGGAAAAGAGAGCAAATCAACAGATAGGCTAAATACCATAAAATTTCCTCCTGCAATGCTCTTGATTTCATCTTATCAACAATCAGGACACACATTTCAAAACTGCAGTGTTCTTTAAATTTTTTATTCAACAGTCATCAATCTACTTCAATAAAACAATCCATAAATTTATAAAAATACACAAAAGTTAATATTGAGAGATCTCAAGCTCTTCTCTGAAGGGACCAATTCTTGTGTGAAATTTTCCAGCACAAATAGGAAGCTTTTTTGAACAAAGGGGTAGCAAGAAGGTTAAGTTATCCAACCTAGTGTCTTTCCCAGACCAACAGCTCTGAAAATACCAAAATAACTGCTTCATTCAGATTTCAACAGCCAGCTTGTTAACCTAATTATTTTTTTTTTAACTCACGAAGTTGAAAAGCAGCAGTTTCCAGCAGAACTCTTCAGTTTCCATTCCTACTGAAACCACACTACTCATAACATGCAATACCTGAAATAGATACAGGTTTATCTCTGAACACATCCTCTAATCATAGTCACTTTGCTAAAACAGACCTTAATACTGCCTTTTGCTCAGTCTTGACAAAAATGAAGCAATTGAGTAGTAGAAATCTCAAGCCCATCTCAGATTTGACATCAAAACAACATTAAAGTTGCCTTCCTCAACGTGTTTGCATTTCTTAAAATAAAGCTCACTTTTCACAGCTCACAAATTACAGCCTCCTGACAGAGCCAGTTCTCCAAAAGAACAACTGCCTAAGAGTGACATTTTACATCCAAATATAAGGGCAAGGCTAACTGTTAAAGACTACTGCCTCTGATCTTTCTGCTCCCTTGAGCACACACTTTTTTCCTTTAGGCCAACCTAAACATCATGAAATCAGATAAAAAGTGCTTAAGAAAAGGTGTGGTTTCTTTGCTGTTCATTTGTTTGGGGGGGGGGGAGGGGGGGTTAGCTTTTTTATAACAACTTGATTAGTTTTCCATTAGATCAGCTCACCAAAGTGTCTTCTCTTGTGGCTGTATGACAACTAGATCCATCACAAGTTTTCTCTGTTTGATCACTGCTTTTAGCAGCATTTACACTGATCTGATGCATTTGGACCAATCCATGGAGGATCTGTGACAATGGTTTCATAAGGGAAAAACAGAACCCTAATTCAAGAGTGTTACAGGAACGGGGAGCCCTAAGAGTGGCAACATTCAACTAAACTTTGGTCTTAGAATTATGCAATTACTTTATATATAGAACAAGTTTGTCACCTCACAGGAAAAGTGGCAAGGATGAAAAACAATATACTTGTGTCCAACAGGTACAAGCTAAAACATACTGTATCAACTCCCACTCAAAAAAAAAAAAAAAAAAAATAAACCTCCTTGTTCTTAACGAACAATATCTTTATTATAGTATATTGTGTGCATATACACACACAAAAAAATCTAAATATTTAACTATTGAGGAAAGAAGATTAAAGAATATTAAGATGATGAGCACCACATGCTGGGAAAAAAATTCTGATGAGCTTTAATGAAAGGATACATGCAGCTACACCACAAAAAAAAAAAAAAAAAGCAGCTGGCACTATGCAAATAAGTAAAAACACGAGAGAAAAGAGTAGCACACGGCAGAACAAACCTCTGAAAACTAAATACAAGTAAATTCTGAGCTGCGTCCCTGAAAATAGGGTTTTCAAGAAAGGCATTCCACAGTAACCTTTGTCACTACTGCTGCATTGTAGTAACAGTAGAGTTTTGCATATGGGTTAGAAAAAATCAAAACCCTGTACACTCTCACAGAGCTACAATTTAAAAAATTGAGGTGACGTCTGCTGGGCAAGACTGTGAAAATGTTCCAAGAACCTGTTAATAAAGAAGTGGTAGAAATTTTTCAAGTGTCATGGTAATAAGATCAGAGGGGAGTATGGGGGGAAATAGTATATTCCTGTCTCCTACACACCAAAGTCAAGCATACTATAGTACACTCCTGTTCACAGAAACAGATACACACAGTATGTATGTTACCATACAACTCCAAGTAGAGATGGAAACAGATGGAAGAATTACAAATCCTCTAAATTACCTGAAGTGGTTTTTCATGTGAGTAGAAGAAAAAATAAAACTAGTAATAGGAAAATTGCTATCAAAACCTGTTCCACAATTAGCTTCATGGTTACAGCCACAGGCTGCTGAAAAATCCTGTACCTCAACACACCCATCCCCTAAAAGCAGTCCTTTTAGGACACTTGGAACCTTGCCAAACACAGTTTTGGAGCAACAAAGGAAGAGTTTTTTCTCCAGATGATACAAACAATATACCAGTAGAAAACTATGTACACTGAAAAACATACACATAAGGAAATATTTTTATCTCCCAACATTTTGAAACTGGATTTGCTGTGTGCCCTATATTACGTTACTAATCTTTATCACCCTTTCCTTTAGTAAAAGAGATTCTCAGCCAAACTCATACATACAGAAGCAGCTTTCAAAAACCACATCATGTGAAAGCAACATGTCTTTTAAGATTAGATTACAGGAAGGCATGCGTGCCCTTGCAAACCGTTCTATCACTATTTTAAAGTACTCAACATATGCAAAGACTCTTCCAAGAATAAACCATTAACAACCACAAATATCATACATGAAGGAAGCATATCATTTACAGCCTTTGTTCAGAAAAACATAAAGCATCATTTTAACATATCTGTTTTGTGATGCCAAGAGCAAATCCCAGTATGAGATACTTTTGCCTCAGGTCAGGTAAAAAATCAAAAATATTCAAATACATTATAAAGTAATTCCAAACTACAACCTTTTCCTGGTTAAAAATAAAGTCTGTAGGGCATAGATTTCCAGTAATTATAAATGATCTATCATGTCAGTTGAAGGCATGAGGGGAGGGAAAATCCTACAGTTGCTGTTTTAGTTCTCTCTTCTACTTTCTGTACTTTTTACGTAAACAAAGAAAACAGCGGGACTGTGGAAAACTTGTCAACTTCCCTTTTTTAGGCAGAGAATGACTGGAGCCTAAAGCAAGTATTCCTGGATGGTTTACCATTCACTGCATGTGAAACTTTATGCATGACAATCCCACAGATGCCCAAACACAGCTGATGTAGACAAGACAAAGTAAAATTCTATACTAATTTGGAATGTATGTAGCTTTCACTTTCAGTCAAAAGACAGAACAATTTAGAAGGGGAAAAAAAACAATATAAGCAGCAATCAAGGTGCCCTAGGAAGAGATTAAGTTTTCACCTTTGCTTTGCTGCTTTTTTTTTTTTTTTAACAAGGAGAAGGTAATTTATAAAACCAGAACAAATACAGAGTACTTCAAAGGAAAAAAAAAGTTAAAAGAAAAAGCCTATCACATTGTATTAAGATACACTGCATTGCATTACGATACACTAAGTGTACTTTTTCCTAACACCGGATTTCTGGATACTCATAAACACACTGCAGAAACAACCTCCAGTAAAACCTTCATATTCAGTTAGAGGTGCCTGCATACACTAGAATCGGACTTCTCAGCCTTCTATCTTTCTATCAAAAGTGAAATCCCTTTTCAAATGCTATAGATCAGACAAGACTTTCAAATACTTGGTGCTCCAGCAGACTCCTAGTAGGATTCCTCTTGCCACCTCTGGTTTTCAAATGTCTTTTCTCAGTCTGTGAGAAAAGAGTAATTCCTCCTGGCAGAAAATTCCTCCTTGCTACTTATTTACCTTCTCAAACATCTGTCGCCATTTAGTATAGTACACTTTTGGTATCTACCATATTAATGCTACATGTTTTTTAAAACTAGTATTGAAAAAAGAGTCAATCCTAATTTGCATGAACTTTTATAGAAAGCACTGAGTTTGGAAGAACTGACAACCTCCAGCAGTATGTGGCAGCCGCAGCCTCAAGGACTAGCACGAATATGACGCGTGGAGTATTAAATCCAAAGGCAAGTTTCCACTGTCATCTCTGCAAGCACTTCTCACCATGCAACTCACTTAACCTTGTGCAGTCACACACACGACAGATTTCAGACAGGCAGGCTGCCAAAGTGCATTACTGAATAACCACTTCCAAGACAGACAACTTGCTAGAAGCACATTTTTAAGGTACTTGAAATAGAGCTCAATCAAATCATTCTGGTGATAGACAGTGATCATAAATGGCTGATACAGCCAACTGTAAACCTTTGGAATCTATGAGTGATACAGTAACTGTGTTAAGAATAATTTGAGCTCAACATTTAAGACCATTACTTAGCTAGGTCAATGTTTATGTGCTCCATCTACTAACCCCAACTCAGGATGGAGAGGGAGGAGTGTACTCATATCAACCTTTTTTCCTTTATACATCTGTCCCTGGCCAACAGTTTAACACTTCTTATTTTAATTATATTCTAATACAATTGCTTACACCATCCCAGTGGTCCTACATACTGCTTTGTGACTGTAACTGTATCCCAATCTCTCTGGCTTGAAGAGAAAGCAAACAGTTCCCCCCTTCTTCTCGAAAGAATCCATGGATACATCTCTACTTCTGTAGGCACAGGAGATCTGGTAGACAGAATTTAGCTCGTAGGCTGGAATGTGGCACCAACAAATCATCCCTCTCAAAACAGAACCACACCCTGCTTCCAGACCCAACTGGCAAACCTTTGTAACACACTACTCTTGATTTACCAAGCTCAACAGCACTGAGAATTTGTACACAGTGCATTTTGCCCTTCACACTTTTTTCTTCCTTCTTTCACCACCAGTAAGTAAATAGGAGCACTTCAGCTGGATCAAACCATCCATCAACGTGCTGTCTGCAAGAGGACACAACAGGAGAGGCCCACAGCAGTAGTGCAAACTGAATCAGTGTCAACAGTGACTTGACCTTAGGAAGCATAGCCAAAGCAGGACTCATTTTATCATCAGTCCTCCTTTGTGGGATCTGCATTCAGGAGGCAGCTATGAGAGCCATCAAAAAAAGCTCCAGTGACAAAAACAAACCGAAAAATTAATTAACATAAGATTGTTGATATTGCTCTGCTCAAAAATTAAGGTTTGGCTACAAAAATAATTTAAAACCTTCATTTTGACTATATATCTCAAAGATAACCAAAGAGGAACTAGAAAACCTCACTTTCCAAATATATCCAGTTATGTGTGTGTACATCTACAAAATATTTTAAAATGGACCTTTTTCAAAAATAGATAAACCAATATATAATATAGATAAAAGCAATTGGGACAGCAACCATGGAAGGGACAAGAAAAGAAACCAGAAAAACAGTGTATTTGTTAAGGCCATCTCTGCACACTGTATGCAGAATTGAATGACAATCACTCTACTTCAGGCAAGCATCAGGTCTACCCCATTGGTCTCCCACTGCTACCCATACATACCACCAAGCAGCCTTAGAAGTGACTAAATAGGAAGGGGTTGTTGACACGGTTTACCTGCAGGAACAACTAACAGCAGCACTAGGTAAGTTCTAAATGCATTGTTTTACTTCTCTTTCAGACTGATTCTGCTTTTAAAACAGAGGGAAGATGAGCCCACAGTGGGCAGAAGCTGCCTCCTTGAAGGACAACCAGGATACAAAAAAAAAAATCAAAGTTCTTTCTAAATAACAGTAAGTGAAGGTATTAGGCAGTCTATCAAACTGTTCAACTTTAGTTGAACTGCACAGGTGGTCCTTTAGACGCATATGAAGTAAGTTCTTTGGGCACAGTCTCTACACAGCAATACTGAATTGTCAGAAGCTGCCAGAGTGATGAAACACTACCAGCTCTAAATCAAGCACATCAACCTAACAGCCAAGGAAAAAATGCACCAAATATAAATGAGCCCTGTCTCATTTTGTCATCATACAATTTTTAGCTGGCCTTCCCCTCTAAATATATACAGATGAGAGCACAATTAATAATAATTCACAAACAGAACACTTGCCAGGTTTAAAATAAGAAGCATACTGTTGATGGGTTCCCCCTTAGTTGTATTTTCTATGGTCTCCTTGCACAGAACAGCTGCTTTCCAGGGTTTTCTCCCCTACTATCTTAGCAGAGGGTATTGCTCAAGGACTACAGGAATGACTAGATCAGCTCAATAGCTTTGGTGTCACCACACACACACCCTTGTCCTGTGAATTTTACCTGTGCTTATACAATTCCTATTTTACACAACAATCCTCACATGTAAATGACAGCCCCTCCTAATCAAAGCTACATTCAGAGCCTTGCAGGAAGGTGTGACACTTAGATTTATTTCAGTATGACCATAACTACAACGGAAGAAGCTAGGGATACTTAGATATTTTTTTAGCCTACTAATCCTTTAATTAACTGCTCAGCTTGCATTACCAAATACATCTGACCAATCTGCTTCTAGAAGACTTACAATAAACACAGCAGCTCTACAAACCTTGTTTGGACAAGTATGTCCAAAAGATATCAACAGACTTCAGACAGACTCTCCAGAAGTTTCATTGTACTTTTAATTTTCCAAAACTGTAAGTGGAGGGCACTAAAGATGTGTATGTGTTACTTAAGCACCACAAAACTCAAGCCCTTTCAGGAAAGAAGCAATTCTAAACACACTAATGTTTTGCTTCTTGCACCATTCAAATCTAATGTTTATAAGTAGTTTTATCTCAGTTCTAGCAGGCCTTACTCCAGCCAGGGTCACACTGAACACCACAACACATAAGAGAAGCCATGTCCCATCCCAGAAAAACTAAACATGCCTTTGGACAGTAAACCAAGTATTTGTGTTAATCTCAAGAGGAAATTAAATTGTGAGAAAAAGTCAGAAAGGAAAGGAAACATAATACCAACAAGAGACTGGTCACAATTGTGAATGACCATCAACCAGGGCACACCACAGCAGTTCATCCAAAAAACTGGATTAGAACAAGCACAAGAAAAAGGGAAGGCTCGATTCCTAGCCAAGTATGAGTAAAGTGCAGGTGAGTATTTGATAAAAATTAGAAGCCCATTTGAATTCAGCCTGAGTATTCTGCAAGCCAGAAAATTCACCACCATGCATAAACTTAGCAAATGCTGTCACCAATCCAACACAAGATATCAAATTACGTTACTAATATTATAGTAGCTATTTTACAAAGTTGCATTTTATCACTGCCTCACAGTACTAAATTTCATTCAAAAAAAAATCCATATCTCCATTCACTGCAATGCAATTAAGTGAATTCCTGAAATTACAGGTAAAAAAAGCAGAAGTACTATAATGTTTACAACTAGTCACCTCATATCTTTGCCTAATCTCCTGGGCATATGCAAGCTTGATAAGAGTTCTGTGCCTAGAGCTGAAAGTAGCACTACAATTAAAATCAAAAACCAAGCACTGTACTACAGAGACCCTGACAAACAAAAGGCCACTGCAATCTGATGCACTCTAACACATCTAAATCAAACCTTTTCTTATGCTCACACAAGGGGATAAAAAATTTAGTTGCCATATATAAAATCATTCAGGGATCTTTAGAGTTTTACACCTTAGGAAAATTTCATTCCATAGATTTCACTTTCCAGGAAACTTTTAAAGTAATAATCCCTGTTACACACTGCACAGCAGTTACATGATAATGACAACCCATACAACAGCTAAGCAATAGCTTATAATTAATACTAGAATTCATTGCACGAATCTCCACAAATTGAGGTTTTTTTATGTGTGCCACTGAGGTCTGAAGAAAATGTTATCTCCATGAACACAGTTACACAGCTCATTAAGTTCACTTTCCTTTTTTTTTCAAAAAGGAACAATTAACCAGCTATTTCAAGATTCTGTAACAGAAACATCCCTGCTATATTTGCAGAGAATCAAGCAAAGCCGCAGTTAATAACCTTCAAATTAAGAAAGGCTGACTCAAAATAATGCAAAAGTAAAATAACCAAATCAAAACCACTCAACCACTCTCTAAGTCTGGTAGTATACTATCACAACTGTAAGAGCACATTTTCTTTCTGAATTAAGCTGGTTACTATGATTAAGCAATCCTAACAACACAGCAAATATCTTCCCTAATACAGAAATCTCCACTCAAACTACTACTTCTATCACCATATCTTTCAAAAATTTATTCCACAACTAGTGAGTCTAAGGTAACACACAATTCTGAGTCCCAGCTGCTAAACTACACTTGCAACAAATCACATTTGAGCCATTATTACGTTACACAGCTGCTATTTACATACAGGTTGCATTTTCTTCCCTTGACGAGCTTCTTCCATGCTGATGTGCAGCAGCAGAGAATGCCCTTGTACGAGACTCTGTAATGAACCTCCCCAGAGATCAGAGCCTGCGCATACATGACTGCTTTAGCTCGCTGTGCCTGACACAGATGTACTCCGGGAAATTGCTCCCCAGCCAATCGCTCCTGCCCCAGTCACTCATCTCCCAGGCCACTGATTACGGCTGCTGCAGGGTCGCACAGCAGCACAACGGGCAAGACAGCATGCCTTCAATTCCAGCTCAGGGAATACCAAAAAAGGAACTCAACTGAGTTCCACACTTCAAATTTTCTGCATCAACAGCTGCTAAGAACAGCTCCAAGGTAATATTTTTGCTCTGATCCAAGACTTCCTTAGCACTACAAAATGCATTTGTACCTCGGGTCCCAGAACAGAACAACCCAGAAATCAAACATCTGCTAAAGTGTGTTTATAGCTGTATCACCAACCTTTCACCAAATACTCATTCCAATACAAGTGTTTGTTTTTGTGATATTTTTTTTTACCATAAGCTATATATTCTTATATTATTGGTTAACAAAATAAACCAAGACTTCCTAAAAAGAAAAATCCTTCTTTTTTTTTTGTCCCCTCCTGTTGAAAAGGTAAAAAAGCATTGATGTTAGCTCCAATTAATCTCATGTGTCCTCTCAGAGTAAGGTGTCTCTGTTTCAGGTATTACATGAGTAGCTGTATTTTTTCCTTCCTTAAGCCAGCCTTTGAAAAATGCAACCTCTACTCCAGCAGATCAAATTCAGAGCTTAATTTCACTCTTTCCCTCCTCATCACTGACATACCCTAATCTCCTTGTCCCATCATAAAATGCACAGGGAAACTGGCTCTTTAAGGAGTTATAGATAACTTAACCTTTAAGACACGCCACTGCCTTGCTTGTTCTTTTTCCTTCTTTTATTCCTATGTCTTGTTTGATGAGAACTCTAGCAATGAAGCTGGACTGGTGCCACCCTACCAACAAACAACTTGGACAAAATAGAACAAGTAACATACTGTCCATGAACTTGGTGCAAATATATTGTGCAACTATGAAGATGGTATTTATCACCTAACTACAGAGAAATCAGAAGGCCACATTCAGTTCCTCTCACTGCCTCAGTCCAGAAAATTCTCTGACCATAGGCTAATAAAAGTATTCTTGGACAGTGCTGACAAGAGAGTTTAAAAGTAGTTTGTTTCCACTCTGTAAATAGAAGCTCAATCTAACACACGTATACATCTTTTAACTTCCAAGCTATTGAAGGCCTCTCTGCTGCCATATGTAAATGGTTATAAACTAAATTATTCATACAGAAAGCACAAACCTAAACATATATATACATATATATAGGTACCCTAATTCTTAGTGATTTCTCCTAAACTGGGCATTCTAAATCACACCTATTCTTTCCCTAAGGCAGAGCAAAGATTCATGCAGTTCTTCAGCTATTCAGATGAACACTGAAACAGTTATGCTGGACTGTGTCCTGGTGGCTCTCTCATGAACTGTTCCTTAGCATAAATCCATACTAGAAGTAATTCAACTGCTACAAGTAAAAAATATGTTTGTTTAGGTTGGGAGTGGGTGTGTGAAGGGAAAAGAGGCTATCTATTCCTTAGGGATAGAATAAGAGGGGTGGAAATCACACATTTGATTTTTTTTTTATTTTTATTTTTCTAAGTTTGGGAAAAAGTACTTGCTTGGTTTGAACACTTAAAGGGAAAAAAAAACTCTCTGAAGCAGTTATTGAAATTTCCTTATGGTCTGTAGTCAACCAATTCCTTGTTAACAGTCACTCAGTCTTGGAACAAAACAAAACAAAGAAAAACCCACTCAGAAGCAATAAAAGCATGTTTTTTTCAAACAGATGGAAGTTTTTGTCTTTTAAGTCCCATACCAAAACACTTTGAGGATAAACGTCTGCTCTTCCCATAGAGTAAATACCAGGAAAAAGCTTCCCATCAAATGGAGAACAGCAGAGAAACTTCAAACTGCAATTGTCTCAACATGTTTAACTACAGAAGAATTCTAAAACAAACTGTAGGCAAATATATTCAAAACTATCACATCCTTGAACATGTTCAGTGACAACAATGTGAGAACTCGGAGCAGAACTATTTGTGCTGGAGCAATATTTTAACCATATGTTTGATGCTGCAAAAAAAAAAAAAATCGCTAAGAAGTATATGAGGGCTTTTTTTTTTAAATAAAAGAAACATAAGTACCTATCATAAAACATAACTTTCTCCTTCAAGCTTTCCTTCTTAATTTTCACTTTCATATCCCTTCAAGTTCCACTTATCTGACCTTATCTCAGTCTATAAAAGCATACTTTTGACAAATGGGTCCAAAAGATTTTGTACCACTTATCTAGACAAAAAAATTTCATCTGAGGTCTCATGTCTTTGAAAAAGTTTTCATATTTTCCCAAGTGATATACAATTCTGATTCCAGTCCATTATGGAGTGGCAGTGAACTGCCTTACTGCAGGGTCTGCAGAGTGTCTAGTAGGCAGAGCTGTGCTTAATCTGCCATTCTGAAATGGCAGGACATTTAAAGTAGCTGCAGTAAGCAGGACTGAGCTCTCAGCAGGATTTACCACATGAGCCCCAGCCCAGCTGCTATCTGACAGAGTCAGATATGAGCACAAGGAAACTGAGGGCTTGTGTTTGCTTGCAGAGAGACCATACTGACATACCCACACCTGCAGCTCTGTAAACTCTTGATACTTTAAAATCCTGGTTTGGGGGGTAAGGAGGTGGGGTGCTAAGAGTTGCATCCATAGTCCAAAATCAACCCTTCCTTATATGAGCAAATTAGATCAGGGAGTTGATGATCCCTATGTTTCCCTCCCAACTCAAATTAGTCTGTGACACTATAACTATCTTTTCAAACATTGCAGCCCCAAAAAACCAACCCAGTCCACTGTCACCCTTCTTCATGCAGCTGAAAGGACAGCATCTAATAAGCTCTAAGCATCTCTCTCTAGGAAAGAACTAAAAAAGCAAGAAGTAATTATGAGGCAGCATGACAATACTTCTAAATGAGGCTTTATCTTGGAGGGGGTGAGGGTAGCCCAGGCCATGCGGGCAGTCAGGAGGGAGGCAAGGTGCTAGGGGATTAAGATGATGAAGGGGGCAAGTTGTACATCACAGTCTAAAGTTCATATGCCAAACACCTCTTCAGGTGGTTTTGTTCATCTTCTTATCAAAGGGGAACCTACTAACTCATATTAAGGTAACTTCCTAGGAGTTTCTTATTACGAAGAAATTAAATATAGGATATTCCTTTAGAGAATCATTACTGCCTTAGCAAGGGAACACAGAAACCTTTGCTGGCAGTGGCTCATCACTTAATGAACTAAAACTAACCATAAAATCCAAAGGTCTTACTGCCTACAAGTATTTTTTCAGAACACAACTTCTACATAACACCTAATTTCCAAGACATTCATCTGCACAGCACGCTTCAGCTTGCCTCAGTTTGCATTGGCACGTACACATGGAACTGGGTTTTTCCAAAAAAAGAAAGGAAGAAATAAGATAGATGTATTCTGTACAGATATTCTCTGGTGTATTGCCCCAGTAGTGGAGTCTTGGGCTTCTCAGCACATTGCAGGACAGCTTTTAGAAGCCACCAGGATGCCAAGAGCAAACAAGAGGCAGATCACTAGTTTAAGCCCTCCTGACATTACACAACTGCATGTCATTTGGATAGCTGAATACTTATTCTCTAGAGACCCCATTGAAATTTATAACCTGAACCCTCATTAACAGCAAGATTACTATGTTCTCTAGTGTACTACTTGATTAATCACACCACATTCTGATCTGAATACACTGATGATGTAGAAAAAGAAAAGATGTGTGTAAAATTTTCCAGGACACATTCCAGGACTCAAAACCGTCCCTCAGTACAGACAGATGAAATTCACCTTGTTCCAACAGAACCCCACCAACATCCCACAGCAGCATGTATGAGCATGTGGTCAGCTCATGTCTGTCACAAGCCCTAGCTAGGGCTAGGGAGGGTTGGGTGATTTGGTTTGCTGGGGTTTTCAGGAGGTTGGGTTTTTAAACTTCGGGGAGTATTCTGTTGTTTTGTTTTTTGGTTTTTTTTGGGGGGGTGGGAAGGGATGGTAGGGAGACACACAGGAATTCAAAGCTGCTCACTTTACAACTGTAACATACTGCCTTTAGCTAAATTCATCTCCAGGCATTTTGGCAGCCTTTTTGAGAGATATTTTAGCTTTTCTTTGCTCTACAACCACTTGTACAAATATTCTAAATTATGGAGTGGTTTGGGCTGGAAGGGGACCTTGAAGATCATCAAGTTCCAATCTCCCTGCTGTGGGCAGGAACACCTTTCTCAGAGTTGCTCAGAGCTCCAGCCTGGCCTTGAACACTTCCAGGAATGGGGCATCCACAACTTCTCTGGGAACCCTGCTTCATTGCCTCACCACTCTCAGAGTAAAGAGTTTTCCCTTATATCTAATTTAAACCTACTACTCTCTTTCCACTTGATCCTATTCCCCTTTGTCCTGTCACTGCATTCTCTCATAAATAACCTTGCCCTATTTTACCTGTAGTCTCCTTTCAGGTACTGGAAGGTCACATTTAGATCACTCCAAAGCCTGCCTTTTTCCAGACTGAACAACCCAAAATCTCTCAACCCTTCCTCATAGATGTGCTCCATCCCTCTGATCAACTTAGTGGCCCCTCCTCTGGATTCCCTCCAAGAGTTCAATGTCCAAATATTAAACACTTATCCCCTAGATTAATTCCTTAGAATAGATGGCATCATTGTGAACAGCTGATGAGTCCGGATATGAAGCAGCATAGCAAGAGACATATAATTTTATCTTGTTTTTATTGACATTATTTAAAGTGCTTGCAAAAGAAGGCCTTTCCCTGGCAGGAGATCCGCAGGAGGTAAACAGCAAAAGAAAAAACAAAAAAATAAATTAAAAAAAGTAAAACCATCCAATTACTGAGTTAGGACAAATTGCTCAAATACAACCAAACCAAACTACACCCAAACAGAACTGCTCCTTGACAAGACCATCAACCATCAGCAGCTAATAAATAATTCTTTTCATGAATGGTGCGATTTTTTGAATGATTATTCACCTATACGTTGTTTCACAGAAAAGCAAAAAAATTAATCTCACCAATTCACAGGAATTCAAGGCTTAACTCTTCACCTTTGGCTTTCCCCCCATCTCAAATTCCCTATTCATATGAATTATGCTGAGGAAGATATTCAAAATCCTTGTAGCAGGAATGTCAGTCAGATTATTACCGCTGTTACACATGCTGAGTATCAACTAGCCACCAGTGTACTATCAAGCCTCTACCACAACAAATTCACAGCTACCTAAAAAGAGTAAGTTTTAGCAATCCACACATATTAATAAAGCAGACAGTACCACAAAGCTGCAACTCCTGTTTTGTGCTAGTGCTGACCACAATGTGAACTCACAACATACCAGATCAGGGAACTGACCCAGCAATAAAATTGCACTGATGGTATTTTGCCACTTCAATTCGGATGCCACTCAGTACCAGTGAGGTGCAGGCAGAGGAGACTGCTGAGCCCAGAGGAGGTAGAGCAGGACCATGGGGTAACTCCAGCAAAGCCTGGCTCAGACTGTAGTGGAGCCACACACTTTCACTGCTGTAGCTTCATACCTCAGCTTGGAGAAATGGCAAGGTACCAGTCACATCATCTTCCACTCTTCTCATAATATTTTGACAATGCAACATCTTTGCCTTACCTTGGATCTCACACTTTTCCACTTCTGCTTCCTTTGCCTTTCCTCACTCTCACAAGCACCAGGCTCTTCCCTTACCCTTGCACACACTGACAAGATGCCTTCCAGACTAAGGGATACCCAGAAGCTGAGGAGGCACATCAGCCACAGGCACACACACACAGGAAACATCCCAGAGGACATGGTAATAATGCTGGTGGTATGCAACATCACAGGATGAACTCTGGCAAGCATCACTCTGGTTACTTCAGGAAAGTAGGCATGATGCACTGTCACTTGAAAAGAAACCAAAAATTCTGTGCTACTGTCAATTTGGAAACTGTGGAGACTTAGAAGTGAATAGAAAAGGTTAAATTACATGAAAAATGAGGCCAGACTGGCCACAGTCATTGATATTAGGCACTCAGACTACTACAAAGTGCTAAGCAAAGGGAAGCTGCCCAAGAAACTCCCAATGGTGAAAGAAAAGTTCTTCCGTAGAAGCATAAAGGGGAAAAATCAAAGAAGTTGGTGGTGCCTGTGTGTTTGTGGAATAGATTTTGTTTTCCTCAATTTTTTTTTAATAAAGACAACTTGTAAAATGAGCCAAAAGGAAAAATCCCCACATTGGTGGTTCAGTGGTAGAATTCTCGCCTGCCAAGTGGGAGGCTGGGGTTCGATTCTTGGCCAATGCAGTTGGTACTTTTGGGGAGGTGATTCCACGACTTCATTCCAGTGAGACCCCACGTGGCTCCCAGAATGGGAAGGACATGGACTTGCTAGAGAGAGCCCAGAGATGAGCCACCAGGATAATTAGAGAGATGGAGCACTTCTCCCAGGAGGAAAGGCTGAGAGAAAGTCTCTTGCACTTCAAATTGAAAGAGAGTACACTCACATTAGATATCAGGAAAAAATTCTTTACTATCAGGTGGTGAGGCACTGGAACAAGTTTTCCAGGGAAGTTGTGGTTGCCCACCCCTGAAAGCGTTTAAGGCCAGGTAGGATGGTGCTCTGAGCAACCTGGTCTTCTTGAAGGTTCTTTTCACGCTAATGCTGCTGGAACTAGAAGACTGTGCCTTCCCCAGACCATTTTTTGATTCAATGATTCTGATTACAGAATGAACATGAAACTCAGTTAACATTCATATTAGAAAACTGACAAGTCCTTTTTCAGCTTGTAGGGTGGTTTTTAAGGTTTTGTTTGAGTTGGCTCAATGGCTTCAGAAGTTGAATCACCTTACAAAAAATGAGACAAGATGTAATGGGAATGACATTTTTCCCTTTCAGAAATCAGGAGCTAGTTAATCTAGCTCACCCTTACCACGAAGCCATATTTTAAGACACATACTTTCTTGACAAAATTTCTTCCATTTTCCTCCTGCATTTCTAAAGCACAACAGTCTAAAAAGCTTGAAAAGCCTGAAATAAAGACATTGCTAGACAAAAAATGTCAGAACTTGAAATTTCTAGGAGTCATTCCAAGGTCCTTCAGAAGGGGGCCACTGAAGGGACAGTTAAAAGGAGATCCACTTCTGTTTCTTATTTGTCTTGCCTAATATCTTGTAAAGCTATGCAAAGGAGCTCTTTTAAGTTTTCTGTTTAAAAAAAACAAGAAGTTGATTTTCTGATGTACTAAGGGTAATGCTTTCACTATGTCCAACTAGAAGGTTTAAAAGTAAGGTGTTGATTCTGACACAACTGACTTATGCATCCCACTGTACACGGTGTTTATTTTACAGGAAAGTTCAGCTGATGAAATGCAAAGGGAAACCAAAATAGAGATCTAAAATTAACAAAAAAAAAAAAAAAAAGCCTACCTCTTTTGAAGTCTTGAAGCCACTTCATTGTTTGCTTTGAGAACAACTACTGATACTGGTTTTAGTACTTTATTAGTTTTTGTTTAGTGAATAACGATGTAAAAGACAATCTACAATACAGTACTTTTATAAAAGATGCATATTTCTCTTGCAAAGAGAAAAAAATGCTGTAGGATTCTTATTGTACATTTATGACTTCAGGGGCTACTTAGTAAGAAAAGTTGACAGAATTTAAAACGTGGCAGGCAGATCAGACACTCTTCATTTGCTTAACACTTAGAATTCGTACTTCAGAGAGCATTAGCATGGTTTGCATGGGAGTTCTAACCAGCCAAGAAATATTAAAAAGGGTGCTCTCTGAAATTTTAAAATGAACAACAGAAGCCACTCATCTTTCTAATAAAGCCACAGACCACATTTTCATGCACCTTAACCTGTACACTTCCATTCAGTAGCACAAATACATGTTCAAGGAAAGACATTGAGACAACAATTTAAGCAAAATTGGAGCATGTACAACAAAGCACTTAGACAGGTTTTTTGCTTTCACATTGAATTCTGGAAGACAATTATTGCATAAAGTCTACCCATAAAAATTCTGCTGCCATGGTTTTCTTGTAAGGCAAATTTGAACATGCAGAGTCAACTTACACCAGCCATGCTCCTTGCAATGCAACCAGAGCAATTCTGACCAGCCCTAGAACTCGAAAGCTGGCATCAATAAATCAAAGTCATTGCCCTAGACACAAAGTCTCCTCCTGCACTCTGTGTCTGAACTTGAAAGAGCTTTAAGATGTCCTTACAAACATAATTGATACCATTAACAGATTTAAAAAAAAAAAAAAAAAACACCAAGGCAAATGCACAGTAAACCAAACATTAAGACAAATACATAAAATACATAATCCAGACTGGAGATCTAAGCAAAAGACTTTCCAGCGATATGAATCAAATATGCTACACCCAGTGCTCACAATAACTTTATCTTAACACTTTTAATCCAGGATTTCACAGCTTGCAGGGAATTTTTAAATGCTGAAAAGAATGCAGGAGTTATTCTAGTCAATGGCAATTGTATCTGGCAACCAACTGAATTTTCTACACGTATCAGATAAGGAGAAAAAGAGAAAGTAAAGAAAATTGCATTATGTTTCTCATTATTTAGAAACCAAGCCTTCAGAGCAAGTATTTCTTTCCAATACTATCAAATTTGTAGGGAACCCATCTACACAGAGTCCAATACTTCCTTTTACTGTGGCATATAAAATATGAAAAATACAGCTTACAACCCAGGGATGTGTTATGATATCAAATAAATTTCTGCTATCAGATATCTTAATTACATATGAATTTATTCAATTTTAAATGTTCAACTGGGATTTTCTGGGAGGGAAGAACATCTTTACATGGTGGCTTTTGGCAATCAAACACAGCTTTCATCATTCCATCATCCAAAAGACTGTTCTACCTCAAACTATAGAAGAGAATTTGAAAAAATAAGTATGAGATACATGAGAAACAACAGTTAAGAGCAGCTTTATTGAAACTTTCTCATCTTCTCCCAAAAGTAACATGTAAAGAAATATTTAAATAGGAAAAACTTGAACACACTTGCCCTCTAGGAACAACTCATGTTTCTAATGATAAAGTTCCTTTTTCCAGTGTTACTTCATCTAAGTCTGGGCACACACAACGAAATCATCCGATCCACCAAATCATTTGGATTTATCCTCACATTTCTTCATAGGACTGACTCGACAGAAGTAAATCAACTGCCTGTAAACTAGGCTGGAAAAGTATCACCAACAGCAAGTTGGAAAAATTTCCCCTGTACAAAACAAAGAGAATCAAACCTGCTTCTACTGCACTCTAACTGTAATCAAATGAGATCGTATCTGAATGACAATAAGACATTCAACTTTGGCAGAAAATGGTACCTTTTTATTGACATTTGAATACACTTTGATATTTGGGGCAGCACAACATCATAGCTTTTGGTTATCTTAACATCAATTTCAGAGCTTCTGTCTGAGATGCAATTCATTAAAACAGAAGTAATAATTCCATATCTGATTTTACCAACCTTTCACAGACTTTAAAAACTGAGGTTTCCAAAAGGATCTGTCTTTACAATTTGAAATACTTTCATCGTTGGATATCAAAATCAACACTGGCAGAAGCGTTGTTTTGTGGGGTTTTGGTGGGTTTTGGTCGTTTTTTTAAAGCATATAAAGCAAAATTATTCAAGCACCATGAGAAAAATAAATGGCTATTTTAAAATACTTATAACTAGGCCAACTAAAAGCTGTTTATGCTGTCTGAGGTCCCTGTACATTGACAGGAACTCAAAGAAAGGGTAAGATGCCCTTTTTTCACTGGGACAGAACAACTGTGCCAAAAGGAAGCTCTCTCATTAAAGGAAAACTGAACTGTAGTTCACTTTAGAATTACAACATCCATACAAGGACACTAGGGGGAACCTGAAAGCAATCCACTTCAAAAATCTCTTGCATACTCTGATCCTGCCATTAACTCTTAATTTTCATTCATGAACAAGTGATTTAGATACACAAGGGAAGAGAACTTTTTGCAGACAACTGAGGTCATAATGCTTAAACATTTGAAATGTAGTCATACATTGGGAGAAAACCATGGCATTCTGACAGCCTTCCTCAGACAGGAAGCTATTGTACAGTAGTACAGAGAACATCCATCACTCTCTCCATTCTTGTAGTTCTTCCAGTCTTTTTTATTGAAGAAAATTATGAAGCTGCATACTCAACAAAAAGCAGTTGAAAAGGCTGCAACGTTTCTTTACCTTTACTGTTTAGGAAATGAAACAAAGCAGCCTGAAGGGAAGTTTGCTTTACATATTTGAAGCTTGTTACTACTTCTGACTAATTCCGTAATGGATGCAACTTTTGGATTTTTGGTAACACATGATAAAATGTTATTAGCAACTTACAGACAGTCATAAACATGCCAGCTCTCCTAAACAGAATCACCCTGAGCACATTGAACAACAGGGTGCCACATCACAATTCAGACTTTTGGAACCACTGTGTCAGCGGGTTTCACTTCTACTCTGGGTATTAATTTGAATATACAAGATAAAGTCCTTTTAGAAGCATTAGGAGACAAAGACAGGTATGCAGTTTTCAGAGATGTCATTAGTCATATTCACAATCTAACACTTTATAAGGAGGATGGAGGAAGAGGGTGATAGAAGAGTGTTCACGAAAGATTTCGTTAAATTGCCCATTTTCTTTTTCTTTAAATAATAATTTTCTTACCTCTGTGTACTTATTGATACTTTAAAGCAGTATTATACTCCATAACTAAGCTTCCCCAAAAACTCCCATACTCTTTCAGTTAACCATTCATGTATTTTCCAGGTGTTGCAACCGAACTCTTTTTTACTAATGTTAACAATAGAACTGCCAATGCGTATTAATAAAGCACAAATATTTACAGTTGGACTCAAAGATCTTAAAGATCTTTTCCAACCTAAATGAGTCTGATTTCTATTTAAAGGAGAGACATCAGTGCTTACACTGCTGAAGTGGAACATCCTCAATATTTTGTATTAATTCTGAAGCATCAACTGAAACACACCCTTTCTAACACTAACTTCTTCACCAAGATTTTATGAACAAACAGCAATAAAGTCACAACACAAAAAGGAAATCCTCTGCTTAAGTTGCTTCTATTGGAAATTTCTGAAACCATAGAGAGGGAAATTTTAACTATTGTAAATTAGGAAGTCACTGAAAGCACCATTCACAAAAGGCTATTACTAATACATGATCTAAGAAGGCATGAACATAACTCACCCACACTACACTGCCTTGACAATCAGGCACCACTTCTTTGCAAAGTGTGAAGGCCTTGAATTACAGGCATTCTCTATTACAATAACAGAGATACACACAACAAAAGTCACTGGTAAGTATTTAAAACCAGAAACCTCACTTAGCCCTCAGCTGCCAAAGAAGACAAATTGTTCAATCCTTAGCTCCTCTGTTGTGCTGCTGTAGCACTTTTTAGGATGAGAAGACTTGATTGCTCTCAGTTGAGGGTCTTAGAACACCATGACAGGACCACAACCAATTATCCAGTTTAAACCAAGTAATTCTGGCTGTTTCATTATATCTAGTCACTGAACAACTTTGATATAAACCACTGTTCTCATTCATAAGACTTCTATCAAACTATCTGCTACAAGTAAGTTTAACACATTAACTTACAAAATTAGTAGTGTTCACTTAAAAAAGATCAGCTTCCTCATCACTAATCAACTGCACCAAGAGCTCTGCTTCTTTTACATGGGCTAGTTTTGAGTCTTGTCACTTCACTTGTAAGTTTTCAGGTTTGGATTTCCTACGATTTGGATTTATGTAGGATTACTGACCTTTTTATCATATAGAATATAAAGCATGTAACTTGGTTTGAAACTTTTTGTCCCTACTGGTGGTGCAAAATTAGGGGATCACTGCTCATGACTATCCTAGCGCATGATCATTGTGTATCTCAAAAGAAAAACAAGATTGTATTTATAGGCTCTTCAATTTCTGGAACTTCTAACAAAGCTGCCTTCTCAGAGCCTAGGGGGTTTAGAACCACTTTCTTCAGTAATATGAACAGCACATGTCAGTCACATACAGGGCACATTTACACTTCAGCTGTTATTACTATCTGCCTAGATTTAATACACTGGAAAGCTGCTATGGGTCTCTGCCTAGAACACATTCACCTGGAGCTTAGCAACTCATGCCAAAGTTGAGAGATAGTAGCACAGTAACACAAGGAAGGGCAATGTTATACTACTTAAAAGGGAGTCAGTTTTCAGTTACATGTCAAGCAGTATATGAAACAGAAATACTACTGAGTTGCAAATGCCTCCTCCTCACTTTAACTGAGAAACACTGGTCTACAGCCTCCAAGAAAACTTCTCTCCCTGCTGCAGTATAAGTCACTGTCACTCTGGTAGGTATGTGGAGTAACCACATAAATTTTTCAGTCACAAAGCACTTTTTTTATAGAAAACATCCTATGGGAATCCTTCAACATCACAGACTCACTGCTCACACAGAACAGACTACTCAATGACAATCCAGTTCCTTCATGGCCATCTGCCAATACAGAATCAATAAGGTTGGAAAAAGCCTCCAAGATTACAGAGGCCAACCTTTTAGCAATCACAAACAGATGAGGTTAAGGATGGAAGTCAGGCAAACCTCACTCTAACAATGAAAAGCACTAGATATCAAATAATAAACCACAATAAAGGGGGAAAGGAAGAACTACAAACTTGTGAAAATGCGTAAAACTTGTCTCTTGCTTGTTGTTACACATTAATTCTCCATGGAATTCTCAAGAATTACCTTGACCACATTAGCTACAGAAGGGTATCACCAGACTCTGCTTTGGCCCATTTCACCTCTCACAATAAGCCACTTTCTTGACCATTACCTTATCTTAATGATTCCTATGTAAGCAAGGAGACACTGAAAGCAGTTCCCAGATTATTCTCCTGTTTCCTATCTGATACTTGACTTCAGGAATACCACTGGACTTAAAAATGTTCATTAAGGATCTGTTAATGACATGTCAGATTTGTACAAAAGTATTTTGATGTAGAGCTCTACAGGAGACAAGTTCTCCAAATTAAGGTCATGTCCATTCTTTTCTCTAACAATACATAACTTCTTCCATTTAAATTTAGTACACCTTAAAGATAAATACATACACACACACACAATCTGTTCAGCACCAAAGAGCTATTGTTCAGCTTTTATTAAATTGCACAGCATATTGTATCCATTCATGATACTTGGATTTTTTTTAGCAACCCTCAAGACAGGAAGGAAATTTTTTTCTAACTTCACCCAAGAGCCTGTTTACAGCATAGTACAACTGAAGCTGGAAACTGGTTCTCTATATCATAAAATGGCCATAATACATAAAACTGTTTACAGTCTTATAATTGATCCTCTGAGCTTGACTATAGCAGTAACACAAGCCACAAGACAGAACGAAACATGTCACTTTGAAGGTATGTATTTCTTCACTCTTCACGAGAAATTCAAGCATGTTGTATACTTGTACCCAGAAATAAGCATGCATACAAATACAAATTCCCTTTCTGTCACTTCCAAAAGTACTCAGATCCCCAGCCACAGCCCCCTTGGGCTCTCCTGACACCTGTACTGCCACTGCCCATGCTATCCCCAGCTCCTGCCACCTATGCAGCTTCTAAAATAAACTTAAACCTCTGTTTGGAAATACTGCCACCATTCTCTAGAAGCCATTTCTGAAAACAGATAGACATTTTCCTGGGTCCCTGGTGCTTTCAATGCTACCAAATTTGTCTTCTGGCTACAACCTCCCCTAGCACCTGGAAGTGGACACTTGCGACTTTACTCAGAATACACACCAGTGGCAATTTAAACTCAAGAGCATTCTGCAGCAATCTCTTAGGGCAACAAGACTACAACATTCACTGTTTGAAAAGTTATTATCTAAACAATGGTCATCAAGCACTACACATTTCTTCCAAGAACATCTTTTTCCACAAAGCTGAAGGTAATTATTTGCTAATACATCAACCCCCAGCATAGTCTTTAAAGTGAGACCTACTCTTCCACCCCTCTCCCAGAGAAACACAGATACAGGGTTGATATAAGTGGACTAGGAAGTAGACCTGGTTTGAAGACTGCTGCTTCCACACACAAATGCTCACCTTTATAAACTTCCGGATCCTGGAGGCAATGTAATCATCAGGCACAAAGCCTGGGCTACCATAAATGCAAATACATCAAATACCCAGTCATACAACAAATCACTGAACCTGACCAAGAGAAATTCATTATCTTATTTAACAAAGCAGCATATTTCAAGTTATTTCTCTATCAGGACTAGCTAAAATCACATATACCAAAGAGCTTACAGTAAGTTGGCCCCGTTGCCAATGAGAAAGCACACTGAACTTTCTTGTTTTGGCTTTTCAAAACCTCCTGTCAATGCAAAGCACTGAACACAAGTAGTAGTATACTCTTTGACCTTGAGCATATCAAATCTCCTCAACCCCTATTTATATTTTCCCCTTCATTTATATCTTTATAGCAAAGGCAACTTACTCATGCTTAAGAATTAAAGCCTCAGACTAACATTATCTGGCTTCACTCAACAGAATATGGACATCTCCTTTCTGAACTATAAGCCAACAGGCTACGTACCAAGCCCATATGCACTATGCAAAAGTTATAAAGAATTTGAATTTGTGGCCATAAATGGATTAAGTACATTTAACCACATCAAACAAAATGTTGTTTGACAAATAAGGTTTCCCATCATGACAAAATATTTTTTCTCTTTCCTGGTGATCAGACTTTTTAAACTTTTTTAATATGTCCTCTAAAGACTCAAACGTATAATTTTACTTAGTTTAAAAATAAATCTTCGTTCTGATAATTTTCAGGAAAAACACTCTCAACTTCTCAATAAACTGTCTTCAGCTGAAGCTCTACCTAAAGCATCTGTGTATAGAAACAAGGCCCAAAAATATTTATTCTTACAACACACAGAACCACGTGTATTTACATATTTCAGTAAAAGCAGTCAAAGTCCATCTAGCAAAATACACCACACAATATGCTGGCAAAAGCCCTCCTGTTATGTTTCTAAAAGCACGTAAAGAAATTGCAAGCATTTCATACAGCAACAGCACTTAAGGCAGGTAATGGATGACAATACTGATGCCAACAAGCAAAAGAAAAGGTTGTTCTTTTTCTGACTGACATATATCAGCAGTTTGAAAAACTCAAGGATTTTTACAAAAATCAGTTAGAATAGCTTTAATCAAATTGCTTATAATTGCAGTCTAAAATTAAAGCTGGTTTTGTAAACTTAATTTATAAGCTGAATCATTATCTATCTGCAATTCAACCAAATATTAAGAGTATCTGTTTTATTAATTTCCTTTTTGATATCTCTCAACTGCACGCAAGCCCAGCAAAGTTAATAAAAATAAACAAGCTGAAAAAGGAAAGGATCCTTGCTACTCTTGGGTTTTATCACTTCCTTAAATGAGTCATAACAATCATCAGATGTTATCTGTTTGTTTTTATTTAAACAGTTTTAAAATTCATGGCTGGTAGGGTGTAGTCATTTGACAAACAAAATGAAGAATTTACCACTAACAGGAACACCAACTGTGGCTATTCAGTAAGAAGTCTCTCATTTCCTTTTTCGTACACAAAGTCTGTCTGGAAATATGTTTGACATGTTAAAGAAATGCATGTGCTTACATAATAGTATATCCTCACAATAGTGCTATACAAGCCAAAGGAAAAAAAAATTCCAAAAATCAGTAGTTTAAAACAAGCAGTAAGTTTAAATACAGTCTTCCCAATAGCTTTTTTTTCTTTAATAGATACAAGCAATAAATCTGGCAGTAGTCTAAATAATCCTACCTTGTTGCTTAGACTGCTAAATAAAGTTTGCAATCAGTCCTTTGACTTAATTATTTAGTCAGAGAGCCTATAGCATACCTTCTTTTAAACAATCTTTCTGGCGAGCAACTAGAAAATAAGATCCTCTAGTTTTGTACTCACCCTTGTAAGCACCAGTAGCATTATTCAGATAAAATCCCTTTATAAAAGAGACAGAGATGAAGAAATTCCTAGAACATGGACTGAAGCCACAGCGTTTCCACCTATAACAAACTAAGTTTACAGATATAACAAACAAAAAGAAAGAAAAATATATTTTTTTCAAAAACTGAAGCATCTCCAGTACGGAAGAACTGTTTCTGCTCTACATAATGAGGTATTTATTACATATTGTTAAATAGTTCCAAATAAGGGAAAGAGATACCTATTATTACAGGTGCATGATCTGGCAAAATTTGAACATGAAAATCTGGTGTATTTGGTTTCTCCATGCTGAGAGGCCAAGAAGTTATGCAACAGCACCAGACAACTGAAAAGTTAAATGATTATTGTTACTGAACACGTGCCTTAAAGAAATAGCAGTCACTGCAAGTTTACAATACTGAAGTTGTTAAAGCAATATTGACATCAAATATGCCCATCAAAAACCAGCTGCAGGTCGACCAAAGCATTCACATGAACATATGTGTTTTAAACCTATATTGTGAATAGATCTGAATGGTAGTGTAACAGTTTCACAACATGAACATGGGAACAGCACATCCACCTACCAGGGCTCAGCCAACAGATGTCACTGCAGTTCACAGCCAAAGCTACAAAGGGCCCCAAATCACCTTTCAATGTGCAATGTTACAAGGTGAGGTCTCCACCACCAGCCAAAGGAACAGGTACATCAGAGATCCCAGTTCCAAGAACTGCTCAGGGAGGATGTCACCATCCAGATGCTGGGCTGCAGGAGCTCCTGTGCTCCTCCCTGGCTCACTGCTGTCAATCACAGTGGCCTCCCTCACCCTATGGGAAGTGTATCCTTGAGGTGCTGAGCAGGCCAGGTGAAATAGCTGCAGGAGGAGATAAATATATGGCACAACAGGGAAGATAAGATAAGCAGGAGGTCCTGGGAGAACTGCTGTTCGCCAAACAACGTTTTGGAATAACTGAGGCTGATCCAATCTTCGAACTACTGGACTTTGCTGCTTATTCATATGGACACCAGTGGCACTTCCAGAACACAGCTACTGAGCAAACGGAGAGTGACTACTGAGTACTGTGGGCAAGGAAGTCCACGTGGTGGTTCTCAGTCTCTCCAGTGAGAAGCAAAACACTTAGGGCCTTCTGGAGGCATCCAGAGGGCCAGTATATGGCTGTTGGCAGAGCTTTTATGCTATGACCACAGAAACCTCTTCCAGGAAGAAGGATCCATCTGACAAAGCGTGGTGAGAGTATATTTGTCACTAGGCACCATAAGTCTGTGAGTATGGCTTTAAACTAGGCATGGTAGAGAAAGGTTGTCACACTGAGAAGTGAAGATGTGGGAAAACAAGTCAGGGGGCTCACACACTTCCCTTGTGGAAGTGGCCTGTCTGTGAGCCCACCTCAAGTGCTTCTACACAGCACAGGAAGTAACAGGATTTAGTCCATCCACTATTGCAGAGCTATAACCTCATGGGAATTAGAGAGTGATGGTGGGACAGCTCACATGGCTAAAGTGCTACAATGGAAGGTCAGAGGCTCTATAGGAAAAACAGCCTGGAAAAGTAAGGAACATGGGTTTCAATCTATGCAATGGGATGGCTGCAACACACCCTGCCTTGCTTGGAATGAGTGACAAGGCATTAAAGACCCTATAGGTAAGGACCAGACAATATGGGCAACTTTGTACCAGGTGCCCACTATAGACCTCCTGATTAAGAAGGGGATAGAAAAAGCCTATATTTGAAAGCTGAAGTATACTTCATGATTGAAGACATTCCAGGGCCTAAAACTAGTAGTATCTGCTGGGAGGGTATAGCCAAACACAAGCACTCCAGGAACTTTCTTGAATTTTTTGAAAATTACCTCTTGGTGCAAGTCATTGATGACCCAACTAGTGAATATGCTCTGCTGGACCTGTTGCTCACAAACAAGGAAGAAGACAGAGATGCGAAAGTCCTGAGAGAAGAAGACAAATACTACAGCATACAGTACACAACCCAGTACATAGTTACAACATGGCACTTCAGGAGAGTAGATTTCACCTTGTCCAGGGATCTGCTTGGCAGAATCTCCCAGAAGACCATAACAGAGGGTGGAGGCAAAGCCTGTGACTACTGGCTGGCCCTTAAAGACAACATCCTCAAAGCACAACATGCAGGAATCCAAGCAGGCCTGACAATGGACCAGTGTGAAAGAAAAGGGAACCAGTGGCTGAGCTCAAATGCAAAACAGAATACATGAAAGGTGGAAGCAGGAGTGGGAAGAATATACAGACATTATCCAACTGTGCAGGGGTGGAGTTAGATAAGCCAGAGTTCTGTGGTGGTTGAAAGTTATAATGGATGCGAAGGGCACTATGAAGGGGAGAAAACACACTCTAATTTTTTCATTCAAAAAGAGAAGTTATATAGCAGAAACAGAAAATAAATCTTTGTACAACAAGGCATTATTCACACCAGCATCTGCTAGCCATTCTTTAATTAAAAATGTAAGAGAAAATCTGAAGAATTAAGGCTTCTAAGTGCAAAATGGAAATCTGATCAGTTAGCAATAAATGTGATTTACTAGCTGTATTAGCTTACTCATAACCCTATCTAAAAGAAAGAAATCACACATGTTTCTGCTTAGCATGATTTTTGAGATCCAGAAACAGCAGCCTGAATCTCTTGTCATAGCAACACAATTTTTGCACTGGGAAGCAGTCACAGTTGAGAAATGGACACCAAACAAGATTCTACTACAACAGCTCTGTGAACAGATTTGCTTTAACTTCTTTCTGTTCTTTGGTAACAGACATACATGCAAAACAAGCTGATTAGAGATTCTCTTAGTCTTCTGATTATAACATGCTAGTGACGCAATCAGTGTGTTCACAGTGTTCAGAGGCAGCACCTTTTGTGGAAGCAAATTACTTTTTCTAGCAAGGAATTAATGGCATCATTACCCCTCCCATAACCTAGATATTCACAATAACTTAGCTGTTTTTTTCTTCCTCCCAAAATAGGTCCCAGTCAAGACACAGCCAACATATATTTAATAGACATTAGTAATGGAAAATGAAAACTAATCAGACTAGTGCAAAAATGAGTACGGGAAAAAAAAAAATCTTCACTTTACATTTTAGGGAAGCATAGTTTTTTAAGACTGTATTTCCACATGCACACTCTAAATACATACTCACATAGTACAAACATAACAATAAAAAAAAAACCCAGACAGGTTTTCATACAAGTCCTCAGTTCACCCCACCTGCAAGCAGATCTCAGCTCCCAGATCCTCAGTACTACAGCTTCACTGTAAAAGCAACAGTAGCAGAGGTCAGAGTAGGTCAAACAGCACAATTCCAGCATACAGGGGATGCTTCTCTGTAATTCCCACTTCCTCTCCACAGTTTCCACCCACATGCCTCATTCACAGGAAGCTCCAGTTTGTTTGGAGGCAGACTCCAGACATTCTGTTAAACTGGGACAACCATTTGACAACAGGTGCCCAATCTGGAAGCATCTACTTAAGTTTAAAAAAACCTGCAAGTCTGTTTTCAAGTTTAAAAATATTCCTGTATTTCAGGATACTATCTTAGCAGTACTGCCAAGAAAGTAAGTATAGATGCCTTAGAGCACAACTACATCTTATGAAAAATATCAGTACTCATTCTGTATAAATTGTAGAAAATTTAAACTTCCAATTAGTTTGAATAAGAAAAAGTCCAAACAACCAAACAACAACAACAAAAGCCCTGAACCACAAGAAATCTCAAAATCTCTCACAGTAGGATTCTGGGAAAGAAGATGACTCACCTATACCTCACAAAGAATCATGCATTGAGAGTTCAAATGAAGATTTGAATAAGGGTCTATTCTTCAAGTTGGCATTGTGTTAATCTAAAATCATCTTCAAAGCAGAAGACAAGAGTGGGGGAAGGGAACGTCTAGGTGGTACATTACTAAGGATAATGAGTAAAGAGTAAAACAGAGGCAGAGTAAAACAAAAAAATGAAACAAAAAAAAGATTTTCTAAAAGAAGATGCTGAGGGCAGATATAAGACAACACAATGAGTAAAGCACTGGGAATGCTTCTGCTAAAATGGGACTGGCTTGAATTAATAAGTCAGGGGTATTTCAAGGTTATGAAGCACTCCAGCATTGCTGAAATAAGACAACTGATGCCAGCATATCCAAACAGGACAACCATTTCATTACACAGCTTTGAGTCATTTTAGTTTAAGGGACTGGAGGAGGAAAAAACAAAATCTCAAAAAGCTCAAAAAACTTAGAGCTAATAGCCTTTCCTGGGCAGAAGTCACAAGAGCATCCAGACCGTCAGATAACACCACTGCAGATCAATATTCTGAAAAGTTACTTCAGGCAACACAAGGTGTACAATGGCTACACAGCTCTACTCGTGTGACACTGGACAATTTACAGAGACAACAGTAACTGCCACAAAGAACAAGCATTCACTTTTTTCTCCACACTTATGAAAACAAAATAGCCTTCCTGCTGTACAGTCCTGGCACTATTATGGGAAAAATAAAACATTTAGTCTTCTCAGTAGATAAAGAAATTATAAAAAAAAAAAAATTAAATCATCCTCTATAGACAAAATGACTGAAAACACTTTAAGAAACAAAGTTTTCCAAACTTAGGTAAAGAGAGACACTGATACATAACTAAAATGGCTCCATCTACTGGTTAAAACGTACATTTTGTAAGTTATGACACTCTCTAGTGCAGAAACAAGGAACTGTGAGGGTGCCACACACAAACACAGGACTCTTAGACAGATAATCCCTTCTAATAACTGTTGAGATATGCCAGCAAGATAGATTTGAGATGTGGGACATTTTAAACACATGTAGGGCTTTTTTAAAAATAATGTAATATTTTCATCTACTGGTAATTTTGCAAATGTAAATTTAGAAATGCAAATATTTAAGAATACTGTAAGATGATCTATAAAAGAATGAAAAATCTCATTTTACCATTCAGACATTTTCTGATCTACACAGTTAAGTAGTACTTGGTGCTCATATTTGTGTCCTTATTTACAAAACACTCAGTTGAACTTCACTATTCGTATCACTACTTCAAAACATTAGCTGGACATCTATCTTAATTTTAGCAAAAGAATCTTATCTGTCCCTAAACTTTATCATTCCAGAATGTGCTACACCAAAAACATGACAATATTCATTGGAGACTGCTCTAGCTAAGTTTGAGGATGCTCAAAGTTATACTCTAGTTTGTTTTGGTTTTTTTTTCACTCTAACACTAGTTATAGAGCAGTTCTGTTTACTAAGTATTACTACTACTTCAGGACCACTAAAGGTCTTGCACAACATATATCCTTGTGTTAAGGGGCATCAATATCCAAGGGCCCACAACCAATTTGGTGACATGTCACAAGTCACCTGCAGAAGCAGATAAATTACATGGATATAAACCAACAACTACTCCACTTAGCACACCCCAGCTTATTCTGGACAGAAAATAGAACTGCTACAAGGAAGCATAATGAAAGTTCTCAAATAACACAACAAGTTTTTGACAGCCATGGTAACTTTTCAAGAACTCAGAAAGACTGCCAGACACACACTTAAAAGCTTACAGAGGCCCACAACACAGTGCAAGCTGTACGAGGTACACACCGTACCCAAACAGCACAACACAGAAAAGCAGCTTGTCTCTCCAAAGTCACAGCTTCAAGTCTGCAAGGCTGGCGAGCCAGTACAATTCTCTCTGATCAGGGCTATTTAGCTAGGGCACTGCCACACAGCTATAACTCTATTGCTTTAACTTGTGCAGAGCATTTGTTCAGCCAGATGCCACAAACTTGTGGGGGAGGAGAGTTTCCTGCACAGTCCTCAATTATGCAGTACAAACATACCCTCGGTTAGCCTTGTCCAGCCATAAAGGGGAAAACACCAGTTTGAGCTTACTATGTAAGTAGAAAAAAAAAATTTGTATGCACTAGCATAATATTCTTCAGAGACCCGTCATTTGACTTAACATCACAGAAGCCCCATGTTAAATAAGATGACAGCAGAGGACAGTGACTGTAACCCATCTGATAACATGCGTGCACAGCTGTTAAAAAAAAAAGAAAAAAGCTGTAGCCAACCATGTAGCCACTTCAGAAAAAGTACCGTGACACTAATGCCCTCTTCAGTGAGATAAGGCAGACCACAGTACTTCCCTGGTTTGATTAGGAAAGCCAGAAGGAGATCCCTGGAAACATGCCCTCCTCCAACAGAGCCACTTTCAGGTCTATCATCATCTACAGTAGATTTAATGGTAAAACCAGATGTGCTCCACTGAAAGAAGACACAAACCCATTACTTAACTATACTGCATAATCTACAACCTTGTGACTATTTTGATATATATGACATAGTAACGAATACTAACAGAAAAAAAAAAGTTTCCATCTACTTTAAGATAACAAAGTATTTTGGAAATACTGCCTTCAAAATATCTAGAGACAGAACTGCACTACATGTTCCTTTAAATGCTACTTACAGCTGTTGCAAAGAAGCCCTCCAAACTATGAGGTAATGAACATCATAATGACAAAAGCTAGAACTAAGATCACTCATATGGAGTATCAAGCATTTTTAGTACCATAATTGCAACTGTAAGACTCACCACTGTATAGAAAACAAACTACCACGTCCCACCCCCAATTCAAAAAACCCAACAAGAATCACCATAAGTAGCTGTTAAAGGAAGAGGAAAAACAAGACCAGCATACAACTCCTCCTCCTTACTCAAAACCTCCAGCTGTTTTCAAATCAGATTTCCTGGGGCTGTTGCTCATCCACTAACCTCAATGTATCTGTCTTCCACTTCCCTTTAAGTTCACATTGTATACATTGTATAGCAAATATACCTGTGAATCCTTACCCTGAGTTTCTTTTATTTGTTCTGAACTTAGCACCCAAGTCTGATTTGTCTGTGTGCCTCCTCTTCCATGTTCACCTACTTTCTTCAAAGTTTTATAGAGCCTTACTATATCACTGTTCCATCATCTCTACTAGGCTGACAAGTCCTAGACTCTTGAATCCTTTATCATCTTTGAACCAATTCAGATCTTATTATTCAGTGAATGTTTTCCAATAATAATGTATCTTTTCTAAGATGAGGGGTAGAACATCTAAGAGTATGCAAGAACTGTGGATATATGCAATTAAGTATCTTTTCCTATAGTATTTTCTAGTCATCCCAGATGCTCTGATCATCAGTTGCTCTCTGGTTGTAATAACTATCAGGCACTTGTTTCACCTCGCCTTCCAATGTTCAAGTACATATTGCCACCAATCAGGTTCCTCAAAACATACACTTCTAAACACTTATTCATTCTCTTCTGTAAGACTGGACCTAAAGTATAAAACAAGCAAAGTTAGATTTTTCTGTATTATTGATAAACTAAATGGGAGGGGACAGCATGTGACTGACAGAAGTGCTCCTCCACAAGAGAGCCAGCAGATCTTAACTCATCACAAAATACTCTATGAACACAGAAACAACACTGGAGGGAGGAATAAAAGCAATTTTTAGGGATTCCTCTGTTGGATTACACTTCTGTACTTTTAAGCCACAGCAATGAAGCTCTCAGACTTGATCTGCACTTTTTTACAAAGTCCTTTCATCTTATTGAGATGTTTATTTCTGAAAAACTTATGCATATGTAAGGAGTTTCAGCAAGCTTTGCTAGCAGGAAGGTAGCCTGTACTGTCAAGAAACACAGGATTAGAAAAGTTAAGTCAAGCTCTATTGTCAAAAATACTTATCTTTGGATTAAGTAGCTCTCTTGTATATAAAATTATCTCTTGCATATGAAACCACAAGTCCAATACAGCTATACTATGCAATTGCCCAAAGATCAGCATGTCCTGCCTTTCTGTAAGCCATTTACTGCATATGTTCTCCCCAGAAGTTCCTTTTTCCTAGTTCCTACCAACTCTTCTGCCCTCTCACTTTTCTAACCATTTCAACTCAGCTGAAATTACCTCCCAAATGCACTCCGGCACCAAAGCTGGGTATTGCTGTTGCAAGGAAACCAACCTGGACCACTCCATGGAGCACCTCTCTTCAAAACACCTGTATCAAAAACGACCATGCAATAATACAGCAGGAGTTTGTCCCAACAAAAATCATTTTTCTTACAACAGAACCTAAATGACTGCTGCCAGACCTGATAAATATGCTCAGGGCACACTGACTTTCATGACAACTGCAATGCCATTTTCATTTGGAGTCACCTGAGGGTAACCATTACCATCTTCCACTGCAACCCTACACTTGAAGCTCAAAGTTTTTCAACTCCCTCCACACAGCTTAGCATCTCCCTTTACTATATGGGAGTATTTTCCTGCCAGCTAAGAAGAGATACCTCATACAGAGGGGAAAGGTAGTTTTAACATGAATTAAACCGATTAAGTAGACTGCTCTGACACGGCATATACCTTGAACAAGTTTACCTGCATTGGGAATATACCTTTCTTGCAGTATAAGTAGTGACAAGATGGAGAAATGCTCTAACACATCTGCAAAACCTTTTGACGTGAGCAGAACCATTAACTTCTGAAGTCAACATACAAAGATTGTAACATTTGCAAAATTCATGGCCCTTTGAACCACTAAGTTATCAAGCTCCTGCTATAACAAAGGAAAAAGACACTGAACACACTGATGTCACAGGAAGCGAGCACTTCATTAGACTGCCAATTTTATCAAATGTGACTCAAGTCTCTCCTTGAAGAGTAACGGAAAGATGATGAAAACTCATATATGTTTTTAGTGTTATTTCACGGTCCGTCACAGCATTCTTTGTGCTACAAACTACACATCCCTCCTCTTCAGGCACTGGACAAATCCCTGTGCGACACCTTTTTGGAAAAGGCCCTGAGGGAGAACATCAGAGTAAGAGCTCAGAGGCTCATTAACAAAATCCAGACCTTGAGTCATCTGAAGGGAGGGGAAATTACAAGCGTGGAACCACATGTATTTTTTAGCAGCGCAGGAAGGCAACACATGCCCGCTTCACTGAGCCCCCCGGCCCGAGAAGGAAACGAACCCAAGCTCCGCAGTTTGACCCATCTCCCCCACTCCGACACTTCCACTCCCCAGCACTACAAACCCCGCGGGGCAGCGCTCCCACCACCCGAGCCGACCCCGCCGCCGTGCAACACGAGGACAAGGGAAGCTCGCCGCTTGCCATGTGTGCGCACTTCTCCCTCGCCCAGGAACTCGTCAGCCAGCGGGGCAGGGAGAAAGGCGAGGCCAGGGGCGGCCGCGCCGCCCACCGCCGCCGGCACGAGCCCTGCGGGGCTCTCACAAAGGAACGGGGGGGTGGACGGGGCAGCCGCGGCCGCCGAGCACACGGAGCCCGCGGCCGAACAAAGGCTCCGGCCCCGCCGCCGCCCCCCGGGGATGGCGGGAGGATTGGGGGGAACACGGCCGCGCGCACGAGGCCGGCAAGCGGGCACACCGGGCGAGAGGGGCCGGGACCCCGGCCCCGAGGGAGCCGCCGCCGCTGAGGGCTGGGGAGCCACGGCAGGGCCCCCGCCGTGCCCCGGCAGGAGGGCAGCGGAACGACCCTAGCAGGACGCGGGGCAGCGCTACCCCGTGGCGGCCCCTTTGTGCGCCCCCACCGCACCGCACCGCACCCCCGTTACCGTGGTGAGCAACGGTCTCATCTGCTCGCCCGCCCGCTCCTCTTCCATCGCGGCCCCGCCGAGACCGCCCGGGAGACAGAACGAGAGAAAAGGCGCGGAGCGGCAGGCGAACGGCGAGCTGGAACCGGACGCGGGGGCTGCGCTGCCTGGCGGAGGCGGGCGGCGCCGGTGCCCTCAGGACGGGGCGGCCGCGACTGCTCCGCCGCGCCGGGGCTGAGCCCGGACCGCCTCGGCGGCGCGCCCGCTGCCCCCGCCCCGCGCCGCCGCCCGGGCCAATAGGAGGCGGCGCAGCGCGGCCCCGGCCCCGCCCCGCCCGCCGCCGGGGCTGGAGCGGCGCGGGGCGCGGGGCGGCGCGCTCGGTCCCACGCGGAGCCGCGTGGCGGGCCCGGCTCCCCGCGCCGGCAGCGCCGCCGGACGCAGGCGCTCGGCTCCCGGCGGGACCGCGAGCCCGAGGGCAGCGAGCCCCGCGCTGCCGGTGACTACGCCTGCTTGATGCTTGCCTTTCTTTCCTTCCTTTCCTTTTTTTCTTTTTCTTTTTCTTTTTTTTTTTGGACACACTTCGCATTTGCCGGTAACTTCTGCCAGGCTTTTACCACGCAAGCTGAAATTTTCCATGCCAGGTGTCTGCCTCGGGCTGATTTTTTTTTTTCTTTTGGGAAAAAGTAACGAAAATAATAGTCATTTCCAAAAATAATGTTCTTTGCCGTTGCATAAATAGTCCAACAATCCTTTATTGCAAAAGTTGGGTGGTGGGAGGGAGCAGTGTCAAGTTTGTACTTCTGGCTGCCCCTGTAAAGCTTTGCTCCAGTGAAAGTTTTTAGAAACAGCTGTTAACAGTTGTCTAGTGGAGGTAACTTTGCTTCCTTTGCCTCCGTGAAAATTTCAATCTCCTTACGCTCATTCAGTTGTGAAATACCTTGTGCTGATGGGGCTGAACATCCACATACAGCAGGTGAACAATCTCTTCATGCTTCCTGTTCTTGACTGCATGCTCACGTTGCCCTGGGGCTCCTCCTTCCACCTACCCCCCCTACACTTTAGAGGGGATTGCATACTGTGGCTCCTTTTTCTACCCGGACACACTGCCTGGCCTGAGGAGAAAAGTCTTTATTTGCCCACACTTCTGACACAAGCTGTCACTGAAGCATCAACTCCTCCCAACACAGGAGCTGATGGGCACCAGCAGGGCAGAGAGGTCACAAAGCTCCATATAACATAGGCAGTACAGCCAGTTCCCTGGATCACTTTCGGGATGCTTTGGGCTTAGCATTTGTTACATACAGTGTCTGAACTCTGAATGGCTGGAAAGTGTCAGGAAGAAAACAGCAGTGACTTCACTGCAACAGGGCCAGTCCCAGCTTGACTTCTGAAAGAAGGAAAAAGTCTAGAGTCCCTTGATGAGCGGCACAGAGGTTTCAGGATCAGGCTGGGATCACAGGAGATGCAGTGTGGAAGTGAAGGCAGGCTGACTGACGCAGATACAGCACAGTCAAGACAAAGCAACATGAGGGTATCTCAGTTGGACTGGGTCTCAAATAAGCCCTCTCAAACGGAGACAGAAGAGCTTCTGGTCTTATCAGCAGTTTTGGAAACAGCAAATGAAAGGAATGCGTGCATCAACAAATACTGTGCTGAACTAAGAACACTATAAAAGGAGGCTGTGCAGAGCCTGCTGACAAAAATATAAACCTGGCTGTGGAGGGAAAGCAGGCCTCTGGCACTGCCTACCAGCAGGAGGCTTAGCACAGCCTCAAACCCTGGCTTGCTTTGGAGGCTGGCCACAGGAGAGTGAAAGGCTCCAGACATTTGCCTGAGCCTGGGGAGGAAGAGCTGATTGATGACCAGGAACTCTCTCTATGCTTTTCAGGAAAGGTGCTGGCAGAGCCAAATCAGTCTACAAAGAAATTAGTTCACCATTTCTCTGAGCAGAAGCAAATGCCCTGGAGGGAATAGCAGGTGCACACACCATTGGATGGCAATGGGCACAGATGCAGTCCTTGCAATCCTGGCCAGAGCTCCTGACCCATACAACCTGGAGGGAGGTTTTAAATGAAAAATTTGGCATGGGTCTACACCAGGTCACTAAAACCTGCCCTTTGAGGAATGCATCATTAGTGCAAACTACACCTGCCTAGTTGTACTGAGGAGATGAAGTAAGGCAAGCTGTGCAGAACTGATTGAATAGGGAGCAGTGTTAACACATTCTTCAATCAAAAATTATGACCCGGTCAGGTCTCAGATGAGTTTTAACAGATAATAAAGCACTGTGCACAGCCACCACAAGAATAATAACCTTGATATAAAGGGCTTTGATACACCTGCAGCATAGTTATACTGCAGTTATAGTTACAATGACCTATTCTGTCCTTTCCTCTTCCAGGAATATTACTGGCAGAGTTTCAGCCCAGAAAGACCATTGAAAACAGCCTTGTACAAAACAGCATGGGTATAATAGGCATGGATTGTAACTTCAGGTCTTACATAATTGGTTCTAAATATGTCTTGGGAGGCAGATTGCAGTGGTCCTCCATTGATATTGAGATGAACACAACCCATCTTCACGAGCAATGAACTTTTCCATCCTCTGGGGATTCAGCCCAGAGAACAGTAATGTCTAAAACAGGACTTCCCATAATGTGCAGTGAACTGCAGTATTTAGTGAGGTTTCTCAGGGGACAGCAGAAGAAGGGTTAGAGTCAGAAAAATGTTTAGTCCATCAAAAAGGAGCCTACTGACATGAATGCCAGTTAGGTTTTGGCATAAAAGGATCCCCCGTGATCTCTGAGATGGGATCTCTGACAAGATGCTCTAGCACTTTTTTCACTGCCATCAGAGAATGCCCAATGGACAAATCAAGGTTCAGGAGGGTAGTAGGGCCCAGCATTCATTCACCTTACTTCCTTTGGCACTCTGCTGAGACCAACATCTCCAGGTGAAAACACAGTCATTTGTTGTAAAACTCGTTTGCTCACTGCATTCTATCTGGTCACCATATGTATAACTACAGCAGAAAAGGCCAACCTAGCTTCCCCACGCCAAGATGCCTGAGTGAACAGAAAGTGATGCCACTGTTTACAAGTTGACCAGAACTTCAAAACATTTGAAACTTACCAAACCTCCCAGAAGTCATTATCAAAATAGCAGGGCAGCTTTGTGCATATGAGTATGAATGCAGCTGTCACTGACATATCAGGTGATGTATAAAAGGAGATGGGTAGGGCTTTGTGGCACTGAAGAGGTGGACCATCAGTATCTTTAATAAGATACTGTACCTGGTCCACTAAGAGTGGCCGATGGTGCTTTTCCTCCACTCTTCTTCCTCTCTTTCCTTCCCCACCCCTTCCCCAAACACATTCTTGGACATAGATGGAAGCGGCAGAAATTGTTGAATAAGGCAGATCTCTAATGAGGAAATTGCCTGTCTCCTGTCTTCTTAGGGCAGTGCAATAAGAGTCAGCTTTACACTTCATTCTCCTGCTGTTTAATTTCTTGCCAACTACCAGACATTTAAAAGACTCAAATAAAGGAATTTAGAGGCTGATAAAAGCACCTTCCACTCAGCCTGAGACCAGCATCACATCCACTCCAGTCATCAGCTGCTCTGGCAAGTAGGATCTCTGACAGGAAGTTGCCAGGGACTTCACAAACAGGATGAAAAGATGATGTTTGATGGGATAACTGAACCGCCATTACTTCCACCAAAGTAGATTCTTTCTCAAGGCTTTTATCAATTAATACTGGCTGTTCTTACAAGCTGACACAATATTACTAACAAAAACATTGTCAACTTTAACGGAGCTGAGTGCAGGTAATCACAAGAGGAGGTTATTTTAGCAGCAGTAGCACCCCTAAAAATGGCAAAGGACAAAAATCCCAGGAGTCATTATTCCATGGTCCTTGTTACCTTTTCTTTCAAGACAAAGCAGACATAATTTCCGTGGCTAAGACAGAGTTTCATACTGAGGAGCCATCAATACAAAAATAAAATGAGGTCCTGAGTGGAGAAGAAGATAAGGGACCTGCCCCCTCTTCATTAGAGGATCTGATGCTGGCAGAAGCAAACAAAATTAAAGAAATAGCGTGAGGGGGAGAGGGAAGCAGTATGCAAACAACCAGTTCCTATAGCTACACTAGGACAAAGAACATTCAAATAGGAGGAACAAAAGTCAAACAAAAGGAGTAAGGGCAAAAAGACACAAATACTAGTGCAAACAATCACATGTATAGAAGGAGACAGGCAAGAGAAACACCTGGGTAGGTTGAGAAGACTGGCTCCAGCAAAGAAGTGGAGTAAGCCTGGGGAGAAAATAATCCTGATTTCTTGGGGATCAGAAAGGTAAGTATCTGATGTTAAACAGGGAAAGAAGGGGTGAGGAAACAAACACACAAATTAGAGCTACAAAAGGAGAAAGAGGCATTCTGGCCTAATGTTCTTAAAGGAAAGGGTCTAGGGGAGGAAAATTCTCTACTAGGAGGAGTATAGGAGAAAACTGTAGAGTCTCAGCACCCCGCAAATGGAATTTCTATAGGACATTTTAAAAATTAAAATTTCTATGTGCTCAACTAAATGGTGCATTCTGTACACTGAGTACCTGTTTGTCAGGTTCAGACTGAAAAAAAGCAAAAGACATTTGCAAAGGAAGCCAGATGATGTTGCATTTTGAGGACAAGTGTCATACAATACTTAGCATATAAAAAAATTAGCAGTTGAAGTATCTAAAATTAGATACTGAAGATCAGTTGAAATTTGACATTGTTTGGCTAGCCAGCTGCAAAAATATAATCCCCCTTCCCATGCTTGTGAAAGTTATCAAGAAAGTGCTTATGAAAGAAGCAGATATATAAGCTTGAATGTTAGTAAAAAAGGCAAAAAAGAAAAACAATAATGTCACTCCAGTGCAGTGAATAATAAATAAGTGTGTCCTAGGTCTGCACAATTAAAATAAAACACTTAGAAATTGTTCATTAAGTAAATGCTCTCATATTGTCCGAGATGGATGCAGTATGAATGATCTTGTGAAAAAAAAAAAAATAAACCCCAAAAAACCTGAAGCAACTGTGTAAATGAAAACCATCCCATAAGACACATGAGCAACAGGGTCAAATCAAAGCTAAGAACAACCTGCGCATTCTAGCAGATCCTTAACTAAGATTTACAAATGTTGAGTGCTCATCTCTGCACAGTTTGTGGGTGTAATATAAAATGCAAAATTGTGACTAAATATTTATTGTAAATTCATATGGTCAATGATCAAAGTTATTCTTGTTTCTTTCCAGGAGATTTAGTGTACTATGTGGTTTTTAAATGCTTATGAAGGAATAATGAAAGGCCTGATGAGTTCATGATCTAAAGCTAAGAAAAGCAGACTTGAGGACAAGTGCAGCATGTTTGAGGTATACCAAAATTACCAAATTCCAAAGCTGAGGAGTAATCAATCTCCTAAAACTATCTCTTCTGTGATTGTACTCAAAAGAGATTTCAGTATAAACAAAACGATGATGTCACCATCATTACAGTCACTAGCTTCAACAAGTACAAGTTCAGATGAGTAAAGTAGATTTGAAAGGTATATAGCAAGTCAAGACAGGCTATTTAATGAATAAAATCTCTTCCACTTCATTTTCTCTCCTCAAATCTCCTTTTAAAAGATCAATTGTCCTATTGTTTCTTTTCTTCTTCCATGCGAAGAGAAAGAATACACGTTTTAAATCAGATGTGTGTTTGAGCTGTTACATAGTTCAAAAAGAAGTTTTAGTCTGGGGAAATTTATTTCACCTTGTCTTAAAAAAAAAAAGAAAAGAAAAATCTGCTGCTTGATAATTTTCTGGTATGGACTTCTGACAGAAGGAAAATATTTATTAACTTCAGTGTATAGAACCTGGCCATTTTAGGAGGGGTGGTCAGATAGTATGAAAGGTCTCTACAATATCAAGTGTCTTGATGTGTGTCCATCTATAGCTATTTATCCCTCCTTAGTACTATCCTTAATTATACATGATACCTACCTTGTCCAGCTACACTAACACAAATGACAAATTTGACCATCAATAGTAGCAGTAGCAAACTTCAAAGAAATTTTCAGTTAAATTTCCATAAGTCACAATCATATGCAGCTGATTTTTAATACAAATTTATATTTCTCACCCCATCCAGCTTGTGTGCAATACCTAAAATGTACCCTTGTGTAGAAAAGCAGTGAAATCCATCCTTAGACTTGACCATATGCTTAATGCTCACTACATTTCAGTGCTGGCCAGCTTAGGAGAAGGAGACACCTTGCTGACATTATGCCTCATATGATTTAGCCCTATGGTAGCCATGATACTTACTTTTTCCCCAGGACAAAGAAAAGAATAGTTGTTTAACATGAAAGACAACATTGGCACAATTTAGGCTGGAAAAAGTTTCTAGATATCAGAAGAATGAAATCTAGGGAACCCTTTTAGGACAGGTTTAGGGCAACCCTGGGAAAGCTAGAAACTACTCAGTTTAAGATAGACCTTGAAGTAGTAATTAAGGGCTTCAGCATGTAAATGCCTGCAGTAGGAGAAGACTCTTCCAAGAAGAGATTCCAAGAAGTTCTTTCCAATCATGTGGTCTCGCACATTTCACAGCTGCACTTGTTCCTTGTTTTCTATACAGGCTCTCAGTGTAATATTTTAACCTCACCCAAGCAGGTCTTAACATCACCAAAACAATCATTATTATTATTATTATTATTATTATTATTATTATTATTACTACCCTACTTAGCCTAAAGTAATGAGTTTAACCTATTCCTCAGCCAAGGAAAAATATTAAAGATTAGTCAACTCGTGTAAAAATTTTTCACATGCACAGAAGGAAGACAGTAAATAAACACCAAAGATATTCATATATCCAGGGCTCCAGGTAGCTGAGGTAAGTTGTGCAATATGAGACACCAAATCTCTTTTCTCATAAGGCTTTCCAGATGATCAAATTCTTCCCACACAATTTCTCTTCCATCACACCAGGGAGTTCAATCATACCTGTTGTGATGAAAAGCCAAGTTCTAAATGAGTTTGGACAACATCTGGATTCAGTTCCAAAACACCCAATATACCACATGCTAATTATCTACATGTAAAATGCCTTCAGAGTTGGTATTTCTGTTTCAAAATGACGTACCACAAGGTCTTCACCCAGAATCTGGTGACTATACCTTTATAAACAATTATAACATCATCTCCATAAACATGATTTCCTTTGTTTTTCAATAATCAGTTGGGATAAGAAAAAAAAAAGCAAAAGCAAAACCAGACACAATAAATTTCTACAATTGCCACCTGTTCAAATGAAGTATATTTATGACATAGAAGTTTTCAATTTGCTGTTGTGGTCATTTTCTGGCCAAGAACATAGCCAAAAAGCATGCCTAACTTCAGATGCTCTTCTTTCATATTGAAGATGTTTCAGAACTTGAGAAGAACAGAAAATCAAGCCATAACAAAGTCATAGTATTATAATATTTAAATAAACAGTTATAATAAATCAAAATACAATATTATTTAATAACAGATTGCAACATAAGTGTTTTACTGAATATTATCAAATTTATTAAACATTGCGTTTTTTCTCTTACATTAAAACATAACCCTATATATTTTTATTTTCTCCACAAGAGATAGAAAACCTTTACTTTTAATGGGAATTAAGCAATAAGGTACCAGTAAAACAGGAAGGTAATTCTTTCACTCCTGGCCTCCTGGGAGAGAGCAGATTTAAATATTATTCCTAAAAGAGCATGGTCAAAATGGTGAAAAATGTGTTTGTAGATGAAGGACATGACTGATGCAAATGAGGTTACATGTCCCACTAGGCACAGGTTTGTGATATTTTGGGGGAGGAAGTGCTGGCCTACCTTGCATACCCCCTCACTTAAAGAGAAATACTGCCTAGATCATCATCCTCACAATCTCTGGTTTTCTGGCACTCTTAGAGGAGCATGGATATATGGAACATTTATCTACAAGTCAAAGGCATGTCCCACATTTAGTTATGTGGTAATTAAGATGACAGTACTGCTAATGAGCTGTATGTATTCCTTAATGCAAATCAGATTAGGAATTACAGAGATTATAACCTCCATGTGGAAACTGTTGTGCAAATCCCATGTGTAAATATGACTTCTAGAAAGTTCAGATCTCCTATCTGAGACTTCTAGAGAAAATTACCATTAAAACATATTACATTAAAGAGTCTCCACTGAAAGGAAGAATTATCAATGGCAAATATAGGTGCGTTATGCAGGAAAGATAGTCATTACTGCATAAATTCAGAGATTACTGTCCCTCAGAATATTCCTCTTAGCAAAAACAATTATCACCAATAGATAACATGAAACAAAATAATACTTTCTAGGTCCTTGTAATCTAATCTATCTTTGTATCTTTTCTGTAATGAAGAGCTATTCACCACGTTGTATTAAGAGGTAGGATGTCCACAAAAAAGCCAAGGGAAAAAAAACTAAAACAGATCAGAGTTGAAAATTTTCCTGAGCCATTATCAAAGTGCACTCTGATTCTTGTCATTCAGGACTCTTCCACATGTATCCTTTCAATTCTAATGACTTACTCTACTTCCAGTCTGGAAATCACCATGGCACAAATGTCACCCATTAGACAATTTCGAGCAAAGAAGCTGTGAGGCTTAGAGCAAGAAGAAAGCAGCCAAAAATGAGAATGGCCAGTTAGGGAAAGCAAGGTACAGCATGGCTTGTCTCAATTCCTAAATAGCCTGTACTCCAGTCTAGAGGGTTTGCTGAGTGAGCTGGCAGTGAGCTTGGAAGTGATGGCCTTAGGCCATCACGGTGCAAATGGGAACTGCTACCTGCACTCTCTGTGCTGTACCACCTTAGTTCTTAGAATATTTATGAAAGTACTGAATTGTAAGTAAATGCTACCCAGGACAATTGTTCTGTCGACAAATGGAACACATGTTTCTGCAGCACTCTGGTAACTGACTAGGAGTCAGATTACATCCCATCAGCCAGCTGGGAAGCTTAGTTTTCCCTTGTGATTGCGAACCACCAAGTTGTTTTTGGCAAGATACAAATAGCTGTGGCCCTGACAGACTTCTAGTCACTGAATTTCCAATTATGGAGAAGTTGCACTTAAGAGTTTCAGATCTGAAATATGGACTTCACCTTAATTCCATAGCTATTGCAAAACCATTTGCCCATGAAGCTGCAGGCCAATCTGGGCAAAAACAAGCCACAGAAGTTCAGAAACAGTTTGCTAATGCATTGTATTTGTCTAGAAAAGGATTAAAATGTGAATAGCCAGGGCATATGGATTTCCAGTTTTAATAAAATGCAATTATTTTTTCTCAAAATTGGCTTTTTCAACTGATTTGTATTATTGAGGAATGAGGTAAGAAAGCAAGTTGGAGTCCATTGATACCAAAACTGAGACAGAAAAGAGCTTCTTGGATTTTCTTCCTTTGAATGTGCAACATTAAAATTTTATCCTGTCTTCCTGTATTCAAAAATCATCTGGCTAAACTGACACATTCAGCTTCCACTCAGATGCCTTCAAAATTCCTTTGTACTGTGAGTTCACTTCTTGCATATTTCGTATTGCAGAAATGGTTTTCTGTACAGGTGTACAAGTAAATGGGATAGGCACTATTTTTTTTGGATTGCTAAAGTGCTCCTTATGTTCTTCACAATGCCAGTTCTTTAGTATGGTCTATTTTGAAGGTGCAACATAGTTAAACAATCTCAAATTCCTACCTGATAATAAAAGTAAAATTTCTTGATAGAAAAAACTTTTCGTTTTGTGATCGCGCAGGTCACCTAGCATGGCAGAAAGTTTCTAAGATAATATTTGCTCAGAAATTCATACAAAGGACTTTATGAAAATCAGATATTAGATCATATATTAAATATTTTAAAGAGGAAGCAATAACTATATAAATTAATTTTAAATCAATAACAAGGAAAGAGAAAACTTGTGGAAACAGATTCACTAGTGCTTTGTAAAGAGTTTCACAAATTTCTATTCATCTCCAATTTTGATACAGGTTTTCAGAGTCTTTCTATTAAAAAAAAAAAAAAAAAAAACAACAAAACATAATGATAAGAGGATTTTTGGAAACAAATGTTATCACCATCTCCAGGAAAATTGAAGTTTCTATGGCACCAAAGGAAGAATGCTCCCACAAGTACAAAATATCATAGGACAACAGCAGTGTTACATAAAACAATCTAGACTAAGCTGATTTTTTAGATGCCAAATTTTATGATGCCTGCAAGTGATCTAGAGGCATGTACGCACTTAAAATTAATATACCAATTTTCAGGATTCTTTGCAGTGTGTAGTTCTCCTGAAACCTATCTGTTTTATTTCAGCTTAGAATTTTTTTCTTCCACATTTGTAGTTCCAATACTTCAAAAATATTTGATTATAATGACCTATACTAACTGTATCCAGCAGAAAATCATCTTGGCCTGGATGTAGAAGGGGTAGAAAAAGACAAATACAGTCTCTGTTGTTTGATTCTTTCCTGAAAAAGACATATTCTGAGCAAGACTCTTCCTTACTAAAGGCTTGTAGCTTGTGTAAATCATCTTGGCTACCCTGGCGTGGCTGCATCTGTGTCAAGCAGTCCATGTACAGCTTAAGCAGTAGCAGTGTATCATCTCAGAAGAGTGCAGGGAGAGATGGAAGGAAAGAAGCTGAACAGGCATGAGACTATTCTAAACTGAGAAGCAAGTTGGCACATTAGTGTGGAGCTCTGCTGGGGCTGATCCCTCTGGTGAGAAAGCGTCCATAGGGATGTACCCCCAGATAGTTGCTAAAATTTTATGGCTCTCCTTTGCCTTTTATGGGAGCTGCCATTTATAGCCAAGAGATAGTTCTTATTTTATTCCTTCCCAGTTTCTGGATCTAAACCAGTACTAGAAGTCTGTTCAACAAACCCACATGAGACTTCCCAGTTTAAAGCTGCCACCATCAGCCTGCTGAAGTTTGAAGGTAACATGCACTGTGGTTTGGCTTTCTGCCTTATTTTCCCATCAGTATTTGTCTTAAGCTTGTATTTATATTGTTCTGTCACAAGTAAAAACATACAGAGACAACTCTTTTATCTTCAGCTCTGTGGTGTGGTTTGATTTTGGCAGTGTCATTTATAATCAGACCTGCTTAAACTGTGAGTAAAACATTCATTTACACCAGCAGATACAGAAATCATGTTTACACATTCAGTTCTGACTTAGTACAACCAATAATTGTAACATGCCTTTTGATCCCTAATTGCAAGGTGCAATAAGAACATACAGTCTTGCAATCATTACACACTCTTACTTTTTTTTTAATTTAATAAAATTTACTATGATAACTACAGAGAAATATATCCCAGAAATTTAGCACACCAAAACTGTCTATAAAAACAATTCTAGGATTTCGTTTCTCAAAGAAAATATGCATAATAATGACAATGTTAGGGACCCAAGTTTTGTCTCTATTCTCAGATCAGCCAGGATATTTGTTACTGTTGTATTGCATTTCAGTAAGAAATTGGCTCTCCACCTTCTTCTCCATTACAGTTCCATTTGAAAGAAAAACAAAACACGACTGAAAATAGTTGTTAATTCAACATTAACATAAGTTCAGCAAAGCTCTGCACAAATCTTCCAGTACAGAATATGGCCGTCTTTGTTTAAGACACTAAATTACATTATATAAAAGCCTATTAGAATTTATATCACCCACCCAAAACCCTGTATAAACCCTGTATAAGCTCTACAAATTGTAATGCAAACCAAAGATAGAAGATTGTAAAGGGAAATAAAATACCAAACATAAGCTTCACAATTTGCCAAGAAAACTGTAGATAAAAATAAAGCTTGGAGTTTAACACTTGGCTGCAGGAAAGCTTACTTTGCTGAGGACTAGAGTTTAGAATAATTCCCCAAAGAACTCTGGCACTAGGAGACTGAAAGGACTTATGTTATTTAGAAAACAGTTTCTTCTACAGACAGAATGATTAACTTTCAAGATCATATCTGGCTTTCCTTCTTCTTAGTTTTTAGTTAATATAAAATCCTTTTGACACTAGTCTTTTTGGAGAAGACCCAGAGTGGGGAAAAATGGTTCCATTAAAATAAGACTTTGCAACAGAGATGAAAATTCCATTATGTCTCAGAGCAGAAGCAACAGTAATCAGATATTTTTGGCTACTTTATGTTCTCTCTGGCTACAGAGGAAAGGATTTTCCCCTCTGAGAAGCTACACCCCAAACAACCCAAGTATAGCACTGTTCTCTCAAGATGTCTAGGCCAGAGGCAAGTTACAATTCTAGAGCTTATTGCTACTACCAAGTTTTGCACATTGTTCCATGCAAGGGAGTATATACCACCATCTGTTTCTACTACTGAAACACTCTGTTCAAATCTAGGTCCTGAGAGCAAGACTATGTGAGCTCTTTGCAGATCTCATGGCAGTGAACAAAAATCAGCTCCTAACTTGTGAGACTGCTCCCCCTGCACCTATTATTTCTGACTCAGAGTCAGAAGGCTGGTGTGTGATCCCATAGCTATGTGGTTTGATCTGCCCCTGGGCTGCTGCAGCCTTGCTCTCCTCTGCATGCTACCATTCCTCTCCTGCGCTAGCACTGCTGCTTCTGCAATTGTTTGGTGGGGTGAGCCAGCTGAAAATCACTCATAAAAAAGGAGGATTCATATTTGTCTGGCTCAGCCCTCAAAGGAGAGAGGACCATGGCAGCCCCCAGTAGTTCAGCTACAATTGGTGCACCTTTATTCACATCTCCAGCTTGCCCATCACTCGGACTCTTCTATCTCCTCCACTAGATTTTCTCACTGGAGCCCTGTGCTTTCCTCTGGCGGATTCTCAGTTATCTGAATCTCTTTATAAGCATCCCCTGAGCTATCTTATTCTTCCACTTCCAATCCCCTGCACTTAACATCAGTGAAAATGCTGACATGCAGTGACAACATGTTATAAACACAGATCAAAAATATCCCCCTTGTTTACTTACCCTGCCTATTTGCAAGACTTGTTTATGTGACAGTCTTTGAAGTACTGGCTATGTCTGTGCTATATACTGCTCAAATACAGGACAAAAATTTAAGCTGGAGACACGAGGCAACAAAAGTTCCATGTCCTAGATCTAACAGAGCAGTTGCTCAAGGAACATGTGATGTGTGTATCAGTAACAGTACTTCCAGTGCTGGTACCTGACCTGTTGCCATTGTCATTACTATCACCAATAAATAGAAAAAAAATTAGGTTAAATTAAAATTTTAGAAAAGAATTGTGAGGTAAGTTGTGCTTGTCTTACTTGGGCTGCACATTACTAAATAAGTTACCCATTATGCATGCTCCCTGTGCCTGTGAGGCTCAGCAGAGAGAAATAGGGTTCTGTGATGAAACTCCATCCCCCCCCAGTTGCAGCTGCCTTCAGGAGCAGCAGAGCAACCCAAGCTAGCAGCACTTACTGTAAAAGAGAGGAAGAATTGCTCTTAATCTATCATACAGATTAAACCCCACAGACAGCAGCTCTTCCACTCTGCTCTCAGATATGTGTGAGCCTTGAACACATTGCCCAGTTGTAGCAAAGTTATTTGGCTTTGGTGAAAGAGCCCTGAATGCCACCTGCACACTGCTGACACAGGATGCCTCACTGCTTCATGTGCTTTTTTGAATGTAGAGATTCCTCATAAACACCAAGCTTGCAGGATACTCAACACTACTAGAATGTGTTTTTTTGGGCAAGAAGGTAGGGACAAATCAAAGGCCATTCCTTCTATCCTTGCTACAGTCCTCAAGCAAGCTGCACACTACAAACCTGGGGCACCTCAAAGTACCTTTATTAACAGGCCCAAATGTGATTCCTGGTAACAAAGTTCCAGAGTGTGTTACTAAAATAAGATTGTAGAGACTAAGTACTCTTTGGACATACTTTGCCCGTAGATTGCCAGCACAGGTTCTATGTGACTGGTCCTGATAAGAGCAGTCCTCCAGCAGCTATCCCACTCTTTGTTCTTCAGGTAGTATAAACTGCAGTTGGTTTTTAGCACTCCTCCAGCCAGGAACTCAGACATCATCACTCTTTTCTGAAAAGCTCATTTCCTAGCCCCCTTCCCAGACAAAATCTCCATCTCAAAACTCTAGTGTTGCTTGGGAAAGGATTCTTGGATCCTTTAGGCCTGATGGTTTGTGGTGCCTCCTGGATCCCAATGCAGGACTCACTTATATGGTTGCTGAAGCCTGGAAAGCAAAAGTGGGCTCTTCTAGAAACACATCAGGTAAAGGCACAGCAAGAGCCTTATTGAGAAATGAAACAACTCCAGAATGGACATGTTCTTGATAAACCTGGCAATGATGCTGCTCCAGTGTTGTCACTCATGTTGTCACTTGTCATTCTTACCTCGTAAGACCCAGAAGAACAACTGGCAGTGCCCACTGAGAATAGATTTGAGGTATTATCCCTGATAATATATGCATGGCAGATATACACTGAGGAGGGGAATATGGACTCCATTTACAGCAGGAATAGCTCTGTCCTAAGTCAGGTTAAACCTACACTTTGAAAGAGACACAGCAAGAGCAAGGGGAGGCAGTTCAAATTACTCTGGCACATATTCTTCTCACTCAAGGAGGCTGTAATCTATATTCCTCCCCTTTGCAATGTATGAGATGTATGCAGGTAGTTAGAGAATAAAAAATTTGACTTTTAAAACCAACTTACTCCTGGGGTGTTTCCTAAGGAAGTAGACTGAAGGAAAGGACTGAGAACTTCAACTGAGGAGTACACCAGCAGACTAGGAGAGTACTGAAAGTGGTTCTGATGGTCCTGACTCTGGAAAGTAGCATATGACAACACCTTGGATCTCTAACACAGCTTTTCAAGTGACCACACACAAATATGTTTGTCAGTCAATGGATTTTGACAAGATACTCACAGGATGGTATTCACACATCTTGCGAGCTAGAAGATTAAATTTTCCATGGACATGGAGCACAGCTAAGGTCCTACAGAACAGGGCTTTGGATGTTGGTAGGATGCCATTCACACTGCCTGTGCATTTAGTGTCTGTAGCCACTCATAATGATGGTATGTCACAAAGATCCTGAGCACAGACATAACACTCAAGCAGCCAAAGGCTATCTACTCTAGCTTTTAGTGTCAGACCTGGCTTTAGTCACATTGGCCAAGACTAGTGACAGGCATAAAGAAAATGAACAGTTTGCCTGAGTTCATCTACCTGGACTTAGCCTAAGCACTATAACCTCTCTCTTTACTTGTGCTAGCAGAGGTTGATCTGCACCCAGTGCTCTATATTGCACCAAAGGACATGGCTTCACACTGGCAGCCTGAGCCTCACACAAACCACTGCTGCTAGGTAGAAACCAACCTTCTGTATATTGACTACTGTGCCTATAATGTTTGCTTCTTACGTTATCTTATTGGAACAGCTTCGCAGAAACAGAACTCATTTAATAACTACTTATCCAAGCTTCAAGCTGGGTTTTATCTTTCCACTCTTGCAAAGGATATTGTTTGTGAAAAATAATCTGACTGACCATGGACTTCTTTCTGTTTGTTTCTATGCCCATGAAAGCACTTATACTTAATTTCTTTTCTTGTATGTAGTCAGACAAGTTTAACTATTTTCTTAATTAACTATTGTTCTTAACTTGGACAGTAGATATGTTTGTACATGGATATGCATCCTATCTCATGGTTAAATACCAGTTTCATTGTTTTTAATGCAATATATGATTTATGTGGCATCTTCACACATGTTGGATATGCTAGGTATATTTTGGATCTCATAAATGCAAGTGACCACAACAGTCTTTATAAGTTCAACATTCTGGTTCAACAACCAGCATTAGATACATATTGCACTATTCTAATGAAGGAGAAAGAGAGCAGACTTGGACTTCAAGAAACATCTTTTTTCCTAGAAATGTGTATTTGGCAGTGTGGTGATATTCTTTTCAGCTGAAGGTGACTAAAGATGCACAATATAAAATGAAAAAGATCTATTAATCAGAGAAAGGGGGAGAGATTGCAAGGCAGAAAAGAGACTGATGGCTTTCCATAAAATGTTTCGATTCTTGCTTTGATTTCCTTTAGCTTTGTGTTTTGCTGTTGCCTAAGGAAAACTCTCTGATCGAATGCATCACATCTAATGTCAGACAGAGTTAATCTAATTCTTTGCGTGGAATACTGCTGGTTTACCAAAACGATGCATCAAATCCCTAACTAGTTCAAAGGCTGTGTGCACAAGTTATTATTTCCCTAGAGATAGGACAATCCAAATAAAACATTGTTTCTGCTCCTTGGACCAGAAACAGAAAAGGCTAGTTTTGCAGTAACAGGCACTCCTAACATTAGGCCTATTTTGTCTGATAGAAATGACTTGAAAGACTGTCAGCTTTATGCCTCTATTGAGGACTGTAAAAAGATCACAGAATAACACCTAGATATCAATGAAGAATTTTTTTTTTTTTTAAGATACAAGTGAATTCCCTGTATCTCTAAGTTTTCTGAGTTCCACTAAGAGGAAACATGATTTTTTTTTTTTCCAGTGTTGCTGTAGAAAATTCCACTCATGAGAATTGGATTGACAGTCTCTGTATCTCACACCATCCAAAAAGAATCTCCCATACACATATTAGCTCATTTACTGTTATGAATGGTAACTGCTTATGGCAGCACAAAGAGCTCTGGGGACTATTTGATGTAAATTCTGCAATCGCTTAATTCCATGCAGCTCCACTGACTTCAGTGCAAATATGTTAGATTTAAATAAGCACTAATAAGCAACTTGGAACCACACTCAGCAAAGTTTTCTCACAGTCAGTTCTACTTGCAGAAAGAATTATTTGGTCTTTCCTTTTAAACTTATTTGAAGCCTTAAAAAAACCCTTCTTTCCTACAACACACACAGGTACTGTCACAATGTTACATCCCACTTGAAGGTCTTCTTGGCTTTAAGAAGGACAAAAAGGATGCAATTCTGCATTAAAATTGTAGCACACAGTGTAATTTTTGGCATCAATAGAACTACCTCAGGTAGGCATAACTTAAGCTGTATCTCTCTGCAGACAGCTGCATTCAGAGCAGACATGTGAGATTCATCATACTTTCACCGTGTCATGTATTTATGATCCCACTGGAAAATAAAAGTAAAGAAAAAGGGAAAAAAAGTGCTGAGTCCAGTTACACCTTCAAAATGAGAGCAGGTACAAACATGCTCTACTTAGAGCTGCACCAAGAACAGCTCATTCAAATAACAAAAACATGCAAAAAACACATTCACTCCTATTCCAGCCTCCAAGTGAACTATCACCAGCATGCCTATCAGCCACCAGAGCAGGGCAGAAAATCACTTAAAAGTACTTGTCAGTAGTACTTTACCTCTCTCCATTTTCAGGTGCATAATTCCTAATCTGAGGAATTTAAGCAGTTGTATATCTTTGAGAATCCAAATCTAAACTTCAAGTAATTGGACCTGAATCATTAAACACATATTTGTAAAAACCTACCCTGTTGGGAAGACATCCTAACCAAATCCACACACCGGATTTGCATTATTGGTTTGTTCTCTGCAATCCACATCTCCAATTCCCTGCAACAGATAACTAAAATGCTTACACTTTCAAAAAGCTGGCACTTGTGACTGTCTGTGGTAAATCATCTCCTTACTGGAGGAAATGTTTTTTGCCCATTACAATCTTTCACCTTCTGCAAGTGTTGCCAAGCACTGGAACAGGCTGCCCGGGGTGGTGGTTGGGTCACCACCCTTGGAGATACTTCGAAGATATGTAAATGTGGTGCCAAGGGGCACAGTGGTTTAGCTGTTAGGTTTATGGCTGGACTTGGTGATCATAAGGGTCTTTTACAAACTAAATGACTGTTAGACTGGTAGAATCTTAGATTGATTCTTAGACGCACGGCTGCATCTAAATAACTTACAAAGCAGAAGAGATGCAAAGAATTATTAGACTTACTATAGCTCATCAAGCTATATCAGCATCTTGCACATTGAGCATTGCTATTGATGAGCAGCTGATTTTATTTGTTCTCGGTTAAATAAAATCAAATTGAAAGCTTCACAGATTAGTTTAACATACAATATATACCACAGAGAGAAGACTTTTCTCTGCAAAGTCATGAATGCTGATTTCAGAGAATACTCTAAATCAAGCAGACTGTCACTGGTCATCAGAAAAATTCTTTAACTTTTTTATGGTGTAAATGTCACTGTTCTTCAATGCATTTGGGTCTAAAATTTTAAAAGATAAGAAATATGTCATAGATAGGTTGCATATTTTGCATCAGTCCATTATCTAGCATGTATGTTTCTTTTCCTGTGATTGTTTTCAGGTTCCACACCTCCGTCTGCTGGAGCCAAACACAAGGACATGAGATACTTCATCTTACAGATTTCACAAACAAAAGCACTCAAGTTGTGAGCTCAGGCTTTTAGAAACAAGTTCAGACACCATGAAGCTCAACTGACAACTTTCCTGCCTGAAAGAGACTTGTTAGTGGAGGAGGAAGACTCAAACCAGTTAGTGACAAAGAATGCAGGCATCACCTCTCACAACACTAACATGCATAAGATTAGCTGATTCCAGCCCATCCTCCTAGCTCCTTCCTTGAAGTAGAACAAAGTGCCCAACATATTTCAGAAGGAGTCCTAAAATATACTGATCTGACAAATAGCAATTAAGATTTTTTGTTTTCTTGTTGGTTGCTGTTTAGAGGTTTGCCCCCATATTTCAAGGAGATTCTTATAAGATGCCTATTTCCTCATGCACAAACACATGACCCACCCTCATTATGTGTATTCCTGAGACTCAAGATGACCAGACAAGTCTTAACCACCTAACTGGGAGATTCTCTAGACATTTAAGCCTCACTCAGAGACACAGCAGGCTGCTGCCTTTTGGCAAGACCTTGTTGTTTCCATTGCCTAAAGGGGCTATGCTTTGGGCCCCATTTAAAGGAAATCACAGAACACAGGACCAGAAGAAACCTCACATAGAAGCCCTGAGACTGAATCAGCAGTACCTATATGATTCTCGACACAGTGATGGTGCAAATTTTCCCCCTAAAGGCTGCAGAAAGGATAACTACCTCAACTATTAAACGAGGCCTTGCCTGCATCCAGTCCAGACATCACTTGTTGCAACTCAAGTACCATGCAGAGATAACACAGGCAAGATAACATTAATTCTTTTCCATTTCCAGTTATCTTGTCTATATTTGATGCCTTTTTAATCTTTTTTTCTGGCTGCTCTTTGCTGGACTAGGGACTGACATTTTTTTCTATCTTGTCTTGTAGATCTTAACTGTTAGCTGGAGTTACCAGCAGGATGACAGCACAATTTCATTGATTGCCATAGTGACAACTTATTTGTATGCCTGAAGATCTTCATCTTTCAAAAATCTATTTAATTGTCTAGGACTTCAAAAGTCATTATCACATATACCAATAGACATTTTGTCTCTTCTCTGGTAAATGAATTAATTTTATTTACCACTGAATTGTATTATTTCACTGTGCCATGAAAATAAGTGATTTGTAAGCCCACATAACTTTTATTTCATTTTGCAGTTCATCTGACTACAGCAAGCCACTGGGTACCATAAGTTTTCTATCTGATATGTGAGAAGAATATGCTACTCCTCTAGTCAGCTACCCTTTCACCTGCTGACAACAGCATTAGTCAAGATAATTTGACTAGTAGCAAAATTAAGAAATAGAAGATTATTTCTCCTCCCTTTTCACAAACACATTATTCAATTTTTCCAGTATCTGGTGTTTATTTTTTTTTATTAGTTTACCTGTATGCTTTCTCCATACCAACAGCTGATAAACTACCACAGTCAAAATGGAAAACCACATCTGTTCAGGAAATGTGCACAGACAAGAAAATTACTTCATTAATCATTATCTCTGTGTCTCCAGTCAGAAAGTAATTTCTGGCTTTTCAATAGGAAAAATTCAGGTGTATCTGCTTTGCAAATTACTTAGTACCTGTGATGTTTAGCCATTGGTATCCTTTCATAAAATGTTAAATGTGGAATACTTCAGGTGTCCATATTTAAAAATCACCACACAATGTACTCTGCATGGACAATTAATAATGAAATAAATCAGAACAAATTACACACTGACAGTATAAAGCAATGCTGGAAGAAAGCAAGTGGGAAAAAAAACCCCACAAAGCTCTTTGTTTAGCAGATGAATCAGTTTCATCATCCTTGGTAACAAGATCAGGCACTGTAATTAACTGTCAGAAAGCTAGTAGTGTAATTCATCCAAGTTAACTGAAACCAGGGTGTGATCCCTGAGTATGTTTTTGTGGAAGGGTGTTAGCTTTCCAAGCCCTCTTCACAAGAACAGAAAACAACATAAATATTCTTTTTAGTGAGCTAGATACAGACATTTTGTTCAAGCTGCAACTAAAAGTCTTTAGAAACAAAGAGCAAAAGGAAGATAAAAACACCCCACTGAAATACTATCTTAACAAAGGAAAAAAGAAAGAATGAGGCTTCATATAAATAAGCTGTTTCTGTAACTAACTAGAGTGTTCAAGAACAAGTGTTCTTGAGCTGGATTCCCACTCAGGTAAGAACATTCATAAGAGCTATAGCACTGATCTTTATGCTTCTCTCCACAGAAAGCAGAGGATAGAGGATGAAACAAGTACAGTTCCAAACATAATTTTATATACTGTCATGTAGCATTCCCTTTTTGTTTGTCCCTTTCTATTTCCCCTTGAGTGACAGTCAGCACATTTCAATAAAAATATATTAAAATTTCGGCATAGCTGGAGCTTAACTGCTTCAAAAATACCTGAGCTGGTCAGAGCTTACTCTTGCATCATATGAAGCACAGATGGGGCCACCCTGTCAACCTGTGTACAGGCCCCAGCATCTCAAACACACCATAGGCATAAGTGACCCAGCCTTCTCTGTGGAGCCTTGGATCCAAGCTGCGCTGAAGTCTTCAGTTTTTTCAAAAAAACATTAAAAAAAAACCTCTCTAAGACACCAGTGCATTCAGAGACATTGCATTAACCATGCACTACTACAGACTCTGTAATCTTCCATTCTGTGGTCTTCAGGGCTGTAGAAAAGCTCCACTGTCAAAATAACCTTGGCAAAACCCTTCCTTCACAACATGCCCAACCTTTGAATTCTTCCAGTGTCACTTTTTCTATACAGTACTCTGCTCTGTCTTTTAAGATCTCCAAAATTTCTAGGCTTCTCTATTGGTTCACTAAGTTGACTTACTAACTATACTCAGGAACAACATAAACCCTTTACAGTGACACAGTAGGCCACTAATCTATTTAGCAGATGCTTTTAATCCTTTGGGATTAGACAGAATATAACTAACAAAGCAGGTATAATTCGAGCAAGGAAGGAAAGAGAACAGACCCAGAGTTTGACTTAAACCTGGTGAAGTGTGACCCAAAATATTTTTAGGAACTGCCTAAAACTGTTTCAGAACCATTATAAATTATCAGTTGAGAACTTGTGGAGGAAGGATGAGGCTTTTGATAGAGGCTGAATACAGTGCTTATCTGTAAAAATAGAGAGATAGGAGGACCCCAGAAATGACAGAGCACTTAGCCTAACACTTAAGTTTTTGGAAAGACATCAGAACAAACCATTCAGCTCCTATGTAAGCACCTCATAGATAAGGACACATCAGCAGGGTTTTGTCAGTAGCAAATCACTTCAGTGCAAGTTAACTTTCTGTAAGGCAAACAATAAGCCTAAAATCCAGTGGAGATAAGAGCAATTGTTCGATTGTTGCCTTCTTAAGGCTTTCATGCTCTATTATATAACAGTCTCATAGGCAAGCCATGTCAACATCTTATGGACAAAATATTAAAAAAATATTCAGAATGATTAGTTATCAGTGAGAAATTGTCCAACTGGAAAGTATATTAACCTGTGTTATGCAGAACACTGCTCTAGAGACTCAGCTAGTCATTATATGTATCTGTGATCTGAAAGCTGGTAGAGACTTACTGCAATTGCAGACAATGCCAAACTGGAGGGAGCTGTGAGCACTCTGGAAGATGACAACTGAAAGTAATTGGGACAATGCAATGAGTAACTAGGTCTCTGGGCCTGTTTTCTATGACCGTATTTTCCTTCGTATCTAAACCTTACGCAAAACACAAGCTTTAATCCCCTAATTTGACATGTTCTAAGGCTTCCCTTTACCCATTTTGTGCTTTCATTCAATACTTTTTGGCCAAATCCAGGCAGTTTTGTGTCTCCTCTCCTCCTCAAGGCAATCACAACTTGATGCTTGACTGCAAGTTCCTGTTGAGCAGAGCTGCTTTTCACTGTATTTGCACATCTCAGAACTGCTGTGGTTTTTACCAGTTTACATGTTACAAATCAGTTAAACGAAAAGATTAAAAATCCAACATAAACCAGGCAGACCTCTTCAGAAGTGATGATTGTTGTTTTCAGCATTAAAGTATTCTGAATGTTTTGCACAGGACAACACACTGAGCAAGAATTGAATTCAAATTTGCATGCACTTTTAATTTGCTTTCTTTTCATAAAATATCTAAGGAAGAAGTATTCAGCTCTGGTATGTACTAATAGTGCATGTACGAGGGCTGAGTGGAAAACAAAGTGTATATAAAATGAAATCATTCCATACAAGGATACAGGAGCCTAAGGGATGGAATTGCCAGCCCTAAATGGCAGAGTAGCAAGCTTCTGCAGTGTCTGATCTTGCAAACATTGAGCACACATGCTCAGCTTGTCTATGAATAACCCTATTGAGTTGAATGGAATTACTTACAGCAGTAAAGTCCATGCATAAGCACTCACAGATTTGCTATTTAGCACAGGCCATTAGAAAAACAAAAGGAAGAAATTGGATGTCTCCTGTGCTACAGGGAGGTTTCAGACCAGCAGATGTGCTCAGACCCCAGTCCAGAAAGGCTGGAACTTTCTGCAAACATCTCCTGTGGTGTCCTCCAAGCAAACAGATGAGGTGGAGCTCCCATGTATCAGAGGCACTGCAGTACCTACCCAAACATCTCCTCAGTGTCCATGATGCTTCTGGATCTGAGGTGGCAATAAAAGGCACTCTCAAATTTGACACCTGTGGCCTTTTCACTCAGTTCAGAGAAACTGAATCACATACTATATGTTCATTCACAGTGAAATACAAGCCAAAAATAAAACCACACAGGCTTTTGCACGCTGCCCTCACCACACTGGTGTTTTCCAAACACCCAGCCAAACAAATACACATGTCCACAGCCTTTGAAGGGCCAGCCTCCATACTGCAATGCACCTCCTCTTTACTATCCTTGTCATCATTTAGATCTGAATTTGGTTTGCTTGATAGTTTTAATTTTTTTTTTTAATTTAAAGAGTAAAGCAATTCACTACATCCTAAAAGGTACTTAAATCACAACACAAAAATAAATTATCTATGGAGGATTTAAAATAGGCCTGTACTCTCTATTCAGTAATGCTTTATGATTTAGTCACTGGAATGGACAAGGGATGATTCCACAGTCAAAGCATAGGATTGAAACTTAAGAGACAGGAGCTTTACCATTGAAATAGAAATATCCTATATGATTCTAAGCACACTATCCAAGTTCTTCGGCTGAGTTTCCACCTGCAATCCATCATATACAACCAGAATCTTTGGATTACTTAGATACCTTACACTCTGCATTCTGGAAATCTAGAACATTTCCTATTCGATACCTCATATGCTGCCTACCCCATAACTGACATTTTCAAAGAAAGTAAGAGTGAGGTGGGAGAAATTAGTTCAGAAATCAGAGCATTCAAGTTGTAAACTGGGGTTGGATTTCAAATCCTAAGGCTTAATTCATTAATGGAAACATCTGACAAAAAAGTGCTCTGAACACAATGTGATATTTCTTAAATTTTTCTCTCTCAAGTTTGCTTGCCCCAAAAACCATGTTCCAATATCAGTCTCTGTTAGGTCAGCCTGAAGGTGTTGTAGTTATGGCAGGATTAGAACCAAAACAGCCCCACAGGAAAGTGCTTTACAGCAGACTACCTTTGACCTCAGCATGGGAAAATAATACCAACAAGCCCTTTTAGGCTGATACTTCTGCCTCGTGTAGCAGGAAGTGGTACGTACAGCACTTACTGTACTCATCTATCACACTGGTTCCTCCAAAGCAGAGGCACAGCAGAGCACAAAGCAGGAGCCAAAGAGCTTTTATCCAGGTTCACTCTCCACCCTGCTCTGCAAGGCAGCAGGACACATGAGCAGGGCTGAGATGATGGCAGCAGTGCCCCATCTCCTCCTTTGAAAGGCACAGGCACCGATGCAGAACTGACTGCAAGGCAGTGGTGCAGCAGAGGAGGAACTGAGACATCCTGTGCACTTACAGTGAATCCCTCCTGGCAAAGCCAGATGCTGCATCTAGAGCTAGTTTTACTGAGGTGGGCTAGAATAAGCTGTACAAACTGAAACACAGCTTTGGCCACAATGGGGAACTGTTCTGAACTTCAATGGCACAGTAAACTGAGTACCACCTCCTCCAGAGAGACAGAAACTGCGTGCAGAGGCTGTTGTCAGGATATCTGGTTATAATTTTCTTCTGCTTTCTCCACCTGAACAAAATCAGAGGTGTCAGTCAGCATAGACATGGTGAACTATTCTCACCAGTGATTCTGTCAGTAATAACTCCCGATGTCTTCAAATTTAGTTCTCTTTTATTTTTTACTCAGATAAAAATATTAGAAAGTCCTCACTGTTTGTACTGTATTTCAAAATTGTCTAAAAATGTATTTTTGAGAAGAGATGATCAGCAAATACTCATTCATCAGGATTATTCTGAACCAAAAAGTAGGTTTAAATTTGATCACTCTCCATTCATAAAAAAAAAAAAATTGTAAAAAAGTCCTTGTGTGAACAGACATGTACACATCCTTATGATATCCTGTCAATGCACTGTTTCATAAGATTATATCATCATATGACAACAGGCCCATATGTATCATATGTTAGTTTGAACAGAGGATGTGTTTCAAGCAGTTTGGACTTCTATCTCATGGGTGGGCATTTGTCAGAGAAAAGATATGGATGGACCTATTTAAGCAAGTGGACAGATAGAAGTCATGGAATACAGCTCCAGGGTTTTGACAGGTGTGAAACACCCCTGAGTTAACTTTGAACAGGACACCAAGTACAAAATATCAGGGACTGCAATGCCAAGAAAACTTAGGGTAACATACAGGAGCCCCAGAATGCCCACTGAAGACTGCCCAAAATCCTGGAGTTGTCAGGAAGTCTCTGCTCTCAGGGCAGACAGAGTGGCCACATGAGCAAGAATCAGAGTTAACCTTGTAACAAAGATGTATCATTGGCATTTCCTGGTATTTAATATTCGTGCAGAATATCTATGCTTGGTTCACTGCTGTGTCACCTGCTGGTTCTATGGTTTCAGCCACAATAGTTTCATATGGCTGAAATGTTTTTCCTGGCCACAGAAGTTTTGCCTTGCCCAGCTAGAAATCTCCTCAAATGTTTATCTTGATCTCTTAGAATACTGGCCCAAGAAACAGGAATTAAAAAGTGGAGCTAATGGAGTAAACAAGTGGAGAGGACTGAAAAATGAAAACAAAGATTTAAAGAACAGAACAGTGAGCTACCTTCAAAGATATCAGAAGAATAGTTCCAGCTGCAAGAATAGAGAGGTCTAGTGTGTGACTGTTTACTTTCATATACATTGATAGAGGGAAGCCAGAGAAATTCAATAGAAGACATTATTACTGCTTGTGTGTAATAACAGCACACCTGAAACTACCAGCAAGGAGTTTTAGTTTTACTAGGTCCAGCTCTTAACTGAAGAATTGTCCTTATCCATCCCTGCAAATTCCCTTTGCTAGCATCCAATAGACTGGCATTTTGGCACTTCTCACATCCTTTGACAGCATATTCATGACTCCAAAATGTGTGTGGAGAGAAAATTCAAGCTCATTGTTTTTAAATCACTAAACCAAATGCCAGAAAAGTCAACTGTAAGGTATTTACATGCTTACTACAAAAAGCAAGGATTGGGCACTAGACAGCTAAGATCTATTTAGTCACTTGTCTAAGCCAACATGATTTCTTTCAAATTTGGATAGATGCATGACATAGTTATTGCAGCTCAACAAACAGCTGGCAATTACTTTAAGTGCAGCAAAGCATCCACTCTGTGTCAAGAGAACCCAGATGACAGAGCAACCCAGAACCACAGGGCCCACAGGTTTCCAGCTGTGGCACAAGATCAGCAAAACTAAGTATTGTGCCTGACTGTAAGGACTAAAGACCTTGAGAGAGGTCTGCCCAATGCCAGGCTTCATATAGAGACTTCAGACTAATTCTGCAGCCACAGAGGAACTGAGCACCAGCCTTGCTAGATCTAGGCTTTCACTTCTGCCTTGTTTCCCAGATTTTAGTTAGACAGGATCTCAGCACCCTTGTTACACAGATTTTAAAGAAATATGAATCGGGCAAGGTGATGTAAGTAGGTAAAATACTGGCTGATTAAAAAAAATAAATGGGTAGAGTAGATACTTCTGTTACCTCTCAGCAAAAGAGCCAAGAAAACGCTGAAGTGAACTGCAAGATGATAAATTCAAAACTGATAAGAAAGTTGTTTTACATATAGAGGTAATATAAGATTTTCAGCCAATCCCTACAGTCAGACAGTGTCACTGAAACTACAAGATAGGCGAGACTCTACCAGGGTTTACACATTTATAAAACAGAGTTATGGTAACCATTTTTTCAAAGGGAAAAGACAACTAATTACATGCTCCCAGGCTCAGTATTTAGAGATCACATTGCAACAAGGAAGAGGCTCCTTTGAGGACCAGATTCTCACACATACTAATTAAAAGCATGCTATGCTTCCCCTAGAGTGTCCTATACTGACTACTGGAGAAGAGGAACTGTTTTGCTGAAGCATATCTGGAAATGGATCAGCTCCTGTGACTTGTCTCAAGGTACTGTACAGGTCCATGGTCAGGCAGTGAGGGTCTGCAGGGAGCTGGAGATTAACTCTGCAGCAGCATCACTGAGGCAGGGCTGGGCTGAAATGGGGGCTTGAGCCATGGACAGGGTGAGGGAAATCCCTCGGGGAAGCTGGGCATGGCCATTAGTGCCCTCAATGCCATAAAAACTTACGAAAAAATTTTAATTACTCCCAGTTGTTAAATAGTTTTTCTATGATCAACTCAAATGTGGCTTCCCAAGTTACACTCAAAATAAATATTCATCAACTTTTATGAATAATATCTCTGTCTCTTTCAAAGGGTGGAACCATTGGAATGGGAAAAGCAGACAAACCCAGATTCTGCTCCTGGTCCTGCTAATAACCTGCAGAGGGGTCATTTGTCCTCAATTTTACCATTTTAGAATAGGAAACAATGAAACAGTCCACAGCAACAAGCAATAAGCTTTACATATGGTCACAAGAAATGGGATTATTTTGCATCAAGCCATTTTGGAAACTTTCAGAATTGAGGTTGAGAGGGTAGTTTTGTTTGCTAATATATGCTATATCTTGGGGTTATTTTCTCGCTAATTCATACCCAGGATTTCTTAGTTGCCAAAAGTCCAAACAATACAATTCTGGGAAAGAGAGAACTATCTCCTCAATGCATTTGTAATATTTTAAGACTATGTAGAACAGATTATCTATATCTAGATGACATTGTTAAAACCAGCATGACAAGCCTATCTAAAACTGGATCTGTGCAAGCAGTACCCCTAACAAAGATTAAAGGTGAAAATATGATCAAAGTACTCAAAGTACGGGGTAGATTGCTTTGATTTGTTTTTAATCAGGTAACTCCACAATTTAGCACAATTATGCCCTTCCACGTAACCGAGTACTGTTATCTTAGGAGTCAAGCAGTAATCAAAGAAAATCTCTGCTCTGCTGATTTCAGAGATGTTTTTTTCAAATACATTATTTACAGAATATCATAAGTCTTACATTGGTCATAAGAACAAATGTTGCCACTGTTCCAAGAATCTAATAAACACGCCTTGCCATCAAAAAGAACCAAAGCAGAAAAAAGTTTCTTGAAGCACGCTTACATCTGTAGCTGATAATTATAGGCAGCTTTTCTGAATAAACAACTTAAAACTTCAAAATAATTTTCCAAGTGAAATCAGATAAAAAGGAGTGCCACTTGGGCATGAGAACCATCGGTGTTCCTCACAGACATATAGCATAAGGAAAAGATTTAGATGAGAAAAATGGAAAGAGTCTAGTCCAGTGTCACTGGTCTTAATAAGAATATTTCCATTGACTCCCCCGGGTTAATATGGCCAAAGACAGCAGTTAGCAAGAAGGCCTGAAAAATGAAAGCACTGGATGAAGGATATAAAGGATAAGGGCAGATCGGGCTGGAATTACAATGGAGTTAGGATAAGGTTGGACTTTCACAAATAAAGTATTGAACTGATTGCAGAGAGGGTCTCTCATATTTCACAGCCAAAAAGATGACAATTAACTTAATTTTACATCTTTCTTCTAAATCAAATTTTGGGGGATATGCAACACTATTGACTATTACCCTTTTAGAAAGGTCTAAATTCCAATTGTCCCAAGTACCTTCACCACTTATTGGCCTGGAATTTCATCATAAATACTTGAAGAGATAATCCCTATTGGAACTGTGCTATCATGATATCAAGAGGTTGGCTTGCATGGATATTTGGTCACTGTCTGCTGGGGAGGTAGTCAGAAACCAATTATAGCTGTCTGGCTGTGCTGACATTTTACTCAGTGTTCACCAAGTCCTTAATTTCTGTAAGTGTACATTAAAATTTGAGCTGCTGAGAGTGAAGGGAGGAAAATAAGTTCAGTCCCTGAAGTCTCTTCTTTATCAGGTTAAAATTTTTGTTTAAAATCGGGTCTGATCAGCTCCCTAACATGGGTAAAAGTCCTGTGTAAGAGGCCATGTCACTCTCCATTCCAATGGCCAGAAGCCATCGTTTCCACAAGAAACAAAAGCAACTAAAAGCTTTAAATCCTACCCCATTGTAGGAACACAATTGAATTCTCTTGCCAACATGAGGACAGAGTATACATAGTCATTGCATAGGACTGACAGTCTGTGTGGGAATTACTGAAGTCTAGCTGCAAGATATCCATATACAGACATTTCCTGCCACGACAATGTTACAGTACTAAGTCAGCATCCAAAGCAATCTAAAGAACAAAAGGAAAGCCTCTAAAACAGGGAGAAGGAAAAAATTATACACAAAGATCACATATTCAATACAGGCATTTAAAGTGGAGGATATCAAGGTCATATTGTGCAGCCTTTTTTCAAGCACATCAATAGGAGTGTGTTTTTAAAGTAAAGCCTGAGGCAGTATCTGACCTTTTTCAATTTTATTTCCTTTTTCCTTTGGATAACATGCTTGTGAGATGCTGCCCAAGAAGAGAACTATAGGGGATACCAAACTCAAACACACATTTTAAACTGAGTATTATCTTATTATTTATGTTTCAAAGTATGGTCACAAAGGAATTCTATGAGTATCCATAAAAGATACAAAATATTCTTGGGTCCATAGTTGGATAGTATTAAAATAATCTAATCTTGCTATAAACAAAACAAGGAGAGTTTAATTAATTAGACGTTACATCAGTCATGTTTTAAGTGAACACAGCAATTCTCATGGAGGTTTGATGGCCTTCCAAACTCTTAAATTAATTTTATGGTGACAAGTGAACTAATACAGATAATGCTCTGAAGCAACCTTGTCCACCTACCTCCCAAGAAATCTTGTTTAGTATAGAGAAGAGAGGTGTAGGTTGTATCAGCTCCAAAATCCAGCTCATCCTTGTGACCTTGAATCCTATTGCTCAACACATGGAGAGAAACAAGATTTCCCCAGAATTGTCATGATGAAGAGCATCTCCTTCTTCCACAAACAATTTAGACTAAATACTTTTGTGTCTCTATATATACAGACACCTGAGAATTAAGCAGCCATCATCCATGTCAATCTCCTTCTATGTTGCTTCAGATCAATCCCGCTATTTAGACAAGAACTATTGAGTCTGCAGTGATTTTCCACTGTTCTCTCACTTTCCTTTTCCCATGTCTAATGACCTACAATTACATCACATATAAAAATAACTTAAAAACAAACAAAATCTACACTAAAGCATTTGTTTTTCTATGTACCCAGGTGGTACACCTGTGCAGGGAGCCAGACTGTCCCAAACATAGCCCTGATGTTATTATAAAGCACTAATACAACACTTAGTAGCTGTTCCATATACTTCCTGTATCTCACTGCTACCATTATTCATCGTTACTTCGCAATATTAATTACAGTGTTATCAGAACAGCTCTTAAAACTGATGTAACAGGCACCTGGAAATATCTGTGTGCATTGCAAGTGATGTACATTGATACCTATTTTGCCTGAGCACTTATTTGTTTGAATAAATGAATAAACTCTTGTTTCTCACAACGTGTTCTTAGAACAACTGAATTTTCCGTTTTCAGCTTCTCCTAGAAGAAAGCAGCTTTGAAAAGCACATTAGAGCAATCACAGCACGCAAGGAAATAGGAGCCCCTCCACATGAGTGCTGGGCTGGGCTTGGTGCAGAATGTGTGATTTACACACGTGTGACATCTCCCTCTACTGGCTAAAGCCGCAGCAATAGCTTCCAAGTAGACAAGCAGAAAGGTTTTATCTGGAGTGGGAATCTCCACATCAGGTGACCTCCCACCCTCTAGTTTTTATATGCTTATAATCTCTCTCTGTAACCCTCGAGCAGACAAGGTTTGTGTGGTGATGAGTGATGATGAACGGGGCACAGTTCAGCTGAAACCCTAAATCCTTGATGCTAAATGCCTTAGTGGGATGCCAAAGGCCTCAGTGAAATGCTTTGAAGACAAGCAGACTTAAGCAAGTTCAGTAGGCCTTTCTTGGGAACCCAGGACTAAAGGGAACTTTTCAACTACAGTTGCAGAAGCTTTCATCTTGGACTATGAAATGTCTGAATTAGCAATATTGATTATTAAATGGTGATTTTAATGGTGAACTTAAATGTCTTATGCAAAAAACAGAGGCCATTAAATATGGATGCTTTACCAAACCTCAGTTCTTCACTTTTTGATGGCCTTTGAAGCCATAACTCAGTGTTATTGTGAGTCATCCCCACAGTAAAAGTGTTTTTGTATCTGTGTTGTCTTTAAATGCTCAATAGCTGACAGAACTGATGAAAAATTATTTTGATACATTCTGAGAACAAGAAAGGCTCACCTATGAACACACTCCAGATGGAAAGGCACGGCAGGGATACTCTCTGAGAATTTCACCACAAAGCACCCATACACACATTCAGTTTCCAGCAGTGCATTACATGCTTCCTCACACTCTGGAGAACTAATAGTTTTAACAGAGCCTTTGGGCTATAACTAGTAGTCAACAGCTAGGATTAGTAAGGTACAATTCCCATATAATCCAACACCAAATGGCATTAAGCAGGGTTAAACACATTTAAAAGTTATCTTCTCTTTTTTTAAGATGCTGTCAGAGTTGCCCATATAGATCTCCTGTAGTCAAGAAAAACTGAAAATATGATCCATTTCATTAAAAATGGAGAATTCACTTAATACCTTCTAAACTGTGGCTAACATTATAGATTCCTGATATATATTCCACAGACACTAATATCTTTTCCTGCTACAAGATGCAAAGTTCAACAAATAATTCAAAAACTATTTCTATTATGATTCACACAATTGTAAATAAGGTAAATAAAAGAAGAAATAAGTCATTCATAGCAAAGAAGAATTACATCCTTTTCTTTCTTCTCCATCTTTTAAAAGGCTTTTTAATTCACCATTTCTTCCCTTTTATTTCCCTTCTTTTGTTTGATAAGCTTTTTTTAAATTTCCCTTCCCTGCATCCTGCACGCAGGACAAAGCCATTCATGCAGAATTCATCACAGAAAAACAAACATAATATCTCGCTCCCATATTCCCAAGAGGGAATTAACTGAAATTACCAGTTCTTGGGAAATTGGCATAGAAAATAAGCAAGAGAAATTACTGTAGCCAAGTTGTCAGGGAAACTGTTAGCACACTGGCAGCTCGGGAAAATGGGCTATTTGAAACACTTTCTACTAAGTACCCAAGCAAACTATAGGGTCGTTTGTGGGGATTGGAGGCACACAAAGACTGAAAGCATTATTGCCTTTGAAAGGCTTAGTAACTCCTGGCTATTGTACGGGAGCACCATGCAGAATGGATGCTTGCTACCTTTTCAGCACAGACATAGAGTTCTATGAATAGCACTTGGCTAATTCCCCCTTTGTGGAAGTCTTTAGGAAGTTTTTCATTGTATGGCCCATTCTATAGAACTCCTAAAGCCAAAAGATAAGAGTTTTCTAAGGAAATTGTCCAATTCTAAGTGGGCTTTTTAAAAATGATTTGTGCCCAGCCCTGTCACATTTCCTTTGCTACTCCAGGGGCAGTAATTATAGCAGGGAGCAGCAGACAGACTTTTGTGACAGAACTTCATTGCTTTTAGTCCTGCATGAGTACCTGAAAGGACAGCACTCCGCCAAATCTGCCAATTCCAAACGCCCAGGCAGATTTTGTAAACTGCACTTAAGTCAAAGAGCTAAAGTGCAGCACAAGGCTGTGATGATCAGTGCAACATTGCCTTGAGCTCTGTGTTAGGGAATAAATAAATAAAATAATTTTAATAACAATAATAATTATTTAACAAATAGATAAATAAAAGAGTTTTACACCATATGAGGAGATGCCTTAGTCAATTGATGGTTAAAGGTGTGGAACTCTCGCATACCGTTCCAGAAGCTTAAACAGCTAGCAGCAGATTTCACATTATCATTGCATTCACATGGATCAGACAGAGATCCAGGATCAAAAACACAAGAGGCAGTTTGGGTTATTCTAAACATAATCCATGCAAGGGTGGTAGGGGGGAATATCAAGAGATAAAAACTTGCTGACAACAATAACGGGCTAACATCAGAGCAAAAACTGAGATTTTGGGGGCCATCCCAAGGTTTTTATCCCCATTCCCCCATTTCAGGAATATTGCCTGTGCTATACCATGCTTAACTAGATCAATAATTATCTGATTACAAATGATGAGACCTGCTAAAGACAAAGTTTTGTGACCTGATTTTACCTTCTGTTTCACAGGTTATAGAAAGTCTCCTGCATGGCTTGCTCATACAGCATTAAAGTATTAATCTCTCTCGGATTACTCAATTTGCCTGTGTGAACTATAGACCTACCAGCCATGGAGATCCATCTAACTTGTACCTACTTATCCTCCCCAAAAGTGCTTGCCATCTCTGGCTCCCTTTCACCTGAGAGCGTGAGGATGTGCATGCACATACACAAGGTGTGTTAAGAGGTTAAAAGGGTGAATTTGTGCTGGGAGCATCATGTAGATGATTGGAGGCTCAGCTTGGCACAAGAAAAAAGGCCAAGGCATGCCAGAATCTGCAGAGACATATTCCTCAAGTTGCTTGAGCTGTACTTGGCTCTCAGTCTCCTAGCAAAGACCACAAGACTGAAGGTCACCATGTTCATATGGAGAACTGTTGAGCATGTGAGTGCACAACCATTGATTCCGTGCACTTCTGAGGCCCTGCCATCAAGGGCATTTTGCCATATGCATTGCTCCCTATTCAGGGCTTCCCCTGACAAGGAGCAGCCAGTACATTCAGATCATTCATTTCACTGGCTCTAAACCTCCAGAGCAGAACAGAACAGAGCAGAGCAGCCTAGCCTGCAGTTTTGCCTTTCTCTGCTCTGAGGAAAAACATTCACTGCAGTTCTCCAGGTTACCAGGCACATATTGGAAAACTACTGGGGCTAAAGAGGCATGGGAAAAGGAGAGAAAGCCAAGTTTGCAGGCCTAAGGGCAAGAAGGGATTGCACAGCACTGTCTGGACAGCCTGCCCACAACATTTGGCTCTTCCCAGTGGTGGTTACACTCACCTCCCCTATAAATTAACCTGCTTAAGCCACCTATGCCAAACCTTGAAAGAAGAGCCAGAAGACACCTACAGCAAAGTCCTACTTCTACGAAAATTGCCCTGTTGCAAACATTTGGGAAGGATGCTCTTGCAGAGACTGGGACTCTGATTCAATTCAATTCACAACTCAGCAATCAATTTCCATAACAATACAGAGAGAGGCAATCTGTGCCTCAACAACAAATGTATAACAGAGAAACAGTGCAGCCTTTCTCCAAAAGACACCTTTTACTGGTTTGCAGAGCTTGGCTCTGAGGTAACCGATACACAGTATAATCTAGAAGGGCTTGGAAATATCTAAACTAGCTCTTGAGATAAACTTTGAGTGGAAGACAGTCACATTAATAGTGCCTTGGGTCAGTTAGCCCTGACAAAAAGCAGGGTCTGTCCTATAGGATGCCACCTTTTTCTCTCTAATCTCAAGACCCTTGAGAAGAGAAAGAAGCTGGTAAATGTCCCTGGCACAGGGCCACAAGGCACATATAATGCTGATGGTCCACAAATCTCTTGGTGAATGATCCCTCTGGCAAATGTAACTCCTTTTCCTCACTGAAAACACAGCAATTCTGTTCTGAGATTTCTCTAGAGGAAGAGAAAACATTGCCATATGGAGTTGAGGAGAGGGTGAATAAAAAGATGAGTGTGGCATCCTTGGAAAACAGAGGTTGTGCAAACAACAAAACTTGTGGTTGAGAAGAGAAATATGGCAGGTGAGATAGGGAAAGGAGGAGTACAGCATTTCAAAAGGATCATGATAACAGACAAGCATGTTAACATTGGTATATAATAATACTCCATATAACATGTATTTGGCATTGCAAAACCCCTACACCATCACAAATACAATCACAGGATAGTATCAGGCCATGTGCATACACTAACATGTAGGCATGTCATTCCCATTAGCTTTAATAGGAATTAAGCATCTGACTAGGGTTTGGTAGCATTTTACCTCATGCATGCCCCATGAGTCCCCATGCACTGAAGTACAGATTAATTGAGACAGTGTCTGTCCAGAAGATGCTAGGTGTTGGGGAAAAAGAGCATCACTAAATCTGGGAGCTACTAGCTCCAAACTAGTGCTGTGTCTTAAACATATGATAGCTTTCAAAGCTGGTTTTGCCTTCTCTGCAGGCCTATTCCTCAGTGGTATCACCAGCTGCATGTTTTAGCTTGCATTAAGCAGCATCCTATTCACAGGAAGCAATTTTGCAAGAAATTGAGGTGATTTCAGCATATTTCTAGTTATTAAAATCGGTTTAGCAAGTATCAGACTCTGAAGTAAAGTAGATAATAGGCATTAATCACCCAAGTAAATCCATTAGTCAGTTGCACAGCGCTCATGGCTGTTCCTGCACCTACAGTATCGATGAAGTCAGAGTGAAACATCAGCCTTCTCCCACTTGCTATAGCAAATCCATGTTACTTGAGCAAAATAAGAAATTCCAGCCCCATGATATCCTCCTTCACTTTTGCTAATTACTTTGGTACAGAGATTTCAAAACCATTTTTATGCCACAGTAAAAATGAAATGGCTCATCTAGCCTGCAGAGGCATAATTACTGCAAATATATTTGCAATGCAGATAATGATTCTGAATAGCATGTTTCCAGGGCAAAACCTAAAAGGAAAAAGCAGTCTGATGACTGTCACCTGACTGCCAGTCTTCTAAAACAATGCTCCCTCCAAGAAGATCAGCACTGCTGCTTAAAAGCTAATGTGCCTAAAAGTACGTGTCTCAGGCATCACTTAATATTTGAGCTTTCCTCAGAGTCAAAGTGGTGTGTTTTCAGACAGTTGGGGGGTTTTTGCATATCTTGTCAATTTTGCTGTAAGCAAAGAGCATTAGATAAAAGATCACTAAATTAATATATTTCACTCTGGAAAGTCAAATTTCAGTCTGTTTCACCACTATGGAAACAGTTGTTCAATACTTATGCATATTTAATGCATAGCATATCTAGATTGATAGTTAGACATCTCCACAAAACGAAATGTGGATTTATATGATTGTAATTAATTTACATATACAATTGGATTTATCAATACCATTCCATGCTACTGAAGGCAATCTCCTTAGTTTCCTAAAATGACAAAGAAAGTTCCATACATGGAAACCAGATCCATAGATAATAGATAATTCTTAATATTCCCTATTTAAACTATCCCTATTCATGAAATGTGAGAGGTAAAGTTCAGGAAGAAATTAAAACAAAAAATATTGGTTTTCCTTTTTGTAAACTGTGGGAGGGAAAAAAACCCTTCAAAATATGGAAAACAGACTAATCTTAGTGAAGAAAGTGATCCTGCACCACCCCTTACTAGTGCTGGCCAGCTGCACCAGGACTGCACAGGGAACCACACCAGGGTCCCCTGTGTCACCCAAGTGACACATAATCACCTGCAGCCAGCTTATTTTTCAGACAAATCAATCTTCTGGTCTTACCCACGACTCCCCCACACATGCTGCTGCAGCAACACCACTTTTAGGGGCATGTGGGGAGGGTAGATAAAAGAACAAACACAGGAAAATGTCTGAAAACAGGAGGTACATATGCCATGTCCATTGCCAAAATAAGTAACTCAGTAAGTAATTAGTTTAAAGCCCATTCTCGAAGACTTAATGCATCTGAATTGCTGAATTCTGAGCCTTATTCCTTCTCCTCCGTCAAATCTTTCCAAGATTTCTTTCCAAGAAACCCATGAGCTTAAACTTACTAACATATTTTGATAACTCTTCTCTCATTTGCAATGAGGGTTAAGCAACCACCCTCACATCATCTCTCTCTCAAGCATACAAAGCCATCCCCAGTACCGTGCTGGGTGGGTTAACTTACTGGGGAGACTAATCCATGTTTGGGATAATTGTTCTTGCTATGTTCTTTTGGTACTTCCTATTCTGTCTCAAGCAAGAACTCAGAAACTGTTGAGAACACACAGAGATGGACAGCAAGCAAAAAAAGAGAACAAAAAGGAAAAAGAAGATGGACAAACAATAAACATATTTGAGTCTGAAATTGAAATGAGTTAGTTTCCAGGTCTTGTCTAGCTTTAATCCTGGATGGTGTGCTCGCCTGAACCAATCTGTCCATTGTCAGGAAACAAATGGCAGTCAGCAAACACTTCAACAGTCTTCTCCTGAGTTATTTTTTATGTTCCAGATTCTTCACTGCCAAGTGTTCAAACCTATTTGCAATGATCTGATTTTCTTTCTAGTCTGAAAATGTGATGACAGTCAGTGCAAGAAAGCTGTACAATAGTTAATATTGTGCAAGCACTAGAATGATGAGAACACTGTTGTCAGTAAACATGGTCATTTCCCTAAAATGTATTTATCCAGTTATTAGGCTCACTTAACCCATGCTTGTGTGGACTCCTGGAATTACTGAATACTAAATCTTCAAAATGTTCATTTAATTCTATTGACAAAACAGAAAAAATGAAGGGGAACACCTCAGGATCAAATGGGCAGTCTTGTATGAAGAGCACATTCTCTGGAGAACAAATGGAAGATCTTAGGTATCATATACAGCTTCACAAACCATTAAGGAGACAGAACACTGTCTGTTCACAATTAAGTCAACAGCAAAACCTCACTGGCATAAGAATCAGCACCAACATGAGAGCTGATCTGAAACACGTGTGCAGGTCCTAGCAAGCTACCTTGACACAATGGTTCACCCTTAACTACTTCACTAGCAGCATTTCCCTCCTGGAAAACAAAGGCAACTTTTTGTAATATACTTGCAGGGAAGGAAATCCAGAAATTCTATCTCGTAAAAGCTCTCTTTCCTTCCCACCCACTTGGAGAGGATTTTTTCCGCTTTTTGTCTCTGTCTCATTTCTAAGTCAAACCCCTAGCAGCTGCTTATTGAAGACCTAAGTGGTGATTCTGGCTGGCTGGTGGCAGCTTTTTTCTTTCAAAATAACAGACAAAGAAGGATACACAATAAGAAAGATTTCTTCACAGTTTCCAACACAGCGGATGAGTAATTCCAAAGGTATCAAGAATTTCTTCCATTTGCAGTATTGCTCTCTTCTGCTTTATTCAGAGGATATGACAAATAGCTAACTTAAGAGATATCAAAAATGCTACACCTCACAGAACAATCTCCTTTGCAAGGGGGAAGGATGTAATTAACAGCTGTCACATACAAAAGTTCATTGCACATTATTCTTTTGCAATGGAGATTTCTGAATACATTTCAACAGTTTATCAAGATAAAACAAGGTAAACAAAACAAGATAAAACCCAAACAACTCCTCCAGTAATTTATTCAAATGTTTAAACACTCTTTAAAAGATAACTTAGTCTGCTGCTGAGTGACAAGCAGGTGGTATATTATAACCATATACACAGGCTTTTCTTGCTTTCAGGCTTTGATTTAAAACTCAGAGAAGATTCCAGAAGAAACAGCAAACAGCAACTTGCCACATGTAAACAGCACTCTTGAAAGCACACTGCATTTGTCACAGCAACAGTGAGATCAGAGTGTTCATGGTAAATCTCTGTACTAGATGAAAATGCACAGTCTATGCAAAACTTTTACCCCAGAAATCTGAATTTAGTTTTGATGTGCTTTTGTTTTTCTCACTTTTGCAAACATTTGATAGATGTGCTGTTATTTACTTAATCTCTACCGCAGACCCAATACCAGCTGCAGATAAATCAACAAGAACATTCTTGTTATTCTGGCATGCCTTCTGTTAGCTCTTATAAAAGAGATTTCCATTCTTGCATGCCTAGGAATAAAAGTTCCATCAATCAGAATCATTCATCAGTTTTGTAATGCCCCTCTGCCTGACCTTCATTGCCTCATGCAACAATCAACCTGCTGAGTCTTCTTCTGTAAAGAAGAAGCCTATTCATCTAATCCATCAAACAGAAAAGAAGTGGTTGTTTTAGTCATATTCGTGGAAAAGGCATGCTGTGGTGGCTAACTGAACCCCAGGATCCACATTACCTTCAAACTCTTACCTTCCAGTACACAACAGGGGTAATATTGCAGTAATCAGACAAGCAGGCAGCTGACAACTGCATTTAAACAGACTGGGCCTGATCATCTTTAGGCCAATGATATAATGAGAGGTTTACAAGCAAGAATTATTTTGAAATTACATCTCTTAGGTGCTGCTTATGATACAGCTTTTCAAGATCATTTACAGTAGTATTCTCCTTTAGGATAGGCAGCATAGGTTTTATTTTTCATTAGCCTACAGCATCAAAAAACTTGGAGTTGGGTACGATATAAAGGAAGAATTAAAATGGATTGAATGATTTTGAGTATGCTTTTGGTGATTTAATCATATTGCAAAACTACTGCTGAGAAGTGGTTGACTCCATGTGGCCCTAAACAGAGACTACTCTGCTCTGAGCCTTAATCACACACAAACAGTATCTGAAAGAGATTCTCTGTTGGAGCTAATCCTTTCACACTTTGACTAACATTTTTCCTCAACCAACAGGAGACATTTAACTGATTACACTGTTAAATATTACCGTGGTCCAGACCTGGATCATAAATCCCCAAGACAACATTTTCAATTAAGACAGCTTGAAATGACCTGTTTTCAGGTGCTCATTATCTGATACATCTATTTGGTTTAACTTATTATTCTAGACATGGAACTTGTTAAAATTAGGTGCCATAGCAACATCTGAATGATAGATTAGGACAAACCCTGGATTTATACAGCTTTGCCTTTTTTCCAAACATCTTGACTCTATTTTCTGAAATCCAGCCTGACCAAAGATCTCTTTAAATTGTTAGCATTTCACAGATTTTTGTATTAGTGGCATGAAACTACTGAAAAATATATAATGAGAAAAACAGAGGCACCACAGATGGAGAAGTAGTGGCAAGAACTGGAAATAAGAACTAGAAAGGAACTGGAGTTTTTACAATGATAAAAAATATTCACCCTTTCAGTGTTCATTCCGAAAAAGTTCCAATTGCTTTGTAGTTGAGGAGGAATACTAATTTCCTCATTTCTCAACCCAAACTAACTCTCACCACATCTTTCCCTAAAAACTTGCAATTGCAGCAAGGAGGAATAGCATGAGAGCAGACTTCATTTTGTTGTATATGACTCTACAGTAATACATGCATACCAATTTGTCTTAATTATTTCAAATATACTCTGACATCTATTCAGAGCTCACCATCTAGCACCCAATATCAAGGAAAACAATCTCATGTTTCATTCTTTTAAAAACTTTCATAAATGTTGCTTTTTAATTTTGCATCACTTTTTACACTCTTCTAGATCTTTCAGAGACACTAATATATTACAGTATGGCTTAACCTCAGATAGACTCCCAGGCACTGCACCAGGAAGTGTTAACTGTAACAAAATACAATCTTATTCTGCTTTTTCTTACTGCTTAGCCAGTTCCTCATCTCACACTCCCTCTCCCAGTTAAATGAAAAATAAGACCCTGTGACAAGCTTTGTCAAAGGCTTTTTGAAACACGATCTCCTGGTAAAAGTTGCTGCAAAGATGCGGACTACACTAAACAGAACAGGGATCAGAAGACCAACTGCCTGGGCATGACTCATTTTCTGCCACACATGTAAGCTGTGCCTCGAGAAAGGCACAGAGACAGAGATCAAGACACCTGTGAAAAATGGGGTCTGTAGTTTAATGATTGGCTCCAAGTAAGCTCCAAGCTTCATCACTCTGAAAAGGAATTATTTGTGCAAATCGTTATGCTGGCTCCCAGCAGACCCTCCTTGTCTAAGTCATTAAGTCTTTCCCTCTTACCACTATTAGTCACGCTGAGTACTAATATTATTCATTATTACTCATAGTTTACTCTTTGAATAACCTCATTAATTTCAGTGAGAAATTTGCAGTAGGAGGCATTAGATAATCTATGCATTTATATATGCATGCATGTCTAATTAAAGGGTATCAAATTAGGTGATTGAGTTCCTATTGCTGACTAAGCTGATCCTTGAAACTCTGGACCAGAAATAAAAGTGTTTGTGGCTGCTGTTAAAGACGTGCTAAGTCAAGCTTCCAAAAGTACCTGTGGCAAAATCAGTCTTTACAGCAATTTTCACGAGGGTACTGCAGAGTTACACCAGCCTTTCACCTCTGGGCTCTACTGTATAAAAGAGGCTTGGAAAGGGGAAGTTGCCTGTTCCTCAGTACTCCCAAATACATATTAGTAAAAAAAATTGGGAAGCAGACTTAGAAGAAAACACACAGAGGTTTGTACCTCACAGACCACTCTTCCTGTTTTGTTGTGGATGCCACTGACATTGAAAACATTTCTCTTTTGCAGACCTTCCTCCTTCCAAAGCTAGGGAGAAGAGCACATCTTCTCACCTAACCATTCATTATAAGATCAAATTGTGCTTTATATCCCTCTGAAGGCATCCTGTGTTAGGATCATCTGGGAGCCAAGGGCAGACTCTACTTAAACAAGAGTTCATGAGAGCGTCTCAAATCATGCAGGTTGCAGATTGCATGAATGTTGTTGTTTTTTACTTTTTAAAAAGGAAAGTTAATTTTCTCAGTGATTTCAGCGCATTGCAAAACTTCATGTATTACAACACTAATTCTTTAATTATATTTTTAAAGAGGGAAATTCTTGTGATAACTTTTTACAGAAATAAATCGGGACAGTAGTGCTACAGGCAGGAGGAGACTGGAGTGGGATGCTGTCTGAAAACAGGACAATGAGTCAGAAAAGCATGACTGGTGTCTGCTCCCTGATAATTTCCTTCAAATGTTAAAGGAATTCCTTCTATGGGTGAGAATTATAACTTTTTCCTCTGTCCCCATGTCTTCCCCTCAGTCCCCTCCCCCAGGCAAAGTTTACCAGCACAGCTACACAGTCATCACCCATCCTGTTTTCTCACCACTACCCACCTCATCCCTGTGAAAGCCAGCTGGATCAGGCAATGCCTGTGAAGCCAGGCTCCTAATCCCATCAGGGAGGGTGATAGCAATCTGAAAGTGGCAAGGCGGGACACTTTCTAAATACTACCACCCACAGGAAAAACTGTACTCAGCTGCCTACAGAATAGACTATGCAAATCTGCCTGCTCTCCTGGCTTGGAAAAGGAGTAGGAAAACAAGGGCAGGATCAGCCTGTGCTGTTCAGTGACAAGGCCTTGGAGAAGCAGACCCAGTCTTTCCCCATCTCTGTGGAGCACACCTTGAATGTCAGCCCTGTATATTGATTTTGCCCTGTCTCATGCACTAGATCCAAGATAATTTCAGAATAAAAAAAAAAAAACAACAGAAAATTCCCTCAAAATTCGCACAGAGAAAAGCAGAAATCCCCCAGAAACTGCACAAAAAATGGCCAGAAAAAATCCTAACATCTGCACCAAAAAAAACAAACAAACAAAAAACAAACAAACAAACAAAAAAAAAAAAAAAAAAAAAAAAAAAAAAAAGTCCCCAAAATCCAGTGAGATTCCAGTAATTTCTGAGGAAAAAACTGGGAAAGTGAGTGGGCAAAATATCTGGAGGAAATGTGACTTAAAATGACCCAAAAAGCCTGGAAATCACACAAAAAAATGCCCAAGAACTCCTGAAATCCATACTAAAACACCTAAACTCAGCCAAAATCCCAAGGACCGCTGGGAAAAGCATCAGGAAAAATCCAGGAAAAACTGAGCCTAACAAACCAGAAAAGTCCCTGAAAATTTGCACTAAGAGACGAAAAATCCCCTAAGAATCAAGCTTAAAATGAGCCCAAAATTCCCAAAATCTGCACTGGAACACTCCAATCCTGCCAAAATTCCAGGCATTGTTGGGAAAAACATGGGGCTCACATGAGTGGTTCCCACTTTTTCTACAAGGGCCCCTCTTCCACCCTGACAATGCTCTGCACCAAAACCCTTCCTCTGTCCCAAACCTGGCTGCAGCATGTTTGGGAAGCAATCAGGACATGGCACCCTGGATGGCACAACGCTGCCTGCTTCCTCAGATTATAAACATGAACCCTCCCTTGCAGCTGGGGACAATTTTAGTCACCACAAGCTCTTGAAAAATAACAGCCTATGCACTTCTCTCAGAACTGGTGCTGTGTTTTTCTCTGATACAGACATATACTGAGGTTGGGGAAGGAAACATTTATCACCTCATCCATGGTGGAGCCAGGCTACAAGCAGGCACACATTATCCAAAGCAATTCATTAAATGATCCTGCCACTGACTGAGCTCTCAGATAGTTCCTCTCTTCATCATACATGAGAAGTGGAGTTTTTCTGACTTATTAGCAGAGGCACATTAAACTTATTGGTTGCTAAGGTGTGTTTCCAGACAAAGGCCAAGGCCAACATGGGCCCCAGTTGCATACAAACTGTCCACCACTTCCTCTCAGAGCTCAGTCATAATTCATAATCTCATAAGGATGGACCAAGGCTGACATACCCTAGCTTCAAAGAAAACAAACCAAAAACGCTTCAGGGCTGCCAGTTCCACTAGCATAAAATCAAGAATTGCTGGACAAAACTAGTGACTTCCACACCTGCAAAATTCAGGCTATCTAATTAAGAATTCTGTAATTTCAGTTGTATTGTTCCAGCCATATCATGGAGAAAAGTCTGAATTAATATATTTCTTTGTTGGAGAAATAGAGGAAACAGTCATTTACCTATCACATAAGAATATAGTGAAGAAATATTGCATAATATCTCTCTCCCAGGTCATAAATCATCACACACGTACCTAGGAGTATTTTTAATAAAAAAAATCTCATCATGCAATCTGTCTTCTACATATACAGTAATGGCAATTTCCATAGATACGATAAAATTATCTGCTACAATCTTTTAAGAAACATGTTTCACTGGAGGTCCAATGTACAAATACCTTTTAATGGAAAAAGAAAACAAAACACCAAACCTATTTTGAAACTATTTCAGTTTTGATCATGAGAATTGCTGGATCAGTCCTGTGCCCAGATACTGGTAAGCAAATGGCAAATTGACTTCATTGACTTCAGTGGGAGAACAATAGGCCCTAGAGGCAATGCATTTTAAGTTACTGATATTCACAGGAATTTCCCTGCAAGCACAAATGTCATACAGTAACCACTGGGCAAGAATAAAATAGTGACATTATTACTAGTGCAGAATAACGGCTCGTGACCCTTGCACTGTGCCCTATAGTGCAAATATCACTACATTTATTAGGATATTTATTTTCCTTTGTGTCTGAGGGTATGGATCACAGCAGGCAATATTTTTATTTCTACAATGACCTTTGCAAAGCTTTCACAGCTAGATTATGTTATGGTAATGGTACAACCCAAAGGTCATGAAACATTATTCTGCCCTAATAACTATTAGGAATGGGATGGGATTTAGAGAAGGTATCTGTCCCTTGGGCCAGTTTTCCACCTCTGGAGACCTGGGTTCAACATTGGCCACACCAGTAAAACACTGGAGGCTGAGAGTCATCACTAACATTTCACCAGTTAACTGAAGGCTATGTTTTCTGACTTGGTGAAGTTCACTCTCTCTTTAGCTACTACTGACTCATCCACATAATAATGTTAATACTGGAGGGAGTGAGAGCCAATTTCAAATGCAGAGGAAAATGTTGCCACCCTCTAATAACAGACAACATGAAGCCACAAAACCAGCTTAAAGGTAAGGAGAAGGCATTATCCTGGATAACACTGACAAAAAAACCTTCTAACTCAGCAGTGCACAGCTTGTTGGCAGCAGGCTATGCTTGTGCTGTGATTGTCAAAATATTAGATTATGATGACAACATATTGTGCTAGTCCCTACTTTTCAAATTGACACAGATCGAGGATAGTGGATGAAAAGCATAGCAAAAAAAAAAAAAAAAAAAAGAAGAAGTTTTAAGAGCTTTTAGTGTGAATTTGCATAGCAGATAGGAAAGTGAACAGCAACACCAGCTAATGGGTACAAATGCCTGCAAAATATGTGTATTTATATCAAAATGTCATTTAGGGACACAGCATGCAAAGTGACAATGGAAAAAAATAAGTAAAATCCAGGGCTCAAAATCATATGGAAGACAAAAAAAAGCAGCAATGAGACACTAAGGAAGCAGAAGCTAGTGCATCCACTGAGGAGTTGAAATTGTCCTGTTGATTCACACACAAGCAACACAAGGTGAAGTAGTTGCAGCAGAAAGAACAAGATTCCTACGGATGACACACGAATTAGAAAACCATTCACCTCCTTTGCTTCAGAACACCCTGTTCTGGCACTGCCACAACATGTCACTTTGAAACCAAAATGGCATTGAGAAGAATTACACAAACATGGGCATGTGGTTAACCCTGCTGGGGCTTGTTGCTGTGATGTAACCACCTGATTTTTTTCCTTGGTGTTTTGCATGCCAGGATTATACAATTATTTTTTTTTTTACAATTTTTAGCCTCTGGGCCTTAATTATATTTGTGTTTTGCTGGTACAACAACATTTTCTGCTGTATAACTGTAACAGAACACCACCATGCCATGTCTGGGCAACAGTAAGTGCATTGAATAGTTGACTATTGAAAACATCTTAAATATTCCTACTGTGATAGAAACAGGGAAGAATTACACTGAGAGAAATGAACCACTGGCAATTTCACAACAGTTTTAGAGAACAAGAGGAATGCATTTGGGGACTAGATTTTTAGCAAGGTTACCAGTAGGATTCCATTTAGTTTTTTTTTTTTCATTTTGTTCTTAAAAAAACCCCAAAAGTCAAAGAGAAAAAAACTGATATAATTTTTCAGGGAAAATTACCACAGAATAATACTTTTCTGGTTTTTTTTTCCTCTTTTTTTTCCCCCTCCTGAAAAGGATTGGACATGCCTGGTGAATGTCACATTGGATTAACTCAAGCGAGCAAACAGGTTTTGTAGCACAAACCTGCCCTCTGCTGGAAATACAAGAAAATGGTAAATACAAATAAGAATCCCAAGATATTTCCAAAAGGACGTTTTTTATCTTTTTGTACACACACAGCACTTGTTCACATTACATATTATCTTTCTTGGAGTGAAAATGAACTGATTTTTCAAACTCTTAATAATCCAATATATTCAATGCTAAAAAACAACACCTCATCTACCAAGAGAACATTACTAATCCTGTATAAACCAAACTTTATGAAGGAAGGCAAATGCTGGTACAGTGAAGAGGAAGCACTGACATGATACAATATGCATATCTTCCTTTCCTCCTGAAACTCACCACTAAAAGACACATCTGCATCTCACCTCTGGGAATGGTAAATCTTCTTCTAATATTGTCACTCTCTACAAACTGTGAAAATCACATCTTTCATTGCTTGTCTTGTCCCATTCCTGTATATTACCAATTATTTTTTGCCTTAAAAAAAGCAAAAAACCTGCTACAGCCTGCTCCAGGATATATTCTGTATTCCCATACACAAAGATCAATGCATATTAAATAAACTCTTAAGTCCGTTTGGTCAGATACAAACACATCACTTTTCATTTAAATAGAATAACCTTGTTAAAACTCAGCCTGTTTGCAAATAAAGGTCCAGCCAGTCCAAATGAATGAGAGTGAGCAATCTTTCCTCCTGCAAAGTTGCAGGTGCAGAGTATTTGTAAATACATGGTTTGTAGGTATCATTCACTTCTTGCAAAAGAAAAGCCCTATCTCTTCCAGCAGCCACACACTCTGGACTGAAAGCTAGCCTGTGCCTCACTCTTAAATCCTCCAGCTCATTATCCCCAGGTATTGCAGATTATCCAACCTGAGCACACTGCCAAAAGGAAACTATTAATTGCCAGAACTCAGAAAACCACTTGTGCCAAGAGATGAACTTCAGGACCACTTCCATTATAGCTTCTGCTTTTTTGTGGACTTTGTGCCAGTAAATTACTGTGCACAGGTGCTCCTGCACCAACACAGGGTTATGTGAAAGACTGTAGCCACTATCACTGCATATGTCCCAAGACTTGCAAAACTGTTCATCCCTGTTTGAGGATGACTTTCCTTTAGATGTGATCCCCCATCTTGGTACTCCAGTGGGATAGGTGGGGCTTGAAATATCAGTGGATCTAAGGTGATCAAACATGATTTTAGCCACTTTGGCAGTTTCAGAGTGTGTCTGTATTCAGATTCTGCAACTTTCTGGGGACTGAGAGCTCACCTCCCTGAGCAGTACCTACTGCTGTGCCATTATTCAGCCATGCTTTTACATCACCTGGCAGGAGTCTTCTTCACAGGAAAAGGTGTCCACTCACTCACTGCCAGGGCTGGGCTCCTCCAGAGCTGACTAAGAGCTGTGCTCACACAGACCTGCAAGGTGCTCAGAGAGACTGCTTAGTCTGTGGCATCCCTGGCAGGGAAGTGAGAAATCATTGGCCAAAACCATCAGATTTTGTGTGGTTTTTTATTCTTGTGTAGGACAGGAGCTGTGGGATTCTGTGGTGCTCCTTCCTGTTCCAGCTGTAGCCAGCATCTATCCTGAGAAACAAAATGGACAACCTGGCTGACCACTTGGTTTCTGTGAAAGGCAAAGGATGTTGCAATTAACTGTGCTCTGATTTCAACCAGAAATCCATATGTCCATGTAGACACTGATGATCCTGCATCTGAAACCTGAAAATTTCTCAGCAATGTTAAAGTTTGACCTGCCAAATGGCAAATACATTAGACATGCTGAAACTTCTGGAAAACCCTTATAAGTAAGCTTACAGCCACATTCTTGGAAGAAAAAACTGCAACTCGAAATAGTTGAAAATACCTTATTCATGTAAAAAAAAAAAAAAAAAAAAAAGTATGTATGTATTGCAGAGTTGAATCTCCAAGTTAGGCACTCTGTTGGAAGAAGGAGTTTCAGTCTAAGCAGTATTCCAGGAGAATCAGACCTCAAGTCACCCCTTACACCTTTGCACTGCACAAATAAGTCTGGTCTTCAGGACCACCCTCAGCAGGCAGAGGCTTTGCCAGTATCTTGTGTCTATATAGTCAGGGAAGGTGGAAAAATACAATTCAGTAAGTATGGAACAGAACAAATATATTCTTACATTTTCATGTTGCTGAGCAGCACTGGCATTTAATTAATAGGATGCCAGGTTGAAGGTAATTTTGTGATATCAAAGATAAATATTAACTGAGTTCATGTATTGCATTTGAGTAATAAGCAAAGCCTATCTTTATTAAACCAAAGTAAAGCAGTGAATTAACTGGTTTTATGGCATGCTCACTTCTTTTCTGTGACAGAGTCCTAACCTACAAGAATTTCATGTGCTTCAGTAAGTGAGAAGACATGGCATTTCCAGCCAAATCTCTCATTACTCACCTTAAGGGCTGTGGTGGTACCTGCAGGTGCAATCATAGTGCCCAGGGAGGGTGGACTGGAAAGCACGATGGGACACAACAGTAGGACTGGAAGAGAGGATGAGAACATTTTAGTAGCTGTATTCTGCTCCCAGCTATTTTCATACAGATGCTCTGCCACTCTGCACATTTATTTTCCAGTCAGGATGACATCCTTCCCCTCTTTCCCATTTCTCTGTTGATTTCTTCCCATATTTCTTCCCAGATTTGTCTAGTCCAATGGCCTTCATTGAAGAACAAGGTTTAAATTTTTCATTTTTTTAGTGCTAAGATTCTTGCTTACACAGTTCAGGTCTTGGTACTGCAATGATAATTTTCTTCCTTAGCTGTCACTTACACTCCCTACAGTTTTGTCATGAATTATACCCCCAAAAGTATAGCTGTATTTTTAGAATGACATTTAGAATAAGCATTTTATTAAATGAGTGGGACACACCTCCAAGTTTTCCATGTCACAGTTGAACTTATTTGCATAGGCAGGTACTTTTCTTGCCTTGTAATCTTGAAACACTGCAGTCACAACAGATTTTTGCTTTGCCGTTTCCAAACGATAATGTGTCAAAACCCTCCTGGGTCTGTCCTGCTCACTTTGTTCTGATCACTGTGCCCTTTCTTCCCTTAAGTTTTCTTCTTTTTTCAAATCAAAACATGTTAATTCAATCTCCCTAATTTCAGAGGTAGATGAAGTGCAGCTGACAAGTTTGAGACAGAGAAAAGAGAAAATCAGGTTTGGTCATTTGTTTTTTGCTACAAAGCTGAAGTTCCTCAGCACTTCTAAGGCCCAGCCTGTGAATGTGGAGATAGCATCTAGCATATCTGAGAGCTCCTCTCCATAACAAGTTCTGCAGGCATTACCTCAACAGAAAGAGTAAATGTTCGTTTTCCAACTGATGCCAAAATATTAGCAGAATACAAAGCACATTTGAAGCTGTAAAAGCCCAAGGGCTGACCTTATATTTGCATTGTACCATATAACCAAATAAATTGCTGGACAAAATGCAGCTGCAAAAGGTCAAAGCCAGAAGAAGATTTTGTGCTCACTTTCCTTCCTTCTCTGGCAGCCAGGAGCTGAGGAGAGACCTCTGGAATCAGCAGCTTCTCTCCAGTGCTCAGTTCACAAGAGGGCACTGTAGCCACACACATCAGGGCACGGGTCCTCAGCCCAGCAACTTGCTCATCTGAACAGAACCAGTCTTCAAACCACGCTTCCCTGAGTGAAAAGCCCCCATCTCCTCTCACCTAGATGGCAGCAGCCACAACACTGTGTGCTCAGGTGCTGCACTGGTACACCTTGCACAGACAGGGAGAATGAATCACTCTGGGGTAAAATATACCCTGCAGAGTTTACTCCAGCTCCAGGTTTGAATAAAAATTCAGCTATGGTTTACCTGCATCCCCAGGGATTTGACACCAGGGAATATATCAAAAGCTTCTTTAAAAAGAATTATAAATCCCAGTTGATGTTATTGAAGAAAACAATCTTCTGTGCTTGTTATAATGTGAGTATTTAGATAATATTGGCAAACAGAAACCTAGATATTCATTCACAGGACAACCTAAAAAGAGCTCTTGGCAGATTCAGGTGAAGGGTAGTAAAAACTTATTAGTTTGTCTGCACATTTGTAAATACTCAGGCCTGTTTATGCTTCCAAATAAATGTTCTGTCTTCAGGATTAGAGTATGCAGAGTTTCCACTAATTCAGATACAAATAATAAGCACAATATACCCCTAAATATCAACCTACCACTAACATAAGATACCTGTCAGAGTTAGGTAGTTCTAGGCTCCCCACTTAATAGATTCAGTTACATTCATAATAATGAATAATAAATAGCAAAAGGGTGAAATACTTATGCCCTATATCAGTACCTCAATGAAACCAATGTTTGTAGCTCTAGAGACAAAATAAGAGAAGTCTGTCACATGGAATTGAATTTATGTTTTGATTTGACTCAAGCACTGGGTGGACATGTAGGTTATTTAGGGGAAAAAAAGTTTAGGATGGGAAAAATTAGAAGATTAAAATAATATCTAAAATCAACAACAAAGGGGGCCATTCCTGGTAAAACCAAGAGTAAGAGCATAAGCAAATCCCACTTGTGCTTTTATAGTGCTTTTCATTTGGCACTGACGATTAACAGAAGTGGTTTGAAAAGAATAAATCTCAGCAATGTGGGTTGAGATTTCCAGTGGGGAAATCTGTAACAAAACTATTGCAATGCAAGGCTGCAGAATTTAAGGGGTTCCTATGGGGAATCAGGATTAAACCACATCAAGGAAGTGTTAAGCATGATAGCCCAGAAAGAGCTCAGGAAACCCTTAAAGCTGGTGGCTGGAAGATCTCAGGAGAGCTATCAACCAGTGAGTCTCTTACTCTTACACTGTGTTAGCTGCTCTAGGGACAATTTGCTGCTCCAGGCAGACTCTTGGCCTGATAACACACAACCTCTATATTCCAGTTCCCCACTCTGGCACCCAGGAGCCCCTGACCATGCTGATCCTGAGACATGACCCAGCAAACCACATCAGGCCTCCAGCCGAGGTCCCTGCACCTTCGTCAAAGCACAAAACTTCCAAGTACTTTCCTGCTCTTAACACCTTTCTTGTATCTCCTTTTCATTCTCTGCCCCACTTTTTCCAACCCTACATTACTGAAAAACCCCACAGCTCACCAGCCTGTCTTAGGTAAGGCTTCTCTATTCTGTCTTATCCCAGTAGACTCAGATTAAAATGTCAGCTAAAAACCTGACTTCAGCCGCTGATATCCATTATATTTCGCCAGGTCTCAGAACATCTAATAAATTCTTATGTTGAATTTATTAGCAAGATAATGAGAAATCCACCTAGACTTACAAGTCATAGCCTCTTTCTTTCCTGTTCTTTCTTCTTTATTTTTACACTGTCTTCTGCCGTTGCTGTGAAGCAGAGCTGGACAACAAAAAGCACAGTGAGTGCTCAGCGCACTTTACCTAATAAGACACGTGATGCCATCTTTATGCCATATAAAAACCAACCAAAAACCTCAACCACAAAGCTGATTTTGAAATAGAATTGCAGATTTTTAAAAATTTAAATCCTCTCTGTAGCTAAGAAAAGGGAAGTAGGGGATATTGGTACAAACTTTCTTGATACTACAAGCATTTAGCTCTCTCCATATCTTCAGGAGATTCAAAGTGTTCATTATTTGCCACAGTGTTTCATAGATCAATATCTCTGTTCCTAAAATGTCAGATAATGGTTACTTTCTGCATGGTGACTGTGCCACATAAGCATCATGGGCTCTCACAACCTTTTATCCCAATTTAAAAAGAAGGAAAAAAAACTAGCATAAAACCAACAATCACAGCAGATTACATGGAATCAGATGAGAATTTTTTTTTAATTCTCACCAAAGGCACAGCCAAAACCTGTATCTGGTGATACCCCCCAAGATTTCCTAGAATTTATCTCCCATCTTTCTTGTGCCCAGACACAGCCATCAATTTCTCCTATGTCCACCAAAGATGACCTTTTGTGAATGGAAAAGTACTTTGCTGCACTCAGTGCTAGCATTAAAGAACAGAAGACTTCCCTATCTAGGAACTACTGCAAAAATGCATGTAAGTCTTGAAGAGCTGTTTGTGTATAGCCAGTTCTAACATTTGCTATTTACAAAGACAAAACAACTCTAGTAAATTAATTCTACCAAGATCCTCTGCACTAACCACAGGAGCACTACAGGTGCATTTGTAAAGCCAAAGGGCAGAACACTAAAACAGAATAATCCCTTGTGACATACAAAAGCAGTGTCTGATTTGCTTCTGTCATCCAAAGACATTTGCTTGTAGCCGTGCACTACCTAAATCTAAGGTGTTAATGTACTAGCCTGACTTCAGAAATCTCAGGAGTTGCTCACCCCAGGCAAAAGATATGCATCTTTTTGGGGGGCCTACTATGCAATATAACACATGAAAGCTCTATTTCTAAGAGGAATAAGGCAGCACCTTACCTAACAGCTAAAGGAACAGATTTTTTTTTTCTCCTTTCTAGGCTAATTCTTCTCCTATTAGATTTGTAGGAAAAATAACCATGTTGTTCTTCCACCAGCCATCTCCCACACCTAAAGAAAACATGCCAGAATGAAAATCCCAAATCCCTTCAAACCAACAAATCTCAGAGTCAATGCAGCACTGGACCATACCTCCCTGTTCAAATTCATTTTAAAGACCTACAATTCTGTGTTACTAACCTAGAGTCAAATTCAACATGTTCTACTCATATTAACTTCAATAGTGATGTCCAAATAAATAGCATGCAGTGAGACATCCTCTACTCGTAAGTCCTCCTTATCAATGTACAGATGATCATATGTAGGCTTTTGTGACCCTGTCTCTCTTAGCTAGTCTGAAAGCAAAGACTTTGGAAAGTCTCTGATTCCAGCCAACAATTCCAGAAACATTCCTACTTCTCCAGGAAAAGTTTCCCTACTTGTATCCTACTTTCTCTTTCTCCTAACCATAGTCCTTTGCCTTTTCAAAGCAGCACGTGGCAGACTGCACACTAGATTATGTATGTACACCCTTTGCACATTTAGAAGCATGCTAGATGGTCCACAGCCATAAAAATATACCCTGTTTGCTGTGACAAGGCTTACATTTGCAGTCAGAAATGCTGAAGAGTTGCAAGCCCAGCAAACAGGTCTGTAACTTGTATGAGTTTCTCCATAGAAGCTGGAAACAGAGACTATTATGTTTATGGAAGACAAGGCTGACACCTGGAACCTTCCTCCACTCTGGGGAGGCCTTTCCTCCTAGGGCTGTCCTGTTTTCACTGACACAGTAATTCTTACAGTTTAGGAACACCTCCACAATTCAGAGGTTGCTAACAATACATTACAGAGGAGAACTTAAAACAAGGCAAGTTAGGACATCTTCAGCAGTGAGAAACACCAAGCACAGGTGCAGTGGCTCCTGATGGATCTGGAAGCATCCAACTCATGTGCTATGATCCACAGAAAAAACAACAGACCATCAGGACTGTACAAGAAACAAACAGGGAATTTCTCATTTGAAATGGAAGTCATCAAAAGTGTCAGAATATTACATGGAAAGCAGGCACAGGAACCATTTGAGCCAGCTCCTACCGATCCATTTCAGTGAAAGTGGTGTTTTCAGTACAGGTAATACAATAAATACACTTATTTACCTGACAGATTGGCACCTCTCATTAGAATTTTGACTCTTTTCAGCGATTTAAAGAATTGGTTCAGTAAGAGATTTTCTTGATATTAATTTTCTGATATTTTATCATAATACAACTGATGGTGAGCCTGTAATAATTTCTGGCATTCTGTGAGTTTTCCATGCAGTTGCATAATAGAAACTGAAGGTGTGTCTTGCTTATTAATAATAATAATAATAATAATAGTAGCATTTAAAATTCATACTGCATCAAACATATTTACATCAATGATAATTCTGTGACTGAGGGTTAAGCATGAGTTCCTAGCAGTTACCAACACTTCTCCTTTGAAACTGAAACACAGTGTTTACAGACATAATTCCATAAGATGGTAACTCTGGTTGTAGGGCTCTTAATATCAGATTTTAAAAAGTGAGAGAATCACATGACATAAATCACTACGTTTTAACGAAATAATTTTACTTGATGAAAACTCTTCAGCTAAGTCTTGAAAGGTAGACAAGAATCCTGCAGGGCAGTTGGAAAAAGCCTCTAAGATCATGAAGTCCAAGCCATTAACCATGCACCATTGTCATGTCCACCAGTAAATAATATCCCCAAGTGCCATGTCTATGCATTTGCTGAACACCTGCAGGGACAGTGATTCCACCACTTTCCCTGGGCAGCCTGTTCCAATGCCTGAGCACCCAGCAAAGATATTTTTTCCTAATATCTAATCTAAATTTCCTCTGGTGCAACTTGAAGTAGTTTCATCTTGTCCTATTGCCCATTATGTGGGACAAGAGACTGACCCCACACCTGGCCACAATCTCCTTTCAGGCAGTTGTTGAGAACAATAAGGTTTCCCTGAGCCTCCTTTTCTCAAGGCTGAACAGCCCCACCTCCCTCAGCTGCCCCTCATAAGGCTTGTGCTCCAGGCCCTTCACCAGCTTTGTTGTCCTTTTTTGGACACACTCCAGCTCCATTCTTTCAGCAGGCTTTGTCTGATACTTATCACATCTTCACCCTGGATCTGCAGCTGACCTTCCTCCTCAGCTCAGATTTTCATTCTGTACCTTCCTCTTTGCTCAACACTGCATGCCTGGCATGCCCTTCAATGCTGATCCAGGTCTCCAAGTTTTCTCTTTCCCTTGTACACCCACCAGAGTCAGCTACTGAGCCACTCCATCACCTTCCAGCCTGCTGATCCAGGCTCTCTCCTTGTGCAGGCTGCTGCTGAGCAGGGGGAGCTGGTCCCCACAGCAGTCAGCAGGAGCACCCTGACACTGGCACAGCAATCCAGAGAGCATCCCTGCAGAACCCTCCTGCCAGGCCCTGGGAGCACTTTTTCCCTCTGCCACTGCCTCCAGAAAGCAAGTTCCCAGCACAGGAACTGGAGGTGATGCAGTGCCAAAGCTGGACACCTCAGGCAGCCTCCCTGAAGGCTCAGAGCAGGAACAAACTCAAGGGATGCTGGAGAACCCAGCTCCACTCTGCAGCCAAACCAGTGCAATGAGAAACTAAAACTTGAGTGCTTCCATTTACTTGATGAAAGAGACAAGAAAAGGCACTGCTGAAAGAGGGCACTCAGGGACAGACAGAGTGAGAAAAAGGCAGCTCTGAAAAACAGCACTCATCCCTAAGGATCTGAAATCCCAGGAACCATGGCAAAAAATACCAGAGGAACCTAAAGAAAGTACCTGCAGTCTGAAAACTGATGTAAAAAGGAGAGTGCTGGTGGTATCCCACAAGGACTATGAGATCACAGTGGGATAACTCTCATGTCTGGATTGTTGCTAAGGATGAATATAAACTCTTGAGAAAACAACACACTGGGAAGATGAGGAATGTGGATGACTTAGAGCCCATGCAAAGGGCTGGCTGCAAGACACACTGCTTTGCTTTGAACAAGTGACAAGTGAGTCCACACATGGGTGAGGATCAGAGAACAGTCCAACACTGATAATTTTGTCCTAGGGGCCTGCTATAGACCTCCTGATCAGGAGGGGAAGGAGGAGAAGCCTTTGTTTGAAAGCTGAAGGAAGCTCCATGAGCTGGTACTCCAGAGCTCTGGTCCCCTCTAGTACTCAGGATGAGAACCACCCTGATATCTGCAGATAGGATAATGCATCTGGGCAGAGACAATCCACATCTCCACTCTGTGTTGATGGTAATTTCTTTATGCACATGACTTCTTCTGAGATGAGTCTTCTGGACTTCTTACAATGGGATGTAAAGGGCAGCTGTAAGATTGTGGTAAAAGCTCTGAGAAGTGAGAAAGACAAATAGTAGAGTTACAAACTGACTCTTCAGAGCAGAATTCAGCTTACTTCAGAGTTGCTCTTGGTTAGGATCCCATGGAAGACTGCTGAGGAAGGGAAAGAAAAGCCTGTGAGAGCTGGACACAAAGAACAATCACCTCAAAGCATGACTGCCCATTCCAGCATGCAGGAAGTCAAACAGGCATGGTGGAAGGCCAGCAGAGATGAACAGAGAGCACCTTACTCCTGAGTTCAAACACTAGAATGAAGTATGTGTGTCATTCCTGAATCAACAGCCCTGCAAGACCAAGTCAAGAACCAAGGATCTTTACTGCTTTTTGGTTTTTTAAGACTGAAGAATTACAGCCCCATGTTCCTGAGGGCATCCACCATCTTTTTGAAATGAGACAAAGATTTGTGGAAGCCACTTAAACTAGGTGTGCCTGGACAATGGCCACCACACAATTGTGCACTCATCTCTTTCTCTCCTCACTTACTGTTGGCAGGAATGTCCAAGTGCTGTCAGATGACAGCAAACATGATGCTGACTATGCAGCACAATATGGACCATGTCTTAATCATCCAGTCCCTAACTATGAACTTCCAGTTTTTCAAATTAGGACAGCCTGCTACTCATACACTGGATTTTAGTTTTCTCCAATTGTAGCTTCCTCACAAAGAAAAAGGAAACATTTTCCTCTTCCAGAGCCTGATGTAAAATTGTTAATGCAGTGTGTATCTCCTTGTTCACAAATTAGCCCCAGGAAACCTATCCCAACAGGAATGTCATTAATTGCAGTTAATTAATGCACCAGCCTGCACAAGAGAAGTCACACACTCAAGCAATATTTGCATTACTGTGCCCCCTGTCAACTCTTCCTCTCTGATCCCCACATTTCCTACAGCCATGGCACCATGAGGGACTTCGCAATTCTTTCCTAGGGACTTCGGTTTTTGTGGACACTCAAAAGGAATGGAAAGGCATTAAACATTTATCCCAACAGCCTGGGAAAACACCATTTAATCTGGAGGAGAAAATTTTGTCTTTTTGAGTGATAAATCTGCAATTTCACAATTCACAGTATCACAAAATTGGCAAACATAAGGCTACACCAAAACCAAATCCTGCCCTCTCCTCTGCAGTGCCTCTGCTCTTGTTTGGGCTTTAGTTGAGCCGACTCAACGTGAGAACCCAACAGAATGCAACTGTCCTTTTCTCCTGGATGTGTTTTCTGCCAAGTCTCTAAAATGAACTGACTCGTAGAGAAATTGGATGAACCCCACAGCCGGTGCAAGGTAAGAAGTGCAAGCCAAGCCTACAAAAGAAAGACTATAGAGAGAGAGAAGTTCTCATTCTCAGAGTAATGGAACCATAAATGAGCTCAATCCCCCTCCCACAGATTCACTCTTCATCTTCAGTAAAGGAATGCCATTAGAGAGCTTTTAGTTTTAATGCCATGCTTGAGATCTTTGGCCTATGAGCCTCTGCAGCTGTTATGATAGAGGACATTGGAAGACAAAAGAGGCTTAATCTACTTGATGTCCATCAGGATTTTTTCTAGGTGTGGTTATGGTCAATCTTTAAACTTTTCTATAGAGAGTTTTTCACTCTATATGTCATTGATCTTTAAACAGGATGAGCCATTAGCACCTCTCAGCAGAACAATATGAAATATCAGCGTGGAGAACGACGCAGATCAAGCATGATGGATGTGAATAGGGTGGAGGAACACAATTTGTTGTCTCCCGCTGCTTTTCTCTCCCTGCAACTCCTGATTTGGAGAACATCCCAACAAAAAGAAAATGGATCTGTGGTTTTGGTTTTGTTCGATTTTAAATCTCCAGTCCTAGAGTAGGCTTTTTTTGTTTTTAATCTCCAGTCCCAAGGTAGGATGAGAAAACATTAAAAGGGCATAGTGTCTCATTTTGTATCCTTCATGCTTCTCTACAGAGACTAAATAAAAGTCAGAGCAGAGGGAGACACCTTAACCATTTGCCAAAACACTAACAATCTAGTCTAGCAGAAGCCAGTCATCATCCCAGAATTCAGAACAATTCTATCAATGGTTGTGGGATCTATTTTTTTAGGTCTGTGGTGAAATACTTCACTATTTTTTTGCTTGTTCATTTCTTGTGTAGTCTACCAGAGCCAAACACACCCCTTGTCCCAAGCCAACTGTGAAATGAAAAGCAGCCTGCCACAGAGCATCTTTCCTGCAGCTCCAGGAGACACTGCCCTGAAACTCCTAATATTTCAACCCATTTCCAGGGGAATGAATGGCATCTCCTCTAAGGTTTCTCACTCAGTGAGAATGTGAGAAACAAGAAACCCACATGTTAATCACAGTTTTTGGGAGCAGCAGCCACATTCTGGCTATACACATGTTCCATTATACCATGCAATGATTAAACTTTTTGTGGTACAGCAAAAACAGGGAGCCCATGTTTCCTGATGCCTATGGGAATGGCTTTCTCTTCCCATGGTTGGAATAAGGAAATTACTAGAAAGACCTGTCCATAGTCAAGGAACCACAAAGTAAATGGTAAAACTAGTGCATGCCCATGGACAGCTGTTTTGGGCTATGAGAGGTGCTCTAAACCCATGTTTCACCATATACCCACAGACACCTAAATGCTGGGATTGTACCATTGTGGCCTCTCCACCCTATCCAAAAGGCTTCTCACCATTTTCCAGACAAGAATGTTTATACCAGCCTGCTTAATTGCTTTTGAAGATCAGTACCTATACTGGCCAAGTCACCATCAAGATATTCACTAGCATGTGCTGTAATTGTGTGGCGAGGAGTGGTATGGAAGGGAAAAAAAAAAAAAATCACAAATTCTGACTCCTGCTTAAAATGCTGAAAGCAGCCACCAGCACCCCTGGCAGGAATATACAAACCTTTCAATCTTACATTCTGCTCCATTTCTTCTTTCTGCTCAGTGCCAGCATGAGCATTTCTTCTGCTGCACCATGAACTGAAGTAGAGAATTGATGTGACTGAAAAATAACCCCTTGCTCTCTACCCTATCCCAACAGCAGACATTTCCAGAGTTTTGTTATGCACATATAATTTAAGCAGATGAAGTAGAGAAATACCTTACATATTTGAATCAGAGATGTACAATGCAGATTTATCTGCTATTCAGGATCATTACTGGCACAAACTTTAGGAACTAAATTTTTCCTCTGAGTAAGACTACTCAAATATCACAGATTTTGTCAAAATTTTTCTTCTGAATCAAAGATACTTCTCCTCCAAACAAGAAATTTACCTGATAGTTCCTCTCAAATAATGCTGCAAAGGAGGTGCAAAGGAGCTGCAATGCAAAGTCAGCAGAGCTGAATTCTGTCTTCACTGAAAGAAGTAACAGAAGAGTTGGGTTAACCATAATCTTGCAATATACAACACAAAGTTAATGGCAAATAAGCTAATCAAGGTATCAGAGGACACCAGGCTACACAAGTGAGGCTTTGTCTGTCCTATCTGCAGCAAGAGATAGGATAAAATTTACCTGCTATTGTAATAGCTCCTGGAAAGTCATCTTTGCATTGACATGTCCTCTGCAGTATCAATTTACCCAGTCTGATTGCTCAAATCATACCTTCATTAGGGCAGGAATAACATGTTTTAATATTTCTACTTGGCATGGGAAGTGAGAAGAGGAAAGTAATAAAAATTCTGTTATTAAGAACTTATTACTAAAGACAAGCCCACTCTAATACATTACCAAACTATTTTGTTTCCTAATAAAGGTTGATTTCTTCCTCAAAGGAAGTTTGCAACTATACCAATTTACTAAAGCAATTTACAAAAACTACATTGCTTTGTAGACAAATGAAATTGTAACTACTCCATGAAGTTTAATGATCAGTGTCCTACCCACACCACAGAAACCTAACCCTGCTCCAAGAAAACCAGGGATCATAACAGAACAGACCCCTTTGCCCTCCTACTGTGTACTGCCATATAAAATCACAGTACAGAGGAAACCTAATGTGAAGTTTAATTCTCAAACCTGCTAAAATGATACTGCTTGATGGGGTACATACTTTAGCAGTGCCTACTTCATCCACAAGAGTCCTTCTACAAACTGCAGAGCTCCCACTTCAGCAGAAGAGAATATGGACTTACATGGAGCTCCTCATACAGATTTCTTAATGGATGTCCCACTCCACACATCCTTTCCTCATTAACAGACATCATGCCCCACAGTAAAAGAACTGATCTTTTTTTTTTTTTTTTTTGGGGGGGGGGGGGTGGTCTTTCTTTTGTGAAGAACAGTGCAGGCAGAAGGAAATCACTTTGCTTTTTGCCTGAGCTTGATGATAGAAAACAAGTGACTTTGAAAAATCTCCAAAAGCACCTGATCAGATTTGGGTCTCAGACACTCAAAGAAGTCCTACAGTGAGAAGATAAAGAATGCAGGCCTCTTTTCAAGCTGCAAACACCACCATTACATTAATTTAGGTGTTCACTACTCTAATTCATTTTAGTGGTATAAGCCAAAATGTGGCATGCTCTAGGAAAACACACCTGCTCAATGTCTTCCCCAAAAGTGAGATGGATGAAGAGCAGTCAGCCAGGGTTTAGTGGTGCTACAGGAACCACATCATCTGAAGCCCTGTCCCATCCACCTTCACCCAGAAGGTCTCCAGATCTTCTTTCGAGGGGCACTGGTCAAAACAGTTGGAAATTAACCCCTTTGCTAATAAACATCAGCAAGAAAACAGTTCCCTGCTGCAGAAGGAAACTAAATAGCACACAGCAGACAGAAAAATCAATTTTGCTCTGCAGTCTGGAGCTGACCTAACAGTCAAATCCTGGGTGGGAGCAGGACTCTTTCTCCAAAAGCAGAGACTTCCTGCATCTGATTAACATTATTCACAGGTGGAAACCCTCTGCAGGCAGGCAGTTTCTCCTGAGACTAAAGTAAGGCCTTTATTTTTACTCACCACGATCAGAATTGCAGACTCTCATCTGCAATTTCCACCCAGCACTCCCTGTGTTTATGCAGTCTTTCAGGGCAGGCAAACCCACAGCACTCCATCACTCCTGTATTTCCCCTTCCTCTCCTGCATTGTATCTGACTGAAATAAAAATGGGAGAGGGGGTGGCAGGTTAGAGGAAAGCCTGCAGAGGATTCCTCCTGCCCAGATTAGGATTTAATTGTATTCCTAGTGAGTCCCTTCTGGTTGCACTCAGTCTTTCAGATGAATGTTTCATCAATATGATTAGGATCACATCCCTCAGTCTCCTCTATTTACACAATCGGTTGTGACAGCTCAGAGTATAGTACTCCCTAAAGGAAATATTAGATACCACCCTATCTTTTTATTCAAATCATAGTTTGCACTCCACACTTTCAGGCTAATGTCATTCTCCCCTGGATTACATATCTGTGATACCCAGAAAGCATTGAAATCCTTCCAAAAAGGATTAGATTAATATTCATATTAACCATACTCATATTGTTATGATCACAGCTATGAAGATCTGGCGAAAAGGATGAGTGGGCTACAGAGCTCAGGGGGCTGGGGAATTGGGCTTGAATGCATAAAAAAATGTAGGGCAGTAACAAAACAATAATAATAAAATAAAAAAAAAAAAAAAAAAATAATAATAATAATAATAATAATAATAATAATGTAATGAAAGTCACCATTTCATGGGGTGGACGGGCATGAGGGAAGTACCGGCAGGCCCCGACTCCCCCGCCTCATTCTCCCCCTCCACTTTCTACCCAGAGCCAAGACCCCACAGTCATCCAGCGCCCATTCGCCCGGCACAGCTGGCCGATATTCCCATTGGGAAAGGGAATTTCTGAAGAGGAATTTCTGAGTGGGCCTATTTCCACTTCGGAGGTCTCCGCCTCAGAGACGACCCTGAGCGGGGGCTGTGAAAATAGCTTTTCCCGGGAAAGGCCCCTCCATTAACGCCGCGCTCCCCTCAGCGAGGAGGAGGTGGGAACAAGCGGGCAGGTGTTTAAAAGGCGGCATTGAGGAAGGTGGGAGCGGAAATTCAGACCGAAAGTAAAACCTCATCCCGTTACTCGAAGAGAAAACACACCGAGAAATATCTGCCCCTTCCTCCCCGGAGCCCCGAGTAGCCGCCCTGAGGAGGAAGGAGCCCTTTCTCCAGAGAGGATCGGGGCGGTGCCGTCGGAAGTTTCGGGGTCGTTTCGTTTTTCCCCCGGGTGTGAAGTGGCGGCGATACGATTTGGGGCGAGCAGCGAGGGATGAAGTTTCGTTGGGAAAAAATTACCAGAGGGTTGTTCTCGACGTGCCAGGTCTGTTATAAACGAAAACAACACCAAAAAGCAGAGTCTTCGGGGAGGAATGGTCTCAATCCATTGGGCGAACCCATCTCCGCTTCGCCTATTGCCCCGCCGGGCGCTTGTGCTGTTTAAAAATCAGGGCTACGCACCCAGAGCGCGGTTCAAGGGCTCAAGGGAGGCAAGATCCCAGGGAGCTGCTAACTCTAGGGTATGGCCCCAGGGTGGGTGTCCCGGCTTCACGGCCGGCGGGGGGAAGGAGCCGAGCCCCAGCCGGGCAGAGCCTTTGCCCCGCCGGCAGCAGCGGAGGTTCGGGTTCCCCTTGCCCTACACCGAAGTTTTCCCTCTTCATCGGGCGGGGCTCGCACTCCACCTCCCGCAGCAGTGGTGCAAACAATTCTTATTTATTTCTTTATTTGGCTCCACACCCGCCGTGCCCGTCCGGCTCACGTTTCAGACCCGCACCCGAAGCGGCGCGGACGGGGCGCGTTCCCGCTCCCAGCGCTCGCTGCCAGGCCGAGCTGCCGCCGCCTTTCCCGGGACACACCCGCCTCCCGTGGGGGCTGCGGAGGAAGGGGCACTCACTCACCCTCGGGGTGTCCCCCTCCCTCCAAAGTCGCCAGAAAAAAAAACCCGCCGAGGCCAGGCAGGGCTCTCCGCCCGCAGCCCGTTGATTGTGGCAGTAAATCACATTACGAAGCAAAGTGCAGGGGTAGTTAACTTTATCTTCTGTTAATGTAAACAAATAAAAAGCATTCAGATCCTTGATCTTTATTTAAATCTGGCGTTGTTTATCAGTGTCATCCTATGAAGATTAATTAGATACCTTTATTCACAATTTGGCGTCTGACACCCCATTTTAGGAATGCATTATAATCACAAGGTGTTAATTGGGGCCAGCCAGGCACTTACGTTTCTATTAAACAGTGTGAGGACTTTTCACAAGTATTAACTTCTCTTTTCGCCGTGCGGTGCAAAAATATACAGCTTTTAATAACGCAGCGCGGCGGAATCGTGCTGTGTAATCGGTGTTGGCAATCGGTGTTGGCGGGGCAGCTGGGGACGGGCGGCGTGCCGCCGCACCCCCGGCTGGGGACGGGGGACAGCCCTTCCCCAGGGGGTGGCCCCACTGGAAAACAAAAAATTAAAAATAAAATTTTAAAAAAGGGAATAATATGCTCAGTCCCTAGATGCTTAGAAATCACCGCAAGTCCCCACTCTGTCCCAGATGGGGTCCTGGGGCACAGGAGGAGCTGACAGGACAGCTGCCACCGCGCAGAGCCGGAGCGCTGATCGGAATCTCCTCGGCCACCCGCCGCGCCCCGCTCCGGAGGAGGGGGAGCCCCTGCCGCTGCCCCCCGACAGCGTTAGCTCCACCGGGGGCAGCCCCGGCATGAGCCCCGGGTTTATTTTGTTTGCAGCCGGGAATCGTTAACAGCTTAATCCCATTACTGCCTGCATATCCTCAGGAAAGGGGTCCCACTGCCGCGGGAGCCGGGATTCAATCGCTCTGCAAGAAGCTTTCCCCTCAGATAAGCGGGCAGGGGAATTTCTTGCCTGGTTCCGGGAAGCGGAGGGGGGGAGAAGGGGGTGTAGGGCGGAGGCAGCCCCGGAGGTGGGGTGTGCTCACAATTCACTGCCGAGCTCGCACAGCCGGGGGATGGAGGGGGAACAGAGGGCACAAGACCGTCTTTTGGAGCGAGCCGGGGACTCCTGGTTTGTACAGATGCACATGAGAACCGTGGCAAAGCAAGAGCCAAGAGACTTTAATTTTTTTTTTTTTTTTTTTTTAAGGAAAAAACCCACCCACAAAAGCATCAGCATTGCAAAAGATGGTTTGACTTTTAGGAGACAACAGACAACTCAACCCCTAGGATTGTGCTCCCTCCTCCCCTTTTGGGACACCCAGCAGAGGCAAAGATGAGGCCAGGCCATACCCTCTTATGCCAGGCACCACCACGTTTATTAAAAATTATTACTATGTACATAGAAAAAAGAAAACGGGAACAGGTTTCTTGGGCGGGGAAAAACTTTGTGGGCCAGTTGCCCTGGGGCTGATCAGTTTAAAACGGCTGAAAGTAGAGGCAAGAACGGGTCAAGTCACATCACTTCCAGTTTCATACAGGGCAGCTAAAAAAGTCACTTTACGTACACATAAATAGAAATCTCCTTTTGCAATGCTTCATATGTAAGTTTGATTAACCAAAAAAATGCCTTTTGAACTTTAAAACACCACCAGATGCCCTTCCAACTGAACAGCTATAGGTCAACTATTTATACATTATTCCACAGTATTCTACAGTGTACCTAGACAAAACACCACTGTACACTTTATTTTTGGCCACCTCAGTAAAGGTTAGGCTTTTGGGATGGAGGCAGGGGTTTCTTTAATGCAAGTTCTAAGCTAAGAAAAGTCAGATTTGGTCATTGGAATCCTGTCGTTGGCAACAAGACCTTCAAGTCAAAATCCTGCCTGGCAAGCAGGCCTTATTTTTGGCATTTTCTGCCAAAAAAAAAAAAAAAAATGCTGTAGCTGAGCAATATTCAACTCAGCCAACTGTTGTGGATGGGTTGAATAAACCAGCTCAGACTAAAGCAGAACACAGCATTTGTGCAGTTCCCTGCAACCCAGTTCCCCTTTATCAAGCAGGGAAAAAAATTAAATTTGGGATCCCAACCCCTCTTACCTTGCTCAGGAGTGCATAGATTTGATCAGGCCTCTGAGCCAACCCAAACTGTACACTTCAGTGTCTCCAATAAATATGCCACATACTTATGACACTAGAATCCTCCTTACAGTCCCCCTCCTTCTAAACAAGGGGAAGAATTCTCCCATGGTTTGCTCTTTCCCTACTTTGTTACCTGCAACAGTCAAAAAAGCTTTGGCACCTTTTCTTTAGAATTGCACACAACAACTCAAGGTGGAAGGCAAGAGTCTTTTTGGCAATTGTAATGCAAAAAAAACCCAAGGCCACCCTGAAAAAAAAAAAAATCTCAGCCAATTGGAATAAAAAAGATGCTTTAAGAACTAGCATAGAATGCATAGTAGCCCATGCCTTTTGAAGTGTCTTTGCTATAGTCCTCAGCATTAATGTCCTCACATTTCATTGTCGGGGAATTTTCGTTGCTGGAAGTGCTAGGGGAAAGCCGTCTTCTCTTACAAGCACCTGTGTAGACCCCAGAATCATTTGAATCTAGAGACTTGATAGAGGGTGGAGTCTCTATCCAGGACGAGCCCATTTCTTCTTTCACCTTGTCCTTGGAAAGCTGGTCTTCAGTGAATCCCGGAGGACTTGTTCTCGAGGTCCAAGTTAGTCCTGTGGGCATTTTTCTCTGGTAAGAGCCCCTGCTCCCCCAGCCTGCCATGGATGGAAATGTCGGGTCGGGGTAGTAGCCCAGAGCGTGGGACGTCTGGAGGGGGAGGGATTTAATGCCGTAAGGGAGCAAGGTGCTGTGAGAATATTCCGTCTCGTACGAGTTCATGTCCAGTTTGTTGGCACTGGGCTGCTGCACGGGCGTCACAAACCAGCGCTGGGGAGAGTTGGCCACCTCCTCGTTCTGCTGCGGGGACAGCAGGCCATTAGTCTGAGGGACGGTTCTCTCCCCGTTGTAAAACCTGGCCGGGGGCAGGTTGTTGACAAACTGCTCCTGGAAGAATGGCTGCACACTGTATCGGGCGCCAGGGACGATCTGGTGGGATCTAGGAGAATCCGTGGGAGATGGAGTTAATCTGTCATTCTCGGAAGCTGTGTACATGCTACAACATAAAAGAGGAATACTGAGTGGTTTTCCTTGCAATTCCAGTATAATAGTTAACACAACACAAAAAAGAACGAAGAAAGAACACGAAGAAACTAGATATTTCTTAATTAGTAACATAGCTACATTTAATTGGATGGCTATTTGTTTTATTCTAAGTAGATGGTTTTCCTAGACCACTGTAAATTTTTTATTACTGCTACAAGCAGCAGAACAAGCAAAGGTAGAGAGCGACTATTAGGCAATTCTTCTGATGGTGATTTTAAAAAGCTGCCTGTTCTGTGGAAACACCCAATATACTGCTTCCAGTAAAATCTGCAGGCCACCTTGGTTCTGCCAGCACAAGTTTCCTACCAAAATTCAAAAGCTAACAGAAAGACAGGTCATCTCGACAGTACAATATTCAGATATTTTAACAATAGCAAAATTGCCAGTGGAAGAAGTACTGGTGCTGAATAACTGAATTAGTATTTAAAGAAAAACCCTTCCACAGACATTCCAGGCCAGAATCATGCCTCCTAAACTGACATATCTGCAAAAGAAGATATAGGTGCACTTACGAGTCATAGTTGTCTCTGAAGCCTTTTGCAAAAGGATTATGGTCAATTTTGAGCTGTGTAATCTAAAAGCGAAAGCAGAATATATTAACATGAGATGCCGAACACACAAGTAAATTTTATTCCTAATTTTATTCTACATCCATACTTACATCAGTGTTTTGATATGCTGTAACTGCTATGAATTGCGTTTCAGGAAAAATAAATGTTTGAGTCTTTGAGGAATCGTTCAGATCTTCAACACCATCTTCTGTCACTTCCACAATGTGAAGCCGGGGCTGGTACTTGTGTAGGGACTGAAGTACTATCATCTAAAAGAAACCATGAAAGAAACAACACCTTTAGACAAACTGCATCTATCATTAAAAGACCTATTTTACAGCATGACATTTTCTTCCTGTAAATTGTAGTCTCTTAGTTTAGAAATTGAACAGTTTTAACTGTTATCAGGAGCTGAGTCACAGCTTGCAGCACACTGTTTCACTAAGAGCTATCAGCTACCCTCCAGCTTTTTGAGCAACTCCAGAGGATCAATTTATTGGCTAAAACAAAAGAAACTCGAACATCATATTCCAACATTTTCAACTATTCATACGACGAAACAAAGAAAACAAGCTCTGTGACCCAGTTCAAGAAAGGAACTATTCACAACCACAGTGATCTAGCGGTTCGATGAAATGCTGTAAAAGCCCCAAAATCCCAAGGGTCCCCCTCTGAGCCGCCAAGAGCCCCTCAAGCCCTCCCCCTCCTTACCTGCGCGTTGTTGTTGTTAGCACCTTTATTGTTTGTGAGCTTCAGCTTCCCGAAAGAAATCTCCTGCCTCATCCAGTGAGCCCCGGTGTTGGGCGACTCAGGGTGTACGTAAACCTTGTTGCCTGAGGGAAACAAGCCAGTGAAACGCGGCCGGGCACGGGGCTTTGTTCCACAGCCCCTCGGCTCCCCGATGGCCACCCTCCCCACAGCCTCGGGGCCGCAAAAGGTGCCGCAAAAAGAGGCGCAAAAAGACCTTAAAAGCTCAGCTCGTCCCTGGGCAAGATGCCGGGTGTGGGGAAGACCCTGGGAGGGGAGAACTGGGTACTCTTTCCGAGAAACCGCCCCACGGGGAAAGGGGGCGAGGAGACCCCTGCACCAACCTTGCATGTTGTTGTCGGCTTTGCCGCAGGTCACCCACTTGCCCCCCTGGAAGCGCCAGTGGTTGGGGTCCGCCAACACCACCTCCACGAAGACGTTGTAGTGGGCCGTGGGGTTGAGGCCGGTGATGTTAAAACTCAGGAAGGGAAACATTCTCCTGGGGGAAGAAGGAAAACCACAAGGCATGCCGAGGCGGGCCGGGGGAGGGGGCGCGGGCTCCGGCGGATGCTGTGGGCGGCCGTGGAGTGCCCCGTCCGTCCCGGCATCAAAGGAGTTTAAGGAAGAAAGCGGCGAGCCCCAGCCAATCCCCGCCTTATCTCCGGGCTGCCATGTGTGGGGAAACTGGGGAGTCGCTTCTCTGGGAAAGCATCCCGGGGCACCACCGACGGAGAGAGCGCGCATCTCCTTCCCGGGGAGCGGGCAAGCGCGGCCCGGCACGGAGGATCCCTGGGGGAGCCACCTCCCCCCCATTCCCGATCACCACACCACTTTCCTCCCTCTCCTGCCCCCACTTACCGGCCCTGCTTTGTGATGATCATCTCCGTCTGATGCCGGTGGAACTTGAGCCAGAGGGGCCGGTTACAGAGGAAAACCTGCGCTCGCATCCCCGGGCCGGCGGCTGGCACCCCCAGCGCCCCGAGCCCGCCGCAGGAGCCCGAGGCCGGCGGGTAAGGGCCGTAGAGGGCTCCGCCGCCCGTCGGCTGCCCGTACTGGTATCCGCCGCCACCTCCGAACTGCGCCCGACCGCCGGGCGGGCACACGGCGCCCGCGAAGCCGCCCGGGGACAGCACGGAGCCGTAGGGGTAGCGCGGCCCGCCGGGCGGCTGGTAGACCGTGCCGTGCTGCGCCGCCGGCGGGTACGGGAACAGGGCGCAGGGCCCGCCCAGGTCGGCGGCGGGCGGCCCGGGGGACTGCAGGTAGTAGCGCTCGGGGCTCAGGCTGTCCATGGAGTACCGGGCGGCGGCGGCCGGGGGCAGCTCCTCGTCCCCGCATGGGGTGGCCTTGCGGCCGTCCGGCTTGGGGGCGGCGAAGGGCGGCTCGACGGCCTCCGCCTCGCCCAGGATGGCGGGGGCCGCTCCAAACTTCTTGGGCATCTTGTCCAGGTCGAGGCGCGGCGGCGATCCCGGACCCGGCGGCCCGCGGGAGCCGCCAGCAGCACCAGTCCCGGCTCCGGCTCCCGCTGCGGCGGCTCCGCTGCGCCCGCCGCCCTCCAGCGGGTAGAACGGGGCGCCCGGCAGTGCCCCCGCCGCCGTCAGCAGCGGCTCACCCAGCTGCATCCTCGATGGGCGGTGCGTTCGGGCTCCACTCAATCCTATCGACCCCGACCTGTGGCCGCGCAGGGTTGCGCTTTGGCGTCGCTCCGCCGAGGCGATTTATACCGGCCGCCGGGGAGGGGCTTGCGCCGGGCTGCCTCATCGTCGCCCTCCACCCCCGCCGGCCCATTGGCTGGGCCGCGTAACACTAATTTAATTAGACAGCTACTAATTGGAACAAGTCACCTGTGACTTTGGTGTGCGCCCCCGTCCCCTTCCATGGCCCCCCCTTCCCGCAGCCGAGGGGCTCTGGCCCGCTCCGTGCGCCCCATGTGGCTCGGACTAAGGGGAGCTCCGCATCACTCCGCCGTGGCTGCGGTGGAGGGGCAGGCATCCCCTCGACCAAAAAAAAAAATAAAAGACCTTTTACTGAGGTCGCACCGTCCTACCGCTCGGGCGCATAAGGAAGGATCCCCGGCGCTGAGCGAGAGATAGGGAGGAAATGCAAAGGTTTGGGTGGGAAAGCCGTCAGCCGTCAGCTAGCGGGGGGGCGGCGATCAACCGGGCCGCTGAGACGGGGCAAGGGACGCGGGCCCCCGCAAACTCCTCGCCGGCCGCCTCGCCGTTCAAACAATTCGGCTTGCGTGTCTCTGCTGAGTCCAACAGCCTCCTTCCTCCCTCTCTGCTCCCTCAGCAGCATCCTTATCATGGGGGTTAACATGTTTCACCTTATCTGTGGGAAGTGGCGGTGCAGTTCTCAATTCCAGTTTTCAGGAACTCGGCAGTCGGTTTCTCAAAACCCGCGTTCCTCCTCAGCATCTCCCACTGGGAAGGCAGATTTTTCATTGAGGCGGGTGCCAGATCTGTTCGGGGCTTTCTCTCAGTGCAAATCCCCGAGCCTTTAGCCCCAAAAGGGTAGGCAACAGCGCTTGGGAAGGGGCAGATGCCCGTGTGATTTTGTGGAGCGGGCAGAGCCGGCGTGAATGATTTGCAGCTACAAATCCGCAGCCCCTCGCCCTCTGCCCGCCACCGGCCATCTCGCAGGGAGCGCTGCGAACACCTGCCTCTACCTCACGGCTGAATTTTAAACCGGACTCGCTGAGCGGCCAGGATTTCGTTGCCTGACAGAAGGATCCGGCCGGGCTGGAGCAGCCCAGCTCTGCCGCCCTCCTCGCCGCAGAGAGCCGGGGCCGAGGCGCTGCCGCAAGCCCGGCCGAGATGCGCATCCTGCGCAAACCGGGCGCCGGCAGGTGCGGGCGGCGGAGCACGCCCGGTGGTGGCCGCCGAGGCCAGGGACGGGCAGGACTCATCCCCCACCCCCGGGGGGAGCCGAGAGACGGGGAAAGGGCCCCTGCTGTGCCCACCTCGGGCTGCGGCCACACGGGTGGGAGCCTGGGCTAGACTGCTCACAGCCGGCAATGAAATACCAGCTCTAGCCACACGTTCTCTCCGGGATGATGTATGCCTCATTTTTTTGCGTGGATCTCGTTCGACCGAATAAGACAACAGCAATGTGTCGGAAAAGTCCGATGCTCCGGTACGAAGCGAACGAGTCGCTGGAGCCGCGAGGTGCGGATAGGAGCAGAGCTCGGCCAAGCTGCCCTGCTTTGAAAGCAAAACAAGCCGAGGAGCGTCCTGCCGGGCGCTGGCGAGGCCGAGCCGCTGCGCCCCTTCCCGCGGCCGGAGAGCTCCGGAGCGGCTCCTCTCGGCGGGGCCGGCCCCAGCAGCCCGCTCCCTCGGGCTCGGCCTCTCCCGGGCCAGGGCAGGGACGGAACGAGATTTTACAAACCACCTAGATGAGATTTTACAAAACCACCCTTAGGTTCTAAGGGAGTTAATTTTACGGACACATAGAATGAAAGGGACACAATATTTCAAACATTCCTTCGAGTGCCGCGTAAAGGCTATTGCGGCTTTTTTCCCTAAAACTCTGGTAGTCTCGCGTTCATCTGGGCAAGGCAGACAAGCTTTCGATGTTGCTTAAGTTTCCTGCAGATTTCACCCGAGAGGGGGGCATAAAACCCGTGGCTGTCCCGGGAAAGGGAGACCCTTCCGTTTTGGTTCAAAATACGCACGGGGTGAAGCTCTCTCAAACGAAGGAATGATTAAAGAATCTTTCTAAGACTTGGGGTTATTTTCAGCTCAGCTCGGGAGAACAGCAGCCTGGCTTCCATCCCTGCCTCGTGCTCCTCAGCTCGCGCAGAGCCGGAGCTCTGGCGGCGGTGGCGGGGGAATCCGCGGTCGGGTCGCTCCCCACGGGAGTCCCGTCGAACCAGACTGCCCGGAGACCTTCGGCGGTGCTGCGAGAGGGAAGGAATCTCGGTAACGCGGGGGCTTCTTCATTCACTCTCTACTCTGAGGGAAGAGCTGTAATTCACCCCCTCCTGCGTCCCGCAAATTAAAGCTACCACAGTCACCGCACCAAATTCGTGGTACCCAGTTTTGTCAGTCCTATCGCCTGCCGATTTCCAACCGTCCCTGGGAATCCAGGGGACAATCGGGGGAATGCCCCCTTCGGCCCACTACAAGTCTTCTCCGTCCGTACTCCCTGCCCCGGAACCCTACGGGCTCTGGCCGGGAACATCCCCGCAGAGAAGTTTGCGGGATGTTTCAGTCCTGTAGGACCGAGAATTTCTGAATAGATCCTTTAGATGTTATCTTAACACTGCAGAAACAGCACAGTCTGGTGAAGCAGAAAGGAGCATGTTGGGTTTGTACATCTATCAAAATAATCTCTAAACCACAATTAAAAACAACAACAACAAAACAAACAAACAAGCAAACAAACAACAACAACAACAAAAAAAAAACCAAGAGAGAAAACATTTTCGAAAGAAGAAAGACTTAGGTCTTACAGATTATCTTGTTTTGTTGGGCTTTATTAAAGTATATTCATGGGGTTTATTCAAATAAGGAGCATCTCTGGCTCTAAAAAAGCTGTTCCAAAAGAGCTGAGCTCTTTTTCTGCAGCCCAAGTGACAGCAGTGGCACACTGGACTGAAATATTTAATATTTTGCTTTTGGGCTGGGATTGAGACCTTTCCTCTTTTGTCAGAGTATTGGAAAACAGCTTCTGCTTCAACAAATTGCTTGGATCACTCTTGTGACTGAAACTGTGCTACTGAAGCACCCTGCTCAGGAGGGCCTAAGAGGAGAAATTGGGAACAATGGAATCTATCAGGCTGCTACACACTTACATATGTGTATATGTGCATATGGAAATCCACATATCACCATTTATAGCCATATATGATCTTTGTCCTTATAAATATGCGTCTGGATACATACAGACTCTCCACTGGATCTATATGGACACTTTTAAAATGTTGGTTATTAGAATGACCTGTCACACTATTCCATTGCCGTATTCTTTTCCTGAAGTTCTGCTGCCACCATGGCAGGATGCACAGGTATTTTCTGAATGCTACATCCACATAGTTTCAGTGAGGTAATTTTTTCTTTGTTTGGTTTTGGTTAGAAACTATCTGTAAGTTTCTGGATATCCTCTTCAATTTGTTAGCATCTGGTTCCCAAAGGGCCTTAACACTTTCACCTTTATGTCCAGTTTGTGCAGAGATTTTGCAGATTTTCTTTCTATTTTTCCAGTAATTCATTCTGTCAGCTTTTTTCCCCCACTTCAACTATACACACTGAGCAAATGAAGGAAGACACTTTTAACTTCCACTCTTTCAATGGCATTTTTAAAATCACTAAATCTGGGATTTTTCAGATGTGGCCAGTCAAATATTAGTGCTTCCTTTTTAAATCCTTGATACCTTTCTTTCATGGCCATTGAGTCCTTCCAGCACTCAGAAAAATCAAGGAGGTGTTAATATGGCTGTGCAAGGCTTAGCATTTCAGCTTGTCACAGAATTAATTTCAGGGGCTGTTTTTATGGAGAAGCCAGCTACACCCTTTCAGTGCCCAGGGACTTTCTTCTGTCACATGAAGTCAATGTCCGTCTCTTTCATGGGAATGTTAGGAGACTGAATTAACTGAAAATGCTCTTTATTTTCTGATGAAAACAACTCCTGCTATAGCTGAAAAAAAACATCAATCCATTTTAGTTTATGCCAAGTGGGATTTTCAGTGTGCAGACATACACAGTGCCAAAGAAACAAGTACAGCTTAAAATCTACTCTGAGGCTCAGAAAACTTGTACCCCAAAGGGTTAAAGAGTAGAGTCAACTCTTGTTGAAATATATGTATATGGACTTTAAACAGTGGAAATCAATAGCCCTACAAAACCAAAGAACTATTATCTTTAATATTGACCAGGAAAGGTGTCACATTAACAGCAATTTTACCCTTTGGTAATGATTCAATTTAGCTGCCACTTTCTTTAAAAAATCAGCATACAGACATATGCATAGACATAAACCCCATAATAAGGGCAGGGCTAATTTAAACAATCAGAAAGTAAAGAATAGTCCTTTACAGTCAAGGTACACAAAAGAGAAAGAACAGGCAGAAGTCAATGAAGCAGGACATGGAAGAAACAACTTAGTATGTGAAAATAAAGTGGTATTCAAAGCAACTTCATTGGTCGCTTCCTTTCCCCTCCTTCAAAGAAAAATAGCACCTAAAAATCATTAGCTGTAATTTCAAATTAAATGGAAATGCAATGGTTAGTACAAAATACTCAAACTCTGATCTTAATTGGTAAAATATGGACAGACAAGGGCAAACATATTCAATACTTGAAGTGAATTTTTGGTAATGGCTGATTTTGCTAGGTAAGACCACACAACAACTTTCTGTTGTTGTGTCTATGGTACCCTATTGGCTAAAGAAAGAAAAAGAAAATGTGTTTGAGAAAGTGTAAGTCTTTGCAAAGTGAATGCCATTGTTGTTTTGACAAATATTTGGGAAATCTATAGTAAGGGAGATGGCAAAAGTATTAAATTGTCATTAGCTTCCAGATGAAGTTCCTTGGTCCAAATGGAACTGTAGAAATGTACTGAAATAAAGAGACTGAAATTAAGATCACAAACACAACCATAGTCATGACCAGCATTTCATATTTTTAACATGGCTCATGGCTTGGGCAGGTTCACACTCTGCTGGGTGAAAAAACATCTGGATGGCCAGGCCCAGAGAGTGGTGGTGGTCTGAGTTACATCCAGTTAGCAGCTGGTCACAAATTATGTTTCCCAGGGATCAGTGTTTGGGCCAGTCCTGTTTAATACCTTTATTGATGATCTGGATGAAAGAATTGAGTGCACCCTCAGCCAGTTCATGGATGACACCAAGTTGGGCAGGAGTATTGATCTGCTTGAAGGCAGAAAAGCTCTGTAGAGGCTGGACAGGCTGGATTGGTGGTCCAAGGCAAACTGTGTGGGGTTCAACAAGGTGAAGTGCTGGGTCCTGCACTGAGGTCACAAGAACCACATTGAACACTGCAGGCTTGGGAAAGAGCAGCTGGAGAGAAGGAAAGCAGTGCAGTGGAAAAGGACCCGAGTGTGCTGGTCAATAGCTGGCTGAATATGAGCCAGCATGTGCCCAGGTGGCCCATGGCATCCTGCCTCTATCAGCAATAATGTGGTCAGCAGGACCAGGACAGTGACTGACCCCCTGTGCTCAGCACTGGTGTGCACATGCCTGTGCTTTGGGCCCTCACTGCAAAAAGGACACAGAGGTGCTGAAGACAGTCCAGAGAAGGGTGACAAAGATGGTGAAGGGCCTGGAGCAAAATTTATATGGAGCAGATGAGGTAGCTGGGATTGTTAACCTGGAGAAAAGGAGGCTCAAAGGGGACAATACTGCTTTCTACAACTACCTGAAAGGAGATTGTATCAAGGTGGGGGTCAGGTTCTCTCAGGTAACAAGCAACAGGATGAGAGGAAATGGAAAAGTTGTGCCAGAGGATGTTTAGTTTGGGTATTAAGAATTATTTAATCACTGGAAGGGTTGTCAAGCATTGGAACAGGCTGCCCAGGGAAGTGGTTGAGTCATCACTCCTGGAGGGGCTTAAACATCTTATAGATGTGGCTCTTGGGAACACAGTTTAGTGATGGACTTGGCAGTGGTGGGTTGGTGGCTGGACTACATTATCTGAGAGGTCTTTTCCAACCTAAACGATTCTATGATTATTTATGCATAGGATCTCCAAACAGCTCCTTGTAAATGCTTGCTTTTTCACCCTTCAATAAATTTAGTAAGGTTTGCCTAGCACCTTTTCCCTGGTTTTAAAGCAACATTGCCTAATCACGCATAGATTTGTTCGCATAACCATCTTGACAGTCACACAATAGAGATGTGAGAACATAACAAGATCCATGTCATGGGTGTGACAGTCACAGATCTGGGCAGTTTGGTCCTATTTGTACTCACAGATCTGTTACAGGCAGTTTTAAAAGCTAATTTTGGCTTGCTACTCCTGCTTTGTATGAGAAATTACTATTAAAAAAGCTTGGATTCAGCAATCACAGTAATTAAAATTAGCAGCTCAAATCCAGTAGAAAGGTGTTCTGCTTTTTTATTTCCTCGCTTTAAAAAGTACAATTTCATCATGTGAAGGCCCTGATAAATTTCATGCTGCTCAGGGCTTATGATGTCAGAGCTATGAAATATTTCCTGCTGATAACATAATAGCTGAGAAATATGAGTTTTGAAAGGTTTGGGGTTTTGTTTGCTCTCTGTGCATTTGGTATGAGGTGTACAGTGGGAAAACAATTAACTCTAGGAGCTGAAAAAGCGAACAGCAGTGCGCTACAGTATAATTGCAGAAACAATGAGGAATTTCACCTGGTATTATTTGTGACAGCAATCAAATACCAAGGCCTAGCAGGGAACCACATATTAAATAACGGTGGTGATGGGCGAGTCCGCTATAAAAATAAGCAGAAAGCAGAACGGGGACGACATATGTACTCTCTGGGAAGGTGAGAAGATAGCTGTAGGGCTCCTCTCCCAGGGAGGGCTGGGGCTTGCTAGCTGCCCGCCCGGTTCCCACCAGCATCCCACTGCTACCGGGGGCGGGATGGAGCCGGCATCTTCCCTTCCAGCCGGTCCGCACCTTTTCTCGGGGCAACCGGGGCGGGAGGGAAGCCCAGCGGAGGAGGGGCCGCCGGGGGACCGTGTCCAGAACGTGCCCCTGCGAGCAGGGGGGGCGGTCCATGGCGGGGCCTGCGGGGCAGCTCCAGCGCCGGGATGCTCCCCGGGCGCTCCCCGGTGCCAGGGCCGGCAGCAGCCGCCGGGACGGGGCGGGGAGAGCCGTGGGTGGCGGGGAGCGGTCCCGGCCGAGAGCTCTGCCCCAGGCCAGCTCCTTACACGCTGCCCCGCAGGCAGTTTCAGGCTGGGGTGCGTGGGTGGGGGGGTGGTGCAGGGGGACGAGGGGACATGCTGGCCTCCGCCTCTGTCCGCGCTCTTTTACCCAGTTTCGAAACATCGCTGCCAAATCTTCCGACCTGCGGAACGACCTGGCACACCTCGCCCCCCGCAGCTGCCGCGGGAAATCCCGGCAGAACCCGCTGTGGCCCCGCGAGTGAGCCCCTCTGGGCAGGCGGCCATGGCATCCCCATCTTCATCCTTATCCCCATCCTCATCCCCATCTCCGTCCCCATCGCCAGCGCGAGATCCGGCGGGCGATCCGGCCGGATTAACGCCGGGCGCTTTGAAATCCGGGTACCGCAGTGATCCCGGGTCGGGGTGCTTAGGGCTCCCTTTTCAGTTGTTAATTCACACTAACTGTTTGTAAGTACTTGAGCTCACAGACCTCTGCGCCTTCAAAACAAGGGCATGCACGCAAATAGCTCCAAAATTACCCATCTGGGTACCGGCAAGACCAAAGGCACAGACGAGCGGAGTCGTTAGAAAATAATTGAAGCAAATGGGCACTTTCTTTGCCACGTGAATTTCAGCTGGGAATCCCGTTGGCAGGAGCGGCAGTTTCAAAGGTGTCCACACCTGCGGAGCCTGCGTCCGCCGGAGCGCGGAGCCCGGGGGGTCGCCGGCCGGGGCGGGGGGTGGGGTTGGTTTTGGCCCCCGCTCTGCTTAAATGGCCCGAAAGGAAAAAAAAAAAAAAAAAAAAAGAAGCCATCAAAACAACTTCCATCAGAAAAACATTAGCTAAGGAGGAAACGGCTGTGGACACCCCGGTGAGATACCTCCTCACTCCGGGCAGGAGGGTTCCCGCCGTTAGTACCAGTCCTGCAGAATTGTCCTCCTCGGTTTTGTTTGTTTAGCAGCTGAGATTCAGAATATACACAACAGAAGGAATTTTCTTCCATTATGAAGAAATAAAAAAGATGTGACCTACATCTTCACCCCCAAGCCCACCCAAAAAACCCCACCCCTCACAACGGAACCACCACAATTTGCTTTTCAGTGACATAAGGACAATGTGAAGTGAGTGATCCCTGCACCACATCTCTCCAAATAAGTTCAGTGTGAAGCATGAGTACTGTGTTTTCTAGCACTGATGACTGTGTTGATTCCTAAGACGTTAGTGAGGGAAAATTTTAGCTTGGAGAATTTGAATTTTACAGATGAATACAGACAAATGAGCAATGTCACAGAAGATCGTTAACCACATCATAAATGCATATTCTTTTTTGGTTGTCTGTTTTTCTGGGGTTTGTTTGTTTGTTTTATTTTTACTATTTTTTTCTTTTTCCACTGTTCACATCTCAGGCAGTTACTGGTTCTCCTGTTGCCCACGGCTATGGATTGAAGGGCAGAAAAAGATGTAATGAATAGGAAAAGGATCTAAATTAAAATACAGCTCCCTTAAAGTACGACCCATTAGAAAGTAGCAAGGGACTTGATGTCAGGAGTCAGACCCTGATGTCCACATGGCGGTGAGGCCTTGGTAAACACAATGTTATCATGGCAACATTTCTGCCTAGTTTACACATTATTCAACCCTACTCAGGCTAAAATCCTACTTTTCAACTTCTTTATATATAGCCTAAGGCGTAAGATTTGACTGTTGGGGAACAACAGGGCAGGTAAAATACAGAGCTCCGGGATAATGATACAAAACAGGGGCCGTACCCTTCCATCCTGCGGCTGTATTCCTGCTGCCTGCAGGATGGATGTCCTCGGTTCCTGAAAGGAATGCCTGCCTCTGCTGCTCCTCCGGATCTCTTCCCAGCCTTTTCTCCTAAATGACACGTGAGAGTGAGTCAGAGACAAGCAGTCGGCCCGTGAGGTATCACAGCAAAGCTAAGGACACGCTTTTCCTTCGGCCCAGGAAGCTACGAGAGCAGGGGCTTTTTACCCGCAGGGCAGATGGTGGCCACCAGCTGAGCGGAGCACGGGCCACTCCTCCTCCAGTCAGCGACCCCTGGGAAAAAAGAGTGGGACGCCACAGGGTCTGTGCTGTGGTAACAGGAGCAGCCACGGACAGTGAGCAGTGACTAGGAAGTGGCAGAGCCGGACCCAGAGGAACTTTGCCGAGCAGGTTAAGCTGTGTTGTGTTTGTTTTTGAGCCATTGGGTGGATTGGGATACTGGTGTGCTCCTGCCAGGCAAGTGCTCTTAGTATCCAGCCTTCACCATTTATTTAATCACTTCTCTACATGGGGTGTAGTAGGGGGGAGGTTCTAAGGGATGGATTTTTAGTGCATTTTCTGTCTCTGAATGCTAACAAATCTGGGGACTATTTGATGAAAGGTGGATATTATCAGACCCCGAGCAAAATAAATGCTGTTTAAAAATCCACATTTGGAAAAAAAAAAAATAAATATCGTGCTGCAAACATGGAAAACCATCCCATCAGGCAGTCATTACACAGGTATCAGAAAAAAAAACCAAAAACAAAATTAAAAAAACCAAGCCAAAAAATCCAAAGCAAAGCAAGCCTGCATTTCCACCTGGTAGCAGAACAGCTCTGGAAGGAATTGTCCATTTTGTTTCACCTTTCTCCTCCCGAGGTTTTGGGTCTTGTCTGTCACGTTTCACCATCGACCAGACCTGACTGAGGAGCTGTGGGGTGGGTGGTGCCACCGAGGGCAGGAGCCGCCTGGGGAGCAGCAGCAGCGCCCGCCGGGGCGACACCAGTGGGCACCACCGTGAGCCGCTGTCCCGGTTCGCTGAGCACTCCGCTGGTCCCTGGGGCTCCCCGATTCCGGAGAAAGTGGCCAATTATTTTTCTGTCTGAGAGAGTCTGTGATGTGGCAGAGAATGACAGCTCCAAGGGAGAAAACACCTCTTCATTAAAAAGTGCTGCTAAGCACACTGAATATCCAGATCGCAGCACCCAGTTGCACAAAGGTTAGGATGAGAGCCAAGAAATTATGCATTTTCACAGATATTTTGTACACACACCACACATATATGTGTGTGTACAATGTACATGCAGACACACACACACAAATATCTACAGGCTCACTTTCAACACAGGATGGCCAAAATCCTTTAAGTTCCTATCGAGACAAAACTCCTACTGAAGTCAAGTTTTACTATCAGTTTTGATGTGCTAGGAATCACTTAGGGAAAAAAAAAAAAAAAAAAAAGAACAATTAAATTGGTTACCAAATCCAAGAAGAGAGTCATCTTCATGGAAATAGATGATGAGGCATTTGTTGAGGAAAACATTAAACAGAAAAGAGAAAGCAATAATCTCTGTTTTGCACACCTCTCTTTGAGAGGCCACAGGAAGAGAGGGCCAGGCTGCTACATTTTGTAGGTTTCATTTTATTTAATTTTATTTTAGTGGTTTAATGATTGCAGGCATTCATTTTAATGAATGAGAAATATTTCTAAAAAAAGATATAAAACACATATGAATCATGTGACAATGAAGAATTTGGTTTCCTATGAGGCACATGGTGTTGTAGAAGAGAACCACTGATACCAAAGAAAGATCAAAATGGAAGCTGCATTTTGGAAACAGCCTTCTTTTTCTTTCTCTTCAGAAATTCTGAAAGGCTGAGAAGAAGGCATTCTAAGGAAAAGGTGGGAGAAAAAATGGTGAAACCATGGCTACCACAAGTAAGCAAGGTAGAAGTAATTGTTTCCACAATGGCTCTGTGGAAGGGTTCAGGCACCAAGATAAACAGAAGCAGCCCCCAGTCTCAACCTAACTCCTCATGGCCCAGCAGCTTTCCTCAGCCTGGGTCCCTGGCTGCCTGCATTCATGCACTGAGTTGCCTGGGCTCAGCAGGCTCTGCCTCCCTCCCCAGTTACAAGCCTGACTCTCCCCTAGCTTTCCCCAGGAGGGTGGCCCAAGTGGGATGCTCAGAGCATCACACCCATGTTGCTTTGCAGATGAGCCTCACTCCCTCTTGCTCACATGTTCCAGTGAAGCAGGAAACAGAGCCAGGGCAGGGCAGCAGGGGACCCTCTGGTTATGGCTATCCATCTTTATAGGGGGCCATACTGAGATAAACCACCACCAGTTCAATCAAATCTGGGGGAATATTCCAGCTCAGCTGTAATCCAGGGTCACACTGATAAATAAGGAGGGGACAGACTCCCACATTTGCTGTTTAGAGCTGGGCACTGAGAAATGTGGAAATTCCATGCTGACAAAAGGGTTAAACCCCTGTGACTTTAATATGCTGTTATTTACTGACTTGTCAGAATCACTAAACAACATTTTTCTAACCTTTCCTGCAGTTTTATTTTGAAATTTCCACCTCCCTGTGTCCTCTCACCTGACCACATAATGCAATGTCTTCCTCAGCATCCTAAAGAAGGAGTCTGCAGCAAGGCATAAATGCTTGAAATATGGCAAATAACTTCTTCTTCTCATAAACAATTTACATAACATAACCATTTGTTTTCAATAAAGATTTTAAGCCACAATCACTTATTTTCAGTAGAACTGTAAATTCTACAACAGTGCATCTTTTTTCCCCTGTTGCAATGCAGAACTGCTGGGGTTGATTCTGTGATATCCATATTTGATTGCTTTCTGTTTTAAATGTGAGCAAACATAACCATAACATGATAGTGCTTTTCCATGCTTAGCATACTCATCACCTTATCTTCCTCTCACCTTCTTGATTTGCATGCAAGAAATCTGTTGTTAGAGAGAATGCAACCTGCAAGCCAACAAAATCCTGTCCATGTGGGAAAGGAGTCAAAGTGGTACACGTACCTCAGATGAAGAGTATGAAGTATGTACAAGAACCTGATCCTGTATCATATGAAATGCCCACAGTCTGAGTGTAGTGTGACAGATAGAGAATAATTATTACCTGCTCCGAAAAAAGTGTGGGTTTTAACCTTGGTTTTTTCATTTGGTGATGAGTGTAAATCCCTTGAAAGTTGCACCCTTGACTCTGGCTGTCTGGCAGCTGGTCTGGCCACAGCACAGCTGTATTTATGGCAGGGGCTGGAGCAGTAACACTGCCAGGCCTTCTAGGCTCTCCAAGCAGAGCAGCAACTAGAGAGTTAAATCAGTCAGCACTGATTTCTCTCCCCAGATTTGATCTCAAACACCCAGGACAGAGGCAATTACACCTCTCTGAAGCAGCTCTCCACTGCCTGCCTTCCTCTATATTCACTTGCATAAAACCCAGAGTCAAAAATTTGCCAGTTCAGAGTAGTAATAGGCAGTGGCAGATCACGCCTAGTTGCACTTTCTGTCTCTCTCACCAAAGTGTAATCTAGTGGTATCTGATATGGCTAAGAGCTAGAATGATGATTTACTATGCTTGGTTAGCATAAAGCAGCTCAGGCTGCTGCAGGTTCACAGCATTTTGCTTTGGGGCATGCCCTTTTCATCACTGCTATTCCCAGCTGTGGCCTGGTCAGGTAGGCTGGTCCAACCATTGGTGGGATCTCCTTGTCAGACAGAAACCTAAATCAGTGCTTAAAATTCATGCTCATATCCCAATCCCCATGTGGTTGTGCTAGGGGTCATATGGTATGCTGCAGGGGCCAAAACTCATTGCAGAGCAGTGAGGTGACCCCATGAACCCCTGTGACCACTAAAGCATGCTGAAACCACAGCCTTGCAAATCCTGTAGCTGTATTTTGTGCCCATTACCTGAGCAAAGGCTTTGCCAAATTTGTCTTTGAATTTGCTCCCCTCTCCTTTTAAATAAGTATGAGTCTGCCAGAGACTTATTTCTCTACAAAGATGCAGACACTCTGTACAGTGCTACTCAGATAAAATTTGCCTCCATCTCTTTATTCAGCTAGTGACAGGTCTGTGTGAAACTCTTTAACCTAATGCAGATGCTATCTCACTAAACATCAATAGTTTTCAACTGATATACACTGATAAAGCAACCCCCAAAAGTTGACTGAGAAAAGTTCAGCCATATATTATCTTCCATAAAACTAGAAGAGTTTCAGTAACATATACTTTTTTTCAAGAATATGTTGCAGTTTCCACAAAAAATATTCAAAGGTCCATGAATTAGAAGATGTGCTCAACTCTGCTGTAGCGAATCTCTGAAAGGCACAGGTAAACAGCCTCCCAAGGAAAGAGGACCACAGTGATGTCTACTAAATCCTGATTGAATACTTGGCTTGCCATAGCTTGCTGCTTTTGGACATTCTGACTTAATAGAAGTTGCAAATAGTTACAAAAGAAAGAGGTGGAAATTATGCTTGTAAAAAGAAACACTAAAATATGCTTAATGTAATACCACTACAAAAATTGAGTTAAACAAAAAGATTAGATAAGAGCATTAGGTATAGTAAAACTGCTGGTAAGGCAGTGTGCTTTAAGGCATACACACAGGGGCATTTGAACTGTGACAGCTGAAAAAAATTTCACAATTACATCAACTTTTCAGGCTGAACTGTTACTATCATTCACAGGAAAATAAATCAGTGAGTAAATGAAAAAAAAACCAAAAACAAGGCTCCTCCCCATCATATTTCTCAATAGCAATGCGAACAACTCTCCCTGGTTGCGACTCACATGAACATGTCAGAGATTCACTGGGGTTGAAACATCTCTGCTAAGTTTAGCCACTGTGTTTTTCCACACAGCCCCATCCCAACCCCTTCATCCCTTCCTGCCTCAGCAGATCCCACCTCCAGTACTACAGCTTCACCTTTCCTACTTCTGGTTTTTCAGTGTGGGCAAGTGTGTGGTGCAGGCATCCTTACAATTGTCTTGGCACAGCACAGGTCTGTCCCAGCACCCAGACTCAAATCTACTTCCCACCTTCCCAGGAGTACTCTGGTTCTGTGTCCTGCTATCCTGTGAGCTGCACTGTCTGTGTGTCCCTGCTGGAGGTGACCAGGGTGGTTGCATGCTGAGACAGGCTCTAATGTCATCCCACAACTGCTGGTACCCATGCATCAGCCTCTTAGCACATCACACCCAGAGAGCTGGCTTATCTGGTGGTGGTCCATATCCAGCTGGGTTTCCCACAGCCAGCACTGAAATACACCAGGGTATACAACCAGCTTTTTATGGTTTCAACACTTTAAACTTCCACTGGAGGAAAAAGCAGAGCAGATGGTGCCCGGACTGGGAGCAACTCACCTTTGACGTCTTCTGAAAGCACAGCCTGGCCAAAGGCCACTGGCAGTTCTAAATAACCTGAGCACCTACATCTCTGTCCTTTCCTGCTGGCTCTTGTTGTACCAGCCATATGAGAGGGGTTCAGCCACCAGTGCTGATGCTGTGGAACTGAAAATGTGTAATGTTAGAAAGTGATTATGCTACATTCCAGTGGATAGGTGCAGAAATAGTATAGATTGAGCTTGGCTACCTTACTTGTCTTGGCTACCAAAATAATTTGTCCTTCTTAATGCTGAAATAGGGACAAATCTTAGTAAACAGTCTCTTATATATGTTTTTGAGAATAGTGATGGCATTTGAAATAAAGCACTAAAAAACTCAAACTCTTGGTCATTTAATTTATTTAGAAGGAAGAAAAGAGTACAGGTTTATTTTCCTACCTTCTCCTTAACCCCTACAGGCTGTGATATCACATGTGTAAATTCAAATTAACACTTCTCCCATCTGGATTTCTGTATATTTAAATTGGAGGCTTGGAATAACATTTTTCTCTTTAGAATAAATGCTTGTGAAGAATTACCATATTTGAACAGCAATGGGTTGGGTTGCTGACCAGTCTAGTGCCCAACTAGGAAATCCAGAGCCAACTCTGAAATGACTTCATTAAGTTTTTTTTTTTTCATGTTTAATCTTCACAGCCTGAGGAGGCATTGGTGTCTTTGAGGGCAGGGCACATTAGCTGATAAATGTTTTTCTGCAACTTTGTTAAGCCCTTATTTTTACCATAGGCATGACATGCTATGTCTACCTTTTTTTTCCTCAGTCCCCTGTGCAGCTATCAGCAGCATTACCTCCTACCCCTGGGGCCCCCTGTCCCATGGGGAACCATGGTGGCTGCTCCACTCACTCCTCCCTCAAGTCTCATCTGTGAAGAAGGAGGGTGAGTGTGGGTATAAAAGGATGGGTGCCTCTGATGGGAAAATCAAAACCCCAGAAAGAACAAGACACCCACTGCATTAGTAACTGGGGCAGAGGAGAGCATCACCAGCACTGGGCTGCATTGCCCTGCTGATGCCCTTCTTGAGAGAGCCAGCAGCTCTACCTTCCTCCTTCACCCTGGCAGATGCACTGAGCCCGAGTGAGAGCTTGTGATTTGCCTGCACCTGTTACACTCAGCTGCAGAAAGGTGTTAGAGTGAAGTCCTCAAAACCAAAAGCATTAGCTCTCTCTCTCTCTCTCTCTCTGCCACACTTTTGCTTGCAGCTTCCCCCAGCTCATCCTTCCCTCACAGCAGGCAAGGAATCAGAGATTTGCAGTCCCCAAACAGATACTCTGCCAGAAACCCATCAATGAACAGAAACAGCTGCTCCTCAGCTTTCTCCTTGCTCTCACAGGTGTGTGAAGAGTCTTCTCCATGTAGAGAAATGGGGAGGAAGTATCCCCTGGGCTCTGGCTGTCCTGCCCATTTCCCTCTCCTCCCTGGTGCCAGCTCAAGGGGCAGGAAGCAGCAATCGCTCAGCAGATTTGCCTCAGCTTGTTTTGGCTGGCTCAGGGGAGGAAAAGCCTCAGAAGTCAATTGGCACAGCTTGAAAGGAAATCCCAGCACCCCCCTCCCCATTCTGCCTGATCCATGCTCCGATGCCTGTTCCCAAACCCAAGGAGCTCTGCTGTATTAAGCTGAGATGCTTCACTGGACTTCAGCTGCTGTGGGTCCACTCGGTCCATATAAGGGTAAGGGGAGAGCTGGACTTCTGGGACTGTCCTGAAACATGGACATGAGCAGCTGGACGAAATGCTGCTGCTGGTGCTGAGTGGTCAGCATGGGGTGCACCACGGTTTCAGCAGGAGGGTCGGGGGAAGTGACGGGCTGTTTGCTGACATGATCACAGCTTTTTAAAACAAGCTTATGCTGCAAAAGGCACCTCAGATGGTGCTTTTCAGCATGCTGCTGGCTGGTGTGGCAGCTCCCAACAAGTGCAATTCAGAATAGCTCCACGTGAAGCCACATATGCACCAGAGAGCAACCAGAAACCCAGGGCAGGATGCTGCAACACTTGGGCCAGAGGTGAAGCTGTGGGTGATAGCCAGGTGGAAAGATAAACCTACGGGCTTTCAAGGACTCTCCCTTCCTCCATCCCCACCTGCAGCAGTCACACACATTTTGCTTGCATGATGCAGTGTCATTTCTTGCTCTCAGGTAAAGCTTTTACCTGATTGGAACTGGTGCCAGGTCTTCCCCAGCCTGAGCTGGTGCCATCAGGCCAGTGGGAATCCAGTCTTACCTCTTCAATGCAGAATGAATCAGATGCTGCATCTATGGATGGCTGGTGTTCCTGTCACTCCCAGTGCATCTGGAAAGGCTCTTTCAGCTGGCCAGCTGGTCATGCCCCAGTGTCACACAGTCCCCATTACACCATGGGACAGTCACAGTGCAGGAGAACAGAGCAGTATCATTTTGAGTACAGCAAAGACTCCAGCAGTTCTCACCCTTGCTGGGTCTCAGCCAACAGCTGCATACCTGCAGTATGCAGGGCCTAAGGTCTTGCCTACTTACATTCAATCAGGAAACACAAATATGATCATCATGGACAGAGGGAGAGGATGTAGCCTTTTCATAGTGGTATCACTACCTCTGGAACATATAAGTTTCAGGATGTTTCTGTACATTACACAAGTAGCCTTTTTTCCCCAAAAAATGAAGCCCCAAAAGAGCTGAGGTTGATGAATTTCTGTCTTAAGCGGTGACCCCATTCCTCCTACACCCCTCTTCTCCCTTTCACTGCTTTTGTCTCAAAGACTCCTTCCCACACTGAACTCCTGATTGTTCATGTTCATGTGGCCCTTTAATTCACACAGCTGATGAAATCCTCAGTGTGATTTTCCTTTGGCCATTCACATGAAAATCATCATTTACTCTGTTTAACATTTTGCTGAGTTGAGCCACAGCAGGGTCTGAGGAGCAGACTGGGCAGGTGGAGAAGAGAAGGGATGAGTGGAAGAAAACAAGACATCTTCCTGTTGGTGGCAGAGACCAGCTCAGTTCCATCACCTCAATTCCTCTGATTAAATACGTTTTAGAGAAGCAGCTTTGTTGATTTTTTTTTTTTAATATTTATTTTATTGTTAGAAGATCAGCTTACCAGACACATTGTCACTCTTCCTTCAGATCTCATGTTTTCCTTCAGAAAATGCTCTTACTCAAGCAGAAAGACCGTGCTTCATGAAGGACTGACTAATAAATCCTACAGCTCGTGTTGCAGGGAAGGGAAGTTAGAGGCATTCAGAGGTGATTACCAGTTTAATCAGCCAAAGGCATCAGATAAGGGCATAATTCAACTGGATGTACCCAACACTTTGCCAAAGCCAGACCTCGTTGTCCTTCTCACACCTCACTGAACACTCTTAGTGCCAAAAGAAGCGTTTGCTGGTTTTCTTGAACTCAGAAAGTCTATCTGTAGTTTCTGTAGTAATCAGTAATACCTTGCACTTCTTGAAAGATGTGTTATTATTAGCACTCCAGCTCTTCCAGCAGTGTTTCCAGTTCCTGTCTCTGATTCATTCTTCATTTTTGTCAGGGGGAGCTGAGACACCAAATGTTAAGTACTGCAATTATTGTGTATTGTTACTTATCATGGGCGGTTACTGTGCATTGTTCTTGAAAAAGCCTGAATCCTCAGGGTTGGAGGCACCTTTAAAAACCTGGAACAATCAAACCCATCAACAATTTATCTATATGTTTGTTAATACAATGGAACTTAATCCAAAATAGCATACAATGAAAAGACCATATGTCTTCAAAAGAATTTCCTTTCGACCACACACATAAATGTCAAATTATTTGATTAAAGAAACTGAGACTCTGCATTTAATTTATTCCTGGCCTACTGCATGTTTTATCACACGCAAATGTTTTTTTGGTTTTTTTTCTAAGGACAAAGGAAAAGGTTTTTGCTGTGTTGTTTTATCCACTATCTTCTTGAGAAAGTTGAAAAATCATTTTAACTTTGCTGGGAGTTTGAACCAAGTAATACAAATCTGCTGATTTTATTAGGCAGTTTGGGTCTGAGAATAATTTAAAGCACCTACCAAAGTTACCACCATTGAGTGCTGTTCATATGGTACATTTGGCATATATAGTACTCAGGTCTGAACTGATGACATAGTGGGCTGTAGGACCAGCACTGTCTGGCTGACTCTTACTCCAGCTCTGGGGAAGGCAACTGCAGTGCATTCTGGAACAGGGAACCCACTGCAGAGCTAGCTGAAAAACAAGCAGAGGAAGGACCAAGTTCATGGCATAAGCAAATACTCTACAAATCATCAAGAGACTAACTGGATGGCCACAAAGAGATTTTTGTCAAGGGTTTTATGCAGCTAAAATCAATTCATTCACTTCATCTGTTTTGAACATACTAGAGATGCAGCTAAAGATGTCACAAATGGTTAGAGTTGCCTGGAAACCTTCAAGGTGTCAATTGACCATATTTTTAGGTGCAGGAATGTTACATGGACACACCACAATTTCACCAGTGATTTGTTTAAAAAACGAATGGAGTCAGAAACCTACAAGGGAATAAAAATATCAGGAGAGTGAAGCTGAGTTGAAGCAGGGTAACTCAAAATCAATATTTTGCTTTTAAACTCTTAAGGGGAGGCCCAGGAGGGCTGCACTCATTTTGTCCTCCCTCCTTATTGTCCTCGGAGGATTGGCTGAGAAGTGACAAGGCTGCTCCGTACTTACTGCAGGACATTCCTCACTAACAAGCCACTTGTTAGAGTATTCCCTTCTCTGCCCAGGGCCCGGCTTTCACTAAGCTGCATCAGACAATGGTCAAGCCAAATTTGAAACTAGAGATGGAAAAAGGGCTCCTCTCCTTTTGCCGTAGGAATGTGTTAAATGCACCTCTGTCCACAAACTAAGATCTGTACACGAAAACGGGTCACTGAATCTCCAGCATCGTCAGCACAGGGTTTGCATTCAGGGAGTAAATTCAATCTCAGGTTGCTCCAGAGACTGAGCCTGTGGTGAGGGGAAGAAGTGGCCGCATAACTGTATCCTGCTCCTTTTGCTTGTGGTTATTCTTCTGTGGCTTTCACTAATACAACTGGGGGCGGGGGAGGGGGTGGGGGTGGGGGGAAGGAGGCAAAAGCTTGTAGGTATTTTTCTAAGTAGAGGTGGACAAATGGCCAGGAAACTTCTGGGATGTCATTTTCTGTAGTTCCTACAGTGTAAAAAGAAATGTCTAGAAATTGTTACAAGGTCCTTAGATACTTGGTTCCTTGGGAATCCAAGCCCAGACTGGCTCCTTGGGGCCACAGATAGCCGACAAAGCACAGCCACACTGAGAGATGGGTTACTCCAGGATGACAACTTGCAATGGTCAAGACAAAGATGCTGCACTGAAAAATTCAGAATCTGCGCTCTCATGTGGCTGTGTTTGCTGGACTCAAACACCTGAGAGTGAACTACCCATCCTTTCACCAGGGTAAATGAAACAGAAGCAGATTTCCCCCCCCCCCACCCTTTAAGAAGGACCACTGTAGAGATCAGTTGCTGGCTAACTGAAATGGATGGGCCATTAAGGACTCCAGTTTGCCAATACCCACCTGTGAACCCTTCTCACCTCTGTAAGACACAGAAAAGGGCCTGCAGTCCTTCAAGCCCTGTCCTTGGCATCACAAAGGGGCTGTGGCCATGGCAGAGCCTCTTTCCTGACCCATGAGGCAGCAAGCATACCATGAGCAGGGCTGCTAAGGAGAATGGGGGGACAGCAGAATAACAGAGCATGTAAATCTACATTCATCTAGCACCAAACTTCAAAACTATTTAATCCAAGTCTTAAATTGACAGAAGCTAGGTGCCTTGTGACTTTCAAAGTTCTGGACCTAAATCCTTACAAAAAAAGGTGGACAAGCTCTCAGCCATCCCTTTGGACTCTTTACAAGCCAATGAGGCAGAATCAGCACAAGCAGAGGGTAGACGAGTCACGGCCCTTGTCCCTGCTCTGCTTGGTCCATAGCTATACAGATGTCTTGGGTTGCAATGAAAGGTGTAACTGAATGTATGTATTCTATAACCATCTGTTGAAACGAGGTGGGGAAGTGACCCTTATCTCTGGGGGATATCTTCTGTTAATGGACCACCTGTTAAAACCAGGTGGGGCACTGTTCTTTATCTTTTCCACAACCCATCCACCCTCCAGGGAGATATCTTCTGCTAATGAGCCATTTAGTCCCACTGCATGACTGATAAAATTACATCATCCCATTGTTAGATGCCGCACCCAAGGGGAAGAGCCAAGCATTTCCTACCTGGATATAATCTGAGATTTGGAACACCACAGTCATCTTTTGTCCACTGGATTCCAGAGGAAAATTCCAGGCCCTTCTACATCATCACTGGACCTTTGGAGGAGAACCGCACTATTCTACAGGATCATTGCTTCAAGCAGAACCACATCTGTCACTCCAGGAGAACTGCAGCCACTATTCAATTGGACTCCTACCATCACCCTGTTAGGGTGTTAGGGTGTTAGGCTTTATTCTGACTCTGACTCTGTCAGAGGTGTTTTTTGTTTTTTTTTTTTTTTTTTTTTTTGGGGTTTTTTTGTTTTTTTTTTTTTTTTGGTTTTTTTACTACTGCATTTGGTTTTAGTTTTTCTATTAAGCCTGTAGTTAGTTTGTTTAGGGTTTTTTAAAATTTATTTATACATACTAGTAAAGAACTGTTATTCCTATAACTTTGCCTGAGAGCCCCTTAATTTCAAAATTGTAATAATTTGGAGGGAGGGGGTTTGCATTTTCCATTTCAAGGGAGGCTTCTGCAGACATCTGCCTTTCAAACCAAAACAGATTTTGGCACCCAATGTGGGGCACAAGGCCATAGAGAGAAAAAGGGTGAAAAAAGAAATAACAGTTTTTGAGTAACTTATTTTTTTAGTGTGCTGGATATAGAAAGCTCATTAGGTGGCATCATGTGGTCTAGCTTACCCTGGTTCTGGTACATTTCCCCAGGTGGTGGGAAACCCTCCCCCTGCTTCGAAGAGGGAGAGTCTGATAGTGCAGCGGTGGAACCCACAAACTTTACAACCATCCAGGTTCCAAATAAACCACAAGGACAATCACAGCCAGCAGCAGTTGCCCCTGCAGGAAGGAAGTTTAAGATTCAGTCAGTGCACCCAGTTAATAATGATGGGAAATGAGGATGCTCACAACACGCAAGGGAGCCAGAGGCTGAGATCCTCACCAAGTCCCTGTCCTACGACAGTCTCCATAATCCACAAAAAGACATTGTAAGAAGGGGGTGGGAGGCTTTTATAACCTAGTTACTTTGGATCTGGGACTTTATGGGTACAGGCATGCAACTGGATGGTGGTGAGGCATGGAATTTGGGACCCTTGACCCAGGACTCAGGTGTGAATCAGATATTTGTAAGGGAGCCAGGCCTCATTTCCCTCTGGGAGTGGCTCTTAATGAGTGTTAGAGAGAGGTTTGTCCACAAAGAGAGGATGCAGCAGCACCACCATAGAATCTGCTGGAAGACCCTTGAGGAAGGGATCCAACAGCTGAGGGAAGTGGAAGTACTGGAAGTACTTTTTGAGAGGGATGGACAGCATGACAATGACTCTGACAAAGTCAGGTGCACAGGGCAGATATTGTGGAATCTGGCAAACCTGGGGCCATCTCAATACACCACCTTTATTGCAATGATTAATGTTGATAACAACCAAGAGACAGTGCGTTCTGTCCCCAGCAAGCTTAGAGATTACAAGAGTATGATCAATGGCCTGATGCAGGCTCATGTCTCTGATGTGATTAAGAGTCTCCAAGAGGAGATGAGGGAGCAGGTGAGAAGGAAAGGTTCCCATATGGCACCAGTGCAAGTCACAGACCCCAGAGGCAGAGTCCAATGTCCCCCAGCTAGGGAGAGAGGATACACCCCATGAGATGACCTGTGCTTCTTTCTGTGCGACCATGGAGAAGACTTAGGAAGGTGGAATGGGAAACCCACTTCTGTCCTGGCAGCATGGGTGCATCAGCTCAGGGAGGGAAACACTAACCAAGGGAGTTCCACTAAAGTGAAGGTAGCCTCAACCCCTCATGACCAAGCTGCCAGGTATTACAGAAGGGAAGACAGTCTGTCAGATCCCCTTGAAGAAACCTCTAGTACATATGCACAAGAAGGAAATGATAACCAGGGCTAGAGGAGCCCTGCTTCTAGCCAGGATGAGGCAAGGGAAAATGAGTCTTTTAGATGGTGTGGATTTGATGGCCTGGCACATCAGAGCCACAAAAATATAAAGCTTTAGTTGATACTGGTGCACAGTGTGTACTCTAATGCCACTGGGACATGTGGGGGCAGAACCTGTTTCCATTGCTGGGGTGATGAGGGAAACACAGGAATTGACTTTGCTGGAAGCTGAGGTGAGCCTGACAGGGAAGGGGTGGCAGAAATGTCCTATTGTAAATGGCCCAAAGGGTCCATGTATTCCAGGCATAAACTTCCTCTGGAACGGCTATTTACAAAGACCCAAAGGTGGGCTTTTGGAACAGCTGCTCTAGAGGAAGAGAGCATTAAGCAGTTGAACACCTTGCCTGGACTGTCAGAAAATCCATCTGCAGTGGGACTCCTGAAAGTGACAGAGCAACAGGTACCAATTGCCACCATGACTGTGCACCACCAGGCAGTACCGGACAAATCGAGATGCTGTGATCCCCATCCACAAGATGATCCGTGAGCTGGAGAGCCAAGGGGTGGTGAGCAAAACCCACTCACCCTTCAACAGCCCCATACAATAGGGAAACCTAATCTTAAGTGAGAACTGTGTGTAAAGTTTCATTGTAGAGTTTAAGAGGGTATTGATTTGGGTATGATGCAGACTGTAATAGAATAAGGGTTGGATAATGTCTTGGCTTGCAAAACAGATTATGACCAAAACTATGTATTCTATCACCATCTGTTGATACCAGATGGGGCAATGTTCTTTATCTTTTCCACAACCCATCCTCCCTCCAGGGAGATATCTTCTGCTAATGAGCCATTTAGTCCCACTGCATGACTGATAAAATTACATCATCCCATTGTTAGATGCCCCACCCAAGGGGAGGAGCCAAGCATTTCCTACCTGGATATAATCTGAGATTTGGAACACCACAGTCATCTTTTGTCCACTGGATTCCAGAGGAAAATTCCAGACCCTTCTACATCATTACTGGATCTTTGGAGGAAAACCTCCCTTCTACAGGATCATTACTTCAAGCAGAACCACATCTATAACATCAGGAGGACTGCAGCCACCATTTAATCAGACTGCTACCAACACCCTGACTGACAAACTTTGCCTTGGGTTCAAGATCACCTCTTGAAAGATTATTTCCAGAAACACCTCTTGCAAGGGGTACTATATTTGTGGACCCTGAGCCTTGAGAACAACACCAGAGCAGAGCATGAAGGCTGTGCAGTATCTTGGGAAGCCAAGGCTCCTGTCTCCTTGCCCTGTGAAGGCAAGGCTCTGTGAGGCAAGGAGAGTCACAGACACAGCCATGGGATTTTGTTTCTACAGAAGTTGAGGCAGTATGTGAGCTTGCTGATACAGCTGAAGCACGGAGCTATGCAGTCTTCATCCATCCAAACCATCCCTGGCTGTGTGTAGCTCTGCTGTCCTGATGACAAGCAAGAGTTCCAATCAGAGGGAGGATTTACACCTTTTTGAAAACTCCTCCTCCTCCAGTGGGGCTGCCCACTAGAGGTTTGATGGGTCCAGACAGTCCCCTCTGAGTTGTGCTGCCAAGTGGACCATGTGCTGGACTTCAGATCTCCCAGAGAGGACAGATGCGTGTTTCAGTGCCACCTCATTAACTCATTTGTTTAAAGCCTCCAAACAATCCACTTCCATGCAGATGGAAATCCCAGCCTCCCCCTTTTCACTTAGATGTGTATTCTCCCGGCAGATATGTGTTGATCTGCTCAGTTAAAAAACTTCAACCCCCTAAAATTCTGGTCTTTGACCCTACCCTAAAACTAATTTGAACTATTCTCAGCTGATCTGGAGTTTAAGGAGATAGCTTTTAACTGGAAATACCTTATCTTTAGACAAGTAATCGTTGTTAATTAAACCAGTAAAAAAGCTATTAGCCTCTGCTTACTTAAGTTTTAGCCAGTGAATTAACAAGCAATCCACGGTGTACTTTTAAATGAAGAGGTTCTCATGGAATAAAACAATCTCAGAATCAATATTCTTTTTCTGGTGAGATCTGAAAAATAAACCCTGCAGTATAGACTGAGTCATTTCTCCTGCACAAAGCACATTTCTAGAACTTGATTACTCTCTTTTAAACAGACATACAACTCCTCTAATTCCAATACTTATTTTAGCAGTAGTAGATAAAAATCTGGAACCGTTTGCCAATACAGAAGTCATCATGTGGGAAAATAAGGGTATGCATGTGTATGTTTGTATGTGGAGCCTTCCCATACTGGCATTTCTGTATGAGTAACAATGAGGAGGTGCTGCAGTTGTAACTGCAGAGAGCTTGATAGAAAATGGAAAAGAAGTAGGTGCGAGATTTGACAGTGTAATGAAAAAAAATATTTATGGTAAAGTACTTCACATTCTCTAAAAAACTCATCTGCCTCACTGTTTACTTGCAGAAAGACAAGGATAAATATGATAATTGCAAATATGGGGATAATACACTGAGAAAAGCTGCTGGAGAGATGGGAAAGGGCCTGGAATAGCCCAGGTAATACACACCCAAGATAGTGCTGCCAAGCACATTCATGCAATACAGGGAGTTCAGGAAGCATTCCTTGTTTAAGTGTGGCATATGTACCACTGCCAGAGAGAGGATAGATGGATGTTTGGACTGATCCAGTGATGTATACACAAACACCCCTATATAAAAGTTCTCTACCTGAGGTTTGAGTCTTCTAAATTATATGTCTGTGTCAGCCTTTAACATGGGTCAGAGCCAAACATCTCCAGTGAGCTGTTATGGTTATACTTGCTGATCTTCAGTGTCCACAGGCTCTGTACTCTGTGTACTGTCTTCTTTAACATCCTTTGCACCGAGGGAAAGTGATTACAGCTGCAAAATGCCAGCACTTGACACTTGTTGTTTGCTATGAAAAAAAAGTCTGTTGCAGTGTTAGTCAAGAGCAAACTGATTCCACAGGAAATTTTCCCATTGACTACAAACTGGAGAAAGCCATATTCAACTTAATAAATTCTGCCTGTGAAATATCATACACAGAATCACTCTTTTTGCAAATTAATCTAGTAGTCCTAGATGTCTCTGATTTCTAGACCTTTCTTTGGAGTTTTATTCCTTCTGCAGATTCCTGAAAAAATGAATAAAACCACAAACCCCAACATTTCTCTATATTTAAAGTTACCATTTCCCTGTCAAATGGTACATTTTAAAAGATTGTGAAACTTGGAAAAAACATTCTGTCTGCACAGAGAACTTCAACCACCTCAATCACCTCACTTTATAATGAAGAAACACCAATGCATCACAGGCCAGGTGAAGCTGAACTTTTACTACTTCATAGAAGTTAGCAAACTTGCTAGAGTTTTTCCCATCAAGTTTTCATGGCTACTCTCCTTTCAAACAGTATCAATCTTCTTTTCCTCTTTTCTTCTCTATCTGTTGCATGTGAACATGATTCCTATGACTAAATCAAGCCAGCAGAGGTACAGTACATTTTTCTATGCCCTACTTAAGGTTTAAAATTGATTCTGAAATTTCACATAACAGCAAAAAACCTGAATGTGATCCTCAGCTACTATGTATTCTTCCAGAAGAGTCTGTCATTTAAGGTACTGAGGAAAAATAAAGATGAAGAGCAGATATAAAAAGTTCAAAGAAAAATTTTCCTCTGCCATTAAACCTTCTCTGTGTTTCTAGTTACTGACTTTGAATGTCCCATCCAATATTTCCTAAAATATAGCTGCCAAAGGCTTGTTTTCCCCCACTTTACCACCTTAGCTACAATGAGTGGGCACATGCTTAGGGGACAGTGAGGAATAAGCAGGGGTCAATCAAAGCTTTGAAGTGCACAGACTCACAGCTACAGCTGAGACCTTGACCTGTCAACATCAGGCAGCTCCAGTCAGACAAGATGTGACAAGGCGATTGCACAGCACCCTTACAAAGAACACCTGCATCCAAGACCTGCCTCTCTTTTTACCTAGGAGCCCCCACAGCAGCAGGATGAGAGCAGAGGCACAATCTTTGCCCCCAGCTCTACCAAGTTCACAGAGAAGAGAGACGCCTATTAGCATTTAAATGGGATCTGCAGCATGTTTGTTGGTTTTACACATCTGGCTCAGAGAGGACAGCAGCTGGGATAACTCCAGACAAAAAATACAGACTTCAGTACTTCAGAGTCCCAAAGCCTCCTTCAGCAAGTGGAGTTCATAAACCTCTTGGCAGCTCCAATTATGATATCCTCACTCATAACAAGCAGTACCTTACTCCAGGGGAAATCTCTTTGATTTTTAATTTAGACTAAGTTGTCACATAGGTGTAAGACACCAAGACTCAAAAGTTCCTGGAGAGTTAGAGAATACTGGCATTTGCATTTGAATCTCAGCTGTTGGCTCCAAGTTCGAGGGAGAAGGGGCACAGTCTCCCTTCTTCTTCCTACTTACACTTCTTGCATATGTTATTTTGGCAAGAAAAGGAATTCTGGAACAGCAACAAATTCTGAGGTCCCAATGCTTTTAAAAGCTGTCATATTAAAAATGAACTTAAAATTTGGTAAGTTTGTTTTTTCTTTTTAATTCAGGCATTTAGTTCTTTATCTGAGTGAGTTTGAAGAAGTGTAGTTACAATCTGTAATGAGTTACAGAAGAGATCCCTAGCAGTTTTCAGTGCCTGTCACCCAAATCTCCTGCAGAGCCATTGGTTCTTGCCATTTTAGCAAGTACAACCCTCATGTTAAATAGGAAATGGGGCCATCAAAAAAGTCTCACCACAGCCAGTAACAAAGTCAGAAATGACACCTCTGTCCTGACCCTGCTGCCTACCCACCAAGCCATGCTTCTTTCTTGAATGCAGAGAGAAATTTTTGCTTTTTAACTTAGTACAAACACTCCATTTTCTGTTTTAGTTCTAGCACTACATGCCTTTGCTCTTCCTTGTGCCATATCCTTCATTCAGCCACACTGCACCCGTATTCCCCTGCACACAAACACCCTGTAAAAGCTCCTGCTGGTGACCCAGCTGTAGTGGAGGTGGGTATGGATGGGGCATCTGTCCAGCTGCCACTGCTGCTTTGCCCCCAACATTCACTGTGAAGGGTCTGAAGAGTTTTCTATGCTGAATGCAAAGTGGAGAGAAATGAAATTAGTGCAAATATTAAGACACTAGTGTGACTGCATGAATATTTAAGAGAGTGTGTGTGAATTTGATGGCCAAGTGGCCACCAAAGGAAGAGAGAGGATAAATCCTGACTACACTGCATCACAGGCTGTAATAGCTACAGATGAGAGACTGCTTTGTATTCCATGTTTTCAAAGGGTAATGAGGAGTCACCTGTTTGAAAAGAGATAAACAGGCTGGATCTTCAACCCTCCTATTTGGGAACATTGATGTTTAAAGTGAAATGTTTATTGGCTCTAATGAGGTTGATGCAAAAGGGTGTTGGGTATTTGCATACCAATTTCTAAACCTCCAAAAGAAAGGTGGTGATGTCTGAAAGCATAGAATGACACCCACAAGCAGGTCTCTGGTTTCAAAGTAGCACTGTTTAGAAAAAATGACAGATCTCTCTCTCTCTCTCTCTCTTTTTTTTTTTTTTTTAATGCAAGAGCAAAGACATTTGCAAAGTAATTAAGAAGAAAATAGCCTAAAACCATCAAGGAGACTAGATTTTTAAGAGTTAAAATGTTGCTGTAGGGTACTCTGGTATAACCTACCATTAGCATTAAAAAGAAGAATTGGACACTTACATGGTGGCAGGCAGAACTTTCCTAGACAGTGAGACATACCAGCATAGAAACACTTTGACATTAGAGCATTAACAAATCTGTAAATGATTAGCCAAGAAAAGAAATCTGGCTGATTGTTCGTCAGTTCATTTACCATCCACTGCAAAGTATGTGGCTATTGTCTCCTGCAGTCAGAACAGGGTGATACAATAAAAGTTATAAAGATAACAGCCAGAAGAGCTATTTCACTATGTGGATTGTGCACGGTCTTGTAAATCAATTTTTGTGTACCTTGTCTCGTTTGCAAGTGATATGTGCAAGGTGAAGAGACAAAGTAACACAAATCTAAAATAAATTGAATGAATATGGAAAATAGGCTTGCTACCATTTTTTAATCCAGTGCTTATGTAAGAAAACCCTAACTTTGTGCCACAATACAAATCTCAGTGTTTTACCTTTTCTGTGCACCAGTGAAATGAATTTGATTCAGCTAAGCACATGTCCAGCTTTAGATCTGTGCCTAAGTCCTGTTTTTGACAACTAAACACTGCTTACAGTACTTTGCTGAGTCAGGGACTGGATTCAGCTCTCCCATGGGTAGGCAGCCATATGCCAGGCACATTGTGGTATACAATGCTTAATTTCCCAGGGGAAAACAAACCTTATAGAATTTTTTTCTACATCAGGCCTTTCATTAGACATTGCTAGATCTGAGTCTCAGGAGAACAGGTTTTTCTTGGCTCCAGCGGCATGTACCCTCCTATAAAATTTAGGAATTAGGCTGGGCACACTAGCACCAGAACTGGTATCAATGCCTAAAGCCAACTAGACCCTTGCTTGCATGTTTATTAAGAAATTATCAGGAAAATATGTGATCACCACCTATTCCTACTTAAGGAAAAACCAAACCCACTCTTGAAAGGACACTGCCTAGGATCTTCTATCTTGAAATGCCTCACTCTCCCAGGGGCACTCTCCCCTTCCCACTGGTGAACAGGCAGTTGCTGCTGGTGTAGGATGACATACTTGATGGAAACTTGCTGATTGCTGAGACATGGTGACTGTCCCCTCTCAAGATCACCCTTCTCTTTTCTTTTATCTTCCATCATACACATGTGGTAAGATTTTTTAAGCCAGAATTTTTCTTGCCACACTCATGAGTAGCACCTACACTGGGTTATGGTGACAGATGGGCACCAGAGACAAAATCCAAACCAGTTTAGTTCCTGATGTTGTTTCTTACTCTAATGTTGAGAAAATTATTTGTCTCCCTGCTTTTCCACCTTCCCTTAACTCATCTTGAGGAGAATTCATATCCTGAGATACACTTGCAGTCAACAGGCCAAGGGAAGAGATCTCCATTATAGACCACTTTTAACACAGATTCACTTTGATACACCATAATTGTAATTGTAATTTTAAAGTCAGCCAACTGCCTGGCTTCTTAATCTACAGATTACTTTGCTATGCCTTACTTGCCTCTCAGAAAGTGATACAGATGGCCAGTTTTTTACTGATTTTCCACTAAAAAGGAATTTACACAACAGAAGAGTTTGCTTATCACCTATACATAATCTATACATAATTAGCTTTCTTATGGTTAGTAGATACAAGATGGAAGAAATCTGCCAGCTGAAGACAAATGGAATGCAGCAATAAACCAATTATCAACTCAGTGCCTTAAAAAAAGGCTTTGGAAAGAAGGATCCACTTGTGGATGGAGAAACAAATTCAGCTTAAATATAGAAAAGCAAAAACAAGGTAAAGATTACCCTTAGGGGCAATGGACTCCTGGGTGATAAAGGCACTGCTCAGTCATAACTAGGAGCTGTTGCAGGGCAGGACCAAGCATCTAGAGAGGAAGAAAATGCTGCTTCAGTCCATTTTACTATTGGAAGAAAAAAACCCCACCCATGGAATCACTCATCCCCAACTGCTTCAGTACCTTTCAGGCTGAGACATTCTTCCACTGCCATCTAAGTTACCTTTTTAAACAAAAAATGGAGTAAATCCTTCCTCTAGAGTTCCTTAGGGAGAAAGCCAGCCTTGCTAGCATAAAAGCTTCCAGTGGCTTTTAGGTTACCTCCATCCATCTGGGAAGAGAGGTCATCCACATGGGACTGATCATAGACTCTGTTGTTAAAATCTTGTTTTACTACACACCCAGACATGAAGGAACTAGGGCCTGATCTGGAACACAAAATTAATCACATATTAAGTCATCTTCAAAGTGTGGAATTTTTCTTGTGTGCTCCAGGGTTAGCACAATCCAAATCAGATAATAGATAAAATTTAGTACTAGTCCTGAAAACACTGAGCATCTCCTGTTGTTTACATGCTCCATGGGGCTGTGATTTCATGATACAAAATGTTTGGCCACAAAACAGGCTTGTGGTATTGCTGGAGTCCCATCCATGACTCTGCCCTCCTCTTCCCTCCAGCTGTGGCTGCTGATTTCTGCCCTTAAGTGGGGAAGAAATAATGAGGCTGGGATGTCAGAATATACATCAAGCCATGTTAATAAGACCAGTACCTTCATGCCTAGATGTTGCTTACTGAACCAAATTATTTATGAGGAAGAAAGAATCAAGATGCATAAGCAAATAATATCAACACACAAAACAATGGCACACACAGTGCAAATAGGTCAATTGGTCAATGCATGAGACCAAATAGAGTTATTGTCTCCATATCTCAAATATTTCTAATCTAAGACCCTATAAAAGATAAGTCTGCTTCATCTCTACCAAAAAGCTTCCTTCAACACTGTAGAAAAATCCCTCAACTTTGAAAAAGAGTAACACATATTAAATTGTGTACACTGCAGGGATTTATCAATCTGTATCACCAAGGGAGAAGAAAAAGACAAGTCATCTTTGCCTAACATGCTGTAGCAAGAGAATTGTCATCGTCTTCGGATTCTTTTATAAATAAAATAAATATAAAAAGACAAGTAATTTTCTCACCTAATTTTCCTGTAGAACTGATAATTAAGTGTTGTTGGCTGCATCACCAGCACACATTTGTGATAGCTGATTTAGTGTCTCTGCACATCTAAAAGCTAAACATTTTCTCTTTTGCTGAGTAAAAATACCTGTTTCATGGCCTTTTCTCTCCTTCAAGTAATGTCAGCTTTATTTTTTTTTCAAACTTGCCACGAGTAAAAGCATTGTTTTTTCAAAAATCTTTCATGTGTCTAGGACTTCACTGAAAAGTAATTACTGTGTGTGCTGTAGAATGACTGTACATTTATCAATATATCAATAAAGAAGCTAGATGCTAGCCCATAAATTTTTAAAATATACATTACAAAGACACTGGCTTGAACACAAGGCCAAAGTTTAGAGGGACCAACCTCTGACTGGATGAAAGCCTTTAACTCATTGTATGATGCTTTGCACATCCTTTAATTTATCTTCTTAAGTGGGAAGCGCTGAAACTACAGCTAACTGGACATGGGAATAAATCACCACCCATGTGGGAAGTACTTGAGGCTCTCCTCACAAATGTGTCCATCCTTTCAGTGTGGTCCATTCTTCCCGCAGCAGCAGCAGCAGCAGCCTGGCAATATTGTATTGCCGAGTTAAAGTTTCATGGCTGAGAGCCATAAGGAGGACAAATAGTTTGGACACAAAAATGAGAAGATTTAATTTAAGGTGCCCAAGTTGGAAATAGACAGTCAGAGTTTTTGACCAAGAGCTTTTGCTCATCCTCAGAATTAGGTGCAGCCAAGAGAACTCCTCTGTTCTTGGATCTTTCTTTCTCAGTGGCCTCAGCTCTGGCTCCCAAAAACAAATCCTTCACACTGTGATGTTAGAATGTGTCTGGATGTGTCTGGCACTCCTCTCTGACCACACTGACTGATAGGCTTTCAAGAAAAACAATGTCTCTATGCAAATTGAGGGCCCCTACACCTGTGCCAGGGCATCCAGTGCTTTGCTTGTAGGCACACACCTTTCATTTCGTTCCATTTATCTTGGTACAAAAAGAAAAAATAACCATCCCTGAAGAGACGACATTAAAATCAATTGTGTTTAAACTGAAACCAAGTACTTGCACAGTTTTCCCCAGTGTGAAACTTGTTTTAAGTTAAACCATTGAAACTTTCCTAGGTACACGAGGCTTTGAAGAATGCCTACGTACTACCCATGACACCGCAAATTTCAGCAATAACCCATAGTAACTCCCACATCATGTACACAGTAGCTCAGTGCTTGCAAAATTGCTGTCATTTACCACTCTCTGTATCTAATCAAAGCCTGCACACACACACTAAGTTATGACCAGAGCTAAGGACATGCCATGGGGTCATTTTTGCCGCCCTGAGTTAGCAAGAGACATTAAAGGAGACATTAGAAGAGCCTCCCTTGAAATGGCCATGTGAGAATAGCCACAAAGGTAGAAAAATTACATAATGTGTGCTGGTTTTCTTATGAAAATAAATAATGAGATAGGACCAAAGTCCTAATTTAACTCTCCTAGCAGGATCAATGTTGTTTCTGCAAACTCTATTGCCTGAATATTGCACTGTAATTCCTTGAGGACTTGTTAGCTCCTGCAAGTCCTTCTGGGGTGATTTAGCAGGTTTATTGTTGTATGTCTGTATATGGAGGCACTAGGAGAGATGGGAATTGTATGCAAGTCTTTGCCACCACAGTTTGTAACCTAGAAAATTAAACTGCTATCAATCCCACCTTGTGTTAATATTTCAGCCCCTTGGCAATGGTATTCTGGGCAATCCAGTATTAACATACATACATGATTTTCGTTTTGGCTATTAAACATCGGGGACTCTGAACTGAAGCCCACAGCTGCCTGCAAGGACAGAAAGCCATTTTGACAGCAGCAACTGGCATGGGCTGAGCATGGCAGCACTTTCTCATCTGTCCAGCTTTTACCTGTTCTTTTGCCTATCTGCCACTGAGCCTGAGTGCCAGTGTGTGCAAAGCCCTGGCAGCAACATAATATTCACCAGTGATGCTTCAAAACTCAGTCTTTTCAATACTAATACTAATCTTATAAATTCCAGACAACATTTTGAAAGGCATTTCTAATGAAGGACTTGTTATTTCCCAAGTAGAGACAGGCAGCCCCAGCTTTTTCCTTTCTGTATCTTGCCTTTTTCTTTATCACTGTTGTGTAACAGCCCAAAAGATACATGACATTTATCACAACAGTTCTCATCCATTCACCTGACAATTAGAAATGCCCAGTGGATGGGCCGGAGGCCTGGTATTTATGTTTGTATTTTTGAGTTTCAGCATTTCTGTAACCCTTTGTTACCACTAGTATAGTCAAAAGTCAGCACTCACCTCCTACAGCAGGCACATCCACATCACTAAAACACAGGATTGAGAAGGAGCTTGGGTGTGAACTCTGGTTTGTGTAAAGAAGCACTTACACCTGTATTTTCTGCCAGCTGTTGCATCAAAACCAGTTGCACTTACCACCAGGAAAGGTTTGTCACAACCTCTTCTTCCTCTTGGAAGACATGTGAGTGTGGGGCAATGATGAAACCTGCTGTTTCTTTGCCCATGGACAGCTAAGGCCAGACCCTGCTCACTGCAAAACCAGATTGCTACTATTTAAGAAAACATATCCTGACTACACTTATAATCAAATGATAATACTCTACATTTTTTTCACACCTTGAAAATTTTATTTGTCACCACATTTCCCCACTGGTGATGCAACTCCATTTGCAACTCACTGCTCATGACCATCCTATATTTTCAGGTACATCACATGGGCATACCGAGCTCAAGTAAATCAGAATGACTAGACTTTAAATAAGCAGAGTGATTTAGGGCAGAATTTAAATGAAATTATACTAATTATCATGTGTTTATAGCTAGATCTAGGGCACACCAAGCTAAGATCATTACTCCTGAATTTATTTGCAGAACAGGTCATTAAAAGAAAAGCAGGTTCTTGCTTAGACAGGTCTGCAAACAATGAAACAACATTAACGTGGAGGAGACTTGTTACATTTTGGTGGATTTGATTTTCGAATGCCAGGCTCAGTTTCTTGCTTCCCAGTCTCTGCAGCCCTGCCATCACCACTAGTTGCAGGAGAGGCGGTTTCGCAGGCAGTGGCATTCCCCTGCAGAGGCTGTAACACCACACTGCCCAGAGGCACGGCGTGTTGATTGAAGCATGGTCTCTATGTGTCATGTGTCAAGGATGATATGTCACCAAATCAGCCTTGCATCTCCACACAAGGTGTTGAGATAACACTATCAAATCATGGCCTCGTGACCATTTTTTAGTGTCTAATATAACAAATGACTATAAGCTCACTCTGGATTAATGTCGATGTCATGAATGTTTAGTAATGCATATCAAAGTTGGGATCAGTGCCAGAAAAGGATTTTAAGTGTATGTTTACAATGAAACACAGACAGAGAGCTGACTCCCCCCTCCAGCACAAATTACAAGCAAGTTTACACTGCATTGTGCAAGGGCAGAGGGCAATATTCCTGACACATTATTGAGAAAATAAAGATTCCCTTCCTTCTTTCTGTGAAGGAACAACTTAATTTAGGTTGTATTGGTTTACTGCTTGAAACTGTAAGATAAATCACATTGCGGGCAAGATGTAAGCTTTGGCTTGTCAGTAGATTGGTGACACATGTACTTTTAACTCTCACTGAATGACCCAACACCATCCAATTGGACATTATCATGTTTTTCCACTTCTTTTTTTAACATGTTCCACAGCTGGACATGTCTTCCCAGACCCTTGAAAATTGTCCATGATTGTGTCCAGTGCTAGCGTAGCAGATGCAGCAATGTGCCACCATCTGTGCTCACAGAAGTTCCCACCCTGTCCCACCAGGTTCCCCCCAAGCAGCTGGTGTTTTGCAGGGTCCCATACCTCACAAGTGAATGCCAAAGGATGCAATTTGAGGGCAATATGCTGTTGCTTTCAGTTTTAATTTCTGACATTGCTTCTTTGAAGGGCTTTGCAAGCTTGCCTTAATGGATTGCTTTTCTTGGTCAAATGACAATTTTATTTTAGCAAAACGGTTTGGGCTAAATAGGTTAAAGGGAGAATCCTCTGCTTTAACTCCTGTTTCCTGGAGGAAAGGAGTTAAGGAGAAAGGAGGAGGAGATTACTACTTCTGCATTGGAGCTACACTCTGTATGGGCAATTCCTGACCTACTGGACATTGCAGTCTGCTACACAGGGCCTTCAGCCCACTCCTCAGCAGGCGGCAGCACTGTGAGGGGTCTCATGTGGCCAAGGCATACGAGAGACAAAGGACAGACTCAATGCTTTCCTCTTTCATGCAGCCTCTCTGCAGCCAGGTAATACATCCTTTTGCATGTGCTGAAGCCGGCCCAAAGTAACTGGGACCCCTTGCCCAGCAGCATTTGGTGGGCAGTGCTGCCATACACCATGCCGGGCTGCACACAGGAAAGGCAGTGTCTGAGCTGCACACACATCTGTAGGAACCTGTGCACTGATATCTCACTTCTGCCTCATCCTGGATATGTGTTTGTGCACATATGTATTTTCACAGCCTTACAAATGCACAAAAGGTATGGTTCTTTCAAGCAGTGACACTGTCACAAGGAAGTGGCAGACTTGGGACATCAACACTGCAGCTCAGTCTATCAGCCTGGGGAACCCCTGCCCTGCACATCACTACTTGAGGCTGATCTCAACAGGCACATCCCACTGTCCTCTTGGGTCGTCACTATTGCAGCAAGTCCAAGAAAACATGTGTAAGCTGGACCTCTGGGAATTACAGACATCTGAGGCACACTGGGTGTTGTAGGTGTTACCCTGACTTTCTGCTCTCACCCCAAAAGCAAGCAGCAGCTGCTGACTCACACCTCACCAGCTCCCATGTTACAGCCACCGAGGAAGGAGAAAATCAGCTTGCAGAAAGGGGATGGTGTGTGAAGTGTGGCTGCAAATACCGGTCTCAGCCTAGTGCTGCTGTGGCCAAGGAGCCAGCCAGAGCAGCAGAACAGGACAGCAGCAGCCTGTGCAAGCCCACACACTGCTGTGGGCAGCTCTCAGGCCGTGTCAGAGCTGGGGCTGACGCAAGTTTCAGGCAGGTTTAAGGCAAGATGGTGCAGCAATGACTGAAGGTCCTGGCTAGCACACTGCTCGGAGCCATCATCCAGCCTGCCCAGGCTTCCTAGCCTGTTGCTGAATAATGCTGCAGCCTGCCACAGCCCCATACCTTGGTGCACCCATCTGCAACCCAGAGTCCATAAAACTTCCCTCCCTTCATGGAACATTTCAAAATGTTTGGACCCAAAGCTTTAGCTAAGAGCCAGCATAACTGATGTTCAGCTGAAGATGCTGAAGGTAAAACTGAAACAACCTTGAACTTGGGGTAAGGAGGGAAGTAAAGAAAACTTCTTCACGTGGACTCATGCCAGCACCACAGCCAAATGCATAAATGAAGATCTTCATTTTGGAAAGGGTGGACACACTGAGGCCATGGTAGTGCAAAGCAAACCAGCTGAGCTGTGACCAGCTAGCAGCTGCAACTGGCAGCCACAACTTCCCCGCTCACAGCAAAGCATCGTTCCCTGAGAGGCAGCAGTGGCTAAATGGCCCCAAAAGAATCTAAGAAACAAATTTTGAGCTGATAGCCAACCTCCTTTGCTGTCAGTGAGGCAGTGGCACAGGAGGAGCTGGCATCTGATGGGAGGGACACCTGGGTTGGGTGCCTCCACACAGCAGCAAGGGGAGGGTGGCAGAGCCCTGCTCTGGGAATTTCCACGATTAGAAATGCACCTGAGTAAACCAAGAACAGGGAGCAACAGAGGCTGCATGATTTTTTTATCTATTAATCTGTCTTTGCAGCAGCCCTGGGTTTAGAGAAGCTAAACTTTTGATTTCTAACAAAACCAGGATCTTATAATCCAGACTGCCCGAACCTGAAGAAAACAAAACTTGAGCTTCAACCCCCCACTTTAATTTCCTTCAGCAATTTATCACCTCTTTGCAGCTCACACATACAGAACAACCAGAAAAATTTCTTAACACCCCTTTGGCAAGCAACACGGAAGCAACTGCCACAGTATTTTTTTGTTATTGTTTTCAGGGCCTATGGCAAAGAAGACTTAAAAAAAAGAAAAAGCACCCAAACTAAACCAAGAAAGAAAAAAAAAAAAAATTAAGTACTTACCTTCCACAGGCAAGACACATGCAAAGAGCATGAGAATCCACACGAAAGGGCAAAATACGTTTTTTTTCAAATAGAATTTCCCTGGAAAACATATTGAGAATAGTGCCATCTCCGAATATGTATTTACACTACCTACATACATGTGTTTGTCCCTGCATCTATTATTTATACAAATTATTTTAAATGCAGTAGAAAAGGTGTTGCTTGAAGTTTCACATAAAAGCAGGAAAATGGGAAGTAAAATTCAGTCCCTGCTCTAAATCCACTAGCACTGCATATTAATTTAATATTTTTTCTATTCTATTGCTCTGGTCTTCCATTAAAATCTCAGACCAAACTCAGGCAGCCTGTGTAATTTCAGGATAGATGGAATTGCCCTTGTTATTTCCCATTCACACAGCAAAGGATTCTCTAATGAGGTGAATACTTGGGGCTCAGGTTTTCGCTGCTTCATAGCCTAGATTCTCATTTTACAGTGCTGTGAACTGGTGGGAAAATGATGCCTTACTAAATGGTAGTATTTTACACCCACTAACCCGACTCTTCAAAGCTGTGTTAATGACTATGCAGAGTGCAGAGCCAGGAGAATCAGACCTTAGGTGTTTACGGCCAGGAAAAGCGAGAGCAGGCGCCGCTCGCTGTACTTGCAGCGCTGCAGCCCTGCCACGCAGAGGCTTGTGCAGCTCGTTCAGTTCTCTGCATGACCTGCTTGTAGCCATGCAGCCTCCTTTGGATTAGGGTGCCTTCTCTAATTTGCTGTTTCATTGACAGATTTTGCGGCCAGGACTTGATGTCAAAGGCGATGGCTCTTATTCAAGAGCCATTTTCCCTCACCATGCCCAGCTCAAGGACACACTTAAGCCACATTAAACGCTAGAAACAAATTCAGCCCAGCTTTGCGACCACCTCACAAGAGACATGTCATCACCTGCCCTGGGGCTTGTAACCCTTTCGTCACTGAGATTCGTCCCTTGCATCCCACACAAGTGTGACCAGGTTAATTAATTCCCTTCACTAACCCTTATCATTCTTAATTCTACACTTTGCTGAGATGCATTTCCACAAAACTACATCAAAAAGCAACAAGGTTATTCCCAAGCCATACTTCTTCGTTAGGTCTCCTGCTGGAGCACCAAGCAGAAAAACCCCACTGTTTCTGACTGTTTGACAGACCTGTGTCTCTGTTCAGAGCTTCTTGTCTGACTTTCAGATCACAAGTTCTCCAAGGTGGGGAGAACCTTTCTGTTGGGAATCTGCCAGTCTGCTGGTATAGAGTGGCATCCTGACCTGAGAGCAAACACAGACCAATCTTTCATCTCTTATACAGAGAGCGTGTAGAAAAAAAAGAATTCCGCCCACATCATTTCAACTAGTCTTCTCTGAAAAGTTTTGTTATGCTACAGGGCAAACATTTTACATGGGACAGGTAATGGTTCCCATTACCCTTTGTTCTTGAGACTCTTTCCAAACCATGTCTATTGAAGAGGAAAAAAGCATTCATGTATCTTCATTTTGCTCCCGCAGCCTCTCAGTAAGTGGCAAATCCCCTCTCCTATCTGTGCCCTTGATGGGCTTGCAGAGCCCACTGAGAGAAGGCTGACATGCAATCCACTAAGTGCCAGCATTACAGTTCCCTGCTGTGCCCTATCTCCTGCACACGCAGAGACATTTGCCAGCTTGGGGCAGTGGTGTGTTGGCACTGGGGTATCAATTCCTCCTTTCAGAAACAGGAAATATAATGGATGTGTTATTTTTCTTCCTGGGACCACCTACCTACTGATGGCCCTACAGCACTGTTTAATGTGAAATCCAAACTCTGCTCAATTTGCTTATAGACAAGTTTTCCTCTTAAGCTCCATGTGCTTTGTAGTAGAAGTATGTGTGTGCATGTGAATTTCTACTGCTAGTAGCAGAGCCACAAGGGAGTATACATATGTGCAGAAGGATGATGCTTGCACAGTAAACCCTATGCAACCCATAACAGAATATGGTACCAGTCAGTCATTGTGTCACTTCAGATCTGCCTTTTTCTTTTTTTATACTATGTATAGTGCATTTCTGGAAGTTCTTCCACAGCACACAGGATTTTCTTGGAGAAGGAGAGGGATTCATCTACTTGATGTTAGGCATCTTATTGAGACTTCTAAGCTGCCTGCTTAAATTCTCTTTATGAAATATTCTAAACTTGGTTTACTTCTGTCTTCACTCCAGGCTGATTTCAGAATAATTATTATTCCTGAGTTTAGAGTGAAAAATCAAGCAATGTAATTTTGCTGCAATGCAAATTCAGAGTAACTGACCCCCTGAGGCAGGCTTAGTGAGGGATTTGATCCTGTCCATCAGGGAAGAGTGATAGCACCATGTGGCCAAGTGGCAATGGTCATGAGATAAGGTATGGAGAGGCAGGAGGCAGTCCTCAACACCTCTAGGTGCTCAGACCATACCCATCACTGTTGTTGGCAGGAAGGGTCACTGGAATTGACATCAGTTTGGGAACAGACAACTCTTTACAACTACCAATGGGAATTGATGCAAAAATGACTTATAACTAAAAATCCATTAGTGCAGCAAAAGGTGAATAAATTTGCACTAGAAAAAGAAGACCAAGTAACATTGGCTGTGCCCTCCACCTGAGGAACTGCTTCTATCTACAGCACCAGGCTAAAGAAGCTGTACTGGTCATTGCTTTTACTTTTTCCTTAGTGTAACTGCATCCACAAAAGGCTTTTGGTAGCTTAGAACTGTTGTTTTAAAAAATCACACTTCAAATCAAGAGTATTTTTCTGGTAAGAGTTGCTGGAGTGTGATCTTTAAAGCACTTTACACTTGTGATTCTCCTCTGTCGTGCTCATACCGCACCACAGCACTGCAGGAATCAGGAGCACTCACACAACATCAGTAGGCAATCTTCCCTGGTCACAGCATGTGCCCAAAGTGTATATTAAACACCCATCAATATTTGGCACGAGGACACTATTTGCCTTCCCACTGTCACCCAAAGACAATTCAGCTTTACAGATTTAAATCTGTACAGATTTAAATTAAACCTGCACCTATACAGCTTTAAATTCAACCTGCCAGGGACTGCTTTTGGCCACTGAGGCCAGCCAGCACAGTATGGCCTGTGTCTATGCTACCGGCTGCTCTCCTTTTCCAAAACCTGCCTCCGGTCTGGTCACTGGGAATGGCCCATGCTGGCTCCCAAGCACTGCCTGCGACCTGCTGGGAGGGCTGCTGCCTGCTTGGACCAGGTAGCAGCACAGATGACCGAGTTCCCGTCCCAGGGATTTTCCCTGCCGCTGTTTTTTGACTCAGATGGACGCAGACAAGGCGTCTGCACAGACTGTGACTTGTGCTGAAGATCTTTGCTTACGTTATTGCACAGAAGGACCAGGATGCCATAGGTTCGGGTCAGCAAACAGTCTTCACAAAGAACAGCTCAGCAAAGCATTTACACATATGCTCAACTATGAGTCAGGTAAAATTTGGAATAAAGAATCCTCTTTCTGTGCTTTCCCATAGAAAAGTGGAAAGCCAGCAGGAAATGCAGGTCCTCTGGGTGCCTCCTGCGGCTTAGCAGCATGTGTGTGGTAGTCATCATGATGTCCACACAGTATTTAACCAGAGCCTGCCTGCTTTGAGCATGAAGATGGTGTCCCTGTAGGTCTGTCATATCCCCCTTGACATATCTCTCAGTGACTTGTCAGCTTTTTAGAGATGAGGAAATGGAGAAACCGCAGAAGAATACAACAGAAAGGAAAGCTCTCCAGGAGTAAATAAGGATTTTTATTAGAGCAATTAAGACAGCTGGAAAGAATAGACTCTAAAGAAAATAATTTTTTAAAATTGATGTTTCTGAAATGTTATCCCTTTTTTCCAGCTATCACCCGAGCTAGTAACACAAATTGCCTCCCCTTGCTATTTTCCTTAGACCAGCCTAGCTGTTACTGTTAAAATTACTCTCACTCTCTGCAGAGGAGCAGATAACATAAAAGAACCACACCTGATGCTTCTAGACATGATGCAAACACGTCATACCAGTGCCAGAGCAATCTGCCTCCCTCTCCATGGCATAATCCCATGAAACGAGAATTTGAGGACTAACCAGTCCAGCTATTAAAATACCCATGTCTAAAGCAGGAGTAACTTCCCAATCCATTGTGAGCATCATGTCTGCAGATAACAAAGTCCTACTGGTTGGACAGACATGAGATTAGATTAGATCAGGTCAGATCAAATTAGATTTGATTAGATCAGAATTAATTCAAGATGGGTGCTTTATTATCTCTTGACAAGGTTCTTGCTCTGGTGCTGGGTTCTTAGAGAGCCATGAAACATCTTGAATGTTTAGAAAATATAAATACTTTTGTATTCTGCCCAGAATTTGTGATTTTGTTAAAGATCTAAGAGGGGACTGAGGTGTAGAACCAAATTTTAATCCTGTTCTAGACAGATCCTCTATATTACCAACACTGTTGGAAGTGCTAAATGACAATGTCACATGGAAAATTTTTAGCTGGGAAGGAGAGATGCACTTGCAATTTAATAGATAAATAAGCATTGCATGTTTAAAGATTCTCACAATTAAAAAAAAATACCTTCTGAATACAATGATTCTTCTCTCAGGACATGGTTATTTGTTTGTACCATACAAAACCAAAAGCAGCGTAACATTCTTGACCTGAAATAGCTACTATACTTCTGTTCTGAAGGATATTAGACCAAATTTTTGCATATCCTCAAAGGCTGAATGTATCAGTGAACTGCAGGAAACATCCCTTATGTTTAGCATTGTGCAGACTAAGTGTTGAGTTCTTATTTACTCAATGACAGGATTCCTCAGCCTCCCTTTACTCTCCTTTTTTTCTGCTAAAGTAAGGGCTTAAATCCAGACATCTTAGATTCTCTCAGCAGGGCTGGATGCTCTCACCACTCTCTGTGCATATGAGGGAAAATGCCATGCTTCTGGTTTTTGCTTGGGAGCTTTCAATGAAGAGTTGAGAGGAAAGGCAAAGTGGACACTTCTCATTAGGGGAAGAAGGAACACTGAACTTTCTGAAAGAAGTTTACTTTATATACTTTATATACTTTACATACTGTACAGCTGGAATTTTTAAATTGTCACATATACACATGTAATAGCTTCACTCCTGTGTTCTCCACATGTCTTTATCCCTCAAAAGGTTTTCCAGAATTAAATAGGAAATAACTTCAAGGTTCATTCACAAACTCTCTGTTCTATCAGGAGACAAGGCCATTAGATGCATGTGAAGAAAAGCAGAATGAAGGACAGGGCTGGAAGGTTTTCCAAAGATTCTCAGGCTCCTCACTGTCTACAGAGGGCATCAGAGAAACAGCTTAGCTTAAATCACTTAAGTGAGTTAAAAGGTGAAAGCAAAACAAATTCTCCAAACATTACTGATGTACAGTGATGGGGCTATTCAATCAAGTCATCAGTGGCCTCAGGTTTATCCTGAAGGCGTATTAGATCCAATCAGCTTCCTATCAGTGGCTTTTACAGGTTTCTTACAGGAAACAAAGGAATTAGGCCATATTGGTGCTGAGGGGTGCTCTTTTGGGGGGTGCTTCTCATACATTGTTTGAAAAGGTAACTGCATGGTACAAGTTGCTTTTCTATGCTCTTGGAAAGCCATGGTCACAACCACAGATAAATTTAAGTGAATTCTAAATGCAATGGAACATCCACATTTGTATGCTAAGAATGATTCAACTTAATAAGAGGAGTAAAAAAATTAACCCAATTTAAGGTATTTTTGGGTTTCCTTCTGTGCTTAATTTTTTTTCACTGGTTGCAGTACTCCTTCACCATTCATTAATTTTGGAGTGGATGAGGCCAACTGCACCATCACTCAGTCGCATTTCAGAGAATTTGCCATTGGGATGGCACACCTGAAAACATCCCTCCTTAGGCTGTCTCTTCAAAACTACCACAGGACCACAGTGGTTTTTGTGCTGTCCAAAACAGTTTATCCTCTCATGAAAAAGTGATGGAAGAGGAATGTGAAGGCAGACACCATTCAGGACATACACCAGGTTCTTGAGCAACATTGAGAGGCTTTCTTTGGATTCCCTCCCATGTCCTCCTCCTGCCCTGCATCGCATGGTTCACATTCATCAGATACAACTTGCTCACAGCTCTGTCATCCACACCACATTTTGACTGAAGCTAGTAATATTTTTAGGAACTGGGTATTAACCCGCACTTCCATGGATTTACCTTTGCCTGCAATTCTTGCATCCTCTTGGATAAAAGGAGGAATAATATTTTTTGAGACGTATTTAACTGTTTACATGTGTCCTTGTGAAATACTGCAGTCAGGTGCTGCCCTTCATATCTTCTGTGTGCAGGCACTGACAAACAGCAGCAAAGACAGAAGTGCAGATACAGAGATAACATATGGTCACCTCGAAACTTGGCATCACTATTGTCTATTGAAGCCACTGAGATTGCTTCCGGTGACTGGGCAGAGGATTTCAGATATGACATTTAAAAGGCACAAGCGAGAAGCTTTAAACTATAATGTGTTACTAACAGAGCTAAAGCAGTCTGACAGCCCCTAGCAGACATTAGGCAGCCTGGGAGCTCTGTCTCAGCTGCTTTCCTTGGTCTCCACCTGACAGCAGCTGCTCCTGAGCCTCAATAGGTACAGACATAACTCCTGGCAGACATTACTGGGAATCTGTTTTGGTCTTATTCCTGCTTTAAGTTAAACTCTTTGCCTTAAGCAGCCATGGTGGCAGGTGACAGGTTTCCCTTTATTTTGCCTCAGGTGTGGGTACCAACCACTAGGTTTCAGAGACAGCAGATTTGTAATGTGAGTCACCACAACAGCTCTGGTTTAAGCTATTTTGTCATAAATGTGGCTTTTGAACTCTGGTGGCATAACTTAAAGCACAAGAAGGGCAACAGCCTGGCCCTGAGTAGATTAAGTGACTACAAATGGCAAATACATTGTCTATCAGCACTGGCAAGCTGAAATAAGGTCACAGCACACCCTAACTCTGGACTAATGGTGCTAGATTGGGTGGTTTGCTTTTACAAAAAAAAAACATCCTGAAACTGTCACTGTGCTATGCTGTCACATAGTTTTAATAGAAGCAATTTCACTGTCGTTTGAGGCCATTTTGTTACAAGGATGCACAATGTAGGGAAAAAGAAAACAAAACCCAAGAGCAAAATCACCTAGACACAGATGGTGACATAGAATCATAGGATCATTGAATGGCCTGAAGTGGAAGGAACCTAAAAGATGATCCAGTTCCAACCCCCTGCAATGGACAGGGACACCTTTCACTAGACCAGGTTGCTCAGAGCTCCATCCAACCTGGCCTTGGACACTCCCAGGGATGGAGCAGCCTGTTCCAGTGCCTCATTACCCTCATACTAAATAATTTTTTCTAACATCTAGTGTAAATTTACCCTGTTTCACTTTAAAACCAGCATTCCTTGTCCTGTCACTACATGTCCTTGTAAAAACTCCTTCTCCATCTTTCCTGTAGGCTCCCTTCAGGTACTGGAGGGTTGCAATTTGGTCACCCTGAAGTCTTCTCTTCTCCAGGCTGAACAAACCAAATTTCTCAGCCTTTCCTCATAGGTGAGATTCTCCACCCCTCTAATCAACTTGCTGTCCCCCTCTGGACTCACTCCAACAGGTTGATGCCCTTCACTGTGATGTGTAGAACACACACGCAACCAGGTCTCATCTCCATTCCTGTAAAGCTTGTTCTGAGCCTGGAAGTGGTAACCATGCCAGAGAGGAGCCTTGTTTGTCAGAGACAGATCTATCAGGAAGATATCACATGCAAGTGCAAGTATATCAATATAAATGCACCTTATGACATATGTGTGTTATTTAGCTTCCTCAACCAGAGTTGCTACAAAATCACGACAGCCTTTAATCTGACCTGAGCCTCTGCAGGGAGGACTACTACTTTAGCTAGACAAATTGACCTTATTATCCTCTATACACTTCAGCAGCTTAAGCACCTTGTCAAGTAGATTTTTAGCAGTAGAGGGCTCTTTAATTTAGCTTGTAAAGGCATGACATCATGCTATGGCTAGCAGCTGAGGGAAGGTGCTTTTGGATAATACACAGTAAACAGGACTATATTATCAATGTTCACTTTCATAGTATTCTTCATTTGCTAATTTATCATTGTTTTAAGATTCCACTGACCATGTGCTTCCCTCTGTCCCCCATTTAGAATTAGGGGTATAGTGTGGGGTCTGCCTCAGATCTATTGCCCATGGAGGCTTTGTAGTCCAGCCCCAGCTGGTCTGGTGGAGGCAGATCTTACTGCTGCAGCAGATGCTTCTGCTCCCTCATGTGTGCCAAATACTACTTCAACTGACTACATGGTCACATGCTATCTGAGGAGGTAGAAGTCACTAGTGAAAGACAGGGTGAAGAGGCAACACTTCAGTTAGGTGTAGTGTTTGCCCTTTGATTTTTTCCTCCAGGCAATAGACAAAATTATTCAGGACAGACCTGAATTTAATTATTGCACCTCACAATAGGAAAAGTGAACTGAAAATCTGCTCAGTTTTTCTCCTTTAAGCTTTAAATCAAACACCCTGAAAAATATGATCTAGCTCATCAGATGTTAAAAATCTCAAATTAATACCCTTGTTGTCTATCTAACATCCATCTATTAATCTAAAGGTAACTGGCAGGTATGGGAACCTTACTCTACTTGTGCTAGACCAGTTGCTGTAACAAAGAAAATGTGTTTATTGAAGAAGTTCATCCTACTTCCTTGGTAGTGAATGTGCAATGAGCATAATGCTGCTCTAACTTGTCCCTTCAGAAGAAACTGGACAGCTGACATGCAACTTTGCCCATCTTACATCACTCTCAACTCTTTCCAGATTAATTTTTAAGTTGACTTCTAACCAAGATCTCAGCAAAAAATGAAGTGTTCTTGAGGACTGGACAAAATTGCCTGCAGAGAGTTCAGAAGCTGGACTACCCCAGCAATGTGTGTGGGGTGCCATGGAGGCACTTGCACACAGCAGGATTTTTCAGAAGTTATGTTATTAGTCAAAAGGTTACGAGTGGGTGTAGAATTTAGATTTAAGTAAACTTAAGAACTTAGATTTAAGTAAATTTAAGAACTTAGATGTAAGGAAAGTTTGTCTTTTGCATCCTCGTTTGTTATTCAGCCTAGCAATAACCAGTAGGAATATACTGCTTTATAGAAGATTCTGAAACTTGCAATAATTTTAGAGTTGTAAAAGGGCAGTAAAGGATCATTGAATCTACATAAGGATCATTGAGTCCTGTCCTTAAACGAATTCCATAAAGGGATAGAACCACAATCTTGGGGCTAGGAATCAGATGTTCCCACACGCTTGCAGACTCAAAAAGCAGTGAAACCAGAAAAGCAGTTGCAGAAATGCAACATCAAAACAACTTCAATCAAGACAAAGCCAATTTCAGCCAAGATGAAGTCTGTATCTTGAGGAAAATCTGCAAAATTTTTGGTTTGGGGTTTGTTTGATTTTTTTTTTTTTTTTTTTTAAATCTACATTTAAACAGAATCAAAACCACAGGGGGAAAAAAAAGCTGTTTTACAGTGTTTTCAGCTCCTGGAAACTACAAAACATGATCCAGACAGATGTGGAAATAGAATTAAACCAGTAAAAAAAACAACACTGTCAGTATTACCAGTCTACAGAATTCTAAACCAAAGTAGATTCTTAATGTCCCTCAATGTTTTCAAAGTTTCAAAACCAGTTTGCCCCTTTCTTGTAGAGGCAATGCTTCAAAAGCTCAAGAAGTTCAGAGCACTGGCTCTCTGTTTGTCTCTGTCCAGTTTAAATACAGACCATGCCAGAAGTGTGACTTTTTCCACAACAAAATTAGGAACATAAAAATCTCCACAGATACTTAAGTAAGTTTAAAGTAATTAGATTATGTAGTATCAATGAAAATATAAGATTATCAGGAATATAATTTTTTTCCCAAATACATTTTGCTTTATCACCACTTATGCATCATGGAATATACATATAATAGTTAAAATCTCACATACACTCTAATTGTTTTAAAACTACATAATTTCATGTATCACAGCTGTTACTATTATTTTTCTTTTACATTTTAATTTTTTTACCTAGACCACTAAAAATAAACAGTTAAATTACAAACCTACTATTTATTGTGATCAGATACTTTCGTAATATACTCTATGAAAGATCTTGCTTCTCTCTCCATTGAGACTGCCTGAGGGGTTTTTAAAGTTAAAAAATATACACATAAAGGAAGGCAGTAAGGCTTCTAATTGTTGTTTGTATGCAAATTACATTTTTCTAGTTCTTGAGGCAAGAAAATTGCTAAAATTCATACAGAAGACATGGGAGAAAGGAGAAACCTGACTTCTGTGAATGGGACCTTATATATAAATCTGCAATCTAGCATGTCTTTATTTTTCTACTTATGCAGCTTTAATTCTAGATTACCACTTCAGAAAAGGGACATTCATAGAAATGCACCAGTTTAAACACTTTAAGGTGAGAGAGACACAGTAAAATCTGTTTTTAAGTAAAACCAGAGCATCCTCAATCTTTCTGTGGAGAAAAAAGGCAATGGGAAAATAGGGAAAACTTCAAGTCATCTCAATGTGTCACACAGCAGTGACACAGAAAGACCACAAAGCTCAGATCTTCACATCTGATTTTTATGGGATGGAGATAAGCAGACCAGAAAAAAAAAAAAAAAAAAAAAAAAAAGAAAATAAAACAACAAAAAAGGAAGAAAAAAAAGAGAGAGAGAAAAAAGTACTGAGCCCTATGGCAGGAAAATTAAGTTCAAAAGGGAATTCCAAGTGCTGCAGATGATGGGTATGTTACTGCCTGATCTCTCAGAATTAGCTTTGGTCTTTGTGACCAGGTGAACAGGACCAGATCTGCACAGTCCTTTCATTAACCGTGCAGTGCCAAAGAACCACCTCAACTGGCAAGTCAGCAATGCTCCTCATGCCTTCCATGCAGAGCAAAAAGCACAAGGGCCATGTGTGTGGCACAAACCTGCACTGTCCTGTGCCAAACAGGCAAGGCAAAATCAAAGTGGGGAAAAGGAAAAAAGCCATGAAATCAAAATGTAAATCATTTATACATCAACATATTGAAAATCCTGTTATTGAAAAGAGCAGGCAGCAGACGGAAACCACATCTCTTTAAAACTGGCAGAGTATCAAAATGTTTTTTAAAAATAATCAGAGAAGTGCAAACCACCAAGGGGACCCTGCTGCTTGCAAACTGGAAAGTGGCTTGTTCTTCTGAGGGCATGACTGATTTCAACCCTGATGTGGGTCAGCACACTTCCCACGTGAGCCCAAGATACGGACTGCTGCCAACAGATATGGCCAGTCCCAGCCCCAGTCCCAGCCCCAGCCCCAGTCCCAGTCCCAGTCCCAGTCCCAGTCCCAGTCCCAGTCCCAGTCCCAGCCCCAGTCCCAGTCCCATTCCCATCCCCAGCCCCATGGCCACCTGACTGCAGTGGGCTTTGGCTGCAGTGACACACAGCAATCAGGCACAAGCTTTCTGCTGCACAGTGCTTGACAGGCTGGCACCTCTCCTCCTTGTCACCAACCAAGAGATGTTCAGGAGATGGATTTTTTTGGCCGTAGATGGTGACCTCGGGACCCCTCACATTTCAGGCAGGGTTGTAGCACTCCATGGGGATGCAGCAGGATGGTGTGGTCCTGCAGCAGGCCCAGGGTGCCAGTGCATGCTATTTGGGCCAATGAAAGTGTTGGCTTTTTCCATGGTGCTCTCTTCCATGAAGGTCACTCGCAGCAGGAATGTGTCCCTTGTCTGCTTATAAAGTGAGGCATGGACAGAGCCACTGCATAGGCTCAGCCCTGAAAGGTGACCCAGAGCTGGACCTCAGCTTCTCCTCCTGCAGCTATGATTTCATGGTGTGACATGTTTGGTGGTGACACTGGGGTGGTGACCTGCATCCTCCCTGGGCTGCTGATCCTCTGGTGCTGTGGCAGCTCCCGCAGCACCTCAGGTTTGTCTGCACCCGGCTGACAAGATCCCCCCTGCCATTCCCAGCGATCACCCAGCCAGGTGGTTTCAGGGGAAGGAGCCAGCTCTGGTTGCAGAGCGGTGCTTTGGCAGACATGGGCACAGCCAGGGTCAGACATTGCCCCAGCTCACCTTGGCCCAGGCCCTCTGCCAGGCTGCGATTGCACTGGACAAAGGGATCCATGCTGTCCTGTCCTCCTCCGCAGGTTCCCACCCGCCCAGCTAGTGAGGCCTGACAAACAACAGAGGATGTTCTCCTAGGGCTGTCAGAAACAAACAACGCAATTACCCTCTGCCGATTGCTTCAAGTTGCAAACAAAAGATGACAAACAAAACACACAACAGATCCCCCTCCAGGCCCGCAGAGCAATCAAGAGGAGGCTGACAATGGCAGGGCCCCTCCAGCTCTGTGCCAAGGACACTCACCCCCAACAACAAGCACACGCTGCTGCCTCGCAGAGCCCCTGGCCACCCACCATCCCTTTTGTCTAGCACGTATGGAGCCCATCCTTGCTTGCAGACCGCCCTGGCCATGCCAAAGCTGTATCTACCACCAGCTTCCCTGCCAAGAGTTCAGTACCCTCCCTGCTGCAATCTCAACTCTCCACTGTCAGCTCCTGCTCTTGCAGCAGCAGCACCACCTCCTCCTCCTCCTTTCCTGGGAGTTGGATGTGACACACGGGTTAACATGAATTACCCAGAAATGAGTCAGCAAGTTCCTTGCCCCGAAGTCACTGCCTGGTTTCCAGAAACGCTGACTATTTCCAGATCAACCCAGCATCTGAAGAATAAATGAAAACGTGACTCCAAGCCTCAAAAGTTGATGAACACATCGCTGTGCTCCCCAAGCCAACACCTCAAAGTGGTATGGAAGAACCTACCATCACTTTTTATTCAACACCTATTTGACAATCAAGTTCAGGTGCCATTAGATCTGTACAATCAATGTAATTCATTTACCACTGCAATACTGAAAAGTGCAATGTAATCCTCTGGTTGCACTTGTTTCTGAGGCTTGCAGTTTCCATGCTACCTCCCTTCCCTGCCAGCATTTCCTTTTAAAAAATAAATTAAAAAAAAAAAAAAAAAAAAAAAAAAAAAAAAAAAAAAAAAAAAGAAGGCAGCACAAGGGCACAATGCTTTTGACTAAGAAGAAAGTTCTCCTCTCACCTAACTATGAAGATGTGATGATCAGGGCTGATGGGATTAGGAGTTAAGGCTGGTGTGGCTGAGTACTGAGGCACTAGTATGGGCTACCCCAGACTCTCAGCTTCTAAGCAACACAGGAGGGCCAAAGAAGAGAATACGATCTCTGCGAGCCATAGCTGTAAGAGAGGCAGGAAACACTGTGACAACACTTTTTCTCAACATGCATCAATGTTTCCACTTCCAGACCAGAAGGAAGTCCTCCACAAAAAGACTTTAAATTGAAATGTTCAGTCAGGACACAAGATAAGCAACATTTTTAGGACTTCAAAGAACACAGCTAATGCCCCTGTGTAACAGCTTTGGACAAGGGACACTTTTTCACTTCATTATGAAGTACTAGGAGCAAATGTTCACATTTCTACAATTTCCCATTTATATAAGCACTGTTTTAGAGACAAATGCAATGTATTTCAATAATGAACCTAAATTTGGAAATGAGCATCTTGGATCATAAGGGTCTATACAAAACAGTCAGTGTCTGCTGACTTTAACCATTGTCAGCCCATACAGATTATCATAAATCTTATGAATGTGTCACCTCCACTAAAGATTTGTATCCTAAAATCACATCATTTGATGACAAGCTCAGATTCTTGGCTGCTTTCTTTTTTCCTCTGTCTTTTTTTTTTTTTTTTTTTTTTTTAAGGGCAAAAACCAAATCAAGCAGATCCACATTCACTCATGCTAATTAAATAGCCCACACAGATGTTTATAACATGATCAATGTAGGGCTTTAACCTTGATTTCTGTGATTTATTTTGCCAAATTTATCAATAGCAAAAAGTCAAAACCAACTGGGAAAAAATTGAGATTCGGTGGGGAAGGGGAAGAAGTCAAACAAAAAATCTGAAGCTGTTTCAACAATTTCTCTTCATTATGTATATACTATTATACTTTTTTTTCCAAGGAATATTGATTATTATTTACATGAAAAAAAGATTACAACATGTAAAAGAAAAAGCATGATACTTTTACAAAAACATACATGAATAATTCACCTAAAATTCACTGTATATTTCTGTCCACGTTTTCATTTATTTTTTAAAACCAGTTCTTTTTGTTGAATTACATTTTCCTCAAATTTGTCCATTTCTCCCTGCCCACTCTCATTCCAAGAACTAGTCTCCCATATTATATCTGAGCTCTCATTTAACATTACCTACCTACAGCCATATTCTCCTTATTAAAACTGATTTCAAGTGATCATTTTCACTTTGGCTCACCCATTCACATAAATTTAATTTCTCCAATATTAGGTTTAAACAGTCCCCATTTGCAGCTTGTGAGTAATTTTTAATGTACTTTTACCTCAAATAAAAAAAGATAAAACCCCACTAGTTTATTCAACCAAGTCTCCATTAGTCATCATGAACCATATAACTAACAAATACAGTTTTTATTTCATATACCCATTGGGTGTTTAGGGTGAGGGTGGAGGTATGAGTGGGAGAAAAGAGGTTACTGAGGTTAAAAAGGGGAACGTATGACTGTGTACTTCTGTGAACGCCCCTGGTACTTCTGCTGCTTATTCCCCCTTCGCTTTGTGTCGTATGCTGGTGGGCACAGAGCCAGCAGTCTTGCTCAGAGATCAGTTGCTTCTGTAGCAATTTCTTCTGCACATTGTAGCTAATGGATGTGGTTGTCTATGTGGTTTTATTTCAGCATGTACAAGTCCAAATACACCATTCATTTTGGCATATGTCTCTGTATTTTCCCACAATATTTATCTAGCAGACTTAGTTATAAAATGAAATGTGTGTTAATAGAGGTTCCCCATAATTTGTGTTGATTTATTTATGACTAGTATTTGCTCACAAAGGCAACAACACCTAAACATATGCATATACCTGTGTTTAAGGGATGGATTTTCTCCATCTTCTCCTCTGAGTGTTTTCAGCATGAGGAGCTCTGCACAACTGAGAAATCACAGACTCCAAAGACTTAATGCCCTGGCCTGTCTGAGCTCTGCACAGTCTGAGAACCAGCAAACAAAAGCAAGACAATTCAGAGCACGCTCAGTCATCCTGGCAGTGCAGTCATCTTCATACAATAAAGTGCTCACTGTTCTCAATCTGCTGCGTGCCTCTGCCACTGTCCAAAGCCCGGGTCTCACTTTTGCCAAAAGTCTCTGGCTAAGAGATACTCTTTGACCTTCTACAACCTCTGTGTCACCCCCTGAAGATATTCCACTGAGGAAACCACAGTCTGAATGGAGTACTTTCTTCAGAGTCCTTGCATGCAGGGGACCCATGTGATGGTGCCTCTTTAAGAGGCAGATCAGGTGGGGGCTGCAGCTGCACAAGCCAAGGGAGATGCAGGTCAAGGCTCTCTCTCACAGCCAGGCCAGCCAGTTTGTGTAGGTTTTATTCCAAGATTATCTCACATTCACCCAGCACTATCTCTAACCAGCACTGGCAGGTGTCTTCAGGCACTGTTCCACCACAAAACACAAACCCATCAGTGTCTATGGAGGATCAGTCCTGGGACAGCTCAGCACTCCCAGCGAAACCTGTGGGAGGCACTGAGCTGGAAGGGTCACCCTCATGGAAATCTCCACCTCTGCTGGAAAGAAACAGCCTCTTTTCCTCTTCTCTCCTGCCTCATACTTTTCCTGCTCAGCTCTAGTAAATTTTGTTCATTATTTATAATTAAAAAGTAGAAAGCAATTGCTGTCTTCTCTGTTGTTCATACTCTAAAGCAACACTTAAAGAATAGAGAAACGGCTGAAATCCAGGCCATTTAAAAAACTTAACTGCACTCCTAGTCACTACACCTGTTTCTGAATCCCCCCAACGTTTGTGGTTTTGCATCATGTTTTCCTATGTTAAAAAAATATATTAAAATTATCTTTTTTGTTGCCAGTTGAAGAACCCACAAACAAATGGGGAAATCTGACTAAGTGCTTAAGCAGAGAAAACAATGGAAATGTGTATGCACCAGAGGCTGTCAACAGTCCCACAGAAAGAATTGGAAAGACAGAAAAAAATTCTTTAAGCTCTTGTAACAACAAAATGTCAAAATCAAACAAATAACAGACAGAAGTGGGAGCTAAGTGTTGACTGTGCCTTGTTAAGAGTTTAGTGAGCAAAGCCATCCCAGCCTTCCCCTGAGGTGCTCCAATCCAGCCCTGGGATTATCTTGCAGCTTCCAGGGATAGCTATTGGGAATGCTTCCTCCTCTCCTCCACCCTTCTTAATTATTGTTAATACAATTTGCCTGAAATTCTGGCCTGACATTGAGACACTGGTATTTGTAGTGCCTGTTTCTTTTTCTTCTTATTATTTTTTAAAATATCTTTTTACAATCCCCTTTTTGTGCTTAACCTAGAATAGGTTATGAATTTCCTGGCTTCTGTGGGTTAGATAGGAAACTCAATGTTACTATTTTGGTTTAGAATGCAGACATTTTTTGTGGTCATACTTATCATAGCTGAGCTAAACTAAACAGGAAACAGCATTTCTATTTGCCTGTTGGCTCAGGGTGCATATCCCACATCTAGATAAACTGATGGGAAACTGATGAAGGACAATTTAGACAGAAGAAATTGGGAAGTAATATGCCAGTGGTCCAGGTATAAGCCATACCAAGAAAATACAGTGCTGCTTTGCATTCAGGGGTTTGTATGAATTCAGGGCCAGGTACAAAGCCTTGGTGACCAAACTGTGCTTGTTTTTATGCTCAAGTGGGGAAGGAGGCTTCCAAAGGGAGACCTCCAGGAGCAAGCCTAGAGTTTGCCCTCACTTTAAGTATTTTCTTCTCAAGTAATTGTCACAGCTAATACCTTTTTTTTTGGTCATAGTTATTCTAAGACATTGCTGCCAGAAATCCATGGGGAGAAGAATCCAACCTAGGGAATCAGAAAATATGCATTTACATATTTGTTCTCAATATGTCCACACAGACCAGAGTTTGGTACACAGTACCTGTGGGAATGCTGCAGCTTGGAAGACTTTCAATAGCACTACAGGTCCCTTCTGTCCCCAAGATCAGGAGTCTGCAGCAAGGATACTGACAAATATCTGTGATTTGGGGGAGTATGGAGTTATGTCTCAAATTGCAATATTTTGAGGGCAATCTGTGGGAAATAGTGCTGCCCACCCTGCACAGACCCCAGCAAGGTACTGGCCTTTCCTTGCTTCTTTTAAAAGCAAATGTTTCTTCAAGTTAGTCCTCTACATGTTCTAGCATTATGATTAAACTCAAAGACAAACATAATTTGTAGAACACTCTTGCAGGTTTATCTCATTCTTACTCTGTCCAACCACAATTCACTCACTCTTCCTTTGATACTACAGCTCTGGGACCTCAAGAACTGCCTGTGTCTCCTTGCTTTGGTAGGTATGGGGGTGGAAAGGGCTGTGGTGGAGTAATGCTCCTCATTCATTGCTTTCCGAGCTGAAAGTCCCTTTTCTAAATTTGAAAGTCTTGCTCTGTATGAGAATCTTGTGGAAGCTTGGCACAGCCCTTTTTAGGTTTTATCTTGGTTGATACCTTGTGGTATCAAGGTTGAAGGGGGTCACATACTTCCTCTGTGATCTCCACCCAAGCCACTTGAAAAAAAAGGGCTGTGAAAACCCAAAGCTCACTTTCTATCAAGCAAGTCTGTATTCATGGCAATAAAAGGCAATACTGAATATGAGCCTCAGCAGGGGGGACTGTTAGAAGCAAGGTTTCCATTTGTGCATGCATCTGGCAGGGCTTTGTGTACTGACAAATTCAAGTTCCCCCACCCCGGCTGCTCCATCGGCTTTGCCCACTATTCATGTGGCTTCACACAGGGGAGAGAAAAATGTATTAAAAATAGGAAAATGTGACTGCAAACTCCCAATCTTGACGGGTGAAACTCAGAATAAAAGTGATCTCCAATATCACATACAATTTACTTTTGTAATGGCTGTTGTCTGAATCTTTTTCCACATTCAGTCCCCCTGTAAAGGAAATCTGGGATATCCCAGGAGTGTTTCATGTCCTAACCAATTAGTGCAATTTAATAGCCAAAGCATGACCACAGTTAAAAGGACTCTTGGGGAACAGATCCCTCTGTGAGAATAATGACAGATATTGGGCAGCTTAGGTAGCCAGGGCTAGTTTAGTTTGCAATAGGCCATTACACACTACTGTTTGCTGAGCCATCTGATCCACTTATAAGCCAGATCCTAAAGCACCACTTTGGCCTATTAAACTAGCTACACATCAGCTTTGGTTGGCCTGAATATACTGAGTAGCACTCCTCCTAGATGAAAAAAAGTCAGATATTTCTGGTTAGATGCAGAAAAATAGAACAGTTCAGGTTGAAAGGACCTTTACAGGCCACCTATTCCCACAATCTGGCAATGAGCTGGAATTTCTCCAACCTAGATAAGGTTACAAAGAGGCCCATACTACCTGGCCTTGAACACCTCCAGGGATGTGGCATCCACCACCTCTCTGGGCACCTGTTCCAGTGTTTCACTGCCCTCATCACAAAAAAATTTCCTCCTAATATCTAATATAAATTGACACTCTTTTAGTTTAAAACCATTATGTCTCGTCCTATTACAACAGGTCCAGGTAAAAAGTTTTTCTCCCCGTCTTTCTTACAGGTCCTGTTTAAGTACTGAAAGTCTGGAATGAGGTCTCCCTGGAGTCTTCCCTTCTCCATGATGAACAGCCCTGACTCAGTCAGCCTGTCTTCACAGTGAAGGTGTTTCAGCCCTCTGATCATCTTTGTGGGCTCACTTCAGCAGGTACATGTCCTTATGTTGGGGGCCCCCAGAGCTGGATACAGTGTTCCAGGTGAGATCTCACTCAAGTGGAGAGGCAGAATCCCCTTCCTTGCCCTGCTGGCCATGATGTTTTGGAAGCAGCATAGGACATGGTTGGCCACCTCAGCTGTGAGCTACACTGCTGGATCATGTCCAGCTCTTCATCCACCAGTCTCCCAAGTCCTTCTCAGCAGAGCTGCTCTCAATGTGTTCATTTTCCAGCCTCTGTCAATGCCAGAGCCTGCCTTGATCCATGGGCAGGATCTTTGCCTTGAACTTTGTAAGATTCACATAGGCCTGCTTCTCATGCTTTTTCAGGTCCCTCTGGATGGCACTCTGTCCGTCAGACATGCCAAAAAGCATGACTCACCTTGATGCTGTGGGCTAAGTTGTTTAGGGAGCACTTGATCCCACTGTCCCTGCCATTGATGAAGATATTTAACCACACTGGTTCCAACACAGACCCCTGAGGGACACCATCTGGGCCCACCTATATCCATCTGGACACTGAGATGTTGACTATTGTCTTCTGGATGAGATCATTCAACAAAACAGTCCACCCACCAAATCGATTTTCCTCTAATTGAGAGAGAAGGATGCTTTAGGGGACAACATCAAAGGCCTTATAAAAACATCCACTAGAAATGTAAGGAGGCTGGGAGAAGCAATTGCTTCAGCAAAGACTAGAAATGCAGAAATACTACTCCATAACTTTTCTCAACCACCTGAGCCAACATGCTGTTTGTAAGGCAAAGTCATGAAACAGACTGGGAAACTGATCCTGCAGAAAAAAATGCTGTACTGGTTGTATTGGGATCTTATGCAGGCAACTGCACTCCTGCACACAAAGCCATGCTGGCATAATTCCAAGCACAGGGGTTTGATGCCTCTGCTGCTGAAGGTGTGGGCTGCCCTTACCAACACCACTAGACACTGCAGCAGCTTCACTGTGACCTGAAGCAGTGCAAAGTGATCAGAAAATACAATGATATTTTAAAATCCAAAAACCAGAGTCAAGCAGGAAGCTTTTAGAAAATGCCTCTTATCTCAGGACACCAAACTCTCCATGGAGATCCTCTGCTGGGTTAGTGAAACTTTCTACTCTCTCATTGCTCAGGAGTCTTTGTTAATACCTATTACATATAGGTATGTATCCATTAACTGCATATTAATTAAAGCTAAGAAGATTCTGCTTGCCTTGTTGTGAGGATCAATCTTATTATTAATCTGACTTATCTTTTCCATTTCACTGTAGTGGTGGCCACTGTGGAAAAGTCATTAACTTGCGTGTTGGCAGTTTTAAGAGTTTGATGCCATTTTGTGCCTGAAGAAAGAAATCCATCTGCTCTTTTTGATCCTGAGCTTACCTTTGTTTCTCACATTTCCTGTCTTTGTAAATCTGCTTATTAACACTTTCACTATATTGCCCTATATTCAACACTGTCTCAGTCACACTTCTGCTGAAAGTCTTATTCACACTTTTGTCTTCTCCAGGCATGATTATTGTAATTTTCCATCTCTATGGCCTTTTCCAAAAGTTTGCTTTGTCAAGGCACAAGAAGTATCATAAAATAAGAATAATGCTCACTTTGTCTTGTACGGAACAGAAAAAATAAGAAGATTGAGAAGTGATGAACACAAGTCCTCAGCTTGCATTAAGGACCTGTACCTTCAGCTGCTCAAGGCACAGCAGTGGGCAGAGACACAGCCACGATAAGCAGCAGAGTCCCACTTCTATTTTGAGCTACTCCCTGGAAACAAAATTTGCCCCCTCTTCACCACTGAGCTCAAACACTTGCCTTTTGTTCCTCATTACACAACATTTTGAGTTGAACAATACACCCACATCAGCGGAAAAGACCGTAGTGCAGATGAAGTCTGCATATTTCTGTTCCAGAGACAAACTATAGGCAATAATCTGCCTATTTGGCTCAGGTCAGAGGTGAGGCACAGTCACTACCCTGGCCAATACAGTGCCTTTGGGGATGCAGCTCCACATAGGCTGTGTACACTAGGAAGCCCCAGGTTATAATGGCATGTTCCAGTCAAAGCAGAAGGCAATTCCAAGGCATCACTGTTAGCAAAATGATCAGGAATAGGCTTGTACACTGTCACAGCAAATTGTGATGCATCTGTCAATCAAATAGGTTAGATGTTGATTCCCACTTTTAACCTACTATTCACAGGATCTTCAAACAGTCACAGCTACACAAACAGGACCATACTAAATTTCTTTCTTGCCTGCTAGAGTTGATCCAGCAGTTTAAGTTTCCATGCTGTAGATAAGAATTTGGATTCAGTTGTGGCAAAACTGCAGAGGGGCATGGGTCAAATCCCTCAATGAAGTAAATGTCATGAGGTCTTTTCACAGCAATGCAACCAAAATGGCTAAAACTCTATCTGCACACAGTCCCACACTATGCAAAAGATAGATGAGGTTATTCCTCCAGCTGACAAACTGCTATATAATATTTATATATATTACTCAGAGTCTCACAGAGTTGCACCTAAATTGACCCCAGTAACACTCAGGTGATTAAAAAAATCTTCTAAAAGAACATCTTGCCATGGTATAAAAACACCAAGAAGTTGAAATTTTTCAACTGCTGCCAGTGGTTTCCACCAATAATTTATTCTCCTCACAATTTAACCAACTAAGCAGCACATCTTATTTCTAGCATGAATTTACTTAGTTTTCTTTTTCAATCACTGAATCTTTTTATTTTCTTGCTTGTTGGTTAAAGACATATATATACACATGACAACAAAGTAGCTCTTGATTTTTCTTGTGTTAAAGAATTGATTTTAAAGTGCTTCACTGGAAGGTACTTTCCCCAGCTTCCTTTGCATTGTTCCCATGCAGGCAGAAGAATGTTGTACAATATTCTAGTTGTACAGTATTCTAGTTGCACAATATGCAAGTGCTTACGCTGTATGTGGAGACAAATTTGCTTCTCCTCAATTTCTACCAATCTAAAATATCCCTTCCTTAAGGCAGGATCTATGTAATTCACATGTTTTTAACTACATCTGTTAAAATTCATATCTTGACTTAAACCAGAGTAGTTCCCAGTGGATACAAACCTTTGACATACAGACACAGAAATAACACGTTGTGATATACAGGACATGGATGAATGAAATAGTAAGTCCATAATATAGTGTGGTCTTAAAAATCACCAGCTAGTCCCCACTAGTTGTACATATCTATATCCTTACTCCATTCAAATTCAAAGGATGCCAGGATATGTGGTACATTGCTGTAAGTGTTGGCAGTGATTCCTCAGGACATGACAGACAATAACTGATCTAGTGCAGAAGAAATTAAACCTTGCAGAGTGAGCAAAACACTTGTACTAGAAATCCTATGACTGGATTTACTGTCCTCTGGAATCACAGTCTAACAAAGACAGATTCATTAAAGCCTTTGATTAACACAGTTCTCAAAGAAAAACTCTGAAATCAGGTTCATGCTTGTTAGAAAAACCGTATCAGAAACACGCTTAGACATAAACTAAAATAAGTCAACTTCAGCAACAGAGGACCCAAAGAGTTGGATTACGTGATCCGGAGTCCAAAGGTTTTTGTCTGGTCTTTTGTCTCTTAAACTAGCAAAAGCAAAGCAATGTAAAGCAGTGACCTGATACAGTGTTTTCTCTGAAAATCACGTGGCAGTGCTTGTAGCATATTTTTTTTCCCCCTTTTATCTTTCTCATGTCTTTACTATAACCATGTGGATCTGCTGGTTTTGTTGTGGTAGTGTTCTGGGGGGACAGAAAGTGGATTAAGATCACAATTCAGGAGTTTTGCTGGCCATTATTTATGTGTTTCAGTTGCCAAACTAAACAAGTCTAGTGCTCCACAGGTGTCCCCAGTGCAGCCCCATTAACACAGAGAAACCTGTGACCTGATCTTAGCTATGTTTTTAGTGTTTTCAGCTAACAATGCCACTGAAGAACTTAAAGTTTGCTTTCATTTTTCTCACTCAAGTTAACGACCTGCTCACTTTGCAGTAAAACTGCCCGCCAATCCACTGGAATGCCAACAGCTCTCCAGCACCTGACCATGACTTTCCCTGTGGGTCATCACCAGGCATGTTTTACACCAGCTTGTTAGCACAGTCTCCCAGAGCAGACCACGTTCTTGCAGGGCTGAGAAACATGGGATAAGCCCCATAGGAGCAAAAAATACCAAGGAGGAGCAACTTGTTTGTCTGGGGTTTTTAGTGTGACTATTCCTACATGAGCAGCATTGAGCTCAGTGCCCAGAGCAAGGTTACAGCTGCACATGGTTAGCTGCACTATGAAACTACACCTGGGACAACTGGAAGATTGGTTATTAAAAAATGAAAGGCATGTTGTTTTTAAACATTATATAGAATCAGGAGAAGGGTTTTCAGCTAGAAGTAGCAGTAAATGCATCATGTTAGAGATGCACTATCAAAGATGCATTCAAAAAGCTATTTCTTTACAGCCTGTGCTCAAACACAAACACAGGCTGCAGAAAGTGCTGTTGCCTAAAGGGATTAAGAGTAGCAAAAAAGTCATTGAAGATAAAATGTTTTAGACTGCTTCTTGTTTTATAGTATCAATATAGAGAGGAGTGTTCTGTCTTACTGGCTACTGTTTTAATCATCAGCATTTATTAGAAAAATCTCTGCTTAATAAAGCACAAAATCCTCTGTACTTAACATAAAATGGAGTTGTGCTATTTTATCAACTCTTGTCTTAACTAACACCTAGAGTTACAGTTATTAGAAATATATATGTAAGTATATAGAGTGCTGCCCAATTTTCACTGTTTATCTGTTTATCATCCCCCCAGTTTTTGCTTTCTGCTTGTCCTTTTTTTTTTTTTTTTTTTTTTTTAATATATAATCAGTTTGTTGTTCCAAAAAATATTTCAGGTCTCCCTTATCAGGAATTTTCTCAATTTACAAGAAGCTTTTCTGTTTAATGCCATTATTTTCATGGTGAGCTTATTTCTTCTTATATTTTGCACAGGGATCAACAACAGTAAAACCAGTCTGGTGGAAGATGAAAAACTACATCAAGGGATACACCAAGATACAAAATTATAGCACCTTTTTTTTTTTTCTTTTAATGGAGCAGCTACACACTACTGAAAGCAATCCACATGTACCTGCAGTGATTCAGACACTTTAAATGCCTAGTTCAAAACGCCATGAAGTGAAAATGAAAGTAAATGCTTCCGATAGCAGGGACACTGTAGCTTAGATAAAATAATTGTAAGAAAAAGAAACAAATGAACAGAAAATGGGAATTATCAACACTAGACTACCATAAAACCAAGAGAGCTCTATAGAACACAGTGGATGTGTGAGACAGCACATGGCACACAGCTAAATTTCTGGATTTTTTCCCCCGATGTTGGTAACATCAGGTCAAATCTTCTCTCTCTCACTCTTATGTTTTTCCTGCCACCCTATTTTTGTTAATGATTAATGAATTTTAAAGCAGTTTCACACAATCAGCAGCTTGTTTAAAATTTCCAAGTTACATAAGAGAGTATTTTAGGATTCATAGGGGGAAAAAAATAAAGTATTTCAAGGTCTTTTCCATCCCTTTTCTAGCTTCCTGAGTTCAGAATATCTCTTGGCTGGGATTTGACAAATTATCTAATTATAATATCTATTTCAACTATCAAAATAGAAGTAATGCTGTCAATATCTAAGTCAAAATTGTGGCATTTAACATCCCTGCTCTGTAGCAAAGATTGCTTCTGAGGAAGAAAGAATTATACAATGAAAAAAATAAATGGTATAGCAAACTACTTACATAATTTTGAACATCTCATTGAGGTTCTTTGTATATTCAGTGGAAAGATAGATGTTTCTCCAGTGATGGTGATTTAGATGTTAGGGTAAATTACTCATTCTGCCTTTCACTGGGATTTTCTACTGCATCTGTTTTTTTTTAATCTAAAGTTATGTGGGCTGAAGTAAATTTTTAGGGAGGAAAGTAATGCATAGACTGAGGAGAGTTAAGCTTATTCCTGTTTTTTTTGCTAAGTTCCCAGGCAATTCGAGTTTGCATTCAGCCTGTGCTTCAGTTCCACTTGTCCACTAATGGAAGGTGTTGCTTTCCCTTTCTACAACCTGACAGGTGTTGTAAGGCTAAGCTACAGCTCTTATAATGATAAGACTTGATTGCTACGGAGAAAAACTACTCCAGGAGGTACAGGAGAAGAACAAATGATCCCTACCTCTCAAAAACTGGATATATTTGCTGATGTGCTTGTAATAGCACTTCCTGCTATATTTCCTCATCTGCTTCTGTGGAAGTTCTGCACTTTCATGAGAGACTTTGTACTGAGGGCTTGGGAAAAATGACACCATCAGGTTGTTACTGGATTATCAAAAGCCATTCTATAATAAGTTTTCTACAAAAGCACATACAAGTTCATCAAAACTCCTTAAGGATATTAGGATGTATTATATGTAAAATAACAGCTATGTGTAACAGGTACACATAGGTGAAGAAGAAGCCCAGCCCAGAAGATATTTCAGCCCAAATGAAGTGTTCCACTAATTCACATAGAGAGAACTGAAATACAAAGATATGACTTGCTCAAAGATGAGAAACCTCTGGGAGACCAAGAAAGTAAACCCAGATCTACTGAGCTGGTCCTTGTTGAGTGTTATAACCACAAAGCTCTCCTTCCTCTCCATCTTGTTGCTCACTCTAGTTTCTCTTTTGTTTCTTTGTAAATTTAGTCCTTCCCTCTCTTTTACAAGAAACCATTATTTTAAAAATGTGAGATGTAAAGATCTTTGTCCTCCCCTGATTTACTCCTTCCCTTAACAAACCATATCTATACAAGTAACTACTTCTTAAATACATTCTGTACTGTAAAAGATGTACCTTAAATCCTTTTCCTATGCTTCATATTGGTCTGTATTTCCTGCTTTGTTTTTAGGTTATAAACTAATGTGGTAGTCTGAATCTTCCAGGAGCAGCTTTTCTTCTCACATTAGTCTAAGAAAATCGTATGTTAGTGCATGGGGAAATGGCAATTCCCCACGAGAAAAGCAATTCTTAAAAATCACCTACACAGTGGAAACTCTTCTTGTTGCAGGACTAGCAACTGGTCATCTTTAATTCAGTGATGGTTGTGCACACAATTGACATGTAAAGAATACTACATTCTTTCCTCAGTGTTTGGGGACCTGACTCTAACTCTTAGCCATACTGCTGAATACTGAGTCACCCAAGGACCACTTCTAGTCAAACAAGGTATTACTCACATAGATGGTCCCCAACACAAGTGAGGACTAGAAATTTGTACTGAATGTATTAATGACTACGAACCAGCCTAAGCATCATTTTACCAGACTTTGGGTCTGTCCTAAAAACACTCATGCTGGAACTAATTTCAAAGTTTTAACTTTTTAACTCTCTTTCAAAATCTGTGGCAGTTAAATGAAAACGTATAGAGTCTTAAGAAAAATCCTCCTGGGTTATTCCTCAACAACTGCTGCCATAGGTGAACTCCAACCTGTATGACAACAGATGACCAAACAAACCAAATTTCTTGGTTTGTCTGGGCCTTTTATGAATTTTCTTTATGGTTGCGGTACACTGCTCCCACTGAACTCCTTTACTTCTCAGGTCCAGTAGGCAAAAATACATCCTACAGTGCAGAAAAAGCCAGAATGTAGATAAGGGGGAGCTTGATGGCACATTTTCAAGGAGGAAAATAAAGGTTCAGCAGAGCTCGTTTTAGCACTGCAGCTACCACATTACTCAATTCAAAGGAGAGTCATGTCAGTGGCACATGCTACAAGCTTTCACAGCCATGTGAAATCAATCATGTGTGCTTCATTGCTTAAACTCCAGCCCAGAGTCTGTCATTGTGAGCCAGAAAAATGGAAATGATCACTGTTAAGACCATGACAACAGCCAGATTATTTCTTTTGGGGTTGGTTGACATGGTCCCTGTGGGAAGAGAAAGATGAGGTAATCTAATCATGAAGAAGTCTTCCACTGTAAGAAAGCAGCTACATACAAGACGATTATGCACAGTGTCAGAGGGATTACTGGTCCCTGTGTAGAACCTCAGAAATCTGCTTCGTTCCTTCCCCTTCTCTCCCCTAAAAATATTCTTGGTAACTGACACTATTTTGTTTGTTAGCAGAGCCAACAGACAAGCTGACAATTAGATTGAATAGAATTACTTTCTGTTTACGCTAGATAAACTGGCCATTGCTAACAACAGGTGGGCACAGTACCTATAGATGAGGAAAACCTCTTACTGGAGCACAACCCCAAAAAGATGTGCTAAACCATTGTTTCAAAGCTGCAGCCTAGGCAGGAGCTGGCATGGTCAAACTGGGATTAGGCAAATGTGAATGAACACAGTGCAGCAGGAAATGACTGCTCACCTGTGCCTGTCACTGTGACACAGAGTGTAAGAATGGTCTTGCTCAAACATAAGCCCACCGCCCTCCTCCAATAGTGGCAGAGAAGCATCTCAAAACATCCATCCTTTCTACAGCAATAAGAAGTGCAGGGACTCTCTGAGCCAGAGGAGCTTTGCTTGAATTTCTGTTAAGTGCCATTTGCAGGCAGAGGTAACATGCTACGTGTATTTAAATGCAAACTAAACAATTTAGGGATGCAAGGAGCCAAAAGGGTAAGCTATTGTGGTAAAAATCTGGAATTATCACATACAGTTTCTCTCAGACAGCATCCAGATGCTACCTTAGATGTGCTGTTTTCTAAGAATGCAGATGGTCAGGGTATCCAGAAAAAAAAGTGCTTATAGAACAGGCAAATTGAGTGTGGTAAAGATCTTATCAGTCCATCTGCTTATTTAAAGACAGCTAATGAATTTCAGTCTCCTAAACTACCTTAGCCAGGTATTTGTAGCACACTGACACCGATGGCATTTGACTGCAATTTAGGGAATTCACAAACTACGGTGCAGGTGTTTCAGGTCTGGCATTTTCCTTGCTCAGACACATCCCTTCCCCAGCCACCTGACATCCTAGAAGTGCTAGGCACAGTTCAGCACTCAGGAAGAGCTACCTCAGGTTGGTTCCCAGCAAATCCACAGAGCTGGGACCAGTCAGGGCTCAGCTTCTCGACATTTGTCACCCCTCCTTTTTCAGATTGATGGTTGTATTTTGATATGTTTGTTTTATTTTGATGGTTGTATTAAGAAGCACTTGCCATTGGTCCATGCTCAGAGCAGCATGATTCTTTTCTCCCTAACACTTTGGTGACACTTATGTAGCTTGTCGTGCCAATAAAGCCTCATTTTAACTAAGCTCAAATCGCACTAACAAGATGCGGAGGAGGAAGTTAGCAGCGCCTACTACAATAAGTCTTTGGAAGGAAAGACAGAGGAAGAAAGTCACTCTTCAAAATTATACGTCACACTGAATTGCAAGAAAACATTAATTACTATCTCATGCAAGGATAAAGCTGTGATTTTAATGATAAGTGTTATGCGGGTACAAACTCAACATGGGCTAAAACAACATTATGTCTATGGAATTAGAATGACAAAAGAAAAGTAGAAAAAAGAGCAAGGCTGCAAGCATTGACAAAGTCAGCTGTGGACTACCAGCCTTAAGGAGCACTTGACTTGCGATTCCAGTCTTTAGATAGCTTAAACTTGAAATCTACTCCTTCACGAAGACATGCCAGGGCTTGCAGCCGTACTAATTAAGTGCGTTAGGTCAAGGTTTCTGATATGATAATCAACAACAAAACGGCAGCTTTAGCATTTAAACCATCTTAATGAGGTGTTAGAACTGAAGCCCTTTGAGGTGAATGGGGAAAGTTTATACACGATGCTATTGTTCCAGCCTGTCTGGCTCTCCCCTCGAAACAACAGCGCGGTGATTACCTTAACAGCCAGGTGGAAAAGAAGTTGAATTCCTCAGCTGTTTTTCTTCTCTACACCCTTGAAGTTTTCAGATGCTAGGAAATGTAAAGACAATGAGAAAAATTAACTGAGATTGAAGGCACCGGGAGAGGGAACAAAACTCCTTGAATCACCAATGTATGCAGATTTGGGTGTGCCTAGAAGTTATTTGAAGCTTCAGTCTATTTAGACACTGGGGAGTAAATGGATATTGTGTTTTTAATGGCTCATTACCTTGCTTTTTTCTTTTCCCTCCAGAGAACAAAACGCTTTTTTTTCCCCACGATGGCCTATCGGGCGCTCATCACTGCGATTAATCAGCCTGTATTGGCAAAGGACTTTGAAGACACAGAAGGCTGGTAGAAGTCCTGAGGGTTATTGCTGCCCAAGTAAAACTACCCGAATTCCACTTCCATACTAAGCGAGTCTTGCAAATAACTGCCAGCAAACAAACAGCTGAGGACATAAATACATCACTTCATTCTCTTCAAAGAAATATTATTTTCAAAGCCAAGTTAAGACCGTTTAAATGCAAGTAACTGTCCAAGGAGGCTGCGCAGGAACAAGTGGTACAGTCACACGTGAAGGCACTGCTGTATACAAGCATCAGCCAAGATGCTGTGCATAACTCATTTTTCCACTAACAGCACTGGAAGCAGGCTTATTTTCCCATACAGATCCCGGTGCTAAACACGGGGAAAGGTTTAGAGGAATAAATACTCCCTCTTATTTTTCTGTGGGACACTTCATTCTAGTCTGAAAGGCAAATCCTCAGCTTGGTGTAAGGTAAAGCTGCTGCCACTGTTTTCCAAGTGTTCTACACCACTTTTGATTGTAGCCAAATGCCAACCTCTTCACCCAAAGATTTTTAACTCTCTAGCAAATTCGGGGCCCCACCTGAAGTCCACAGAAGATTCCGATTAACTTCATTTGCAGACTATAGAGAATCAGCTTTTGGCCTTATTTTACTTATGCAATCGACTTTAGCTATTAGGCTGTTTGTTGTAGAATTTGCCATCAATCAAAACACAAAGTACAATTCTAGTGTATGGCTAGCCCTTGCAAAGTAATAAATGCTTTGATGTTAGACATCAATTTTATTCAGTATTAGAAAAAACATTTATTTGGGTACTTTGCCCAGACAGTGTGTACATGTCAGACCATGGAAAATGTTAGGGGTGTCTCTCAGAATAATTGCTCCCTTCAGATATTCTGTTGTTTGTGTGGGTGTGTTTATTACACGCTTTTAAAATTAATTAATGAATGGATGGACCTAAAGCAAGCAGCTGAGTACAAAAAAAAAAAAAAAAAAAAAAAAAATCCTGACCCAAAAAACCCCAAAACCAAAAAATTAAGTGCTGTCCCTAGAAAGGAAGAAAAGGATTTGTTTAGACCACTGAAGACCTCAGTGCAAGCAAGAAACGTGTCAAGTAACAGGCTTCCCTGTTCTTCAGAAATTGCTCTTGAAGAAAGTTTTACTGAACCTTTTGGTCCTTATGCTCAGTATTGCAAAACCAGATCTCTGTACACATACATGGTGTAACTGAAGTCATCAAGACTACACATAACTCTTTGTCAGATGCAGATAATTCCGTGAACTATTTTCATAGTGAACTCTCTTATCTGACCCGAATTTTAGATTGATCTCTTTAGTCATCCACTCTACAAAACCCAAACCAAAACAACAGTACTGGGGTTAAATCCTGGCTTCCAGGAGAGTCAAAGTACAATTAATTTTCAGGCTCTGGTGAAAATACTATTACTAATAACCAGAACTGCACAATTATTTGTATAGATTTGGTACTAATAGAATTGTACTATGCCTGACTTGCTGGACAGAAAGTGGAGAGATTAGGTTTGTTCTCTATTTGCAAGCAGATATATTTAATGTAAGTGTGAAAAAATGGAAGAAATAACTGATGTAACATAGACAGTGACTAGTTCTACAATTGCTAATCACAATTACATATCTTTGGTTAAGGGGAGAAGGTATTTCAAAAGCATTTGCCTCCCTAATTTTCATACTTGATAGGAATGTTAATTTGCCAGGCTGCAACCAGAGCCCTGCCAAGAAACTGAGCCTGAACACAAGAGTGTACATTTCAAATCCACCTTTCCAAAGGAAAATTTCCAGTGAGAGCTAGTGAAGGCATCTGGGTGAGGAACCCCATGAGGGACTGTGATTTGCAGAGGGAGTGGGAAAATGGGGTGCTGTTGTCTGTTCTTGGCAATGCCTCCTGGGCCAAAGTGCCATGGCTCCCAAGGAGGTTGTGGATCTCAGATCCCTCTGCTGCCAGGCACTACCTCAGGACTTCAGTCCCAGCTGCTGCTAACAGCAGTTGTGCCAGAAAAATGATTTTCTGGAGAAAGCATGGGCAGTTAAGGATGTGCTGCATCCCAATTGTGAGGTTTGACAGGCCCTAATGAGGACAATATCCATCTTCTTGCACCCAGACTTCCTCCTTGTGGTTTGTTTCCCACACCTCTAATGCAAAGAAAAAATCATCACAAACCCTAGATAGCCATCTCTCAACCCAGGTAATCCAAGAAGACTCCAGAAGCTGAGACTTGAGAAAATTAAAAGAAAGAAAACTTCCTTTAACTTTACTAATGATTCTTCCCCCTAAATTTTCAGAACATAGAAGAAAGATGTTTTTATTGTTTCTTTCTACGTGACAAATATCTCCTCATTTCTTCCCGTTACTGGGAGAAAATGAGTAGTTAGCTCATTACAGTGTCACCAGAGACCATATTTTTGGTCTACTGTTTTAGAGCTTCCATCCTTTCTTATTTACAGGTAGATATTTGCTTCTAAAAATGTCCAGCTATGGTTGTAGCTACAGCCCTTTGCATCACACATCTAGCTGGGGGAGTGTGAGACACGTGTTCACAGCTATCAGGCCTAAGACCCGAAGCAAAGCTGTACCTGTTCCTATTCCCACTCACCTGTATATCCACTGGTTGAGGATGTTCTGTCAAGAGGGATTTGCCTATCTGAGGAAGACATGTATTTTAATGCCTTTATGGAAGTCAGTGTGGATGCTGTCAGAAGAGGCAGAGGCAGTGAGTAATTTTCACTCTGACAAAAAGCCCAAAATTGAGTTGTCAACTACTCAGTCACCCCCAAAGGGAGTTGCTGGGGGTTGCTGGTGAGGCAAAGAGGGAGAACGTGGGAGTTTGTTCAGTTTTGACAAAGGTGGGCTAGAATTACCCCGGAAATCATGACTCAGATGTTTTCATGGCCCCAGCTTGCATTACTCCCAGGAAACTCTCTGATGCCAAAGTCACAGTTTAGTTACATCAATGACTCACAAGTGTGAAGATTCATATTTTAGCACTTGACAATCATAGGCAGCATTAAACAATTTAAAAGTGAATGCTGATGAAAATTAAGGACTTGGGCTCTTCTGACCATGGGTGTGCATTAGGATCCTAAATTGAGATTAATGGTTTAATTGTTCTCTGCCATTTATTTTGGTTAACAGTTCAGGGATAAAATGAGCTTATTGCTATAAGAAAGATAATTGTTTAAACCTGTCAGGAGAACCTACATTAATTTTCACTTTGCTCTATGTGCAAAGTATAAAATGTGTATAAAATCCAAAAAGAGAAATCTTATCTGTGAACACTTCTGTACACTGGACTGCCTTTATTGAGCTAATAAAGAGCTCCTTAAATGATGCTAAAAACAACATCTTCTACCTCTTTTAGAAGAATCTATTAAATTGTCAACAGCCTTCTTTTTTTTTATAGCATCCAATGCAAATAAGGTCTGCCCTCCTATAGCCTTTCAGAATGAAAATGTAAAAATTATCTGTATTATCATTTTTGCCTAACCTTGCAAATTTTATCTCTGGTATTAATCGAGGAGTTTAGAAGTTATCTGTTAGTAGTGATTTTTCAAGTCTTGTGATTAAGTGGCGATATTGATCCTCTTTAGATCTTCTCAGTGAAATAACTTTTCTGACTTGTGCAAAGATAGCTAGAAAAGGTGAATGTGAAAGGCTTTAAAAAACCAAGGGAAACACTCCTCTGAGGTTTATAAATATGCATGGAACATATCTGGTTTTGCATTTGCAAAATGTTGTGATTTTTAATTTACTATCCTCCTTTCTTATGCATTTTGAGGCAGCAGCTGAAGGCATTGAACAGCCATGAAAAATATTGTAACTATTTCTTCAGTGTCTCCTTAGTGTGAACTAAGTTAAAGGAATCATCATTAATGCAGAACTATCAGTTTACCTGGTGTCTTGAAATAGATAAAACATGACCCATTAGACTCATCCTTTTGCTCCAAGGCATTAAGATCTATTGCATTTTATTAACTGAGAGAGTGTAGCACAAAGTGGCATATGGCCTTTTGGCTGGGATGATTTATGGTGACACACTCCAAAGGAGCTAAGAGAGCTTCAGATTTCCCTGTGACTCTTGTAGTTTTTCTGAATCAGGCATAGGAAGCTGAATGGAATAACCCTGCCTGTAATTTACAGTGACAGAAGTTAGATGAATACTCAATAAAGATGGTGACATTAAATGAGAGCAGCAGTCCCAGTAGTTCCACTGGTGAACACTGCTGGAGCGAGTGATGAAAAAACAACCAAAAATGCCTTTAAACTGGGAGCCATTCATATTAGCCCTTCCTGATGCTGCACATCCCATTAGAGATTAAAATCAGCATTGAGAGAGATTAAACTCAGCATTGTGTTTTGCCTTAGTTTTGGTAAGATGTACTAAGATCAATGGGGAAGCAAGTTCAATGTGCAAGATCCTGCTTCACTACCTTTACTTACTGCACTCAGCTTGATTTCTAGTTTTTACTGTGCTGCATGGTGAGTGACAAGTGATGAGACAAACCAGCAGTGTTAAAATAAGCTGCAGTCACATTGTCAAGGATGTATAGTGTCTTTTCCTTCTGGAGTTGCCTGCCTGATGCACAGGGAAGTCTGGATGGCCCTTTCTTGGGTCACAGGCCAGAGAGAGCATGCCTGCTGCCAGGTACTTAGCCACCAGGGCAGTAAAGTCACCAAGTGAGCACCCAAGGGTTGGGAGGGTGAGCAAACAAAGGACCCTTCATCAAAAGGGTTGTAGGGGGAAGCAAGGGCTGAGGCTCTATCATGTGTGTTTGCTCAGTGGCACTGGTGGAGCAGCCTGCTCCTGATGTCTCCCTGCCCCTCTGCGCTGGCTGGGGCATGTGGGATCAGTGACTGGGACTTGGACAAGCCCTTTGCCCAAGAATTGTCACTCCCTCTGATGTTGCATCACACCAGAGATACTCTCTGCCTCCTGTCCAAGCCTCCCTGGAGCACAGGAAGATGATGAGTCACATGCCTCAGTGAATGGGGTAGAGATTCTTGTTCTGGTCCCTTGCTTTCCACTGGTCACTACAGGAGACAGGAGCCTTGGCCACAGGGTCCACTCCTGCATTGCATGAGTGTATGTCTCAAATCCCACCTAGATCCTCTGTTTTCTTACAGTGTGAGGCTCTGTGAACTCTGTAAATTCAGGCAGGCAATGCCCAAAGCTGGGCTGCAAGCCTTCAAGGCAGTGATAACGTGGCCATAGCAGGAGTGGCATGGCTTCCATCAGAGGTGATGCTGTGAGCCCAAGAGAAGCAGGAGCTATACTGGGAAGGGCCTGGCAGCCCATGGGTCCTTGAGCATAAAAAAAACAATGGATCCAAGGTCCACTTGCTCAGATTGGATAGAATAGGGCTGTGGCTAGGGATGGCCAAGCAAGGCACTCCTATGCAGTGGTTTCCAGGGCTGGGGTTGCAAGCCCTAGAGCCAAGGAGATTATGGTGGGACTTGCCATGACAGACTTTGCCCAGTACTGCACAGTCTCACGAGACACCCTGCCTCCATCACAAAGCTGGTGGAAGGTGATCCCACCCACATCCAATCCCACTCCTAATATGTGTCTTAATGACTTATTGCCACCTTCATGTCACAGTTTGCTGCACATCACTGTGTAGTGGGCTGTGCTGCAAAGTAAACCAGTAAAATAATCCCAACCAAAAATATTTGTATTTGTATTTGTATTTGTATTTGTATTTGGTTTGTTTTTCTCCTGGATCCTAAAGCAGTATAGCAACACAGCAGGGAGATAACTGCAGCACAAAGATAGGAACAAGATCTGGGAACCAGAAGGAACCAGAACTTTTAAAGATGGTTGTGCCACCAAAAATAGTATATTGTGAAGCTGCAGACAGAATCTACGCAAAGGGTTTGTATGTGCATCTTCACAAATTTTCATAACAGGAAAGCCTTTGATGTCAGCTGTTATTGGCAATAATGAATGCTCTGTGCCAGACCTGCACATGCCACTTCAGAAATGTATGCCTAAGAAGGGAAGTTCTTAATTTGATTATTCAAGCAGGCTTGAGACTGGTTTGCAGTCTCTTGCATCAAGATTCCAAACATCTCCTGTCAGATTATATATCTTCACTTCTGCCCTGTAGCTACTGCCAACAGGATCAGAAATTCTGTTTTTAATTAAAAATGTTACTTCTAAATACAGTTTGCAGTGTATATTTTTGGTGAGAAGTGCTCCTCACCTGGTAAATTTTCAGATTGCTGTACTGCAATCAAAATATTGCAATCCTTACTCTGATGTCTTATCTACACAGGCTAAGAAAATGTGTCTGGGTTCTTCTGAAAGGCTTTCCTGGTGTAGCTATGCTGGCTCAGAGTTGAAAAACTCATGCTGGCAAAAAGCTAGAAAATAAAAGGGCAGAACTTCCAACCTTTAGTGATACCTTTTGCCATCATAGTTTATTTACATAGTTTATCTACAATCTCAAAAGGACTCTCTTGCAAACATTATCTACACTTCACCTATCTTCTGTACCAGAAAACTGCCAGCCATACTTCCAACCCCTAAAAAGCTTATAGGAGAAACCTACTAGCACATTAATTAATGGCCTCAGATGATTTTACTTGATCAGGATGGGCCATCTCTTCAGGTGCCCAAAACAAACTTATTCTTACTTTTTTAAGTGTAAAACTGAACTTCGCAAAAGGGTGTTTTGTAATGAAACTCTTTAGTTTATATAAGCTGAGTTTCTACTGAGGCTTTATTGTACACTTCTAGCAGTTAATGTTTCGAGGGGAGACAAGCTCAGAGACTTGACCTGGGTTGTAGCTTTGACTTAATAACAGCAAGCCTGGTTTTCTCTGGTCCTGCATCTTGTACAGTCACTTTCACCTGTCACATCTGTGGATGTGAAATGCTACCACATAATAGCAGTCCTGTCTTATACCCTCTTTTATTTACTTGTCAAAGGAGTAGAAAACCATTTTTGTTTCAGGACAATGAAGTCCTGAACATGCTCTGGACCAAAACACACAGGTGAAGGTACTTTGAGGTACCACCAGGTTCAAAGTACTCAAGTCCCACCAACCAAGGTATTTCCCTATGAATTTCTCACCATTCTGCTACTAATACAGTAATTCCCCACCAGAGAAGCCACATAAATAAGGTGTAAAATATGGTCATCACCACTTTTTCACAGGTGCACATATTAGCTGCAGAATTAACTCACACTCTCTAACTTTACATGTTCCCTTGCCAAGAAAACTACTACCAGATTTCACCTGGGGTAATTCAGGGTAATTAGCTCTCTGGCCCGCCTTAGGGGTGAACTCCCAAGTAAAACCTTCAGTAAGGAGTCTGTGAAATCTCTCCCTTTGCAATGAACACAAAACCCTTCCTCGTAGTCAGCAGTCCCCAACATCTTCTGTAGCATTCTGTGATGAGATGGGAAGAAAAGAGAAACCCTTTCACAACAGACTAGGAAAGGATCACAGAGCTCTTCAGTTTACCACACTCATAAATTTCAGGGGACAAATCCTCACACGCCCTCGCAGTGCTTGTAACTGGTTTTGCACTGTGACTGCTCACCCTCTACAACAGCTTAAGCTCAGATGTTCATCCACATTAATACTGCAGTGAATCTATTCCCATATTGACAGGCAGTAAGGCAAGAGAGGCAATGCTAGCTAACGATGCCTGAGAAGTCTAGCTGTCCTCTTTGGGTCAGAGAAAAGCTGGTACGACAGGGGAAGGCAGGGTTTATACACACAAGGCCTTAGAGAGCAAGCAAAATAGAAGTGCAAAAGTCTTTTTATCCATAAGAAGCCAAATCATCATAATAAAAATTGGTTCACTGTTTGTGACTTTACTGCAACACTTGTCACATTTAATCATTTTCTTAAAGGCCACACTCTCAATTTTCTTCTTGAAGAAGCTGAAGGAACAGCTTTCATCTAAAGAATACAAAAAGTATCCCTGTGGTTGCAGGGCAAACCGTGAGAACACAACCCACAGCAGTTAAAAAACCAGAAAGCATATCAAAACAGCACATAATTGCCTGAAAAAGCCATGCAGCATTATAATACTCTCATGACCCTGTGAGGCAGAATTTAGTGTCTTTTTGAGTGTTTGGCATTGGAATTACATTGGTTCCACTGCAATTTTGCTTAATGCTGAGTTTGCCTAGGAGCCTTAACTCTGAGTGTGTGTCCACCAGCAACATAGAATTTCTGACATTGTCAAACACCTTTTCACTTTTCCACAATGCTGCTTTTCTTAGCTTATCCAGTCAGCTTGTAACTTCAAGCAGACAATAGGATGCTCACAACCACTGTAGACCTTTCCCAAGAGCAGGCTATCAATTTGCATGAAAGCAAAATAAGCAGAAGGACTCATCAAATTGTCACTGCATCTGTAAAGAGCTTTAAAAAAACCCCTGGTTTCTTTTTCATTTTTCTTTCCTTTCCTTTTATTTTTCATGGAGGTTTTCCCTGAAGCCTCAGCTCTCATGCACTGTTCAGCTGTTGCTGTGTTTCTGAGAAGGACCCTGTGGATTCCAGGGGTCCCTTTCTTGCTGAGCCTCTCCAATACTGCTAAAAAGAGAGAAAGGTTCCAAATGTTACTGCATGCTGCATTATTTCTCTTTTTCTCATCTCTCATGTGTTTTCAGTTATATGTGCATGTTGTTGATTTTTTTTTTGAGACTGTTCTAAAAGCTTTTAACTTCTCAAGTTTTCAGTCAAGCGCAGAGCTGAACATTGTACAGATGCTCATTCTGACAGATCCTGAAGAAAAGGGACAGAGCCATTTGTAGCAAATGGGAACCCACGTGCGTGGGCATAGACACAGACAAACACAGGGCTATGGGAAGCTTTGCAGGAGGAAAGACTGCAGGATAGACCCAAACAGGCCTAATTTGGTTTTTTTGCAAACACAGAATGCTTTTCCTGCAACTTCAGTTTCACAGTTTGCGGCTTCTAATATTAGTAAATGACTAGAAGCAAACAGAATGGCAACCAACATGTTTGAGAGGAGACTATTTGAATTTCTATGCACATTTCACGAGGAACTAATCCACATGAATCCCAGCCCTTTTCTATGGGAATCGGCACTGCTGTCCATCAAATGGAATGTGGTGCATGCTTATTGTAGAAGTATTGTACTTTTCTGCCAGCGGTCTGTCATTTCTTTTTCTTCCTGCTTCGCAAACAGCTAGTACAGAAATCTGCAATTCAGAAACTGTCCTAGATTCTTCCACTGCTGCACTATTAAATCACACATTTGACGGAAAAAGACAGTCTAAACATTCAGTTCAGTTATGAAGACTCAAGCACGAGATCCAGCTGTTTTCATGAAGCACGTTTTGATGGATGATATAGGCTTCAGACAAAAAACACTCCAACTCCCAATGCCACAGTGTATTTGATTAGAAACAATTTTTAAAACATAACTTTTTAATTAATGAAGTGACCCAGAATTTTAAAATATTAAACTTGACTTGCAAGATCTAGGAAGTGTCTGCCTCTCTTCTGCAGTCCAAGGATGAACCACATGTATATGCATCTTCTTTTGCTGCTAGCAGTAGTATATGGTCTCATCCAAACACCAGCTTTAATGGAGCACTCACACTCCCCACTGTCTCAGGGAGATTTGGGCCACACCGTCTATCTCTTGGAAAACAAAGAAACACCATGAAAATTAACAGTTCTTTAACTGTTAATTTTAAAATTTTCTTTAACTCTAACTTTTTTCCCCAAGTCACTAATGACTGTTTATACTTTATTCTTATTGTAATCAGGCACTATTCCTCCTAAGTTACAGAAATATCAGTTGTAGGGGAAAAAAGTGTCCATGCAGCTACATGGACACTGCTACAACTCTTCTTTCACTGGAACAAAAGGCAGCACAACAAATTTCCAAATCAGAGCCTTAGTTAACCAGATACATGTTTGATGTGAATGATGAATCCAAATGATTTGGAGAGGGCATCCAATTAGCAGTTTAGAAATAGCAAAAATATCTGTAATACTAAATAGCTTTTTTTCCCCCTCTGAGCCAGTTTGGTAGAAAAGTTGCTGAAACTCTTTTACAAGCCCAAACTGGCAAGAAAGGTCCAAATGGATGACACTGATTTGATCAACTCAGTCATTAAGAGCGTTACTGCCAGCAGGGATATTGCAACCTTCCCTGCCCTGAAAGAATTTGATAGCCAAAACAGCTCAGAGGGAGACACCAATTAATCTACTTATCTTTCTGCAGAGTCAGAAACCCCAGGTCTTTACTTCTTCTTTGATTCCCAGTTTCTCCACTGAGTTCCCTTTTAAGTTCCCATTTGCAGCACCAGCTGCAGGACCAGTCTGCTCAATAAACAGGCTGATGCATCAGTCTTCCAACACTGCAGCAGCAGAGGTGAGCCCAAAGGAGTCTGACCCTGCCTGACAGTGAACCCCAGGAGCACTCAGTGCCTTAATAAATAATGCAGGGCAAGTATAGAGAAGGCATGAGATGTGGGAAATGTGATATCTCAGTTCTGAAACCCAGGTGGACCAAGTCGGCAGCCTTGGATAGAAACAGAATAAGTGTGAGAAATCACTCATCCTTAATAAATACCAGTTTCATAGGCCTTGCTGGTTGTGAGAAGCATTCAGCTTCAGCAAGTCATTGAAAACAAAATGTGCGTTTTTTCACTTCAGAGGATTTAGGATTTGATTAAGTACAAAAAGAGGGAGCTCAGTGAGTAAAAGGACGAGACTCTCACTTCAGGGAATTCAGGTCAAGCCCTCTGTGAAATGAGTTCACATCTCAGCTCAGCATCTCCAGCAGATACCAACTCACATCACAAAACCATTGTAAAGGATTTGGCACAGTATGGCACATCTGAGAATTTCTGCTCAGAAACGGTGGAGGAAGAGATGAGGCTTAGCCTGCATTAGTGCAGGACTATCATCCGTTAGCTGCAGAAAGCAAGCCTGGAGAGGACTGGACAGGAAGGTTTGGATTATCTTTAACCTGGAATCAGATCTGTCAAGTGGAGAAATTTGATCAGATTTCTCAAGTGGAGACCATTGGAGTTTTATTTTAGAGCTGAAATAAAATTATTTTCCCTTCTCTCTGGAGACGGCAGTATTGAAGAGAAGGACTGAGGTACCTTTTGCTGGGATCTCTTTGAGAGAGGAGGAAAGTCTACACACAGAGGAAAACAACTGACCATGGGTGAATCAGTAGCCACACTGATGTGTTGTGGGCTGTGTCTGACCAACCTCCAGCCAGCTTTGTGCAGGTCTTCCTGCTGCAGTGTGGCTCAGAGCCTGCTCTGCAGCTACCACATGAGCTCCCCAGGGTTCATAAAACCCAAGAGTACCATGGTAAAGCCACAGCCTTATGCAGTACTTAGAAAAGCAAAGCAATCAACCAAACCCATGAAGTGAGCATGCCTAAATTAAAATTTAGAAATGTATGTAATTCTTTAGTTCTCAGGAAGAATTAAAGCATAACAAAAAAAGGCCATTGTATTAGATAGTGAAAACATTCTCCTGACTTCTTCCAGCACACCTACGAGGATTAATTCCAATTAATCCCTTGTATTCACAGGGGCACTAGTCAAAATGAGTTCCTCCCTCTTTCTCTCAAAGCCTGTTTGCTCTCTCTGAACCTGCAGAAAAATAAGCAAGCATCGATTTCTGTTCATTCAGGATGATCTTTGTCAAACTTTGGTTACCTGCAGAGTTACCATCTTAAGGTTTGCTTATTAAGGCATTTCAGTGTATTCCTCTTTTGAGGACACAAAGCACAAGGATGTGTTCATTACAGAAAAAAAAAATATATGCGGGAGGCTCTGCGCTCCAGGACCTTATACCTTTAGCTGCAAATACTGCACTGACATTCTGCAGTTGTGAACAGGATTCCATTCCAGCTGTGAGAACGAGCAGATGCCCTCTAGTGGTGCATTTATTTCAAATTTCTGCTGCTGTGGCCCGAAGGTGCTTCCACATGTGCCTTTCTCCACAGTGCTCTGCAGAAGGGAGCCAAAGCACAGAGTAGCCAGAAAAGAGAGAAGATAGCATGCATGACCTCAATTCTGTGTAAAGCCAGGTTGTGGCACGACATTGAATCAGACAGCCCTGTTCCAGACTTGCTGACCTTTCCAACCAGTAGGCCTCCTGATAAAAAAAAACACCTCCAATTTGACCAAATGTGAAACAATCTCCAGGTTTCAGAAAATAATGCATTTTTCTGTCAATCTCTGTCTTCCTTGACAAGCATTTGCCCTCTTTGTTTACCCATTCCCTTCCAACATTCACCTCTATCCCCAGGGAGGGGAGCTCCATAAGAAGCTCTCTCCAACAATTACCTGACAATATGTGCTGACTTTGCCAAGAATTGTGACAAGACTTTCTGCTCTGTGAAAAAGACAGTTTTTGAGAGATCTTCAGACAATACCAATCAGCCAAAACACCTTTAATGAAAAAGTTGGGAACTTGATGGAAAATTTTCAACAGGTCCTTGTTACAGGTCAGCCCTGGGGGGAATGTCTGTCCCTGGAACATGGTACAGCCAAAGCAATGCATTTATCCACTCCAAGCAGTATACAGAGCAGACTGAAATTCAAAGTATTTTCAGTTCTAGCTGCAAAGGCATATATAGACCACATTCATCCAGTGTTTAACTTGCTACCACTTCATGGTAGTGGAAAAAATGTCAAAAATTCCACCTTTGTTCACCTACTGTAGGCATTTACCAGGACATGTCCAGCAAGCAGCTCTTCCCTCCCTTACAGAGAAACCACTTTAGATGATTGGAATATCTTAATTACTAGTTTTAGAAACCAACATACTATTTACTAGTTTTAGGAGCCATGGTCAAAAGCCAAGAAAAAGACACTTGTCATTTTGTGGCTGTTTCTGATCTAGTCTTGTCTATCCCAGCCACAGTGAGATGTTCTCTTGCAAGTATAGCTGAAGGAATTCAAGAAATTACTGAAGACAGAGGCTCTTCAAATTAACCTGGCATTGTGGAACAGAAGTGTTGGTGCAGATGCTTGTCCAAATTCAGTGTTTTAATGAAGAGATGGGGTGGTGATGCTTAAACTACTTTAGGTAGTCTTGCAAGAAGACCTTTCACTGTGATCTTAGACCATAAACCTTATCAGGGCTTGGAAGAGACAGCCAGGTTGGCAGTTTAGATTGCATTTTTAGCTGAGATTGTTGTTCCCAATATATTTGAAAGAGGTAGACACTGCATTTATTTTTTTTTTTCTTCCCTAGAGCACAAACATTTCTGGAGCATTTACAGTAAATCTAAAGAGGGACAATAACATTTGAGTCCTGGAATGAGGATCAATGGTCTGTCCAGCCTAGTATATTGTTACACTATCAGTCAATCAGCCAAGCCATTTAAACTAGGAATGTAAAATATTTTCTAGATAAACTCTAAGGATTTGTGCAGCACCTTGCACAGTGATTGGGGCCATAGAGTTACCAAACTACGAATAAGAATTATGGCAGAAGGGAGCAGTCACTGGACTGTGAGTGAGGTAATATCAATGCCCAGAGTGCACCTCTGAGGAGCTTTTTGACAGGGTGGGGCTGTAGGATCAAAAGAAACATTACAAATACATTGCCAATGATGTTTCCATAGAAAACAGCATATGAGTTATAGGGAGACCTGAAGAAATGTTGTGTTCTTGATACTTTCAAATCTTAAATTCCATATCCTTAGCAGTTTGCTTGGAGCATACCAAATGAAGATGGACAACATGGGGAGGGAGGCGAATATACATGGATTTAAGAGTTGCTCCATGCTTTTCAGGGAATGAATCATTACTGATGACCAACACATGGAGGGGGGTAGCCAAGGGTCCCTGAGGTCGTCTGACACTCAAGGAACAGCATTATGAAAGCAGACATCTTATAAATAATTATTTAAAAAATCTGTTCCATTCTTTTGCACTGACCCCAGATGGGCAATCCTTAAAGATGGTCTTTCTCCACTCAGTCAAAAATTGTATGAAAATGAAGCTTTTGACAAAGAACCTGTGAGTTTTTGCAAAATACATTTTTTAAGCCTACCCCAGGGTAGCTGCCTGAAAAAGTCTTTGTGTATCTAAGCTTCAAGCCACTTGTCAGCAACTATTATCATACAGAAAGACCATTAACTCTTCTTTTATATTTTGACCTGTATGACTACTTCTGAAATAACTGATTTTTTGGAAAGGAACAAAAGGGAAAATCATACAGTGCTAATTAGAGCAGGGCAGGAAGCTTTGCTATTAACAGACTTTTAATGTTAGTTGTAACTTCTACCAAACAGGCTGTGCTGGTCTACACCTAACTGGAAGATCCAGCTTTTAGTGTTTTGAGTAGAATTTCTAAAAAATGTTCAGTACATCTCTATTGCACCACCAAAAAGAGACATCAAGGCTAAGCATTTTGAAAAGATAGGTATTCTCTCAAGGAAAATGGGTGCCCTCTTAGTTTATGTACCTCTTCTTTAAAGTACTTACTACACTATTTTATTTTGGTACTTTGCTTATTTTTATGAAGATGCTTTTGCCTGTAAACCCTTTTTCTCTTCTGCATCCCTAGCATTTCTCCAGCTGACTCTTGCACACATTTTGTGCCCTCTGCAAGTACTGATCTCACTGCATGGAACTGAATCCAAGCCAAGAAATTCTTGCCTCTTCCTGGATCCTATGCTACTACTCATGGGGCAGTGCTGCATGGCCTCTGGCAATTAAAAACACAGGATTTGCAACCACAGCATGCCAGTCTCAAAGCACAAATGCAGCACTCTTTGGCTCTAGCTCCAGGGAATTAGTCTGCAGAAAAGTGGCCTTGGAGACTCAAGCCAGGGCTGGTTAATTACGCACAGGATTTTCCCTTGCTTCAGAATAGTCTCGAGTTTTTAGATGAAGGAAGACTCTAAACTTGCAGAAAGGCAGACCAGATATTTTAAGCAACTCTTATTCTTTGGTCCCCACTGAATTTAGTTACAAGCAAAATGTAGCAATATGTAGAGATAGCTGTGCTGCATTTAGACATGTTAACTCAATAGCTGTGTAAGCACAGCAGCATGCAGCTCAGTACAGGGCTAATTGCCCTGCTGCTTGTTTAATGCCAGCTAGTATAATTCCACAGTGATTTGCAGTATCCATACTCAATTTCCACATCAGTTGCAGCTGGGTATAGTTTTCTCTCCTGTAATTGAGTTACATACCCTCCTTGTGCACTTGCAGCTTTAATGGCTCTGATCTAGGAAAGTGGCTCAGGCTGGATTTGGAAGGGCATTACAATTTCTGTTCTTGGACCTGTTCTTGTGTCTAGGACCTGTCTATAAGTGAAAGACAGGTCATGTCATGAATCTAATTAGCATGTAAAACAGTTGTACATCGGTTACCAAAGGGAAGGATTGTGTTTAATTCTGTGCCAGTGTGGATGTATGTGCAGTATCCAGCCCTGACACCAGAGTGGCTCAGTTCTGCACAGTGCTATGTACCACTCCCACACCAGATCAGCAGAAGTCATAGCACACACTGCACACCTCTGGCCTTGCTAGCAATTAAAGCCTCTTCAGGAGCCAAATCCTTAAATCCTCCTTGCGTTACTTGTACAAAACCCCCTCATCTTCATGCCTTCAACATCCATATCCTTACTCCTGTGTGTAGTTTCTCAAAATTCCTCAGACAAGAAGGAGCCATAAGCATTGTGCTTTAAGTTGCAAAGAGAAGGCAAAACAAAGTAATTCTATCAGACCTAGCACTGGGAGAGGCTGTGCCCCCCAGCAGGCTGAGGATGCTGTTTACACATTGCTTGCTGCACCCAGCTGTAGGAATAGAAAAGGCTGGGAGAGAAGGGCAATACCTCCTAAAGGGAATGGTCACTACAAAAATAATTAAAAAGTGCAAACTGACTCAGATGAGAAAGTCAAAACAAGGCAGCATTCAGCAGGGCAGAGCCACCGAGCCCCATCAAGCGACTCACACAACCACATGTCAGAGCCAGAGGCAAGTCCATGGCCCCAAACACAACCGACTGCCTCAGGACTCATACAAGGAGCCAGATGCTCTGTCTGGGAATCACTCTTCCACAGGTCGACATCAAGATCCCAGAACTGTCATTTTGAGAAGAGGAAGAGCAAGAACAACACAGTGACATAAAACAAAGCTTGAACAGGACTGTATTTGGGGTTGTTTGGTTGGGTTTTAGTGCCCTGAGTTATAAATAAAATACTTATTTCTGACTTACTTTTGCTTTGCTGCGTGACTGGTTTTGGCTATAAAAATAGAAGTTCTATGTTCTCTTTATAAATATTAAGGATGGGGCCCAATTACATTTTTCCCAGCACTACTGCCTCAGGCTTGGGAACCCAAGGACACCAGCCTCACATGCTCCTTTGCAAAACAAACCCTCAGATCACAGGCTGATTAGGCAAACAAACCCCTCCCTGTCCCGACATGGAGATAGGCCAAGGGAAGAAACATTTACCTAGCTCTCCACCCTGCTCTTCTCAGATAAGAGTCTGAGCCATTCTTAATTTCAGTAATCAAGGATGCAGCCAATGACAATTGCGAAATCTAATTCAAAGCCAATGTCCATCCTTGGAGGCACATCCAGCTGGGAAAAACAAACTTTGAACAGTTAAGTCACACATACCAACTTGTTTACCACCAAACAAAAAGGTAACAGAATGATCAAATGCAATTCCTTTGCCCTGATATTTTAACAGGATCACAATTTAAAGGAGAATGTCTAAAGTTTAGCCTTACAAATTACTAATTTTTGAAGTGGCATGTTCCCACAACTTTTTCTGCTGTTGTAAAATGCACAACTAATGTTCAGTCCCAGGGATGAAGTCTGCATCAAAAATTAGGAAACTTAGGCAACTGTCAATTTAATCCATAGATACCAAAGTTCTGATATTGGGCAGCAGCTATGGCATGTTAGCTTCAGCTTCGCTGGGTCATTTTTACCTTGGGAGCTTCATGCTGCTGCTGTTGCTGTTGTTCAGCATTCCAGTACAATGGGAAGAAATGCAGGATATCTTGCAAAAATGTAGGAAGCATCATGTGTCTGGCATTTGGGCAAAATTTATTCATATGTTGCACCTGGGTTAAAAAGAGTGCTTCCTCAATTATGGAACAACCTGGACAACCTTCTTTGCACGAAGTAAAGTGTTGCTTTTTTGTAATTAGGCCTAGTATTTTGTTGTTTTGTGAGAACACATCTGGTGTATATATGTATTATACCAGACTGTAAGTAGAGCTGCATAAAAGGGGATTTGGGGAGATGACACCCTGAAGCAGCTCCATCCAGCAGGTGGTACAACTGCCAGTGGTCTTTGCTCCAAATCCCACAAGAGGAAAAGAGAGATCCTTGTGTCCAAAATAGAAACACGCATCCTAGAAGCAAAAAGTGTTTTTGCTTTGGTATCCCCACAAGGATCCCCTCAAGTGACTCCATAGCATCAGGCTGAATCACACTAGATCAGAGCTGATGTGGCAGCAGTGACAGCGCTGCCTGCTCAGGGCCAGCCGCAGCGGGACGCGCGCTGCCAAGCTGGACTGTGTGGCTGCACACTGAAATGGGGGCTGGCATCATTCAGTGCTTTGCACCAGAGCAGACAGACAGAGGGGAAACATCCCTGACCAGCACTAAATTCAACTGGATCTCGGTGTGTGTGATGGGAGCAGGGATTGGAGGCTTTTCTGCATCATTGCAATGACTGGACTTACAGACTGATCTATATGGGAGAAAACTCAGCTACAGCAGCAAAGCTGGAAAATGGTGAAATAGAAGCAATTAATGGCAAATGTTATGTGTCAATCCATCCTAACATGGAATAAATATTATGACTATAATCACAGTAAGAATGACCAGCGTAATAATTATGTCTTCTGTTTATATCCCTTGTAATGCCCTTCAAACTAATAGATCATCCATAATTCTTGGTGTTGTAAAATCACACAATTTATATTTCAATACAAAGGAAAAGCTGGACAGTTGTGAAGCTGATCTTAATGTGGACTTCCAATGAAGCACCTACACAAACTCCTTCTAACATTCTGTGTCCTCTTTCTTAAAAATGAAACTCCAGCACCAATTCTGGTTTAAATGTCAAATACAGCTTCAGAAACTCCAGACAGGTGCTGTGACATTTTAGGGTTTTTTTCATTGTTTCACTCAAGACTTTGCTACACTAAACCTCCATGAAAACTACATCTTTCATTGCAATCACATCCCACTCATTTATGTGAGTGATGCCTTCAGAATATTCATATATGCTGTCAAATGCATAGAAAATACCACAGGACCTAAATAGGTGTTCCAGACATACTTTTCAGTTAAAGATAATTTAAGAAGGTACTTCTCTCTCATCCTGAACTTACCTATCAGGCACACATAAGAATAAATGTTTGTGTGTTTCAAACCATGATATTTCCATGCTGTTTTACACAGCACCAATCAGGTTTAAAAGGGTCATTTCAGAGCACCAAGACTGAGAAGAAATCACAGTAATAAAACATCAATCCTGGAGTGTGGGAAGTGTCAACACACAGACAGTGGAGGGCTGATACTAGAAAATAACTGCTTTATCTGTTCTATGTTCATTGTGTTAAATAGTCATATCTGTTGACTCCAGTCAGCTTGAACTTGTCTGTGTAGGTGTCATACACAGGACTATTTGAATATACCAATCCACAGGTGCAAAGAGTTTGCCTGCAACAACAGCATCTTGCCTTGTTATAGATGTATTGAATTATCTGTGTTTGCTGAGTGTAGGGGGAGAGAGTGTGCTCCAACTAAAAGTCAGAGGCCCAAAGGGTTTTGTCTCCATCTCTGGGGAATCAGCTACAGCAGTTACTGCACCCCATTGCGCACATGCCCCTGCTGTCAGAGGTCACAGCCCTCTTCCCATGGATGTCACTGATTTGAACCTTACAAGTAGTAATTTGTAATCACTTCTCAGTGATCACAGCACCTTAGGAACAGGTGCTGCAGTATTTATGTAATGCACCCTTAGTTTTGCTTTAGGTTAACTACCAGGGTCTGAATTTGGCTGAGGAGCAAGCCCTGTTGTACTATTCCTGCTCTTGGTCATCTCTGCAGCAGATAGGAAGGGAAAGATAGCAATGCTTTCACCCATGACAACTGACTCAGGGCCTTTAGCACTATATAAAGGCCCATGTATACCACAAGAATTTTACTGAAAATGACAGTATAATCAGGTATTATCTCACCTGTAGGAGTAAGAGTTCATAAACTGCTTCTTCTGGCCTTGGTTATCTGTTGTATACAAAGATCAACTAACTGCTGGTGATTCCCTTGCCTCTACACAGTTCAGGTGAGTGGTCAAAAAAGCAATACATGGGATTTCAGGGCACCCAGTATTAAGTCCTGCATGTCCATGAATAGCTCAAAGTCCATATCTTGCAATCCAGTTAATTCAGCCCAGGAGTAAGAATACCTGTTTCAGCACTGTCAGATGATTGCTCAGTGTTGATGAACACAGAACTAAATTCCTTGTACCAATTCTGGTACTTCACCAAATTTAATTCCACTCTTTTAGCAATGCTAATTTTTGCTACCTGTTACAGTTTTAATAGAAATCTCACTGTACCTGGTGTTCTGTCTATGTACTGAATTACTAGTGCCAAATTACTATCCTGGAACCTCAGTGTTCTTTAATCTAGGGGAAAAAATAAAAGGAAGAGAATATTTCCACCCTTTGACACTGTGATGAAAAATTCAGAAACTGAAACCAATTTTTACCATTGCCCTAAAAAGTAGTCAAGATTTACTGTTTAAATCTAGTTACTTGGGGACCTTCAGTCATTCTCTTTTGAATGTTGGGAACAATAAAAATGTACTTTACTGTTTTTAACTTTTTAGATAGCCTGAAATAACGGATCCATCTCAATCAGTGATGTAGATTTTCTTCTGCCTCTAGCATCATTCATGTAAGATTCACAACTCCCTCCTTGTGTTTTCTATACAGTTATTGTGTCCCTATTCTTGTCTACAAGGTCAAAAAGATTACTTGTCTAGGGCTCCCAGTTAGCCTAATGAAGTTGGTGAAGCTGGCCTTTGGAGGAAGAAGCCTTTAGAGATTTCTCTTTTTTATACAGATGGTTAATTTTAAGAAAAAATATTTATTAAAGTTTTTTTAGATACATTGAAAGCCAAATTAGGTTCAAAGCAGATAAAACTGTGTAAGTGAAGTGTTCACAGGTAGGCTACATGCTTTTTTCCTCCCTAAAAATTTATCCGAACAATAATGTGGCTTGTACCTACACTTACACAGGGCATGAAACCAGCCTCATTAAATCAGTAGGAGCCTCTAGACTTCAATGGAACCAGAATTAAATCCAGAAAGTTCTACTTCTGCAACTTCACAGCATTAGAGCATTCAATTAGAGAACATCCTGTATGCAGAAAGGTGTTAGTATCACAAAATCAGGGGAGGCTATCCAATAGGCCTGCACCAGGCCATGTTTAATACCCACTAAATTTGCTCTAGCCCCCAATGGCTGATTAGTTTCCGTTTACTTCTCTTGATCAGAATCACACTGAAAAAAGACCAATTAATTCCTTTAAAGACTCAGAAGTGAATGAGTATGACACACATAGCTATTCATTATCTGAGCTAGCATTCCTAATTGCCTCCCATTCCCATCCATCTTTTTAAAAGGATGCTGAAGCCACACCACTTTAGTGTTCAAACACTGAAAACACACTTGAATACTCTTAACTTTTAACAATGAAAATTGGAAAATTTGCCTGTAATCACTGAGCTTAAGTATGTCATTGATGGGCTGCATCTCTGACTTTGCCAGAATGTAGCATAGATCTCAAACCCAGACAAACAGAATTCAATTACACATCGGAGGTGTGCAGACTGGAGTTTAGGAAACAGGTTGTGGAGAATAAAAAGTATAATAAAGGACAAAGAGGAGACAAGTATTTTGTGCAGGAGATGAACTGCCTGCAGACCACAGATTGGTGTTAAATCTTGAACTTTAGTGAGTGGGTGATGAGCTGGGTTCATCTAACACCAACAAACATGACATAGCTACAGGGTATTTCACCCTGGTTAAATACCAGATGAATTAAAGGCTGTTGCCAGCAGCTGTGATGAATGTCACTGGGATGCTGTCTGATTGCTCTCCGGGTCTTATGAGTGAAGTATGTCGGCTCCCTCTTTGTTAAGGTCAGCATGTATTTCTAATGGTTCATCTGCAGGGCTTTGCTGAAGGCACCAGTGAGAACACAGGTGCTGGAAAATGTCTCTTTCATGCAGCACAGACTGAAACAAGTGGAACTGAATAGTGTCAGGAGGAACTTTTGCATCAACATGTTTGCAGTGTAGAAACAAGACTCACAGATCAGGACATAAAGTGACAGGCATTTGTGGACGGGATGAACTTACTGCCAAAGAAGAGGGTATTTTATTTAACTTGTATAAGCAAATAATTTGCTTTGAGTTACCTGCTCAGAGAGACTTGCACCATTTTTATATAAAGCTATCATCTCTATGGCATCCTTATTAAAGGACCAGAAGGAAAACTGAAGGAGCCCAGGGCAAAGATGCCTGAGTTACATATCACAGCTCCAAAGGTCTCCATGCCACATGTTGATCTGAATCTAAGTGGCATCAAAGGTGCCAAAGGGTGATATGAATGTTTCTGTTCCCACCATATGAACAGATCTGAAGGCTTTTGAGATAAACCTCAAAGGTTTTTTATTTCACTGTATAAAAATCCTACTATTTTAAGAAAAAAAAAAAAATTGCCACACTTCAAATCCCGTGTTCAGTTTTGGGCTCCTCACTAAAAAAAAGGACATTGAGGGTCTGGTGAAGGGTCTGGAGAACAAATCTGATGAGGAGAAGCTGAGGGAGCTGGGGATGTTCAGCCAGGAGGAAAGGAGGCTCAGGGCCTTATTGCTCTCTCATGCAGCCAAGTGGGGGTCAGATTCTTCTCCCAGGTAACAAGTGATAGGGCAAGACGAAATGTCCTCAAATTGTGGCAGGGGGAGTTTAGATTGGATATTGGGAAAAATTTCTTCAGTAAAAGTTTTGCCAAGCATTGGAACAGGCTGCCCAGGAAATGGTGGAGTTGCCATCCCTAGGGGGTATTTAAAAGATGTGCAGATGTGGCACTTGGGAACAGGTTTTAGTGGTGAACTTGGCAGTGCTGAGTTGGCAGTTGAAGTTCACGATCTTTTCCAACCTAAATAATTCTATGACTTTATGATTCTCATTCTTTCCAAAAAGCTGCCTACATCAAAGGAAGAAAACATTAACAGAAAAAAGTAGTGGTAGCCCTGTAATCCACTTAAGTTTGAAAAAGTTAAAGGGAGGAGGTTGGACTTGATCTTAGATGACTTTTCCAACCTTATAATTCTATCATATATGTTTAAAAAAAATCTCAAAATGAGAAAGGACCAATGTTTGCCTGTTTTCAAGGCTTGCAAGGTCTCAAGTACTACAGTGATTCAGAGAAGGGGTTATGAGCTTTTTAACACTCCTCATCTTCTCTGGATGATTAACTAATTTAACTTAAGTGCTTCTATTCCTCTGGTCTTCTTTCGTACAGAATAAAGTGAAAGTTGGCTTTCACATTAATGTGAAATTTCAAGTCACTCAAGTCACTACTTTCCCTTCCATTCTCAGATCTTCCTTCTTCAGTCTTTCTCTACATAATACTGTCAGAGGAAAAATTCCTGACTTTTTGACGTGATCAACAGTTGCATAACAAAATAGACACCCTACTGCATCTTATTGTTTTTCAATGAACAAATAGCTAGATAGGCTCCTGCCCTGTGCCCTGTCCTGAACCTCTGTGCACTTCTTTTTAAAAAAAAATTTAAAGAATATTTGATCATTACTACCAACAAGCCAAATTATCCAGGTGTTCTAATGGCAGGAAAACATGTTCTAGTTAATTCCCACCTTGCTTACTACCAATCTCTTGAAGTAAGAGGATAACTAAGACTTTGTCTACACCCAGAGTAACCCTAATCCTGAATGCTGATGACAGATAAAGGTAAATATAGTCAAACTGGAGCTTGCATTGACTGAATGAACTCACCCAACATCTCTCATAAACAGTGATGATAATCTGACCACATCCAGCAGATGTCTACTAAGCAAGCTCTGTTGACTAGCTTAGTTGGACTAACACATTTCTGGATTTACTTGTCTTTCATGAATTAGCTTTGCTGCATGCATGCACAGATTCAGTCTCACACGTGCTCTCCATGCTTGATCCCACTGTTCCACATGTGCCATGAATCCCTGTGTCAGACATGTTGAAAAGCCACAGATGTTTCTCTGCATGTATGCAGTGATCACTTGTCTGGCCAACTGGCAATCAATTACTACAAGATGGTTAATGTTGCCATTTGGGCATTAGAAACATCAGTCTAAGTCTCTTTGCCTTCCTTTTTTCTTAGCACAAAGTCTAATGTCAGGAGACCTCAGGAGGACAGAATAAGTGTTTATTTGGAGCCTCTTGAGATGTGGGTAGCAAGGCTGACATGATATAATTAGGGATAACCCTAAGACACTTGGAAAAAACCACCCCACCTTTTAAAATAGTGCACAAAATTTCATTAATATCTGTAGGAGGCACACTCTTAGGAGCTTGATTTGCAACACAGGTATGGCTTTGTACCAGCTATTCCACACATTAGATCCAGTCTGATATGTGCCAGTCTAACTCTAAAAAAGGGGGGAAAAATAGGAAAACCCGTGACAGTTTTCTATTGTTATAGTGAGTTAAATTGGCATATGGGAGAGCCCAATGATTGCTGCAGCTGAAATAAGGGAAGAGGCATGGAAGTAAGGAGGGAAGAGCAAAGGAGGATAGTTACTCTATCATGGCAGTTGTCTGTCACTTCAGTATCATACTGAAAGCTAACATAAAACCATATGTAGTGAGATCAAAAACAATCAGCATATTTTGAAGTAACAACACTTTGAAGTAAGGTTGTGTCAAAATCTATCTTGTAATCTTCCTACCAAAGACTTACTGGTAAAAAAAAAACTAAACAAATACATAACTTAGTACAAATACTTACTCCAACACAATGTCCCTTGCCACAGGTGCCCTCTTTACCTCCTTCTCTGTTATTCTCTCCCACCACAAAATCAAGGTGAAAGCTTCACAGCCCTGCCACTTCATCATGGCTTGCATTGAAGTAAAAAAAGAACTCCAAGTAAAGACAGACAAGTTTTAGTTTAAAAAAATTACTGTCATTAATTCTGCAAGTTTCCTATGTGACACATGTCATCAGGGTCAGTTAAAGCATATTGGGATTTTTCCAGTGGTATGAAGTTAGATGTGTTCCCCAAACCACAAGATGCCATTTTCCACCATCCCAGCTCCAGTAAAACTTTCACCAAAACTCAGTGAACATATAGTGAACCTTATGCTTTAGGAGGACATAAAGCTCATGACATTTGACTTGGTTTTGGGTACTGCTCATGCAAAATGTTTCTTGAGACAATTTACAGTTCTGATGATATTCTTGCTGGGCTTCTACAGCCATACAGGCCAGGACTGGGGCTGGCAGTCACTGCAGCAACTGCCAGGATTACCAATCACACCAGTTTCTCCTTGCTGTAAGGCTGGCAGTGACTGAATGCAACAGAAACCATCAAGCTGGTTCCTTACCAGTAAAGGTTTGTACAAGTCCAGTAGATCTGTGTCAAACAGACTCAGCTACATTTAAAACCAGTTTGTAGTGAAGTGAAAGAATAATGCTGTGTTACAGGACTTGGCCTTTCATTTAATTCTCTCCATTAAACTGCTCATTTACACTTTGAAGCATATTGACCCTGAATGCTGAAAGAAAATTACTAAGTACACATTTTTCTTCATCTTCACAGCACATAATTTCTTTTTGACAGAAGTAGAGCAGTACTGACTTCAATTACTTTCCTACATACCTCTCACCTATTTCTCAATTATCCCCTATTCTTTCTTATTTAGTCTCTTACCAGAAGTGGTGGGCTCACACTCATAAACTGAAATGAAATCCATGGAAGCTGATGTCCAAGGAAGGACTTCTATCTGTCACTTACAAATGAAGATATAAACTCCAGCCAAAGAGTAGAATAATTGTTTGGCTCAATAGTGTCTTAAAACACCGTAAATAAATCCATTAGAGCCTGCCTCTCAAAAGGTCTCAAACTTTTGCCATATCTTCTCTTTTCTTAACAGCTTCATTGCCTTCAAATTATGCTACTTTGAATTTTAGTTTCATTTACTAGCAGAAAATGCAACCAATTTTTACTTTAAATGTTTGTCCGGTTATGATAAACGAATCCCTTTAGTAGTTTCTATGAGTTTGGAAACATCTGACCTCTTTTGCAGTATGTAAAATGTGTTTTTCTAGTGGGCTCTGATAGCACATTGAAAACCACAGCATTGACAAGGGTCATGATTTCACAAGTGAGCACTAATTTTCGATGACTAAATTTTTGCTTGGAAATGAAGATTGGTTTCTCAAAGCTGTTCATGCACTGTAGCTCCAAGAAGAACCATGAGCTACATGAGCTACACAAATCCTGTAGTCTGCCATGTCCCACTTTCAGACATCTACCCAGAATGGACCCCTCAGCCTATTGTACTACTTGGGTCAGGAGCAGCATTCATTGCTTTGCAGAATCAAACTGTTCTGCCTTAAATTAAGCACATGCACAGACATTTTGCACCGTAGTGTATGTTCTCAAAGCAGCACTGTGAAGTGTCTGGATTTTTGGTGCCTAAGCTGAGGGGACACTGAGTTGAGCAAACCAAAGAATCGCTCCGGAGGCTAACTATGGGGCACTAACAAGGACCTGAAATGATTTGGAAAGAGGGTATACATGGGATTTGTGAACTACCAGAGACCTCTCATAAAATGAGAAATATAAGATATTCCAGGCTTGTCCTCCTTCTGTAAGATTTATTTTGTACAAAAGTATTCTTGAATAAAAAGTAAGCCAATGTTGCAGTGTAAAGTTTGCAACTGATTTCCATCATGCTAGCTTTTCATGAAAATGAATTATGGAAGGAAAAAGAGAAAGGGAAATGAGAGGAAAAATGAATTCCTATACTATGTAAATATCTACAAGTGTAAAAGCTTTGAATCGGATGACACCACAGTGGAATCTAAAATTGAACTATGTCAAAAACTCCTAAGTAAGCTACAGAGACTTTTGCCTTCACACAAGATTACTCACTGGACTCTTTGGAACCAAAAAGGAGAAGATTAAGCTTTTCTGAGTCAGGAACCTACAGGAGTTATTTTGCCACATGTTCCATTATGCCATGCCATAGATAGAAGCTAAAGCTCATGGAAAGAGTAATTAAACATGAAAGAGTAATTAAAAAGCATTGGCACTGCAAAGCACCATAATGCTGATGCAAAAGGCTCAAAAACTTTTGAACTGGTGAAAGCAAAGAGAGGGAGATTTCTTTCTAGCTTGAACACTCCCCTCATACTTTAACATGACTTCACTGTCTGATGGTCTCTTCCTGAAAGCAGTCTGCGAAAATGGGGATGGGATGTGAGACACATGAAAATAACAGTCCAAATACAAAAGAGATAGGACTGGATTTTGCACTGTATCCATTGTTGGTTTGATTTTATCCCACTGAAGCTATTATAAAACCTTCAATAATTCAGGAGAGCAAAACTGTAACAGGACTGTATCCTTCCAAAAATTTGATTCTTAAATGAAATGTATCTTAAAGACTTCCAGGACAGTAGGAGACCCCAATCAAAAAGCAAGGAAAAATAGCCTCTTTCCTTATTTCCAGCAAGGAACTTTAATTTTCTTACTTCTGAAGAGGAACTAGCTCTCTGAAGTGAATCAGTACACTTGCCAGACAAGGCAAAAAAAGAGGACCTTTGCCTTTGCTGTCTGACTCTTTAAATTCTTGAGACAATTACTGCAGTTTGCTGTTTGTATAGAGAAAGTGTGACCAGGAAGGAAAAAGACTTCCTCTCCTGAGGACACCTGTTCTAAGAAGCTCTGATAAATTGAATATGCATAGCACAGAAGAGGCACTTGCAAAGTGTTAAGTAAATCACCTAACAAGTAACAAGGGAGGTGGGAAGAGGAAGAACGGAAGGATACAAGACAGACAGACTGTAGGATAAATTAAAGCATACACAGAATGCCACAATGAATATCTACAGCAATATTGAAGTGTTTTGATTTTTTCCCAATAGAAGAATGCATTTCTTTCACAGTTTTCACAGGTAAGAAGTGATTTTCCTTAATTTTTCCACCTTTCCAACTCAGTAGATTGAAATGAGAAAATGCTCCATGTTAGTCTTACAATTAAATTTTATCATGAGATAACTTAAATTTCAAATCCAAAATTTTTACATTTTCCACTTACTCAAATTTGTGGCTTTTCAGAATTTGCTCCTTAACACTATCTCTTTCTGATTATCTTATGTCCAAGCAGAAAACATTCTAGAATGAGAAGATTTTTAGCTAGATAAAAATTCAACTTGCTGAACAACTCAAGTATCTTTCCTCTGACAGCTGCATTTGGTGCCCAAGACCTGTGATAAACATAACATAGCCTAGATTTATTGCATTATCATAAAATTTTATCTTCCTGAACTTGTGGCTGATAAGATTGCATGAAATAAGAAATAAGAATGCTGAAATAAGAATTGAGCAGAATTAAATACAAGATTGCTGAAAATATGGGCAGATCTCATGTCTGAGATGCTCTAATAACTTGCCATCAGCTGAAAGGAGAGATCTGCTTCCCTCTTGCTCCACTCCTACCGTAACATTCCAATGCCATATCACTTCTTCCAGCCTTACACTTCCACTCTACAGCAAATTTAGCACTAAATTGTTCACACTTTTGTTGCATAATCATCTATTGGTTCAGCAAGTTCAACCACTGCAGTATAGGATCAAGAGAGAACCAGAGGTGGTGCAGGGTGGAATGGGTGCCAACAGATTAGCTTCAGTGTTATAAAAGAACTTAAATTTGGGTGTCCTTTTCAGGCTCTTACTATCTTTAACATATATTTTTGCTATCTTTAATTGCTAAGAGAGAACCCAGCCCTAGAGCTATTTTTCTTTTGTCCAATGTACTCAACACCATTTCCCACTAGTCTCATGGGAGCAGAGGGAAGTCAGTCCTGATGAGTTCCATGCACAAAATGTCTGTCCTGATAGCTAACAAGGAAGCCACTGACAGAAGTTCACTGCTCAGCACCTTCTAAGCCCATCTACATGTTATTTGTCCCGCACTTTTGTATGTGTCACATTTACTTGTTTAAAAAAATAATACCTGTGGTCATCTCAAGCATAGATATGATGGCTTTTTGTTGGCAACATTTGCACTTTGCTAAAGGAATCTCTGCCCAGCCAGGGCTTATTGTTGACTTTTCTTAAAAACAGCAGGTAGGCCAAAATTTTCACACATAACACCTTTATTTAGCATCAAATTGATATGGAGGGCTACATGACAGCAGGATGGCATTAGAAACTTTTGCTTGGTAAAGCAGTGTGTAGCACAGAGTTGGTTAGAGGTGTGATTTTCATGCAGCATGGCTAACATCAGCAAGAGTGCTAGCACAGACAGTTAAAAAACTACTTGCCTGTAAAAGCTACTTCATTCAGGGAACTGACACAAGATGTAGCAATAAGAGCAGTTTTGCTGATAGAAGTTGGGGTGAATATCAATAATGATCTAAACTAACTGGGTGCACAGCTGTGATTACATTGTATCACAGAAGTACCTCTTCTGCGGTACATATCACAGGGAAAAGGAGAGGCGGCACCAAGCATCATTAGCTGGCAAAGCTGCTCCCAGACAAAGCTGCATTTTCCACAGAAGAAGGCAACAATAGGACTACATCAGAATCAGCTTTAAGCAGGAAGGTGTGCATCAGGTTTTGTGTCTTCCCTTTACCAGGACTGCACAGAGCTCAGTTAGTGGAGTGTTTGTGAAAATTTTCTATGCTAAAGTTGGAATATTTTGTGGCACGTTTTAGGCACCTGTTCTTAATACATATATTCTGAATAGCTGGATTCCTAAGTCTGTCCACACAAAGACAGTCTGAGACACTTAAAGTATCTTCATGACACCTCAAGAAATAGGATGAATAGGGAGAAGGCTGAACCCTTCTCTGTGTATGTGTGTATGTGTCAGAGAGAGAGGGGGCAGGAAGGGAGGGAGAAAGGAGGAGAGAGAGATCCTTTTCCTCGTAAGTGTGAAGGAAAGCTACCAACATACCACTTCACATAAACATCAAGTTAAGCCCTAGTGCTGTCAGGGCTAATTGAAATTTACAGGATTGGTATTTGCAGTATTAACCCAGGAACTGTCAAACTTCATTATTTCCAGTGGAGTCTGACAGACTTGTCTTAACATTATGAAGTGTCAGTCTATTTTCCCTTGATGACAGAGAAATAACATCTGCATTTCCCCACCCAGAAACGCTAAAAGGGTATGAAAACTAGTATTATGGTCAGTATTTCAGTGTTCTCAAGATTATGATGGTCCAGTCACATCTGTTGTCACAAACACAAAAGAAAAAAAAAGTAATTCTGTTTACTTTGTGCTTTTACTTTGTCATTCCCTGTTGAGTCAAATAAATACTACAATTTCCCCTTAGCAGAAAGAGTGCTATAGTTAACTTGATCAAATGAGTATCTAGAAAAGTCTTTTCTTCCTTTATTTACAACTGACAGAAAGGACTGAGCATAGCAAAAGGCAGACAGAGAAAAGCAGCTTTTTGTCTTCAGAGATCTGTCTTCAGCTAAAAGCTTGGGCATGATGCAGAGGCTGTATCCAGTACAAGCCTCCTTTATTGTAACAGGGTTTAAAGTGCAGTCCACAGGGATGAATTTAATGTCTTTAAAAAAAGAATAAAACCCCTATATTAACACAAGCAGAAGCCTATTACAATGTTCCACACACAGATCTTTAACCACACTCTATTAAAGCCACTCCTGATTTTTCACCAGAATCACTGAGACCCCTGCCTTGCTGAGATGTTTATGGGGACGGATGTTCCTTGGTAATAAAGAGTGAATATATATAAAAGCAAAAACCAAAATAAAACAAAAACACCTACAAGACAAAATCAAAATAACTCCCCCTACCAAAACAAACAAACAAAACCACAAACATCCCCCTCTGAAAGAAAACAATCAACACCACCCCCTCCTACCCTGCCCATTCGCCCTCTTCAACTACTCAAATTCAAGAACTTGCAAGCTAACTTTCTGACATCTCACTTAAAATTACACTGGCAGTGAGCAGCTCCAAGTGGAGACTGAGTAGGATATCTGGGGCCAGCACAGATGGACAAATCCATCTTCCCCAGAAAGAAATAATTGGAGAAATTATATATACGACTACCTATGTAATAATTACCCCAATATCTTGCTACAGGAGTGAAGAAAATTTATCTGCAATGAAAGAAGTAGCAACTGTATTTTTTCAGTTCAAATCCAAGTGCTAAGCTGCTGCTTCTAAAAGCCTGTGCACAGATCTGATCCACAGGACAGCCCTTTGAAAAAATAAGATTCCACTTCTCACCAGCAGTGCAGGCAACATAGAAAGCCAGAGAATGCAGCAATATACATAGCAACAGTGCAGTCCAGTTCAGCCAAACAAAGTAAAATGCACCAAATCTGAGCAAATTTCCCTCCACAAACAGTCTGAGATGACCAGTTCCATCATAGATGTTTCCTTCTCTCACTTTCTTTCCAGTAGTTGCTTATATCCTCTTTTCCCTAATGTCAAGTTGCAGTGTGTGAACCCAAAAACAGTGGAGGATTTGGCTTAGCCTAGCAGAGTCAGGGCATGTTTCAGCAAGTAATGCTCATCTGTAACTAGGCCATGACATGGCACCCACAAAAGAAGAGGGAACCAAAAGACTAAGGGCTGTTGTTTTGCACAAAACTTACAGAATTAATATTACCACCGACATGTTTAAGAAACACAGATATTTCCAATGTATCTGTCTACACATGTGTAGAAAACACTAAAAATCAGTGGATCAACTTACAACCACTCCATCAGATTACCTGAGATAATTGCTGGATGTGAGTTACTAATTTTTATTGTTAGGATGTTCAATGCTCCCAAGTTCATTAAGATATTAACTTGAATGCACATAGGATAGCATTTGTTCTCACATTCAATTGGCTAAAATAATTAAAATAATTTCTGTGATCATTAATACAACAGATCTGACATTTCATAAATATTCAGAACTCTCATGTTTTCAAATACTCAAAAAAATTTTCTGAAGAAAAAATGGATAGAGGTTCAATAAGGACAAAAGATCATAAGTAGTTTGATGAGGCTGAGAGGGAGAACATATTTCTTGCTCCTCTTCCATCTCAGTTTTTTCAGCTCCAATAAAAGCACAAAAGCAAAGGTCAGTGATGATCGTTTTAGCTTCTGTTGACATAAACTCTCTATAACTATGAGAATAATTGACAAAATCCCAGCTAAATTCAGTAATTAGGATCTCAGAAATAACTATGACACACTCGCCTAATTAATTTATCCTGCTTACCTGCAGGGAGGCAATATTCAGAAGTACAGGAAACTACCTATTTGGTATTCAGGTCCTTGTTTCCTTCAGGGAAAAAGAGAATTAAAGTGGAAGTCTATTTAAAAAATGCATAGTACAGATACATAGAGTGTATCCACTCTACAAGGATAAGTTGAACATTCATTTACAGGGAAGATATTAAAAAAATTTGAGGAAATTTTTTTCCACACAAGTTCTAGCTGGACTGTAGAACTGTCATGGGAAGCCAAGAAACCAAGAACACATGAAGATGAAATAGTGGATTGGACTTCATTACACAGATATCAAGAGAATCCATATATATATATATCATAACCAACCATAAAATTCCTGAAGGAATTTTAAACCTGGTTCACTAGAACTTAATTATTAGAGGATAATACACACCTGAGTGTCATTCACTGTCAGGCACTGGATGTTGTGCTCTAACTGTAGGTCTGAGCTAGTAAAGCAATTTCCATATTTCTGATTTGGCTGAAAAACTCAAGCTCATTCACACATTTTCTCATATGTGTATCCTTTTGATAATCATAAAATAATTTACAGCATTTGAAAACCATCCATAAGTGAGGCTTTACTGGCATGCACCTAATCCCACATTTGGCATCTGTTACAATATTTTTCAGGATATGAACAATAATGGCATAATTACAGCTTTCATACTGGCTAATAGCTTTAATTCTGGGCAGTCATTTATATTATAGATTTAGCAGCATTTAGCAGTATTTAGCCTTGAAACAGAGTCCAGCGTTATAAATATTCACTAATAATTAATAGCTGTTTTGTTTGTTGCAAACTATAATAAACAAAAACAACAAAAAAAGTAAAAAGTGTGATCAAACTGCATTTCCTGAGTATCTTCCAGGAGCTCTGTAATGCTTACCTAGTATCATCTTCTCCTGCTTATATAAATTATATCAATGCATATACCATTGTAAACGTCAAGAAATTATGAGGAAAAAAACAAACAACAAGAACAAAAAACCCTCCCACATGTTTAGGCTGGTAAATTCATTTTGTAAAAAACAAAAAGTCCAGGCAGAGGATGAAGACTATTCTCACTTGAAACAACGGAACAATTGGTTTGGAAAACAGAGCTTAATGTGTGAGCTGGCAGCTATCCAAGTATCTCAGAAAGATGTTCATTTTATTTGCTCAGATGCTTCCCAGTCTCTCCCTGAACTCCTGGTTTATTGTGACAGTCAAAAGCTGCACAATCTAACCTCTCACCAGGTTTGGTGGTCCTTTGAAGGAAACAATTTTCACCTGAGGATCTAGAAACAAGAGAATGTGGGTTTGATTCCACAAACCATAATTCCTAATTGTATGGATAAATTTTCTGTTAGATATATCTTGATCAACTGGGGATTTTTTGTGTACTTTCTTTCAACTACCCATTATAATTTTGTTTTCATCCTCTTTCCACATAATTTTGCTTTCATTCTCTGACACTCAGTATGAATTCAAGACAAACACTGTCGCTATCTTTCCTTAGCAGAGAACTTGATGGATATCCTAATGGCTATTCCTATGATTTATATTTTGCATAATTTTTCTGAAATATTGCTATTTGTCATACACAAACTCATTTATTGTTCACACTTCAACCTCTAATACTGTACTGATTTTTGTCCTCTCCTGAAAGCCATTCATTAAGTTGAAAAATTAACAGACGTCTTCATTCTTGTGCAGCTAAACTCACAGGGAATCAGTTGCCAATAAAAGTAGAAAAATAACTGCTTAGAAGTGTCAAAGATGCTAATTGAATTCCCGTTAACTTGGCCTGGCTGAAAGCCAGGATATCTGGTAAGGTACTGATAGGGAGCAAAGATCTATCTGCTGCTTATACATGGTGTATGTTTTTCCTAATGACAAAAAACTTGTTTGGAAGAGGAGCAATTTTTTCTCCTCTTATATAATTTTGCCTAATATATTATTGTCTAATATATTATTATTGAAAGAATGAGTAGAGAATGATGCACAGGATAAGCAAAAAACTTATTTAAATACTATTGCCTAAAAAAAAGACAGAGCAAAGATAAGAAAGTATGGAGAACAGAAAACAAAATCATTAAGGAGAGAGAGCTTCTCCTTTGTGAAAGACTAAACTGGATGGAACTCCAAGTTGGACAGCAGATGACTGAGAGGACAGGTTTAGAAACTGATGATGGCAGTGGACAAGGTGAGTGGTTATGCAGCAAGTTCCAAACTATTCGAACAAGGGGTTACACAACAAATAGGTGACCCACCTAGAGATTATTTTTTAAGTAGTTAGTTTGGTTTTAACCATGGGAATGAACCTCTGGAGTATACTGCTACAGGCAGTTGTAGATGCAGAAGGAATCATCAGGTTAAAAGAGGTCTGAATAAATACATGGACAACAGATCCATAAGCAGACACTAACATTAATAGGCATGATGCATTCTCTAATTTCCCTTATCCAGCAGCTGTGGATGGTGGGAAAATGCAGGAGGAAAGGACTGCAGAGTAGCTAGGGTTGAGTGTTGTTCCCAAATAGCATCTGCTGTTGTCACTGTTGTAGAAAAGGAAAGTTGTCACTGGATAGGAAAAGGAAATCAAAAATTGCCCTATTGGATTAGACCATTGCTAACACCAGCATCACATCCTCTATGCTCATTGTGCTGTATCCTGATTTCCATGTGCTTGCACCATTTCCAGCACAACAGGGACCTTTCTGTGCCAAAGGCTGAAGGGATCAAAATAAACTTTAAGAAGGTACACTCTTCTACAGAAACTACCTAACATGCTTGATGAAGGCCTGATACAGTTCCTAATTATTTGATGACATAATTTGTTCCAATTTTCCCTCCTCTTTTAAAAAAACAACATTGCCCCTAGAACTTTCAATATTGCATGTGTTCTACCAATGAGGCACGTCTAGTTAGATGTGATTAGAGGCAATAATGCCCTATTAACCTCAGGTTAGACTTAAAAAGGTAAAGCAAATACATCCCAGCATCCCAGAAGAAAGACAGTGTTCATTTAATAACTTCCCTTTATTTTTCCCTGCTGGAAATCAATATATTGCTATGGTAATTCAGCTATGTTATCCTCAAACCATAATAACATATGGATCCAAGGAAAGAAAATTAGCCTCTACATAAAAGTATAAAATTAGCAGCACATGTCCTTACTATGATAATCAGAAATACTTAAAGTTGACCTCAAAGCAAAAGTAATTGGGTCTCTACTCTTTTGTTTCTCTTAATTATCTCTGGAGGGGATACAAAAAAATGTCTTTTGTTTGTTTTCTGCATTAGAAATGCAGATGTTTGCTGACTTGAAAGGCTTGAGATCTGACTTCACATAAACCTGGAAGTGACTTGTATAGAAGGGAAGGATTCTTATAGTTTGTTGGCCTTGAATGTCACGTAAAAACAAATGTACAGAGCACTAGAACAAAAGGCCCTGAGAAAAAGCATTATACATATTTGTCACTGAAAATCAGATGAATCCACATGCTTGATACCTATAGGAAACAGCTGCAGTTCGGATTCTTTAACCTGGAAATTATTGATATACATTTATTTTCAAATAAGCCATGAACTTACTTATGCACTCAACAGAGCCCGTACAGTTCTCCCACATTATTTTGGTAGACCTAGCTCCTCCATCTATTCTGCTAACAGTGCAAGTTTATTTATTAGCCCTTGCCACCAGATTACGGTGTGTGCAATATACCAAGATTGTTGCTTGGTATACACTCATGAGGACATGTTTTTCTAATGAACACATAACATTGTTCAAGAAAAAGAGAAAATGAAAGAAAACTGTCGAACACTTTTGAACAGAGTTGTGTTTTCTGAAAGGATTTACAATTAATCTAGGTATTAATTCATATCCCCTATTTTTTTTTCTATCGAATAAATTTTGCAGTATACATTATTATTCTTGCATTTTTGGACTGGTTGTTAGCTAAAATTTTTGTTATTTTCTACTTTATAACATAGGGGGAAAAGCTGTGTTTGAGTATTTCCAATTATCTTGCAAATGATTGCAATGTGACCTCTAGATCTTACACCAGCGCACATAACACCACCTTAATGCCATTCTTCCATCAGTGACTATTTCTTGGTAAAGACCTGTGGTCTGTAACAATATCTATTGAGAAACCTAAGCCTAGATTACCAAATAAATAATAGCTACTTTCTGCAGATAGTTCTTCCCTAGGAATAGCAAAAATCCTTTCTTCGCATCCCAAAACCAAGGGAAGAATTAGAACTTTACCTGGTAAAGCACTGTCAACACAAGTTTAGCCATAAATATAAGTAACATCTTTTAAAACAAATGCTTGAAATTTAACCAAGAATTGAGAAATGCAGATGTGCTGCTGTTGTAAGATTCACATTTCTAAAAAAACTTGTTTCTCTCCCACCCTGCTTATGTGTCATTTTCCCATTCTTATTTTAACCTCCAATGAAATAATCAGATTACACAAAGACCAGTAACACCTCTGTGCCGAATCCCTCTCTGGCAGGAGATTGTTAAAACATTCCCTGAAAGATCCACTGACGTGATGTCCCCTGACTGTCCAAACGTAGCACCATGCCGGCAGTGCATCCCTGTGCCGGGAAAGCTCCCTGGGAACAATACCTCGGTGCTCGCAGGCAGGAGGCTCTGGGTGACCGTTGAGTGCACTCGGATTTTACAAACTGTCATATGGCGAGATAGTGGTGGGTTTCAATGCCGGCACCTATTCAGTCAGCACAGATGAACTAGAATCACCATTTCAGTTATATCATAGCTCGGGGCGAGAACATGTCACCCTCTTTATTTCCAGCTCGGAACAAGCTGCTTAGGCAGATGCTAACTGTGGTCCTCCCTGCCATGTTCTGTAGAGTGGCCTTTGTCTGGGTTAATTGAGCCCCCACTCCATTTAATAGGCTGTTGAAGTCTTATTGAAACAGAGCTAGTGCCGCAGGTTAAATACATTGCAGTGCTCTTGTTAATCCCCTCATTAACGGTGCTGTAAAGCTTGTTGAGAGCTGTGAGTTTGCATATATTATCAGAGAGTTCTTCACTCAAGTGCTATCAATAAAATGACAAAGCCAGTTTGCAAATAGTGAAATCAACAGTGACACAAAGCTAGATACCTTAAAAAAATAAACAAGTTAATAACTGATAAATCTAATTTTCACACTTTGAGGGATAAAAAAAACAGGCTGAAGAATCTCCTTTTTTTATTGGATGAATTTGAAACATGAATTATACAAACTCAATTACTTTCCTTGAGCAAGAGAACAAGCAAGAAAAACACCACTTCTTAAACAGGGGCTTCTGGCAATGGTTTGGCTGTGGCTGTTTAGAAGTAATGTAATGAGCCATGCACAGACTAGCTGCACTTAGCAAACTCAAAGAAAACAAATGAACTCATAATACAAAATAAGAAATGAACTTAGATATAAAATACAATGGAGCATATTGATAAAACCTCATATGGTCTCCAAAGGAAAAGGAAGCCAAGTAGGCCCTGGAAAAAAGAAATTAAAAGGAGCATTTAGCATACCAGGGCTCTCTCACATCTTCCAGGAGGGGGACTGGAGAAAGGACTCCCCCAACACATGCACAGAAGGATATGTCTGATTGATGAACAACAAAGAAATAGGACTGTGTGGATGATGTTCACTAGGAAACAGGAGAAGAACTCTGAGTAGAAGAGGCAGCCGGCAAAAGCAGGTGAGAGCAGAGTCAAGCTTTGGTGCTAATGTTGATATGAAGCAACAATACTCCTTGTTCTGAGAAAGACAGAACTCCATGAAAATACATTTTCACGTCTATCCATCTCTTATCTTTTATCTGCATTGTAGGCATGATCCTTGGCAGATCAGAATTCCATAGAAAAGCCCATTAGTAAAAGCAATGACTAACATAATTGAAACTGAACTATAGTAGTAACAATGGTGTTTTAGTGCTGTTCAACTTTCTCTTTCTGTCTCTGATCAATGAATGCATACATTTTAGAAAAGCCTAGTAGGGTAATTTCAGAAACTTGATAGCAACAGCCAAGATCTTTACAGATACTTTCAGAAATTATGGTTCTAAAACATAACATGAATGCCTCTGGTTGCCCCTGATTTTCCACTTCTTGCTCTGACTCAGTGGCCTATGAGAAAACCTGATTTGCATTCTTTTCTTAACAGTCCTACCTATACAAATAGCTGTAATTCTGACCAGGATCCTCTTTAAAAATCTGTAAAACTCTGGAATAAAGCATAGGCAAGATTTGCCCATCCATGCTAAGAGTCTACCCTCTCCATACACACCAGTGACTGGACTAGATGATGGAACTGTGTTTTCTTGGAGACTTTCACAACTTAATCCTGAGTGCTTTGCTCTGGGAGTGAATATTATGCCATTTCTTTTATAGTGTGGTTTGATGTTCTTCTCCTTTTTTTTTTTTTTTTTTTTTAACCAGAAAGTGGGAGTTTGGGGTTGTTTTCAGGGTTTTTTTTTTTTTCTCTTTACCTGCATTCATTATGTCTATAAACTGTATACAACCTGATGTAGATGCAGAATATTTTTTTTTCCAAATCACCAGGATGCTATATTTGCACAACAAAAAATTCTGAGAAAAACTGGATGTGAGATGATAATGTGTATCTACAGCCCAGAAAGCCAATTGCATCCTGAGCTACATCCGAAGGCAGCCAAGGAGTCTAGGGAGTGGTTCTCCCTTTCTGCTCTGCTCTTATGAGATCTCACCAGCATCCAGCTCTGGGGTCCCCAGGAGTTTGTTCCACCTGGAGAAGAGATGGCTCTGGAGAGACCTTATCCTGGTCTTTGAATATATAAAGGGGGCTTATAAGAAAGATGGACTGGGAATTTTTACCAAGGCATATAGTGCTAGGTCAAGGGGCAGTAGTTTAATGAACCTAGATTCAGACTGCCCATAAGGAAGAAATATTTTACAATGAGAGTGATAAGACACTGTAGCAGGCTGACAATATAAACCGTGGATTCTCCATGCTTGCAAGCATTCAGCCAGGCTGAACTGGGCTTTAAAGCATTTGATCTAGGGAAAGATGTCTCTTGCCCATGGCACAGAGTTGGATTAGATGATCTTTAAAGGTTTCTTTCAACTCAACCACTCTTTGGTTCAGAGAAATAATATAAAATTGGCAAAAGTTGGTCCTTTCGTTTTATCTCAGTACTTAAAACTTTTTTTAGTAGTATTTATACTTAAATGGTAGTAACAGAAATGGCAATTTTGTCCAGCGCAATTGGCTTTGTGTCTAAGTTTAATTGCTGTCATCATGATTTTTTTAATCACATCTTAAAATTTAATCAACCTGAAGAAATTATGACTCTCTTGAAAGCAACAATAGATAGCATAAATACCTTGTAATGTCTTCTGTTACCAAGGTCTCACAAGCCAGTTTTTAACATCAAATATGTAATGCTTATATATTGCACTCTTTTCACCTGAGTTAGAAGCCATGCTGAGAGAAAAGGTGGCCACAGTCAGGAATCTGAACACAGTGCTTGAGAGTTGGAAAGTCTGCAAGTCTTACAACAAATAACGTTGGGTTTTGTGAGCCTATCCACCCTTCAGCATGAAAGGTGCTATACTTAACATCCATACCACAATGATTGTTTCTTACTGGTTCAATCACTAGTCAGCTAACTGCAGGTAGTGCTAGTAACAGCTTCAGCTGGCTCAGTCCAAGAACTTACTGCTTGCCTTATCATGCTGGAGACTGTCATTTACATGGAGATGCCTTTACTAAGCTTAAGCAGCATAAAATGTCTGTATGCCCATGCTCCTGCATTGACTATAGAACAAGTAGCAGGCTGTTATTGAAAACTACGTTGGTCCCTTAGGCATTTCTGTGAGTCTGCAGTCAAGAGGATCACATGCACAGAAGACTCACAGTAACCCACAGAATCTCTGCAGTGTTTTCCACAGAAAAAGGTATTCCTCTTTGGTACAAGTCAGCCCAACAAGTTGTTTTTCGCTAGACTTAGAAAAATGTATTTTTAAATTTTCTTTCCTATATTTTTTCATTATTCATACAAATCAAAATATTTATATACCCTTCTCTCCATTCTCAAGGTCATCCATAAAATTAAAAAACAAAAGGAAGGGATGATGAAAGTGGAGAAAAAGATCCTTCATTACCTGGCATAGTGGTTGTGATTTGATAGACATTTCAATTTATACAACTGCTGGCAGCAGAAGGAACTCCCTTCCTTTCTACGAAAGGTATACTGTTTAATAGTATTTCTATTAATAATTAAAGCCTTTGGGATGCAGCAAGTGATTCCCAGAACACCCGCCAGAACTTGCATTTCTTGACCAAAATGAGACCATTGGTGAGTGTAAGCCAACAATTTTTAATGGAATTTCCTTTACTTCCTCCTCCTATTTCACTCTCAGGAAAATATTCCACCAGAAATATTTTTCACTGGCTCTTTCAAATATTGAGCTTGTAGGCAGTCAGTGGCTAAATAAATATAATACTGCTATCATGGGTCCAATGAATAACTGTCCATCTGTACAAAGCTTGCTTTGCTCCCCATGGATCTAAAATGGCACCTGTTAAACAACACACAGATGGGTTTTATGTTTGCCAGTTCATCTAAATAGGGACAGTCGTCTTATTGATGGTGATCCTTGGCTGGCCATAATGCTCAAAAAACCAAGGAAAATTTTGGCATAGGAACACTATTAATATACTTTAAAAAATATCTGTTTAGATAGATTTGAGAAAAATGGTTTTTTATTTGATTTTTCCTTACTACTAGGCAAAAACCCTGTGCTTTTGAAGAGGTGAATATCTAGCATTAATCAATAACTCAGCTTGTGAGCACTTAAAAAAGATCTCTTCAACCAGCATCTTCCCTTGGAGGTTACAACAAGCAAAAGAACATTGTCTGTTTGACTTTATCTAACCTACATTGTCTTTCCGGTCTAGAGAAGCCCATGTGATATGATACCACTTTGGTGTTGTGTTCTACTGTCATACACCAATGCTTTAGTGCTCAGAGTCTACTCACTCACCCAGCTAACATCCAGCCTTCCACTGCACACAGTTTCTATAATCTTGCAACATGCAAACATTGTCCTCTCCATTCAGTGCTGTACTCAGCTAAGCAACAGGGAGACTGTGGTAATATGTTCCCTTTTTCTCTCAGTCAGTCAAGAGGAACCTTTACTGAGGAGAACTGACTTACAGAAGAATAAATTATTTTCTTATTTATTCCACAGATTTTTATGTAAACCTTTAGGAGTCTCTGCTGAATTTCTTGTGTAGATTGCTAGGAGTAAACTTTCACAGTAATAGTGTAGGACATCAGTTTCATGTAATATCCCTGCCTCTCAGTACCAAAATCTCTCATAAATACTAACATCCTCGCTTGCTTACAAGGGAGGAAGTTGGCTCCCACACTTGGGTTAAGCATATGCTGAATTGTGCTAATAATATTTTTAATCAGTTTGATAAGTTTGTTGGTTTGTTTGTTTGTTTGTTTGTTTTAAGATTGCTGTAGCTTCTATTTCCTCACACAGTTGAGGAAAGAGACTTGTTTAGAGTGCATTCAGACATATAATCAAGAGAATTAGGACTACTTTTCTGAGTAGCCTGGAGTTTCATTTGTGGATGCTGTTCCACAAATAGGAGCCATTCTCCCTTTGTAGCTTGAGAGGTTTCTGGCCATTTTTGAAGATCACAGAAGAGTGCTTCAAATTATTTTTGTATGCTCTTCAGGAATACTACCTAAGCTGAGGCCATGTTTTTAAAGAGTTGCAAACAGTTGCATTTGCATACTAGAAAGAGAAGAATTTCCAGGTGTACTGAAGTTATATATATATATATAAGAAAGAAGAAAGAAGGAAAGAAGGAAAGAGAGAAAGAGAGAAAGAGATAAAGAAAGAGAGAAAGAGAGAAAGAGAGAGAGAAAGAGAAAGAGAAAGAGAGAAAGAGAGAAAGAGAGAAAGAGAGAAAGAGAGAAAGAGAGAAAGAGAGAAAGAAAGAAAGAAAGAAAGAGAAGAGAGAGAAAGAGAGAAAGAGAAAGAAAGAAAGAAAGAAAGAAAGAAAGAAAGAAAGAAAGAAAGAAAGAAAGAAAGAAAGAAAGAAAGAAAGAAAGAAGAAAGAAAGAGAGAGAAAGAGAGAAAGAGAGAAAGAAAGAAAGAAAGAAAAAGAAGAAAGAAAGAAAGAAAGAAAGAAAGAAAGAAAGAAAGAAAGAAAGAAAGAAAGAAAGAAAGAAAGAAAGAAAGAAAGAAAGAAAGAAAGAAAGAAAGAAAGAAAGAAAGAAAGAAAGAAAGAAAGAAAGAAAGAAAGAAAGAAAGAAAGAAAGAAAGAAAGAAAGAAAGAAAGAAAGAAAGAAAGAAAGAAAGAAAGAAAGAGAAAGAAAGAAAGAAAGAAAGAAAGAAAGAAAGAAAGAAAGTAAGCAGTATTTATGTTCAAATGAACTTGAAAACACAGAGGTAAAATGAAATTTATTTCAGCACCTTTGCCCCTACAGAGGGGAAATAACTCAGTGAACTTTTCAGAACATTAGAACACCAGTCTCTCTGCTAAGCTGTTTCCCTCAAGGAAAAAACGTTCTGATGACATTGACTGTGTGTAGACTACAGTTTTTAAGAAAGCCTTAAGAGTGATTTAAACAGTTACTTCCCCCTGCTTGGGTGTTGTATACCCCATGGGCACTTTGAAATTCCCATGCATGATGATGGATTAATTCAGCTAGACAGTCCTCTGGATTGTTTTCTTTCTAAAAGCTTTTAAATTACCTCAGACAACTCAACTGAGAAATCAACTATTGCCTCCTGTGTGATATGAAAATATTTCTAAAACTACAAATTTCTTTTAATGTCTTTTCCCTAAAAAGCTTAAAGAAGGCAATCCACAAGTTAGGTTCAGTAATCCACAATTTTGATTTTCTGGTATAAACTCCTCAAGATCATTCACAAATGGTTAGGGGAAACTCATAAGGACAGTCATCCACTAACACTGCAACCTTGGACAAAAGATGAGCTATCTGCTAATATACTGAGCACTCAGACCTCATTAGTTATCTCTCCACAAAATCAGCAAAGAGATTTATTTGACTAAACATTGAAAAAAGAACAGTCAGAAAAAAAAGAACCAAACTCATGAAGGAAAGTGAATTAATGAAGTACCAGGTCTTCACTTTTGATATGCTAGTTATTGGCTCTGTAATGAAATGTGTATTGACCACTTGCACAGGAGGAGCTCACTGCAAATGATGCATATTAGCTATAGTGCATGAAACGGGGGCAACAAAGTTTTAACTTTGTTCCTAGCCAGGTACTGCTCCAGACCTGAGCACTCCAGCAGAGCTTGTTGCATCAGCTCAGCACAGATGACAAGGCCTTGACTCTTCATCTCTCTGTTTCACTTGACCAAACATGTTAATAGAGCTAATGCCATCTCATTTTCTCACTTTGGTTCTAAAGAAGGTGACCAGACAACGAGTGTGAGGTCATTTTGGAAAAAGGAGGACTGCTGAGGTAAGGGTCATTGAAGAGGCAAGGTGCAAGAGTTCAGGATCTTGCCTCCTGGGAAAACTGAAGTTTGCACTCTTATTTCTACATTTTTACAAATTCCTTGTCATAAAGTATATCTCCACCTTTCTAGCTCATTTATCTTCTTTGCTAGAGTTTTCATGTCACCCTAGTTCAATGAGTAAAGAGGAACGTTCAACATGTGCAAAAGAACGTACAATTATGATTAGAGAATCATACGTAAAACACATCACTATTATGGCCCATAGTTGTCACATACAATTGCAGTGTCCTCTTCAGAACTAAGATCACTTTCTTCTGTGGAATAGAGATGCCCAGAGTTCCTGTAACCTGATGCTGTAACTGCTAACAGCTGCAAAGCAAAGAGCTGCTGCTGCAGCTGGACAGCCGTAGGGAACAATGTCATGAGCTGTTCTTCTATGTTCCTAGAGAGAAGCTGCAATTAGAGTTCTGTTGGAGCTGTCATAGGAGTGGCCACTCCAACAGGATCTCCAGGAGGATAAATCTACTTATTCTAGAATCACTTTTCGACAGCAGATTTATCTCTGCTCGTAATTAACCATCAGACCAAATCCCACAAAGCTCAATGATCCCCAGCTGTCTGCAACGAATTATTCCTAGTTTTACTCCTCATTTTGCTAACTGCGCATTCCTAACACCTTTGCTTATTCTGAGCTCCAGTATATCTAGGTATGTATTTTCTGAGAGAAAAGAAATCTCTACGCGCTTGTTCCCGGATGTTGTGGAAAAGTCAAGTTAGATTCTTCCTCTGTGAAGAAGGATACTTGTTTTATCTAAAAGGGGCAGACTAGGTCAGGATATGCTACCTGAGCATCCAGGAGTCTCTGCTCTAAATCCAAAACAATCTAGCAGAGAAGGGAACATTTCTGAATGCAGCCGTCATCCCCCATGTGCAAATACTCACCATCCCAGGAGCAGAAGAGTAAGACTGGCCATTTTGTGAGAGTGCCAAAAAGACAGAAGGCCATCTGGTGCTATAGACTTATCTAAAAGCAATGAAGTCAATACAGCCTGGTTGGTATATAGTACATAAGGCTCCCTTACAGACAGATTAGACCCTGCCCCCACAGTCAAGAGAGACTGGACATTACCTAATCTGCACTAGAGCTGTAAGAGACAAGCTGGCAGCAGGGCCTTCAGAAAGAGCAGAGACTAGGAAGTAGATCACAGAGGGATTTGTTTGGGATTAAGAATTTTGGGAAAGAAAGTGGCTGAATGTATTGGACCCAGCTGCAAATCAGGGCATGTAAATTCCTGCCTGACATAACTTAAGACATGTTACCATTTGTAAAAGTACTTCAGAAAAGCATAAAGTTGTTATGAGGATAATATGGGAAGAAAGGGAGTAAACTGAGATTCAAATCAAGAGAGTAAAAGGTGAGTGCTAACACATGCAATCACACCAGCATTTCCCAATGTTTCAGTGGTCAGTTGTGTTCATTGCATTAAATGTGATAGTACTATGTGCTTATGCAAACATTCAGTACTGAAAGGAAGGACATTTTTACACACAATTTTTACTGTCCTGAGTGGGAGAACAGGATTGACTGCCAGGACTGATTGAGGGCTGAGGGACAGTCAGTGTTGCACAAGCAGTTAGATGAATGAGTGGGCAGTCATCCAGTGACTTCCAGACCAACATTTTGGTTTCAATAACTGGTAAATTATTTGCATTGCTGCCTTTAAAATACTTAGAATAAAATGAGATCTATAGATTGTGAGCTCTGCAAAGGAGCTAATTTTTAAAATTTCTTTAAATGAGTCAGTAGCATAGCAGGTAAAAGAGAGGGCTGACATATAATTTATGTCATTTGAAGTTCTCTGGTCCTTTGTCCAAAACTGGTAAAGAGGAACTACAGAAGCTAAGTGGGCAAAGTAGAGAAGGCAGACAAGACAAGTAGTCACACAGATAAAAATGGTGAAGCAATAAGAAAAAAAAAAAAGGTTGCTATGGCATGAGGTTATCTGTGGTATGCCACAAGGTTCCATCCCAGGGCATCTGTTGTTTATCAACTATCTGGAAATGTTTTGCTGACATTCTAAAACTATTCAAGTAGATGCAGACCAGAGAAACTGTGAAAAACTTTGAATGTCTTAAGCAAGTTGAGTGAATAGAAAACACGATGGCAGATGAAACCAAATGCTGGCAAGTCTCTTTGGAACACTTTAAAGGAAATCACTGGAACTGCTCACTTTACTGGGTTCTAAACTGACTGTATCTCAGAAAAAAGACTCAAAAAAACTACTAGATCAAAAAAGACCATTGTTCATGAAGAAACAGTACTGGAAAAATCAAGCACTTAGTGGACTATGCATAAAATACAATGGTAATAGAACAGAAATAAAATTATGTATGTCTGTGTATTGCAACCTAGTTAACTAAAAATCTCTTGTCATCCGGAACACTGCACAATTTTAATTACTCCTATCAAAAAGGTGACAGAAGAATTAACTGAGATAAAAAAATAGTAGAAACACACTGACAGACTCTCCTATGTTTGCCTTAGACAGAAGGCAATTAAGTGGGAGCACACAAAAAGAATCACAATAACAAATAACACACTCTCAGTACAAGAACAAGGGAGCATCCACTGAAATGGAAATTTAGTGGCAATTTCAGAGCAGCAATAGGAAAATGTTTCACACAAAGCAAAATTACATATAATTATAATTATAATTATAATGTTAAATATTACACAACAGATAATTTCAACAACCAGTAATTACAGCTTTTGGAAGCATACCCTTCTACACAGTCAACCAACTCTCTGGCAATATACTGCCAGACTTCCTGCAGTTTCTTTGACATATCTAGTACTAGCTACTGCTCAAGGTAGGATGATACACTTAGATCTGATTTACTCTGAACACTACTATGAGTAATTACTGGGATAAAAATGATTAGTACTGTATATAGTCCATATCGACATTGAAGCTATCTGTTGAATGACTTTATTTTAAAAGTCTGCTGCTTGATCTGTTTCCACTGTTGTGGTTTTAACCTCAGCTAGTAACTAAGTGCTATGTAGTTGCTCACTCACAAGGCCCACCTCAGTGGAAAAATCCACGGGTTAAGAACAGTTTAATAATGACATAAAGTAAAATATAATAGTAACTGCAACAATAATGATAATGAAGAAAGGGAGAAAAAGAGAAAAAAACACAAGAAAAACAAGTTCTGCACACTACAATTGCTCACCATCTATTGATCAATGCCCAGCTTGTCTCCAGGCAGAAACTGAATCCTCCTGGCCATTTTCCTGCAGTTTATATACTGGGTGTGGTGTTCTGTATTATGGAATATCCCTTTGTCCACTGCAGGTCATCTGTCCTTGCTGTGCTTCTTCCCAGTTTGCTGTGCAGATCCTTGCTAACAGAGCATGGAAAACTTAAAAGCCCTTGAATTAGGGTAAACATTACTTATCAACAACTAACACATCAGTGTGCTATCAACATTATTCTCATACTAAACCCAAAACACAATGATGTACCAGCTACCAGGAAGAAAATTAACTCCATCCTATCTGAAACTAAGGTACCACCTATTTTAAACTGGAAATAAAAAGCAAAGAAACCAGCATCATTGAACCCTTCTCTGTCACATTATATTTCTAATTTGTTGTAGAAGAAGTGTTGTAAATTCCTTTTTCTGTCTTAGGGATTTGAGTGGGGGAGATGCAAGATATTTCTTTGATCATTAACTTGCTACTATTGATAGCAGATAGCTATTTATGTTACATTTTCACTTACTCATGCTTTCACTCACAGTTACCAGTCAGAGCAATAGTAGGGACAACAACTCCACTGTATACTTGGAAGTTTAGGACCAATGCTGAGCATTGATGTCTTCCTAGTAGTAATTCAGAGTCTCCTTCAGAGAGTTCTTCTGTTTCATGGGGTGGGCACACAATTCTGTATTCTTTTTATCCAGCTGCCAATGTCTCCCAGGACGTGTTGCAAGTTAAACAACCCACTGCTAATGCCAGCATTTTCAATTAGCCTTGTATCAATTCAGCAGACTCAAGGTGCCTTGAGTTTACTGGTTGTTGCAAATTCAACATGACTACTTGTCTCCATATCTTATCCTGAGCAAACTTTTACTAACTGCCTTCTCAGCACTTACTTTTCCCCTCCTTGGCTTATAGATAGTTAGCTACCAGAGTTAACATAGGCTTATGAGAAAGTATTGATTCAATCAATCCTGCCTTGAGTTTTATGACAAGGCTTATGAGTAGAAGCAGTGCCAAGTCATTTCTGCCCACCAAAGCTAATTCTTTTACAAGGGAACTTGCTGCCTCCACATGTATTATTAAAGTGTGGATATAAGCCAGAGTAGAAAAGAAGCAGCTGAAATGGCAGGAGGGAGTAGATCTATCATAATCTTTTTTTGCAGAAGTGTCCAAATTTTTTCCTGAAAGTTGTGTTCATGTCATGTCATTAAAGTCTGTGGTATTAACACTTAGTCAAAACAGGGTGTTGTATGGCATATACTATAGCGCATCTTCCTGTAGTCACATCTCCAGGAGACTCCTCTGTGAAACAATTTATAAATGGATATTGTTCATATCATATATGCCAATGCAGCACATTCAACAGCTGTGGTTCTTGCTCCACAAATGCCATGCAAAGTAATTATAATAACAGAGATGTCAAAATATGTTCATACTACTAATCTTTGCCAGCAACTTGGACTTCATGTTGTGTCTTGCTTTAAATATTCCTGCATTCATTAAGACCTTCCTGCAAAGAGCAGGAAGTCTTGCTTAAATTTTGCACAAAGCATTCCATCAGAATAATTTAAGTTTCTGAAGGGCTAACCTAAAGGTTATCTAAAAGATCAGCACTGAGACCTGGTTTCTAAGTTAGACCGATTTGCTCAGGGCTTTGATAAATCATGTTCTGTATGTCACTAAAGATGGAGATTCCATGATTGGTCTGAGCCCTATTTCCACTGTTCCTTCATCCTCACTATGTTCCTTTCAACAGCCTTCTAAAACAGAGGATTCTTTAATCATCTTTCTGACTCTTCAATAGATTTGCTCCTGCATGTCACAGAATCACAGCATGGCTGAGTTAGCAAGTGACATCTGAAGGCCACCTTGTCCACTGCTCAAGTAGAGCCACCTAGAGTTAGTTGCCCAGGGCTGTGTCCAGATGACTTTTGAATATCTTCAAGAATGGAGAGACCACAACCTCTGAGAAGCAGAAGCCTATGTCAGTGCTCAGTTCCCCTCTCAGTGAAAAGATTATTCTTTATGTTTAAAGGGACCTTCCTGTGTTTCTGTGGGTGTCCACTGCCTCTTGTGCTGTCTCAGGGCACCACTGGAAAGAACCTGGCCCCTTTCTCTCTGCACCTTCCTTTCAGATTTTTGTATACATTGGCAAGATCCCCCATATACATGGGTAACATGCATACTATAACAAAGTATAGACTCCCAATATGTCCATATTTTTCTTGTACTCAGTGCCTCAAAATGGAAACTGGCTTCCACAAGTAATTTTAGAGGTACCAAGTAATGGGGGACAGTCATTTCCCTCAGCCTGCTGCCCTGTTTTACTAATGTGATATGGGGCTTGCCTTCATCAGCATGCTGTTGATGGGTAAGGATACAAATGCCATATCAACATTTTTATATACAACCACTTAGATGTTCATAACTTAAACACCAACATCTCCCCATTAACCCACACATGTCTCCTCCGAAAATCTCTGGAGCTATTAAAAAAATAACTATAGCACATGGGCAAAATTTGGACACATTACACATTCTGATGATTGCAGTGATCACCTGCAACAATTATAATCATGACTCAAAACAAATTCAGAGAAAAACCCCCAACTTTGAAAACAGCAGAGCTTTACAATGTACTAGGATGTAATAGAGAAAAAAATAACCAAAACAAATTGTCTGTGGATTAACAGACTAACAAGTGGTATCCTCTTTCAGCACTCTGTCATGTTCCATGTGCATCCACATGAAGTTCCCTCCTTCAGAATGAGATCCAGGCAGTATCACTCCCGAGAGACATGCAGGGATTCTGTGTAGAATCTGCCTTGGTATATAAAGAAGGAAGAAGCCAGTTCTGCTGATGGTGCCTTTTAGGAAATTGAGTAGGAGAATCAGGCCTGTAATTCTCAGCTGTGAGAAGGATGCTGAAGTTGCAGAAGCAGAGAGACTGAAGCTAAGCCTGCAAGGAAGACAGATGGTTCCTGTGTGGTCATGTAGAAGTAGGTGTTAAGAATTGTTGATGATGCAGGAGGAGAAGATGTAAAGAGAGGAACATCTATAAATATTCCCAGTATTTGGGTTCCAGAGCAGGGATTGGCAAAAAACTGATGTTCCTTCTCTGATGTATTTATGAATTATTTCATATGCAAATCTACTCCAGGAGGAAGATACAAGATGAAAATGGAGGCAAAATCAGGACTGTTGTATGAAGTGAGGAGAAATGATGTGGCAAAAAAGAAGACATTATTAAAATAAATGTATACTGAATAAATATATCCTATGCTATGCACAAGTTCGAAGAGGTATGCAAATCAGACAAAAAGAAAAAACTTTTCCACGTCATTCCAAATTGTGCATCACCTATAATGTAAACATGACCCCACAGATGTATAAAGGAATTTCATCCATGATCTTTTGCTATATTCTTTTAGCTATTAAGTCAATAGATAAATAACATTTTCCTCCATCATGTGTTATAAGCACTGGTTCCCAGTTCTTTTAATTCTTATCAAGAAACTTCAAGTGTGTACTTCATCCTATTGGTGGTGACATTAATCAGTGGATGACTGTGCACCTGACTTAAGCAGTAGGAACAGACAAAAAAGAAAGAGCAGAAAATGTAGCAACTTAGTCAAAATGCTTATCCATGTTTTTGAGAGAAAAACTTTAGCTGCTAACAAACAGTGGTCAGCAAGATGATATTCCCAAGAGTTTATAAATTTGGTTGAAATTAATCTCACTGTATGTATTTTCAATTCTATCTTATATGTTTTTTAAAGCATTTGCAGAAGAAAAAAAAGTATAAGCATCAGTGTGTTTTTTCCTTCATAGATTTAAAACACTTCCTATGCAGGTCACTTCAGAGATTGGCAAAATCCAAGGAGTGAAAAAATGTCACATTTAATTAGAACTATGAAGATAGCAGTGAAATACACTCCTCCAAAGCTGTTGAGGCAAAATTATATAAATTTCATACTACTTTAAAAAAGGCTGTATTCTGAGGTAGACTAATATGAATCCAGAGCTGTCCACTGAAGTAATGTTGGTGTAAACCTGGAGAAACTAAAGTTAAGGACTGCCCCAAACCACTTTCATTCTGTAATTTTTTTGGGGAGTAGGTTCCCAAATAATATACACTAGAATAAAAAGAAAATAAATAACTCCAGCAATAGAGTTATTTGCGATATGTAACTACAGGAATGAAACCAGAATCCTGCCCTCAAAACTGCAAATATTCTTGCTGAGTCTCTTTTCTTGTGATGGAAACAGATGGTTGGATACATCAAGGCCAGATTTTAATCTCAACTGTAATCATGTAAGTCTAAAGCTGTTATGCTGAAGTCTTTGCAGGGGCTTGTTTTCACAATAGAAAGTGGTCAGTGGCTTAAGGTATTCCCAAACCCTGGCTTGTTTTCATTGGCATACACTCCCCTCGGGGATTTGGGTTAAAATAAAACAATTAATAAAACATGACTTTTTCAACTTGGATCAATTCCCTGATTTAATCCACAAAACTGACTCACCACCACTTGCACCAGGACAACTTGGAGGGTGATGTCCTATGACAAACACCAGAGCAATTGGGACAGGAATACTATTTAGCCAACAAACATGAAGCTGCAGCCTCAGGAGGTTGGCAATGACCAGAGGGCTAACACAGTGATGTAAAACAAGAACTCAGGCTAGGGAAGGAATAGAACAAGTCAGAGGTTACTTTGATAAGTTAGAGGCTACTAAATTACATGTATCTGGTGAAATTAGCCTAGAGCTCATAGGGAACTGGATAAAGTAATTTAACCTCATTAGCAATTATTTTTTACAACCTTGAGTATATAAGGGGTGCTAAAATAAGCAACCAGCATGCCAGCTTGCACAGGCAGAAAGAAGAGCTGAAAATCATTTTAACCCAATATAAGTGTATGCAGTCAATGGACAGGGCAGGCATACTTTGTCCCACACATCTGTTCACCTCCCTAGTGTTAGTACTGTTATTTTTACTATTTTCATCTGTGTGGTAAGCCAAGTCAAGGAACCAGTCGTCTGAAAATTCTTCCCACTCCCTCTTTACTTCACTCCTCAAAGCTGTGTTAGTTCTGCTAGAACAAATCCTAAATTTTACTCAGCATGCTGCTGTGTAGACACCAACACCAATGCAAGAAAAAAAAGAACAAGTAAATTATGTGCAAGGAGGAAAACAGGACAACCCAAGTTTATTTTGTAACACAACCACACAATCATACCTAGCAACTGACCAGCCTAACTCTGCACAATTAATAATCATATGCAAGTCCAAGATCTAATAAAGAGAAAAGCAATAGCTATGATACATTTGTTGAGATTAAATAATGTCAGGCAAACCTAATTTCCATCTATCACAAGCACCAGACAAGGATTGAAGCAGTACCTGTGCTGTATTTGTCACTTATATTCTGCCACTATTTCCTGCAACATTCTTGTAAATCAGGTAAGGCCACATGGCCTGGACAACTAACTGGTAGATGGGCATATTTTGTGATTAAAGCTGGAACACAGAATTATGAATCTGTAAGTGAAATATGAACAAAATTAAATGAAAATACCACCAATATAGCAGAGAGGCATTTCAACATTTTTGTATGGGAGCAATATTTTAGTATAGTCATGTCTAGAAATAGCAGACTTTCTTTATATAACTTTCATTTGTAACAGAGACATAAAGACTAAAAACCTGTCTGAATTATACTTTCTGTATTTGGCCAGTTGGCATTTCTTTTTTTCTTGGCTTTTAATTCAGTTGTCTTAGAAATGTGCCATTGCTGGTATTGCTTCCCAGTGGCTGAGATTATAACAATCACATCCCAAGGGAATTCAGTAGGAATTAACCAATAAGAGTCAACATAGAAGTAGGACTTCTCTTTCTTCCACAATAACTTACTTAAAATTCATGTTTTAAGCAATGACTGAACTGACATAATCACTGGAGTCTACTTCTATAGCTATATACTTGATTATATAGAAAAGTACTTACACTTTATGGTTTAAGTAAGACTTTTGAACTGTTCTACTATTTTAAGTTATTTTAACACATATTGCTTTTCATACAAATAGCCAGTTCTTTCTACTAGCATTTTAAATACTCATTGTCATTGCTGTATTGATCTGGCTGATATATTTATCCATTTGGAGAATTAGTTCTTCCAATTAAACCTAGAGTGAACCCATAGAATTTTCTAATCATTACATTAGAAACCCTTCTATCTGAAAATGCAGAATATCTTCTGGAATTTATATGTATGTTCCAAATCTGTGATATGAGTTTGATTATCTCTGCTTTTTATATTTCTCAAAGGAATTTCAAATAATGTCTGTTCTTGTACATCTTAATTTTCTTTCTCTCAAATAATTCTCCATAGCCTTTCTGTATCAGGACAATTAAAGCTCAGTTTATTTTTGTTTGTTTCCTTGTTAAGTCATCACTTAAATTCTAATACCCTTAACATGGGATGGGTCAATCAGTCATTTTTGTATCCTGTCTGATGATCTGTCTTGGCTAGTAGGTGGTTTATAGGCCATATTTGACTTCAGCACTATTTAAAAGTCTATAGCTATTTCATCTGATTAAACTGTGAATCAACCTACATTTAAGCATTTTGCATATAAAAGACAGCTAAGTTTTTAAAGAGGGACTCTTTAAAACCATAAATATCTCTACAGTAACAGTTAAATATTCCAAGCCCCACCATACATTAGAAAAAGGGAGGAAAAAGATCAAAAACTCCCCTGAATATCCCACTTCACTAAACTCATCAGCAGTGCAGTGTTCTAGCTACCTTCCCTGTTGATTCCTTTGGTAAATGCAGTAATCTACAAGGCTATGGCACAAATCAGTTAAGAGTAGCTAGAATTACTGTGCCTAAGAGAAAGATCCCCATTAAGCTTCCACAAAAGGTATAAGATTGACTAGATCTAATATAAAATTACATATTAGCAATTGAACACATGCATTGTGTTGGATTGTGTTAATCTTGGAAGTGGGACAAGCTATAAGATAACAAAAGTAACTAGATGAAGAGATTTCCACCAGATTTGTAAGCATGTTGATAAATATCTCTCACATATGCAAAGGCTTTGCAAAATAACATTTTTATATGTGCTAGACTCAGCAGAGAGATATCAAATGAAATCATGAGTCACATGAGGTGTATTCAAACAGCTTTGAATCAATATGTCTCTGGTAGGTCATCATTTACCAAGCAGCTTTCTCACTGGGGTAGCTGTATTAGGTCTGAGTCATTTGTTGTGGATGAAGTTTTGCTTATGATACTACCTCCAGTATATATTAAAAAAAAAAATGTCTCCAACATGAAACCCACAAATAAGTAATATGTACCATTCCTTTCAAAATACAAAGTTTAGTTTGTATGGGTGCACAGTGTTCTGTGTGATATAAACCAAATTAATATAAGGCCTGACAATTCCGTAAGGATTTTATAGTGTGAAACGATACCCTCTCTCAATTATAACAGCTGAAAATAGCTTTTCTTCACTATTTCATTTTGCACTGATGTATGTAGATGAGGAACCAAATATTTTCTGAGTATCATTTAATATCATCTCTTTCTGCCCTGCAGATACTCATAGGCTGAAAGATAAAAACCCCTTTGGAAACCAGAGCGACTATGGTAACAAAACTTTGGGTCTGTCCATGTCCACAGCAAACAGAACCTGCAATAACTTCCTGTGGGACAGTGCTGAGTATGGTCTGCAAACTCCTTCCATTTCCATGGATCAGAATCCACACAGGAGACCCATGGGAGAGCAAGCTCTGACATTCTCAGAGCAGGTGAGCTCTGTTACAGCTGCGGAACAGGGAAACTGAGAAACAACACATGGAGATGGGTATTGATGCCAGGTAAACAGCACAACTCCATGTTGATCAGATGTTGCCCAGCCACAACTAAGTGTGATTCTTACAAAGATGCCTAAGTGCACTCATGGTGTTTCCTTTACTAAGGGCAAAAAAACTGATGAAACCCAGCTCCCATTGAAGTCAGCCAGAACTTTGGCACTGACTTAACTGAATCAGCATTTGACCCCAGAACATCTCTGTCACAGGTTAGGAAGATGATTCAGGAGCTTTAAGCCTCTGTCATGTCTCTAGTCTTCATTTGGCAAGAAGTTAGACTCAGCCTCATGAAGAACCACACCTTCAGCATGTGGCTGGCACCACAATTTCCCATCCTGTTCCACTAACAACATTAAAGAGACCAATTTGGTAAAATATTATTCACCAATTACATCAGTTTCTAAGGGATTTACTTGGAAAATGAATGACCTGCACCACCTCTCAGTCAAGGCACTGATGCTTCTGCTTTCAAAGCTCTTTCTCATTTTACCAGTGTTGCATCATTTTGTGCTGTATTAGGAAAGGAAAAACAATTTTCTGAATGGTTCTCTACCCATCAACCTGCCTTGCATTCTTTAACTAATGCCAGCAGGACTGCTATTGCCAATTTGCAAGGCAATATGAAGTTTACTGATGAGCATTTTACCTTAAAGTATCACACAAATCTCCCATAAAACACTGCTTTAGCAGAGTCATGTTTCAGAGTCCCAGGATTTCTCCCCTACACCTTTTTTTTTCCTTGTTAACTGGCCTATACAATACAGCATTATTTTAATCTTGTGATTTCTGGTGTCTTCCACAGATGAAGAGTGTGAGCACAGTGCTATTTTTATGTTGCCTGAAGCCAAATAATTAACAATTATGTTGCACTCAGCAATTACACTGCACTGTAAACCTTCCAAGGGCTGCGCAAACATTAGTTGGGCTTCATAAGTGTCAGTTTTTAAAATTCAAATCAGGTCATGCCTGGTTAGTACTTTGAATAGAACCCCTCCCTCCTGCCTCCCCAAATCCCAGAAATTCAGAAAGGAAATATTTGAGACATCCAGTTGAGTGCTATCCAGAAAAGATGAAAGAATTTCAGACCGCAAACTTTCAGAATAATAACTGAGACTGGTTTTGCCAAAGCCATTTTTTAAAGCTTTTTGGAACAGCAAGAAGACTGTGGTTTTGTATGGGAAACCAGCATCAACAAGCAAAATGCAAACAACTTAGATTAAAAATGGGTTACACCCCACCCCCATACCCCCCAAAAATACCAACATCGAGAAGAGAAGGCAATTCACTTCACTGATTCTTTTTCAGTCTACAGTTCTTGTAACAATTCAGGATGGCATCACTTTCTGAGCACCAATGACAAGGTGGAGATATGCTAATGCCAGCACAACAAGGTGGCCTCTTTGATGTGAAGTACAAAACCAGCATCTGACCCACTAACAAGTTTCCCCAACATTTTGTATAATGGTATCAGTGCAATATTAATTACTAGTAAGGTTTCAGGGTTTTTTTGAGTTCTTTATAATTCAAAATTATACAAACACAAGGATAGGAAAAAGGTGGTAATGTTCCTAAAAGCCCACCCACAAACCCAGCCATTTAAAAATAAACACAGTTTTCAGAGGATATTAGAGTTATCACAGGATATTTTAGATTTTGCCTTAATTAGCAATTCAGACTGATGGCAATTTATCTCTCCAGTTACTCATGTTTACTGGATGAAGCAACCTGTGCCATTCTCTGTACACCTAATGCCATACACTTCAATAAACAATGAAATGGTTAATGAAGTTGACAGTTAAGTTAATGGCATTAGATCTCCAGGCTGATACTGCAATGAGATTAATGTGGCATTTCTGATTTCTCAGAGACACAACTGCAAGGTTGCAGAAGAGTAAAAGCTTCATTACAGTCCTTGGTAATTGGTTTCTGGTTTTGCCTCCTGAAGACTCCATACAATTCTAGCACTGCCAGATTTTAAACTGATGAGGGTCACATATAAACTGGAAAAGAAGGGCATGGAATTACAGAGTTTTTCTTTGTAACTATATGATCAAGTTCTCAGTTGTTCCAAGGGGTTTTAATGCGAATGAGACTGAAATCCTTACAGCTGATTTTTGTTTTAATGAAAACCTAAATTCTGGAGCACAGATGGCAGTTGAAAAAAAGAAAAAAAGAAAAAGAAACAGCATGACAACCTACTGTAAGGCAACTCACTCCCATCCTTGGATAAGGGTCATTTCAAAGTGTTTTCCAATACTGCTATATATTACTATCAGTTCCATTTCACCAGAAGTGTGATGTGACTAAAAAATAGCCTTTACATGAATGGAACCATTTTCAAACCCCCCTTCAAATGAAAATTTCTATGCAGCTGCAATTTTTGATGATTTCTGGGGTGTGTTATAGAGCTCATTTAATTCCATCCATATAGTTATTTTATTTTATTTTATTTTATTTTATTTTTTAATTTTTATTTTATACAATGATGAGTCAAAATACCAAGAACATTATTTTGCCTCTTTGAAAACCTGAACTAAGTGGTGTGAAATTCTGCCATTCTTACTCAGTTATTACACTTTCAAACTTACAGAGTTCCGTTTTTGCTTTGCTTCAAAAGCCAGACTTGTCCAAACCACTTGCAATCACAAAGTTTTCCAGACACACAGGTTGGAAAACTAAAGTGCTTTTAACAGCTGTGTCCCAAGTTCAGAATATAGGTCTCTGAATGCCTTGTTAGCCCTGAAGAGGGAAGCAGGGACTTCAACATTTTGGCTGCGTCTTCCACTGTTTGCCTTTTGCTGTCACAGCGGCTGCTGCTGCTGTTGCTGTGGATGACATCTGATGTTGACATCAGACTTTTGGGAGATGGAACAGACTTTCAATATCTGCACTCAGTCAGTGGGAGAAAAAGCCTTCACAAGAGGCATCACAAAAGGAGAAAATTTGCTCCTCCTGCTCCTCAACCTTCCATCACCCTCTCCTGCAAGCACTGAAAAGCTTCAGAGGAAAGCAGGCTAATGAGTCACCTCTGAGCCCCACTTCTAATTAATTTATGCTCTATCTTAAAAGAGTGTCTCTGCAAGCACAACTGATAATGTAAATAAATCATTTGTATTTTGCACAAAAGCCATATTTATTGAAGTAATTCTAAATATTGTAAGCAACCAACTACATACTGACATTTCTTGTTTTGTGAACAGAGAAGCATTTGTAGGTGACATGATGGTTGGAGACTGGCTTGAGTACAGATATCACAAAATGGTGATTTTCGATTCTCTGAGAAGTTAGGAAGGGGGTCAGCAGAATTGCTGACTTGGACTTCCAGAGAGCAGACTGTGGTCTGTTTAGCAGCCTGGTTTACAGAGCCCCTTTGGAGGCAGTCCTGAAGGACAAAGGAGTCCAGGAAAGCGGGACATTCTTCATGAAGGAAATCCCAAAGGTGCAGGAGGAGGTTGTTCCCCTGTGTCAAAAGATGAGCCAGCAGTGGAGAAGACTGGCCTGGCTGAACAAAGAATTGGTAATTAGGAGAAAAAAGGAGAGCATATGACCTTTGGAAGGAGAGGCAGACAGCTCAGAAGGATTACACGTATATTGTGAGGTTATGCAGGGAAAAAATCAGAAGGGCCAAAACCTAACTACTTGCTTTGCCACAAATCTGGCTACTGCCACAAAAGACAATAAAAATGTTTCCAAAAAGATGTCAGCAAGAAAAGGAGGGCTAAGGAGAATCTCCATTATTTACTGGATGTAGGGGGACACATAGTGACAAAGGATGAGGCAAAGGTTGACATACTAAATGTCTTCTTTGTCTCTGTTGTTAATAGCAAGATCAGCTATTGTCTTCGTACCCAGCCCCCTGAGGTGGAAGATGGGGATGGAGAGTAGAATGAAGCCTCCATAATCCAAAGGGAAATGGCTGGTGACCTGCTACACTGCTTAGACATATGCAAGTTATGGGGCCAGATTGGATCCACCCAAGCATACTAGGGGAGTTCACGGAAATGCTCATCAAACCATTTGTTTCCCAGCAGTCCTGGCTAACCAGGGTGGTCCAAGTTGACTGGAAGTTAGCAAATGCAAGGCCAATCCACAAGATGTTCTGGATGAGGGATATGGGGAACTACAGGCCTGTCAGCCTGAACTTAGTGATAGGGAACGTCACTGGTTCATGACACAGCTGTCATTTGCGCAGGATAACCAAGAGATCAGGCGCAGGATGAATTTATGAAAGGCAGGTCCTGCTTGATAAACCTGATCTCTTTTTGTGACATAGTGACCCATCTAATGGCTGAGCAAAAAGCTATTGTCCAGGATGTTGTCCACCTGGACTTTAGTAATGCCTTTGACACTGTTTACCATAGCATTCTCCTGGAGAAACTGACTGCTCATGGCTTGGACCAGTGCATGCCTTGCTGGGGAAAAAAACTGCCTGGATGGTCACGCCCAGGGAAAGGTAATGGATGGAGCTGCATCCAGTTGGCAGCTGGTGACGAGTGGTGTTCCTCAGGGATCAGTGTTGGGGGCAGGCCAGTTTAATTCCTTTTTCAATGATCTGGATGAGGGGATCGAGTGCACCCTCAATGAGTTTGCAGATGACACTAAGTTGGGCAGGAGTGTTCATCTGCTGGAGGGTAGGGAGGCTCTAGGGAGGGATCTGGACAGGCTGGAAAAATGGGCAAGGCCAACTGTATGAGGTTCAACAAGATTTCACAACAACCCCATTGAAGACTGTAGGCTTGGGAAAGAGCTACTGGAAATCTGCCTGGTGGAAAAGGATCTGGGAGTGCTGCTTGCCATCCAGTTAAACATGAGCCAGCATGTGCCCAGGTGGCCAAGAAGGCCCATGGCATCCTGGCTTGTATCAGCAATGGTGTGGCCAGCAGGACCAGGGCAGTGACTGTCCCTCTGTACTCAGCATACACATGGTGAGGCCACACCTCAAATCCTGTGCTCAGTTCTGGGCCCCTCACTGCAAGAAAGACATTGAGCAGCTGGAGTGGGTTCAGAGAAAAGGGGGAGAGCCCTGGGGGCTGGGATTGTTCCCCGCCAGGAAGGAAGAGAGCTCAAGGGCTTGATTGATTTGCATTCCTGAAAGCGATTGGAGCAGCCAGGTGGGGAGATTCATCCCGGAGTAACAAGATGGCAAGTGGGCCTCAAATGGTAGGGGAAGTTTAGATTGGATATTAGACATTATTCACTAAAGTTTTGCCAAGCATTGACAGGCTGCCCAGGAAAGTTGCCATCCCTGGAAGATTTAAAAGATGTGCAGATGTGCACTTGGAACAGGTTTAGGGTGAACTTCAGAGCTGATTCATTGAGTTCAGACCTTTGTCAACCAAATAATTCAGACTTCAGATGCATTCTTTCAACAAAAGCTGCCTACGTCAAAGAGAAAACAAATGAAAATAGTATACCCTGTATCCATATGTTTGAACATTAGAGACTATAGAGACTGATCTTTATGTCCAACTTACTAAAAACTTTGAATACAACTCCAGAAACAAATTTTACATAAATTCAGCAATATAAAAATGTTTGTTCTAATAAGAATGGGTCAAATTAGGCACAACAAGGAGTAAGAAAAAGGAGCTTTTGCAGCAATATGGTAAGCATATGTTCCATCCTTTCAAAAATGCCATTGTGAAAGCTATTTGGTGGGGTAGGCTGCTGGTTTGGTGTTGATGGCTGCAACAGATTTATTGTCTTTCAAACTTATGTCAGCTGCAGCAAAACAAAGATGTATGTCAGTATGTTAAATGACAAATCTTTTCCCATTTTTAAAAAATGTTTCAGCACTAGTCAAAATTCCAAGTCCTCAGATATTTTATACTTTTCAATACATCTGTTCCTCTTCGGCACTCACACACATATTTCCAGCTAGGACAGGTGCACAGTTCTGCCACATATCACTTAGTCAAAATATTCAACATTTGGTGATAAGCCAAAGAGATTATTTTTTTCTTTTATTCCAGAGGGAAGTCCGTAGTTTCCTTTTGAGAGAGAATAGGAATGAAAGGGGAATCCCAGAAATTCTCCTCCTATTAGCTCTGTGCTTGAAATATTATTAACACTTTCATTTTCTCACTCCTACTCTTACCATTTGAATCTGGGTCATAACAGCATGCCTACCCTTCAGTACCCTGAGTGGGTGGTTGTTTTGGCTGGAACTAAGGCATACTTGCTTTGTGACACAGAGTGCCCTTATGGTGACACATACCTGTCCTTTTCAGTAAGTTTTTGTATATTGACTTTTTTTTTCAGTCATCTTGTTTATTATAAAAATAGACAAGAGAGTAGAATTATGTTATTCAGTATTCATATTGTTTAAACAATGCGTGAAATGAAAACCTATGAAATACTTTAGTCTGTTCTTTTCACAAAACTGGATTATTCCCTACAGCATCTTTTCTTTTCCCTTACCAAATGCCTTTTCCTTAGTAAAATACTTTGATACATGCTCTAACCTCAAATACTAGAGCACATGACTGAAGTCTCAGGTTCAGTCTCTAGTACCTGATACTTAAGATCCAAAATGAAGACTCTGCAGAGCTAGAATTAAAATTACAGTAGATACTAAATTCACTTACTGCCAGGCTGCTTATGTAAAGAGAGTGTCAGACCTACAAGAGCTCTTGCATGAAAAGACAAGAGAGACCAAAAGAGATACGTGAAAGAAGCCCAATCTTCAACAAAATCAAGAATTTGTACATAAAAGGCTTAATTAGGTGCAGCAGAATGGGTGTGACTCCTGTAGATTTATGCCTTTCCAAGATAGTGAGGTCTCCTATTGACTCTGCATGTCTTGTTGCAATACTTTTTTCTATCCTGTTTGAGGGGTGGAAAGGCTTTGTGAGCAAATAATTCTGGACTTCTAGAAAAGGTGCAGAGAGGAGATATACTGCTTTTCTGAACTAAAACATCTACTATTCTGAGTGTGATTCCAATGCAGATAAGGAAGAGAGATCATTCTGCATGGTTTTGTTTTTCCCAGTTATTAAATGATCTTTAAATAATTGGCAAATATTCTAAACAGTTGCTATTTTAAAAGTTCTATAAAATCAGTACCAACAGCCTGTTCAAAGTAGTTCACACCTATTTGTTTTTAGCTAAGATACTGAGTAGAGGTAAATTACTTGCGTAGTTATACACAGCATTAAAACATTCCTAAAATTTATATAAATATATATATACTGTTTGCTTTTCCTGTTACTGCCACAAAATAAATGCAGGATTTGCAGCCTGGGTAATCTGCAAGAATTTGCAAGCTGTAGAGAGAAATAATGCAGTGTTAGTTTTGTAATTTAGTGTACAGAACACATTCGTGCTAAAGCTCTGTAAACTGGGCCCGTGGTCAAAAGGAGCAATTAGCACTTTGTTAGTATGAAATGATGTACTAATCTACACAGTCCCCAAAAGCAACCATCTATTCCTTTTGCCCTCATGTACAAATTTTCTATGGTATGTATTACTCTGCCCCTAAAATAGCCCATTACAGCACAGTTGCTGAAAAAAAAAAAAAAAAAAGGATTTCCTGTTATTACAACCTCTGTATCAATTAGAATTTGTTTATTGGAAAAAAAAACCCATGTTGTTCCATTAACCCCCTTCCCTATGAGATAGCTGCATAGATCTCTGAAAGTGTTAAACAGCTGTAACTGTTGTATTAAAGAGCAAAAGGGAGTCAATTTAGGTGACAGAATTTTTCCAGCTGAACCCCCTAACTAAAATAAACTGTTGCAAGCCATGATCTCCAGAAAAATAAGCCTGGTGCTAAAAGTGGATGGCTGGTAAAAATCAGAGAAAGTATCGATAACACTGACAATTGTGAGAGGACTAAACCCTAATATTCTGTGAGTGTTCCACATCCCCCTCTTGTGGCTGCTATGTAAAAGATGTGAATCTATCACGAGTACCACTTACATTAACATTCAGTATAGATGGTCTTTGTGATAGTCACCAGAGATGGTCCCCAGTGAGGGCTACAAAAAACAAGGAGGAAAACAAGACAGCTTCTACCAGAAATCTGAGAGTTTTAAAGCCTTGCTGTTAAAGGCCTAGTTTCAAAGGCTATTTTCCAAAAATCAGGCTCATTATAAGCTATCTCAGCTGTGGCACCCACCAGCCAAAACACCTTCAGCCACTAACCATTTTGGAAATTCTTGGCACTGCAATTTATGCCTAATGACTAAGGGGGTACAGACACCCTCTCCTCCCTATTTCAGTTGCCTAGAAACAAGCTAACACTGCAGTCTCATATTTACCCAGCAAAATTCACAAGGTATCTACCACAGGGTTACAGTTACCAAAAAGGGTATGAATACTGAGATGTTAGTTCCTTCAGACCAATATTGAAATTTAATACTCAAGTTAAAGGAGAAAATAAAAAAAGAAAGTTCTGTGAACTGACAGTACAACCAGTAACTTGAATGAACATTCATGGGGACCTCTAAATAAAAATATATCTTTCAGAGTTACTGCCCACATAGCTGTCTTTGATATTATGCATGAAAAGCTCTTTGGCTCTTCAGACCTTAAGAACAATGGACATACTCTGGGATTTGTCAGCAGGAAAGGAAGAACAGTGAAAAGGCATGTATAAATAAATACCATTACCTAAACTACTTGCAACACTGCATAAACTAATATATTCTTTCTAACCTTCTGAAAGAAATAATTTAGATTCTGTTGGGATGAGACTACTTAGATCAATTTTAACATCTAGACCACCCTAATATTACAAAATTTATTAATGGATCTGTTACACAGCAAAATAGTTCTACTAAGGTCATACCAAAAACTTCTCCACCTCATTCAATTCCTTTTGCAAGCAGCAGTACCTGATTCATTTGATTTCCTCCATCTGTCTTTCTGTATCCCCAGTTCAGCACTCCAGGATACCACCTTTTGCAAAGAATGCTTTAAATTTGCTCTGGAAAGAAAATATAGTAGCTTGGATATTATCCAACAGGGCTAGGCATAGAGAAGATTTCTTTGCTTGTTTGCTCCTAAGCTGCAGAAAGCAATCTGAAATATTTGTAAGAGTACTGAATTAATTTTCATTTACTTCATTTAGCTTTCATTGTCAATGAGTTTTGTAACAGAGTAGTGGTAGGTGAGGAGTAGATAATATGTTAACAAGAAGGCTGTTCCTGTCTCTACTTAGTGTCAGCACCTGCCATTTGGGATTCTCTCCAAAATTTGTGTTCCATGTGTGAGAATACTGAAAAACAATGAAGAGACTTACTGAGAATTCTAGTTCTGTTTGTCTACACTTACTTGGCAAATTAATAAAGAAAAAGAAATGAACATACAGAACTGTAAGTTTTCAGATATGTTATCTGCAGTAGACAGTAATAAGATCCTGCTAAAGATTCAGCATTTGAACATATTGTTTAATACTCATGCAGCAAAATTAAAACTGATTATATTCCAAAAATATTATTTTTAGATTTGATTTTGCTGAAAATAGTGAATTGCTTATCTGCTTAATAAGTTTTTATTTAAATAAAATAACATATTTTAATATATGTTGCTATCATGCTGTTATAAATATTGGAAATGATTAACACTGGGAGAGTATTACAAATTTAAACTGTTTCACCATCTGTGCTGTTTGTTTATTTTTCACATTTCATTCAACTTGGAGAGTGAAAATAGATTAATTTTTTTTCTTTTTCACTCTTGTGCATTAGCATGATGATTCAGTTCTCTGCTGCAAACATTGCAAGAGTATATTTAGCTCCAGAATGCCAAATCAAAAAATGCTGTTCTCATACAGTTATAAATAAATAAATAAATGAAACCCCAAACAAAAATAACTTGACTTAATTAAAACAATTACATGATTGGCTCATTGTTTCAGATTTTTATGTTTGTAACTTTTCCCTATATACTACAGACAAGGCTGGGTTTACACAGCTGGTGTGTATCTGATGTACTTGACAAAAGCCTTTTGCAAAAAGTTTGTCAGCTAACCAGGACAAAGGATGCCTGAAGAGTGATGATAAAGTCTTGTCTTGTCTAAAGCACTCTATGTTACTTTTATGTGATAAATGGAAGACCAACGTGAATATTTTTTTATAGGCCCACCTTAATACCCTGCTCACTTGATTGTTGTAATTTAAAACCACTAAACTCTTTATCTGCAAAATCACTGAAGATGGAAACAAGTTTCAAGGTCCAGATTTACTGCAGAGAAAAGTGATTCCAGCTCTGCTATCCTATTACAATTTTGTTTTTCAGTTGGAATATCTCAGAGGCATTTTTCTTCCATACTAAAATGAAGAAAAATCTGAAAAACTAAATCCTGAATTGATGTTCTGCCTCACAAAGAGAGGTCATGTCCCAAGGCCATTTAATCCCACAAAATCTGAGCAACTCCCCACTGAATCACTTAAATTATAGCATGAAAATCAAAAATAAATCTGTTTGATTAGCAGCAGTTTGATTCTTTGTTCCATGTTCCCAGGCACAATGGCTAGAGATCAATGTCATCTCTAAGTTGGAGTAGATTCCATGCATTCCTCATAAAATATTTCCAGAATCATGTCACAATCATCCCACATTTACTGATTCCAAGCTTAGCTTCAGTAGCAAAGATCTAGACCTGAGATCTTTGGTTTTTTTCCTCAAAGCAAAACAAAATAAAACCAATTTCATACAATGCAAAACTTCAGATTGTTAGCATTCTCTACTCACCTCTTGGTTATGCTTCTCCTGGACAATTTCTAGCAGCCATTCCACTGTAATTCACTCATTAGCTGCAGTGTTCTGAATTTCAAGTGAACTTTTTAAGCCTATAGTAAAAGAGATGGAAAAAAGAGGAAAGTTAAGGTTCAAAAATCTTCTAAATTATTAATTTTTTCTTGGAAATTTACTTTGTGTGGATTACACAGTGACCAGAGCAAGAAAAACACCACTCCACCCATCGTCCCCCCAGTTACAGCACAGTGAACTAGAATAACAAGAAAGACCAAGGAATTAAAAAAAAAAAAAAAAAAAAAAAAAGGAAAAAATTGTGATTTAGAAGGAGCACTTGAAAACCTTTAAAAATGACAGCTTTGAATGTGATATAGAAATGAAGAACGGGTATAAACAAATTAGATTTGCCTTACATATGAATGTGATGACATAGATTTGTTTAATCCTTTCATTTGCCCTCGAATTTTGATAAGAATTCTCTTGCATGCTAATTGCCTGGGATTTGAATGGTCTGACACGCAACATTCATGGTAGTCAGTCCCACGAATAGTTCTCCACTCTCCTTTTTCAAGTAAAAAAATCACACCTTTCAGTGATATAATTCTCTTACTCATTCTCTCAGGGGGGATTAAAATGTTAAGTCCTTTATTCCTTAGCTTTGATGAGGCTGGAATGGACTGTGAACATGATATTGCAAATTGGCAGAAAGATGTTATTTTGTCTGAATTTTTGAATCAGCCTCTCTCAAAGAGTCTAATCAAACCTGCCACTCTTATGAAGACTGACATGGCCAACAAGTGTGCTGCTGAAATGCAACCTGCCAGACTTAGCAACTCCTGCCACAAATGAAGCTGAAAACCTGGATTTTCTATCGATCCCAACTTGGTTTTGCTATCAGGCCACTTCTGTAGCTAGACTTTGTCTATATTTCTGTCAGAAAGGTTACTGCATGTGTTGTTCATGTTCAATTTACAAAATGTTGAAGTGAAAATGATGAGGTTATTTGAACATTTATTGTTGAACAGTGAGAAACAATATATTTGCTGATGTCAAGGAAGAGTCTATATGCGCTCAGACACCAGCAAGTGCAAAAGTAATTTATCTATCTTTCCACAAGCCCTTGAAAAACCCTTTTTCACTTGTAGCTCAAAAGAACCTTAGGCTCAAAAATAAATGGTCAAATACTCTCTGATTCAGAACTTAAGTGTGATTTACAGTAATTCATACTACAAAATGAGTGATTTTCATTTTCTTCCTCTCCGTGGTATGGCTTGCAAACACATATTCCCTTATTCCCTCTCTCCTCTCTATGAATGTTGCACTTTTCCTGCTGCATTTAGCAGCATAGCTTACACTCAGATCACAGTTGATCATTTCAGGACACTGGGAAGATTCTGAATCCTTCAAACAAAACTAACAGATTTTTAAAAGAAATATGAGAATTCAGCAAGCAGGGGTTACTGAGTTTAGGGGGGATGACCAGCTAACTCACTTCACCTCCAGTAGTAATCCAAGACTGGAATTTGGGAAATTTTTCTCAGACAGCACCCAGTAGGGAGTTTTGTCTGAATAGGGATGTCAGGACTGTATCTTTACAATACCATCCTTTACTAAATCTGAAATGTATCAGACCTGTTTCAAGGGCTTTGCTACATTATATTTTCTTAATGTAAGTAAGAAAGAACAAAGGAATCTATATAAAGTGGACAGAATAAGTTCAAAAAGAACAGTATCTCAGCAAGTATATGTGGGTATGAAGGCTATAATAATAATAATAATAATAATAATAATAATATTAAATAGCTAAATGTTTCCTAATCAATCCAGTCAAGTACCTTCTAAAAGTAAAAATAAAAAAGGAAAAAGAAAAAAAGAAAAATCTCTTTTTATTTTTTTTTCCCCTCAGCTGTGGTGGTGCAGCACCTGCCATTAGCTGTGGTGGTTCCTATTTTCATATTGTCTGACAGTAGCAGTTGGACTGAGCCAGAGCCAGTGAGGCCGAGAGGCAGACTCCCTGCTTCCACAAAGCTGAATTTAATAAGATGAGAACAGTATGCCAAGATGGTGAACTCCCTCCCTAGCACTTATCATGACACTAGTCACTCAGCAGGGCCCTTATTGCAGCAGTAATCTGGGTGAGCCTGGCAGAGCATCCTGCTTACAAGTTCAATATAATAGAACAGCAGGGCACTGGAGGCCTGGCAGAAAAGCTTAGCAAAGTTAAAGCCTATTACACTACGCTTGAAAAAAATAGTCCTCAAAATATTATATGCCGAGCAAAAATCTGGAGATTCCAAATGCAGTGACATACTAAGCCTTCTCTAAAATGGTGCACTCATTAGTCTATAGACACAGGCAACATGGATTTAAAAGTCCATAACCTGAATGGAAATGGATATGCAAATTCATCCTTTCCTTCTGCTTGGCTTGAATTTAATAGCCAGGACAAGAGCATAATATATAGATACTGAAAACAGAACTTGAATCTGCTCTGAGCTGCCTAAAGTTGTTGAAGTTAGAAAATCCCTGTTCTGCATATTATCTCCTTTATACTTTCATAAATAACAAAAATCATTTGGAAGTAATTACCCATCTCATTTGTATGTATTGGGATGCAAACATGAATCTCAACCTGGACAAGACCTGTGGCAAAAAAAGCTGTATCAAACACATCTTTAATGTAGCAACATATAACCACATCATTTAAATTAAAGAAGAATAAACATTTGAGTATGAGCTGCTCACAGTAGTATCATAAATCAGACTATATTTCCATTGGATTATTACTTATATGATTGAACACTTAAATCCATTTTACTCCTCTCTCCATTTTTAGTCATTTTTAACAGTGGTGTCTATTATTGTATAGACTTGAAATTAATCAGGAATGTACCCATATTACCTTGAAACGTTCCTTAATTTGAATGGCACTTTGAAATGAGAATTTTACTTGTTAGGAATTGACAGAAAAGTCCTTCCATCTGGTCAAAAGACTATCATGAGAAACTCCCTGAAATGAATTCTAAAATGATAAAACAGATTAAAAGAGATGGAAAAAGAAGAGAAAGGTGTATACTCCTCTGCATAAACTTCATTTCCTGTGGGAAGATAAGGGTGTAATCTGGCTATTTTTCAAAGTTAGTCAGGCCTTCTTTTGTCTGAACATAATCCTCAAAGCCATATGACATGCCTTTGGGTTTCCCCTATACTGTATATTCACCAGAAGAGCACCAGAAGAGCTAGTGTCTCCTGTGGTTTCTGCATCATATACAGGTACATATATCCCAAATGCAATAGAACTGTATGTTTTCCCAGCTGGAAGGAGCCTCAAGAGGTCTTCAGTCCAACACCCTGCCCAAAAAAGGATCAATACAGCATTCAGAGGATGTTGCTCTGGGCTTTGTCCAGCCAAGTTCTTCAAAAGCCTCCAAGGATAGAGATTCTGCAATTTCTTTAGGCCCCTCTTTCGATGCTCAATAATTCTCACAGTGGATCAAACTTCCCTTATTTCCTATAACTTATTTCCTATTTCAATTTATAGCTCTCATTCACCCACTGTGCTCCTTAGCAAAGAAATTGTGTTTGCCTTCTTAAAAACCATCTCTTAGATATCAGAAAGCTGCTACTAGATACCCCACACCTTCCCTAAACAATCCTGCTCTCTAAAGAAGCACAGTCCCTTCAGCTTCTCCTGACAAGACATGTGCTGCAGCCTCCTGACCATCGTGGTAGCTCTCTGCTAGACTTGCTGATGTTTACCAGCATCTTCCTTGTGCTAGAGAGGCCAAAACTGAAGGCAGGCTCAAAGAGTGGCAGAGGTGAATAATCAGGCTTTGATCTAGTGGCTATACTCCTGTTGAAATGCACTCCCAATGCACTTAGACTACTGCCCACCAGGACCTCCAGGTCCTTTCCAGAATCTCTCAGTGCTACAGTGGCAATCTGTAGGAAGAACAGGTGGTGATCTGGTGACTTCCTTGAGTTGCTTAAAGAAAACTTCATCTATTTCCCAGTATTGACTACCTGATTTGTATCAGATTCCCACTACAGTGTTGCTTTTACCAGCCTCTTCTCTGATCGTGACTCCCAAGTCCACAATCACCCTACCTACTGTTCCACAAGAGCTCAATAGACCCAGGCCACTTGCTCACATAGATAGCACCCCTCTTCCTTGCCCTTGCTGCCTGTTGTTTCTAAAGAACTTGTGTGTTCCTTACAGTGCAGAGATCCTGCCACATCTCAGTTATTCTTATGCTGCCTTAGTTCTGCACCTGCACACAGAGATCCACATCCTCCTGCTTGCTTCCCAGACTGTGTGCATTTGTGCACAAACACTCGAGGCAAACCTTCTTTTAACCTATCTTAATCTTCCTGAGGGCTCTCTTGCTCCTGTCACCCTGTCCCATGTATTTAATTTATTGCCCCATATATTACTTTTCCCTCACTTAACTGCAAGCTGTCATCACCATTCCCTGACGTACCTGGTTTAAAGCCTGTTGGCAAAGATCATATGTGTGGATATTTTGGATACTCTAGGGCACCTCAAATTGAAAGTACTTGCATTTAGACAGTTAAATCCTGCCTTTAGTGTCTGAGTCGGAGACTTACAATTGCTTCTGTCTGGTCATGTCTATTTCTCATCTCGTCCTTCCAGTCTGTACCATTTCATTGGGCATTTAAACAGAGGAACAGACCTAAGTGTCCTTTATAAATGCAGAGAAAGACAATTTTAGATGCAGATTTTAGGGCTGTTTTTGAGAAAAGGCCTGTGTGAAAAAAATTAACTTCTTTTAATCACCCAACAGAATCTAGCCAAGAAGTACTCAAACTTCAGTGCAAACATAGCAAAAGCAATTAAAATATTCCTACCTTAGCACAAGGATCAACAATATTTGTCAGATGTAATAAACACAGGAGGTAGCAGAATTTTAGGTAACAGCCTGTAGTCAAAGTGCCTGACTGCACCCAATAGCCAAAAAGCCCTTAGCCTGCTTCAGTTGGCATCTCCACAAATCCAGAAGATCTACTTAAGCTCAGTCCTGAGTGTTTGCCTCTTTCCTAAGCTTCTCTGGAGGAGTGTTGGTTTCCAGCTCAGCTGTCGCTGTGCCCCTGCCTGTGCCCCAGACCCTATGAACTGCCTTCCCAGCTGGAACCTGGGGTTTGCCCAGCAATTGCTGGACCTGACCTGACCTGCAGATTGACTTCCTGGCTTTGCCTCAGACCTGTTTCATCATCATGAACTTGCCTGGTGATTTCAACTTTTGTTGGGGCTGGCTACTACCTCTGGGCCTGCCCTGCTCAGGGTGGCCCCTGGCTGACAAGACCCCTGCCCTTCTGAGCCCTGGCTCCATTCCCCATAGAGGCTCTCTGGCCCCTGCTGAAAATCGTAAAAATGGTTAATGCATGGTACTGGGAGTTAAGCATGTATTCAAAGCATTACTATGAAAACAGCTGAAGAAGCACTCGGAATTTTACTGCAAAAGAGAAGCTTTCAAAAACATCACTTGTTTCCTTTCTAAGTTTTTCCCTACAGTTCTAGGCTGCTGGCTAACTTTAATATTTATTGATCTCTCTATAACCTTTGAAAGCCTCTATTTAAGTACTACTTTTCTTGCCTCAGACCCTGTCTGCAGTCCCTTGTTATATTCTGCCATGTTGTTATGATAAGTGACAGTCTCCAATTTGAAGTACTTTAATTTAGTATTGGCAGACTTGACTGTTTTCCACTTGGAAGGGGACACTTTTGTGGATTTTGTGGAAAATATTAATAGTTCACTTAACCCTGAGAGGACATTTTGTATAGTAAATTGCAACCCATCATCATTCTTTAGATTTGTGACACTTTTGTGTAAGCAACAGAACTGAGAGTAGTTGATTTTTTTTCTGTATCCCATCCCCACAGCAAATACACTGGGGAGCTGAAGATATGCGTGGTGTCTTATGACCCCTGTACACTGTAAAGACCAATTGAACCTACAGTTCATCTGGAAGGATTCCAAGTTTAGCATAAGGTTAAAAAAAATACAACCAGTTTATAAAATGAACAATCTTAACTCTCCCCTGCAGTACATTTTGGGATAACCATTAAATGATTTTTTTTTTAAATAACTCTAGCTGTAAATTACATGTAATTTATTTGTAAACACACTGGCACTGGGAATTTGGATTACCTTTTCTCCATTGTCATTTTGAAGTATACAAAATTTTTCCCTCACTAGTAAGTGAGCTTTTATTAACTGATAATCCACATCAGCAAAAAAACTCCTGGCTAAGATTAGACAACTTCATGCAAATAAGCCTAAGAGCCTTAGAAAACAGCAGTGTTCCAGAACACCTTTCAGGGCCTGTGGGTATGACTTGCATGGACTGAGGCAGCTAAATCTTTAATGTCAACAGAACCTCAGTGAAAAGGCACTGTAAGAAGCCCTTGCTCTGCTTTGTGGGAAAGCCTCTGGTGTTAGAAAGCCAGGATACCACTGATGTCCTCCTGTGTGTTTGCAGTATCCTGAGCAAGAAGAATAGATACAGAGCACTGCCAAATCTTACCAAAGAATATTTTTTTCTCTTTTAAGTCTCATTTTGGGAAACTGGTTTTAGTTTTGTAATTTATCATGTAACAATGAAACATTCCCAGGCAAATGATATGTTCTGGATGGTGTTGAATGCTCGCGGTAGATTTTGGATTATCTTGTTATTATTAGGTTGGTATTCAACCATTTCAGTGTAATATGAAGGATAGATAATATTTTCAAATTATTTTGTTGCTGAAGCCAAAATTAGGGAATACACTTTTCAAATAAGCTTTTTATATCACTGGACATCAGGAGTACTGCAGAAACCATTAGCAATGCAGTTTCATGAAAGAAGAAATTCCTTTGGATATTCTAACCAATGGGACTAGTGTACTTGTTGCAAGGAAGGGAGCAAATGAAAGCAACCCTGAAACAGAAAGCACCATGTAGATGGTGTTATATAAAGCTGAGTGTGCCACTTGGCTTGTGCTATAACAGCTGTTACTCAAAACCATATGGGAATTTCTGAAGACAACTTTTATTCTGAAGTTCCTCATCTGACTTAGCAGAGATGAATACATAGTAATAAGCATGTATACTCTTGATGAAATTTCAAGAAAAAGGAGTTTAAACATTTGGAAAGCAAAGTCTTAAGGCCTTTGCATATTGGATTCTCTTAACTTACATGTTTAAGACAAATCAAATAAATGTTTTATTTCATGGGACCAGATGGCTAACACCTCACAGACTAAAACACCAGCTGCCAATTTGTTTGTTGGTGTTTGGCTTTAAGTTACTGCACGCACTGGGAGGCAAAGAATAAACTTTTAATTTATGTCAAATTTATTATTCCACTATTTGAATTTTAGTCAAGTTCACACTGAGTGAAGCAACAACCTGAGGCAAATCCTTGCGCTGTTCTCTCAGGAAATATTTTCCTACATGTACTTATGTCACCATTTTGATGTCAAAGATGGACAGTCAAGCTTAAAAAATCCAACACTTCTTGAGTTCCAAAAACCAGTGCCAGAAGAGTAGCTGATCATTATTTACTTTTAATGATGACTTCAGGTTTTTTTCTGTTGATATCTATTGCCAGCAACTATTCCAGTTGCTATTCTTACACATTCCTCAATTTTGTCCAATGATAGAAAAGGCCAAGATTCATCATTATTGATTTGTAATGCCATAGTCCAAAGATACTATGGCATAGTCTATGACAACATCACATTGGAAGAAATCTCAATTTAATTTTTGTGTTCAAGACAGAACAAATGCATTCTACTTGAACAGAATTTTTAAGTAAGGCAATAATTGCAATACTCTAAACCCCTTTTTTACCAGACCCTGGCACTGAAAGTTCAAGCTATTACTGTTATTTGTACTCATAGGTAGTTTAGATACGCGAGAATAATTAATTCTTGTTTAAAAAATAATTGAAATGCCTTTTGCATGGTTTATGTAAAAATTAACTTGTTGGCATATCATACCATTTAAAAAATTTTATAGTGTCTGATAGACAGCTACAGAACTGCTTTCACAAATGCTGTTTATAGTATGATTCTAGTAGGCCAATGATAGTGAAAACAGGATATCCACAAAACAGATTCTGTTAATCAGGAAGAAACTAATTTGCTGAACTGCACTGTTGAGTAAACCATGCAAGAAAGAAAAGCAGTTGTTTGACTTGAGTGTCAAATTTAGAAAACAAATGAAAGAGTTGGTATACCCAAATATGGATTATGTTTAAAATAATTATTTTGTGTACATCATATATTTAAATTCCTTTAAAAACATGACAATTAATTCAGGAAATAATTTAATTAATAATTGGAACATTAACAGCTCCAGTTCTAAATAAAAATAATTAAATAGATTAATGGGATTTATTTCAGGACAAAGAGATCTTAATTTCTTCTTGCCCCAGAATGACTTTGAATCTGTAGCTGAGATCTTTGTAGGACAAAACCAACCTGTAAAGTAGCTGCACATCAGAAGTTGGTGGTTTGTTGCTTTTTCAATTTTGGTTTTGGTTGTTGTATTTTTTTTTTTCTTAGATTCAGTCACTGTTTTTAGTTTATTCAGGAATGAAAGCTAAGTCACCAGCATTAATTTACTTTTTCTCTCTATCTGTGGGACGTATAAAACTCAGTCCTTTCATTTATGAACAATATAATGATTGATAGAAGTCCTACACTGTTAGATTCCTATAAACAAAAATCCGTAAGTCCAGTGCTGCCTGTTGAAATGGGATCTGGTAATATGATTTGAGGGAGTTCAATCAGCACATTTTAGGTTTTATTTATCCCATATTATAATATTCAGACCAACACTGAGTACAATTTCTCATTGTAGACTAGACACAATGCCTATTTTTCAGATTTTAGAATGTATGGAATATGCAATTTTATATTCTCCCTCTAGCAACATTTTCAGCTAGATACTAGACCACTTCTAGCTCCATCTCCTGATTTTCCTCCTGTAAGCTGGCTGATTTAAATCTCAATTCTGTCTTAGGAGTTAAATTGGTCTCTCCAAATATGAAAAGGCCTTTTATTGGAAGAGCTACTTAGTGCTTGTTTATTCTGAAAATAAAAGAATAAAAAATAAAAGTGTTCTCGTATATTTGATTCCAAGGTTGCACAGAGCAGATGAGAAATGAGAAAAGTGAGCAATATCCAAACTTACACACTCTGCTATCTGAGCGTAGTGGGATGATCTGTGTGGACTTACACAGTTAGTGTAAATTACAGCTGATCTGACCTGCAGTCACTTTCATGCCTGCCTGTGCTTTGTGGTACTGATAAGGAGCTGCTCAACTGTTGTAAGCCCTTGACCTTTCACTTGTCTAAAGTGGTAAGTGTGAAATTTGTGACCAGCTGTAGTTTGGTGCAATTTCAGAGCACATCAAGATGATGGCAGGAGATGGATGAATTGAACTGGATAGCGTAAGAGCCAACATTACAGACTAAAATTTTGATATAAGATCCTTAGAGAGAGGTTCATCTTTGTTTTATGCAGCATCAATATTGTTCAGTGTTTGCTATTGTATAAAATTATACCTATAATGAGAATTTCAATTTCAGATGTTTATATTTTACTCTAAAAGGAGACTTTAACAAAAAGAAACTCACCAAATAAAACCAACTTATCCTTTCTACAACTTCCTCTGTGGTCAGCAAATTAAAATGGGTAGGAACCTGTGAATGAGAGCTCAGCTTTATATATTTGCAAAGGTATAAATGTCTCTGACTTAAGGTCTCTATCTATGACTTTACATTATGAAAACAAATTTTCATCATCTCAAAGTAAGCCAATACTAGGAAATATTCAAATCTCCATATCAATTTTCTAGTGGGATCACACTTGACTATTTTCCACTCCTTGCTACAGATAGATAGAAGGCCACAGGTCAAGAATATTTGAGGATGGTACTCCAGAGACTTTTCTTCTTTGATCTCGACTCATGGTGGGACCCAGCCATCACCTCTGTGCCTTCCCTGCTCTGCTGCCATGGGCAGCAGGACAGACCCTGCCTGACAAGGTCCTTGCTCTCCTGGCCCGCAGTACCCTGGTCACTGCTGCACTCTAAAAGCTGGAATGTGGTGTCATTAAAATTTTATGTCCATGATAAAATTAATGAATAATCAGTTAATAAGAAAATTTAATTTCTGATTCAGTGGACCGGTGGCAGTATTTCTTGATAAATTATAAGAGGAAAAAGATCCAGTTCTGGGCTCTTCAGTACAAGAAGGATATGGAGTTCCTGGAATAGGTCTAGAGGAGGGTGACAAATTTGATTATGGGACTGGAACACCTCTCTTAGGAGGAAAGGCTGAGGGGGTTGGGCCTGTTCAGTCTCAAGAAGAGATGACAGAAAGGGGATCTCATCAATGTCAGCCAATATCTAAAGGGAGGGTGCCAAGAGGATGGAGCCAGGCTTTTTTTGGTGGTGCCAAACAATAGCACAAGAAGTGATGAGCAGAAACTGATTCACAAGAAGTTCCTTCTGAACACGAGGAAAAACATCTTTACTGTGCAAGTGACTGAGTACTGGAACAGACTACCCTAAGAGGGTGTGGAGTGTCCCTCACTGGAAATACTCAAGAACTCTCTGGATACAGTCCTGTGCCAGGTGCTCTAGGACGGCCCTGCTCAGGAAGGGAGGTTGGACCAGATGACCCCCTATGGTCCCTTCCAACCTGACCCATTCTGTGATTCTGTGAAAAAAGTAGCCACACAAAAAAAGCTTTATTGAAGATGGCTTCTGTTCACACACTTCTAATTTGGAAAACAAAATTCATCAATGAGGCAATTTATGAGCTATCACAAAGAGGGATTTCATGCTGTAATATTAAATTACTCTTCTATGCATTAGAGGTTCAAAATTCACTACTTACATCCTTGCAAAAGATAGTAGGGTTACTCATTCTGTCTGGAGAGAGTGCACAAGTTCTGCTGTCATTGGTAGAATTGTACTCAAGTCATACTCTTGTTTAGCAGTCTTTTGTTTCAGAGATGATAATTAGCCCACTTCTTATTGCTCCTAAAATCCCACTAATATGATACCTGAAAGATAATTAGAGGAAATCAGAAAACAAATTTTCAAATCAGTACATAACATGCATACTGAAATTAGCCACATAAATAAAGGTCAAGTATGACTCAAACTTAGCAATAGACATTGCTACTATATTGATCTTATAATTGATGTTTTTTATAGTTCTAAATGTGTTTTTTGAATTCCAATATGAATACTGGAGCGACTGTCATTCAGGAGAATACATGACATGTATGGATCAGACTGACCCAAACAAACAGCCAATGGCTGTTCACGAATGTTCATGAGTATCTTGGACCTATGCTATTGCTTGGACTAATTTACTCATTTATTCACTCTTATATATTATGTAAAAAGAACACTTGGATATAAGCTCAGATAGAAGATGCTACTTAAAAATTCCCTTCCATATCAATTGAGTTTTTATATACCAGAAAGACTGATGAATATGAAAAGCTTGGTTTTGACAACCTGGAAAAAACAAGGTTAAATGCAACCCCATATATGGCTTAGCATGGAAGTTTATGACAATTGTAAAAAATATGCTTTTAAAAGGAAAAATACTGAATATTTAATACTGCAAACACATAGTATGTTGAATTATGCCTGAGGGCTCCTTTGCTATGTTGAGTGGATTTAATTTAATTTTAGAAGGGCTGAAAAAATAGTATACAGTACACACTTTTCCAATCTGCTAAGTTTTTGTTCTTGTTGTAGAAAAGCAGAGAGGAGATTGCACAACTAATGAGAAAAAACTCAAAAATAATTTAAATAGGAGCACAGTAATACGATGTTCACTTTGCAAGCAGCATAGCAGAGAGAACTGCTACACTGACAGTAGAAGGCATTTCATTCACACAAGTATTTTTACTTACACAAAAGAGAAAATCATTATCATCAAGCCTGCTCTTACTGAGGTACCTGTGAAACAAATATTAAATTAACTTTTAATTTAACACTATAAATAATTTTTAAATACTTTGCTATATCAGAAATTGAAAAAAACCAATCCCCAAACCAAACATACAAGGAAATCAACCAAAACAAAACCCCAAGACCCCTCAATGAAGAAGCTTTGCTGAAGTCCCATGTTTTGGTCAAAGTTTGTAATTTTTAATGGTCTAGTAATTCAACTTGCACCAATGTTGCAATGTTATCTCCACGTGAGTTAAGTATTTAAAAAACTTAATGGGCTATAGAAAACTGGAAGCAATTTAGTGAATACTTTCTATAAGAATCAGCACTAAGAAAAGTTATTGCTATTATTGCTTATACAATAATATCCTCTATAAGTATAAAATGTTATGCTTGTACAAACACAGGAGGTAGATCAAATCACTTGTTTGGGGTATTGAAAAAGTGTAACTCAGAGTTTGCATTCTGTCATGCATGTCTACAGCCAATCTTAGTAGCCAAACTACACTACTACTAATGCCTGATTTCACTGATATTTACTCTATGTAATTTATATGCTGCTGAATACATTCAATAAATATTGGCTGGTCACCCAGTTAACCTGCATTTGCTTTACTTGTGCAACACAACTGGAATGACTGGACATACCCAAAATGATATTGTGCAGCATAAGATCTATAGTAGCTTGGAAATACACAAAACTTTGTACATCCTCATAACAAAATTTGAGGGACTTCATAGAATACAAAGATTTACCAGTGTATTCAATCAACCTTTTGGAATATATGTAAGTATTTACATATTATACTTGTTTCAACATGAAACCAGATAAAGAAGGACATTGCTTACCCTCTCTTTTTATCCTAGCATTATTTACAAGTAATAGCACCGTTTCCCTTCAGCATGCTTCAAAATTCAAATATTTTGTCACTCAGAATTTTTAAATTACCAGTTATGAAGGTATTCATTATTTCATTGCTTCATCAAATATAACTAGCTATTTGTACAAGCCTAGATAAACATCTAATTCTGTATTAATAAATAAAAGGATTATATATATGTCAGTGAAGTGCTGTATGTAACCTGCTATTGTGCCATGTAACCCTTGGGGCATTTTCCTTTATGTTCACAGTCAGATTTTGATGTAGAAGTGAACTGCATATATGATTCAAATGGGCTCCAGGCAGATGCTCAGATTTTTTCTGAAAACATATAAAGGCTTCAGGGAAACATCTTCCTTTGGTGATCATAAAAGCACTACTTGCATATTTCCATATGGAATATCTTTAGAACCGTTTTCACAAGCATAGGGTGAACTGAGAAGCAAACCTGAGTGGTTCTGGAACCCTAAGGATTTTGGAGATAATAACTGTAAGGAGAAGGTTCTTGTGTACATAGCAATGTGCTACAAATAATGGAAGATATCTCACTACTCTTAAATGTTTGGCAGTCCTCTGCTCTGGTCTGTTATAAAGCTAGATATTAATTTTGGACTTGTTAAATCTTTCCATAATTGACAATCATCTGTAATTACAAGTTATAAATGCTTTGGTCTAAAGCATTTATTTAGAAACAAAATACTGCATATATATTTATAAAATAATAGTGTTAATAGTAGTAAGGTAATGGATGATAGCACTTATTAATTTGAAAGTTTTAGTGGTTTCATAGCTGTTTTATGAGAAAACTGTTGCCCTGCGCAAAATTATATTAGGAAGTTAATCTTATCATCACATCATAACCACTACTAAATAAAAGCTAGTTATGTTCATCTAAATTTTCATTTCAGGGCTATAGGTGGGAGAAAGACGTTTTAAACCAGCATCCAAAACCATTGGTATACGGAGCTGCATTCAAATATCTTTTTCCACCTAGATCCAGGGCTAGGAAAAATGGAAGTGTCACATTTCTTTGTTTGTATTGCTGAATTTTTTTTTTTTTTTTTTTTTCAGTTTTGCAGGGTCTCTGTCCTATATAATTTGGTTATACACAGTTGTCTTTTTCTTTGCATCCTCTGGCTTGTTACTTCCAGAGTGGTTTGCATTTCAGATTTTGTGATGGGATGTTGCATTGTTTTCCTACTGTTTCCTTTTTCTTCCTCCCTGCTATTTTCTTTGGAGACAGAGAATCCATCATAAATTCGTGTACTTCACGTAAGGTACTTTCTTTGTCAGTAAATTCCAGTTTAGAGGCCTAATTGAAGTCTTCCTTGGGCTTTCTCTCATGTTGTACCCAATGCAGCAAAGCAATTTCAACGGCTGCAAATACATTCTATTACCTGCATCACAACATGACGCTCAGGACAACCCTTCCCTTGGAACGTAACTATTAAAAACTGACTTTGTTTGTCAGACCTTTTATGTGTGTTGTTGAATAATGACTTTTGTATGCCTCCTAACTGTATTGCAACACCAATTCTCTATTCTGATCTTTTCTCTTAACCTTTTCTCTAGGTGTGCTACATATTTCAATCCATAACATTATTTCCCCTTGTCTACCCATCTGCTTATTTTAGCTGCTTCTTCCTCTCTGCTGGATTCTGTACAGACTTCCCATCCCCCTTGTCCACTCCTTTAAACTCTCCCCCATAGCTCTGTCTATCCTCTCAGTTGGTGCATTTGTGACCCTTCTGTTCAGATGGAACCCGTCCCACCTATATAGGCTCCATCTGTTCGAAAATGTCCCACAAACCTAAAAGGGGACAGAGGAAGTTCTCCTCTACAGAATTGACGTCACTAGATGGAATTCTCCTGGGGTTCTGGCCCCTGAGCATCGGTAGCATCTATGAAAAATAAAAAGGCTTCTTGCTGAAAGGAATTCCTGGGAACAATGTTACATTACCTACCTATTGTACATATACTTCTCAGGACCTGATCCAAAGTCTAAGTCACTGGGGATTTTCCACTGATCTCAGTGGATTTTGGATCAAGCCTTCATTCCAGAAATACATGTGTTCAAAGGACGGGTTTGAAAAATAGCAACTGCTGCCAATACAAGGGTCTTTAACAACTCCAAAGCATTTCTCTTTACTCAAAAAAACTATGGCAACTAAAAAACCAAAATATTACAGAGTTCTTTTGGAAACTATTCTTACCAATATTTCTATGTATATTGAGGTTTAGTGACATTAAATCTAATAGACATTATGCAACCTTTTGTTGGTTAAGTGATTCTTTTGGTCATTCTCCAAATGTTGCTCAATGTCTGCAGTATGTAAAGTATTTAAATCTCCTTGTGATCTGCTTCAAGGGACAAGAAAAGCTGGAAACAGATAAAATCATAAAACTCCCTAAAACAGAACCTGCTTTCAGCACTGATAAAATCTGTGATGATTTTTTTTCTTTATAGCCTAAGGAGAAAAGTTGTATAAGGCTATTGTGTGAACCAAATATTTTGCTCTTCAAAATAAATAAAAACTGAAATCTGAAAGTTTAAACATGCAATGAACCAAAGTAAAAAACATGGAGGGAAGACTAAAATTAATTCTTGGCAATTATTACTCTACTCAGTTGCCGAGATGCATTTAAACACAGTTAAAAGACAAGAACCAGAACTGCTCTATACTTTATTTTTGAATAAGGTTCCTTGCAATGATGGTCTGTCTCTGCTTTTTGCAAGGTACAGTAGCTGCAGCTTTGTTTATCTGGCCCCTACACAATATTGTCAGGATGCATTTCCATTTTCCAAGTGACTGCTGCCACTGTGCCACAATCTGTGCTCATTTCTCGAGCAGCTAAACCCTTTGACACTGTGGTTTTTAATTAAAATTACATTAAACTTAATCAGCCAGAAAGAGGCTGCTGTAGAAGGCAGGTTTGATTGCAACCTGCAAAGGGCGCTGGGGCTGCCAACTCGCTAAAGATGTGCCGGCAGATGCCAAGCTGCTCGTGTGAGCCCCATGGTCACAAAAATGCTATGAGAGGTCAGTTTTGTCTTCACTTTTTTCTAGCACTGTCACCAAACTATAATGCGTGACAAGTCTTGATAAAGCTCAAGGAAAAGAAAGAAATACATTGCTAATGCAGAAAATGTACTCTATTCTTTTCTCAAAGAATTGAGGGTTACAGAAAAGACATATTTGAAAAATGTTTTTTGGTAAATCCTGCAAATGATAGCCCTGTAGGTCTACTTGCACTTTTAAGAATCATAATATATGCAAGGGATTATGAGATTGGGCCTTGTGATATAAATAGTCCCTCATTCCCTCAAGTTTTTTTCCTAGAGTTTATTTTTGTTTGGCTTTGAAGGGGGTAATAAATGAAGGCCTAAGAGTGCTAAATAATAATTGATTTCTTTGTAGAACTAAGATCAATATCACTGCACAAATTAATAGTTTTTATACGAAAATAAATTAAAGGTTAAAGTAGAGTTTTGGAATAGCATTCATAACAGTTTTGGATATTGCTCAACAGCAGCCCAAAGCAACTATAGAATTTCTTTTGTTGATCACTGAATGATAGTTACATACAAAGATACTATTATTTATATTATTTTAATACATAACAATACAATACAATATAAAACTTAAAGTAGCTGTCTCTGTTGTCCCCTCCTCCCCTCTGCTTCTCCCTCCACATTGTTTACATCTGAACAAATGCACAATGGACAGGAAAGGTCCCAGTGACAGGATTAACAAGTCTCTGAAACCTATTCCAATCTTCTTGAGATAAGTATTTTATATTCATAATCTAGAGGGTCGTGGTGGTTACAACAACCATATTTCATGTCTGAAATTGTCCAATCTTCAAAAATTGTATTGCTTTGAAATTTTTTACAGGAAGAGTTAAAAAATGTCCAGGAGCCTTTTGGCTTCTATTATATGGTATTAGACCCACTAACAAGGCTTCTGAAAGCTTCTAGATAAGATTTTAGTGTTTAACTCTATTTTGTATTTCCTTATGCAGACTATTTCATTCTTCTACCTACAAATAGTCGTTAGGAATCAACTGATTTTTGCTGAGAGAATTTGATTCATTGTATGTGTTCAAGGGAACACATAACTACTGCAATCTCTACACAAACTAACCAGAATGTCATGTATCACACAGCTTTCAACTATGTATGCCCAGAAATATGTTTACAGAAAATCAGGAACAAACTGGTCAAATTAATAGGAGAAACAGGGAACAACCAGATGAGAGATGTGATGAAATCTGAGTCTAACAGATTTAAAATTAGCAAGGGGAGACATCCGAAAAGAGAAAGAGAGAACAGGAAGAAAGGTTTCCCAGTGATTTAAGTGGCAGTAGAGCAAAATTATTTTCTTACTTCATAATCAGATATATTAAATACAGTGAATGGTAGTTACTGTGTTGAGATCCATAATAAAAACCAGAAAGTAAATACATTAACACTCTTACAAATTAGGAATAAGACTAATTAAGGCAATGAAATCAGACTGTTCTAGGAGAAACAGAAATGCTTTTTTCCAACTGTTCACTCAATGAGAAATAAAAAGAACAAAGGACTTCTTACTTGCTAATTTTATTTGTTAGAAGTAGCAATAAAATATATCAGAAAAATTAAACAAACTCATCTTATGTGACACAAAAGCATAAAACAAAAATGATGGAAGTAAGAAACAATTTTGAAAGTCTGGACATCTTTTTTTTGTGGGTATAGGGATTTGTGGGCAAGCAAAAAAATAAACTGTGCTAGTTCCATCATTTTATGTCTCAAGCGACTGGGAAACATTTTCTTCCCCTTTATTCTTGCAATCTCCACTGTAAATTCCTCAGGTTTTTTATATATTATGTTTTTATAATTCTGAGTGTTGGTTTTGTGCCTTGGAATTATTCCTATAACTGCAGCTTTTCTAATAATTTCCCATCACTAAGCTTTAATCCCAAAATGAAGAGATGAAACATGGAAAGAAAACAGCAAACATCCTTCTTAATTGTTTGGGTTAAATAGGCATTAGCAGCAAACATGAACCAGTTTTACACCTTACTAAATGGTGTTTATTTCATTGTATCAACTAGACTTGGTAATGCATCAAGTGTGCCCAGTTTAGAGCAACATGCATGGCAAGAAACACTGCTATCCTGCACGTGGAGCTTGGCCAGTTACTTAAAAGGATTACACAGTGGGATCTCCACTGTTAGCAGGGACTGGACCCAGTAGTCAAATATTTCCTTCTAGTACAATGTTCTTAACAAGCAAGGATTAAAAAGCAGACAAAATACTCTTTCACATTTTAAGTCATCTTTTAAGCTACTTTCTATGTAATGAAATCTGCAGTAAAGCTGAGGATAATACTCTTTACTGATCACTCACACAACTTTATTTGGAATAGTAAGATATATTATTTATAAAAAAAAGAAGAAAGTGTAATTCCAGGAAAAGTGGAACTGATGCCTCCTGGTTTGTCTTTGTGTATTATCAGTAATTAAAGCTTCTTTGTGATAGGTCTTACTATATAACAATTTTTGTGGATTCTCTGGGATCTAATCTTAGTTGAATTTACACTGCAGTCTTTGTCTTGCAGATCATGGTCTATCATACCACACAGATGCCTTGTTTCAGGCAGCTTGCTGAATTTATAGATTGTCTACCCACTTCTTGATGTGAATTTCTGTTAATGAATTGCAAAGTAGTGATGGACAAAGAGCTCTACAGTTAGTTCAAGGCATAGTTCATGCACATAAATTCTGCAGGCCTATGGAATGGTACAAGCCACACTACCTCCAGGAGAAACGAGGGAGTCCAGAATGATACGTACTACCTGATGGGATAAAGATGGCATACATGGCAAAGGGCAATTTGATATGGGGAATTTCTACCTCTTGTATAATTGGGGAAACCTTGGAGGTGTGATTGAATACGGCAAGGCTGATGGATACAAAAAATGATGGCTTCTTAAACTAATGTGTAGAGAGCCCTGCCAGGAATGGTTCATGTCTAGACCTAGTTAACCAGTTATCAGGCAGTAGGAGCAAATTAGAATTGAACCCCTGGGGGTCAAGTGACTACAATCTAATTAAATTTATTATAATTCAGAAACCAAACCCAATTAATAGAAATATAAAAAGTATGACTTCCGACTGGCCTGCTCTGATGCCTCATGAAGAGGATCTTGGTAGTACTTGCACACTGGAGAAGGCAGCTATTGTGCAGCTCTGGAGCTCAGGCTATGGAAAACAAATTGGTTCTGTCTAAAGCTTGACATTCCAAAAGGAGAATAACTTTTTCCTCCTAGAAAATGCCCACCTACCAGTTGCACTAGTTACATTTGAAGTGAGGATTCCTCCCTAATCAGAAAAAGTACATTAAAGACAGGATTAACATGAATTTTAACATGAATATTATTAGCACTCCAGAGACAAGAAACACCTTTTTAAGAGGTTGCACTTTAAAGAGACATCATACATGTATATTAATATTATGCCATCATTCATTTTGCATTATGATCATGTCTCCAGTCGAACCACTGCAAATAGCTGAATGGCAGAGAACAATGTATCTCATGGACCTACACTTGTTAAGCAGGCTCTTGTAAGACAGTGAAACAGACAGTGAAACACATGCACAATTATTTTCCTGAGGTGGGATACCCAGTTTTTATTTGATACCAGGACAGCATTTTGTAAGAAATGGGCACACATCTATACAATGTGGCAACTGACCTGAAGGTGGTGAGAACTCAAGTGGGATTCCTAACTGCCTCAGCTGTTACACGCAGTATAAAACTTCTTACTAGCACGTATATAAAGTTCTAACACACCAGAAAAGATCACAGGCAGAAAACTGGGCAGTGTAGCTCCCCCAGACACCCATGTCCAAACTTGTCCACTGTCCACACAGAAGAAAAATTCAGGTTCATGCTGCCTTTTAGTTTGAGTCCAAGCACATATAAGCCTGACATATATGCAGGTAACACATGACAGAGGAACCTCTCCTAGAACATCACCTGCCAGACTGGCAACTAGTATTTGTAGGAAGCCTCAGCTCAGATTGTAGTCAGAGTGTGGATGCTGGAAGCAATGTGGGTGCACAGAGTCAGATTGATGAACAGCCTCTTCCAAGCTCAGTTAGTGTAGTGCCATGTGATCAGTAAAGGAATGACTGGTGCTTTGAAAGAAGGATTTTTAAAATGAAAGGTTAAAAAGCCTCCCACAGAGGGAACTGCTGATAGAACTGCTGATGTGCACTGCTGTGTAATGCACAGCATGAGTATCTCTTTCTCCTCCCTACAATTTGCAGTGTCCCTCTTCAAAAGGCAATGCCATATCCATTAATGTACCAGCTCATGATCAAAAGCAACACTCAAAACCTACAATGTCTCATAGTCATATCTCAAGAGGACTTTTGCCTTCTAGCTCTGTTCTCTGGCCTGAAAAATCAGCACTTGGCTCTTTTAATAGTTTCAATGGGAAGTGTTACTTTTGATTAAGCCTGTGTAACACACTTAACATCCAAGAGCCAACAATATAGCTTATGAGTTACTGATTTCTAAGTTTATCAGACTTGATGCTAAACCATGAAAAAAAAAAGGACACAAATTATAAAATGACAAATGTAATTTTTCATCCATTAATGCAACAATGTGAGGTGCCTCAAGGCAATGGAGATGGTTTCTGGTAGCCAAATATATGTAATTTGTAAGATACCCACAATAAACCAAAGAATTAGTCATCACATTGAAAAATATAGATAAATACCTCTGTGCCAGTAAAGACAAAACCTTTGTTAAATAACTACAACTTCCACATGGCTGAGTCTGTCATTGATATATCTTCTGACTGGTGCCATATTATACGAGTAACCCCACTAATTTCAGTGAAATCAGGCAAGAGGTGAAGTCCTGCATAATGTAAGCACAAAGAACATCCCAGTATTTAGTATATACTAAACTTCCATAATGGACAATTTCACTTTAAACATCTTTGAAGACAACAGAAGTGAAGTCCCACCTGTCATTTTCTGTACACATGAATTGATACAGAACTTATTATCTTTTTACTACAGAAAAACACTGATTTAGAAGACACTATCTTAACAACAGAAATATTCTGCCTGGAAATTAAATGAAAGATGCCACGGGAAAAAACAGCAAAGAAAACGTGTCCTACAGAACTGGATATAGAACATATCTTATAGAACTGCCTTCTTTTATGAAGTATAACTTCATAAATTCACTTGACATAATAGCTTTGATATTTCTCAGTGAAATTTATGTTCATGATCTGAGAATAAGTGCAGGAAGGAATTAAGCTGAAGATAACTAAGCACATTCACTCTTCAGAAACTATCTAGAGAAAACAGTAAAAATCCAATAAAATAAATTTTTAAAACCCAACTCAATTCCAAAGCAAAAATTACTTAGATTATGTGTTTCACTTTATATTGTTCAATTTTCATTCCTGACTGCTCTTTTGCTTTACAATTTTCACGTGTTTTTAAGCCACTGTAGCTGTGCACTTTAAATTTTGTGTTTAACCTTTTGCAAGTCTAGAGACATCTTTTCATCCAACAAAGGAATACACATAGGACTCATCAGGACCTATGGCTCTACTTGATACGTAACCACTGATTAGGACACGTAAGGGTCTACCACACCAGGAGCATCCCTGGCAGCACTGGGTCATTGCACTCAAGGGGTTAACTGATGGCATTTAATATACTTATCTGGGGGCAGAGGTTCAAGGCTGGAAAATACTTCCCCTCGTATTACCATTTGGTCAATTAGCAACCTTTAGGCCAGAGCTATGTGTTCATATTCTCTTGTAATCCTGTCAGGACTCCTTATGCATTCACCAATAATGGAGTCCTGTGACTGAAACCTTTCCTGGCCAGGGTAGGTGAAAGACCAGCTTCTGATTCCTCACAGAAACTCTCCTATAGGCAATAAAACAGCAGTTATATCACAGCTGCTCAAATGGTAAATGTGAAGTGACTGCTCCAGTATAAGATGCTGCCTGAAAAAAAGGAGATGGGGGTAGCTCATTTGACAGAGCTGTTCACACTTTTTCTGCACAGCTGAGAGACATTAGCTTGATTTCCCAAGATCAGTGTGTTTTCCAGCACGGCGAGTTAGAAAACCCAGCAGCCCACAGATAAACTGGGTCTGATCATACATGTTTCAAAGCTCAGGCACCAAAACCCATCTCAAAAAAACCCCAAAAAATCCAAAACAAAAACCAACAACAACAACAAAAAAACCAACCAAGCAAAAAAACCCACCAACCAAACAAACAAACAAAAAACCAAAACTCACAGAAAGCTGAATGTTTTCACAAGGTAAATAGTTCAAATGAAGGGAAGAGAAAAAGAAAAAAGGCTTAAGCAACCTGTCTCTAGACCATCTTTCCCACAATGGTACCCCATCTAGCTCACAATTCCATAGGGTTTTTTTGTAGATCTTTGGGCAAATTTCAGTTGTTTTAGTCAAAAAGAACAAATTGTCTATATTCACACAGGCTGAAGATGACCTGTAACAACTATCCAGTTCAGTGGATTTAAGCAAAGGGGAATAATTCAGGGGAATTAAGCAAAGCAGGATACAGTTGATGGTAAACAAGAGATTTTTTTTTTTTTTTTTTTTAAGTTTTGATTACTGTCTGAAGCTAAACATCTACATTTTATACTGAAAGACTCAGTCAGGAAGATTCATAATCAGCACTACTGGTTACTCATTTACCTTGCCCAGAGTAATTATTATTTCTAAATTATCAAATAAACTTTTCAATACCTAAGTATGGATTGAGATTTTTATTTTGGGTAGCTGTTTTTTTAAACTTCAAGAAAATATATATTTTACCAACCTCATTCTATCACAGCCAATGATAATCAGCAGAAAAAGATATATAAAACATTATATGTTTTGGTAGTATCAGAAGTATTTTAAAATGTGTGCTGTAATACAGTTACTCAGTGTATTATATGGAATTATAATAGCTCCACCTCTGCTAAGGAGAGTAAAAGCAGCAGAGACTATTTGTCTAGAAAATGTGGAAATCTGTTGAAATCAACAGATTTGGAATGTGAAAATTTGCAAAACCTACTCTTTTGACTTAAGCAGTGAAGGGCCAATCTAAGTTATGCTTCTGTTGCCACTAAAATAAATATAGTGGGACACTGTCATCATTAGAGCTTAATTATTGTATGGGTAAAAATAGAGCAAAAACATAATAAATATAGAATTTTTACCTTCCCTAGGTAGCTTTGATATCAGTATATCCCAGTTATTGGATTTTTTTTTTCAAACTAATATAAATAATTACAATTCTCTTCATTACAGGGGATCTTGTAATCTCATCTCAGAGCAGAAAAAGAATGGAGAAAACAGAAATGAAAGGAAACAGAAGAAACTGGCAGCACCTTCTAATTGTGAACATCCCTCTTTAGTTCCATCAATGCTTCCAGTTTTATGTTGCTTTAATTACAGTAAGTACCATCTAATTTTCTAATATCTAAACTTTGCAATAATATAAAGGTGTATTTGTTTTAAACTACTAGGAATACTTCTCATGTTAGTTATAATGACAAAACAAAAATTTTACAAGAAAAAAACAATCAAGTTAATCCATGAGAGAGGTAGATCACAGCCATATAGATTTAGGCTTTAGCATGCTCAATAAAATGAAAGAGACTGTGCAGATATAACGTTCCTCTTTACTATAAAATAAAAGACAAAGCAACCAGAAGAAAAGCTTTCTCCTATCTCCTAAAGTTGCAGACAACGTATTTTTCTGAAAAGCATTTCTCTTTTCTGCTGAGATACACTTGATTCCAATCCCTCAGTATATTTATAAAGTGATACATTGCCTCCATCAAAATGCCAAGATCAGTCCCTTCTAATTCAGGATGTTCCACTGTTTTACTCATATTTGTTTCAATCTCCATGAAACACAATTTATAACAATTGGTCTCTGATTATTTCAATTCAGACTTTGAAAATCTGACTTTCTACTTCATTTAAAATACATTACACATTATGTTCTACATTAGTTTACAAGCAAGATGTATTTTTGAGGTAGACTTTCCTCAGAAGTCCTCACCAACAAGTCTTCCAAACTTTTTCAAAGGAAAACAGAAGGTAATTAGATGCAAAAATTGGATTTCTTACTGGAATGTTCAAAAAGATGGGTATGCAAGATGCTCAGCAAACCTCCATAAAGAGTCAATATAAGACTCATACTTTGATAAATTTCAGGTGCCTGTTTAAAATCAGTGTTTGTCACAGTGAGAAATTCTGTGGTGAATGTTGAGACAAAAATCAGAATAACAGCGGTGGTCACAGCTGGGAGTAAGTTTGAAAGAGAAGCAAAAATGAACAATACACTCTCTAAATCGATACCACTGATAATGTAGACCTATACTTTTTTCATATTGACTGAAAGCTGGGAGTATGTTGACCTAGGTCTGAACCCACTGCCATGCCATCTATATGTATCATGTGCTCTGAAAACTAATTGGTTGATGGACTTGCGCATGGAGGCGTGAAAAACTTTATAATGCTCAGTCACAGCAGGATAAGACCAGAAGAAGACATTAACAGGGACTGAGGAGGATGACATGGTAACAAGAGTGAAGAAATGCATGTCCTTGTAGACAAAAAAGACTAGGGAGTTTAAGTTAGCAAGAACCATTTTTCCTTTTTCACTGTTAAGAAACAATCCTCACAGACACTTTGCTAACGTTTGTCAAAGCCAGGCTTTATTTTTTAAATTTATTACATGTAATAGGGAATACAGTAATAGTTCCATATGATAGAGATTAATGCAATATAAATGCCTAAAATACAGTCACTTTTCCCCTCATATTGTGTTCAAATTTTCTTTTAAAACAGCGAAATATCAAAAGAGATTTTTGCTGTTTTTTTCAAGAACCAAAAGCATTTTTTAATGACTTTCACTTTTAACAGCAATAACTTTACTAAATTCCATTTGCTGTCATTTAATTTCAGCACGCTCCCAAAGTCTCTCAAAGATATCTTTTTGTTAAGATTTTATAGCTATTGCACAGTTTGTAGCTCTTACTGCTACTTCTTCCATTACTGGAATTCCTCTCTTTCAGTTGGGGCATTCAGTTAAAGACAAAGTGGAACATTTCTGTAGTTAATCCATTAAAGAATGAGAAGCATTTTATAAACATTTCTACCATAAGGAAACCACTCTCTGTACAACCACATAATTCATGACTTGCATTCTACAATTGACAGGCTTGGTATGTAGCTTAGCAAGCTAATACTAACTTTTTGCCTACCAGTCCTTTGAACATTATCTTCAGCTGGGTAGGTGACTTCTCCATCCTGCTGAAGCTCCCCAAATCTGCATTAACCATGTAGTTGTTAGACTGTTCTAGCAATATTATAAACCATGTATGACATCAACAATACAAAATACTGCAGCATCTTTTCCCAGCTACCATATACCAGGAGCATAAACCTATTCTCCACTTCTTGTTCTGGTTTGCCACTGAATATCAAAAATGAGGGCATTCATCTGATCACACAAGGATTATTGATATGAAAGAGGACCTAATGCCCATGCATGAAGATGACAATTGACAACAATTTTCTGCTTGGCTCAGTGGAACTTTCAATTATCAGGATTATTTTATCCACACAGAAGACGCAGATTATGAAGTGCTTCTTCATTTCAGCACTTCTTAGGGAACTACAGACCATCACAAACCTCATGTCTGCCTATTCAAGCTAGAGTAGATACTTCTGAGCTTCCTAATAGAACCTTCTCAAAATAAAGGCCCTTTACTGAACACACTGCTGACTCTCAGGAGTCCAAGAGCAAACACGTAAGACATTAGTCAGTTTAACATACTGATGGGAGGTCCCGGAATAAAATGGCAAAACCTAAGGAGAAGAGAAGAGAATACTTCTGCACAGATATAATTGACTGGAAGAACATTAGCATAGTAAAATGTAAGAAAAGAAGAACTTCTGTTAAGTGTAAAGTACTACCTGTCATTGAAATTAAAAGCACTCATATCTTGCGTATAGCCTGTAGTCTGAGTATTGAGCCATGACTAATACCCCAGCGCAATACACTCTGCTTCTGCAAAACAAAAGCAAAGTACTTTGGAAACAGTTAAAATGCTTAAAATTATTAAAAATTAATCTATATTAAAAAACAAATGAGAACCATGAGCTGGAAGATGCCACAAAATCTAAAAAATAAGTTGATAAGAATGACATTTATTAGTGTTTTCTGATGAATTCTGAAGTGTCCTGTAAGAATAGTGGATATGGAGCTATTGCAGTACTGAATGTGGGCAGCAGAAACCAGAGAACTCCAAACAGGGCAGCAATCAAAAGAAAACACTAAGGCACACAGGTGTTCAAGCCAATGCTTTCACATATTGTAGGAACTGCTATTCCCATCTTAGACTTTTACTTGCTAAGATAAATGCCATTGTTTTTACATTTTGATAAACTGGAATATTGAGTCCATCAGACAATTGTATGTACTTAACTGATTTAACCTTGAGATGGGCTGCAGGACTGCAAATCCTTAACTGCAACGTGTACCAGCACAGATGAGAATGCTTACCCAAGCTTAGGATGGATCATCTTGCACTGTGCAGCAGTGGGTTCTGAGACTTTGAGAAATTCCCATTCAGATTCCCCTACAATGGACAATGGCGATTGCAGCAATATAATAAAGGATGTGTCCTTTTTATGTCCTTAAAAAATCAGACATGCTAGGAGGAAAATATTCCTCAGATACTATTGGTAAATTTGCTGGTTAATACTCATGAACATCACATTTGAGGAGACAGGCACCCAGGTGGGTAGGACAAGAGGAATATCAAAAGATTTGTGACTAGTTCAACCATTTCCAGTTTGTAAGGTATTTTTTGGTTGGTTTTGTTGGTTTTCTTTTAACGCCAGAATTCTGCTGGCAGCCATTTCAACAGCTTGTCTTCGGCTGTGAGACAGTTTCTCTTTCCATGGGATGAAAAGATATAAAAATAACAACCAAACATACTGTAAAAACACAGGTAATACATTATGAAACATCCAACATACTGTAAAATACAGCATTATTAAATTAAAAAAAAACAAATGAAACTGATCCCCAGAATGCTGGGGATCCTTCTATGTGAAGGAGTTCCTTTTGAATTTTTGAAGCTAAGATCACTACTAGAGAAAGATATCCTCCTAAAGAAGTGGAAAAACAAAGAAAATTTTTACACACATTATATAATCCCCAACAAGCTTTTCCTTTATTTTGTTGAATGAGAAGGAGGTTGCTGAGCTTTTTTTTGAGTGTGGGGGGGGTGAAATTAATTTCAGTACTTCTAATAATCTTTTTTATTAGCTCCAGAATAAGTTGCAAGATATTTTATTTATTGTTTCTCCTTACAGTGTTGCCATGAGATAGGAATTACATTTATTTTCACCCAACTACTTCAGTATTGTTGTTTTAAAAGAAACGTGGTACTGCCATCCAAACCCAGTGCACAGTACCTTAATTTTACAACATCAAACATAGCTTTCCAAACTAGCAAATACACCTAGGCTAGCAATATCTGTGTAATTTGGTATGCTGACACTTTTTTCTGTCTCATTTCAGTAACTCATTGCCATAGGCTACAAACAACTCTCACTCCCTGAAATGTCATACATAATTAACACACAGTAAATTTGAAGAGAGGAAGTTCTTCAGACCCCTTGTACAGGGCATTTATTTCACTTTCAGCCCTACCATACTGGCTAATGTTGATGCAAATTCTATTTTCAAAGTAGCCATATCTGGATGGTCAGTGAAAATCTCTTACACCACAATATCCTCAAACTATTGGTTGAATGCATATAAGCATAGATGCTCAGCTAAATATGCTAGCCTGCCTAAGCTGTGATTCACTGACTGCAAGTGCAGCTTACATAGTATATAAACGTACATATGCTTCTGGCCCTACAGTGCTTGTAAGCTTGTGCATAAGCAAAAATTCTACTCCATATATTTTGTACATATTTTGAGTATCAGTAGACAAATACAGTACTTCATACTTTGAAGATATATTTTCATTATGAAGTGCTGTACCTAAGAGCTGTGACTCCTGGAGTCTTCAAGGCTAATGCCATCCAGGAAAAAGTTTCTGTCCCCCTGGTTCCTGATTTCAGTTACTACAAGAGCTGTGTAATCATCCATATGATACGTCTGGTAGAGCAGCATGCACACAGACACAGTTTGCATCCACAAATTATGCTTGCTCACATAACTATTTGCAGATTTAGCTGCACAGTCAATTAAAAAGAGTAAATCAGCCCTAGGTTTGAATACCTCATCACAATCAACTTATTTGAGATGCAGAGACTCAACTGCAACAATGACTGAAGCCTTGCAGTACAGGTGGAAAGCCTTTCTCTTTGTTTCATTTTGCCACTCAGTCTTAGCCTTGTTCCCTCATTTTTGCTTTCCTATTGCTATTTTATCATCAGTCTTCATGCAGGTAAAGCCGTATTTATTGCAGTCCTTTAACAGCAACTAAAATGTGAAACTTAGATCTAAAAATTCTGCTTACATTAGATTGTGCAATAAACCTGCAAGTGTCTTACCAGATAGATGCCAATAATATTATATAGGCCATACAATTTAGATCCTTTTAGTAAAAAAAACTAGAATGCAGCAGACTCATTTTTAAATGCAACTTTACGATTGTAACACACAGGATACTTAGATTTTCTTTATGCCTGGAGACAGTGAATCTGTTCCAGTGTAAATCTGTTGCACCACCAAGAAAGAGGTGGCTAATAATCTTACATCTTTTTGGTGCATTTTATGGGTGTGTCTATGTGCTCTTGGCTGCCAGGTTTCAGGTCCCAAAGACAGATGGCTAAAGCCATTTGTGTCCCCACTGTCATCCCACATTCACTCATAACTGATGCTCATTGCATTCAACTTTAAGAGGTTTGTTGGGCTCATTTGCTTTTGCACTCAGCAATGAGAGGCCTTTGGAGGATTAAACATGAAGTGATTCTTGTGCATTTCACACATCTTATCATCTCCCAGCACATTCTGTGAGCATCTCACTGGCTCAGTCAGGACTGAAGTCTCTGCACAAGCAAACTGCATAAGCATTCTTGAGCTGATTAAGACTGAGATGCAAGTGGCTCCCCTGTCTTGAGGCCAACACCCCTGAAAAATTACAAGACACAGAATTTCTTTGCTCTTTACTGTCACCTTGATAGGCCTAAGTACAGTCCCAGCCAGTAGACTTCTACATTTGTCTAGATCTAGGCAGACTCCTGAGACTTGCATGATAGTCTTCAGAGTGCCTTTAACAGATTTACTGACCTGCCCTTTCAAGCCTTCAGACAACCACAAAGGTCTGGACAATTCTTCCATATTTTCTGCATTTCCAGCTGAAGCTTTCTTGTTGGGAACCAGTTCTTTTGCACCAAATAAGAGATTGAATGTGAGCCAACAATGGGTACTTAGGGGCTCTGAAATCAAATATGTGAGCTTGCTATCTGAGTACTATGAAGGCACAAAGTGCAGTACTAACCAGTCTAGGCTCTTATTCTCAGAGAACTTCTGTTTGTTTCCACAACTGTGTTACATTAACCAGGCAGGCCACAGCTAAGAATTAAATCAAGCTTCCAGCAAGGCCACTTTTTTCACTCATTCATTCAACCGCATCACAGAATCACAGAACAGCCTGAGTTGGAAGGGACCCAGAAGGATCATAGAGTCCAACTCTTAAGTGAATGGCCCATACCATTATTTTCCCTTGTGAAGAAATTGAAGAAATTGGTATTCTGATTTAAACAACAGCTTCAGTGTACATTTTAATATCATATATCCTGCACATTTTCCACATATTTTTACAGAAGTGAAATATTCTGGAAAATTATTAATTTGCTGTGATCAATTTTTTCTCTGCAGATACATATCTGACATGTTTTATTATGTTGTTAGAAGCTTGTCTCCAGTTACAGAAGCCCCTCATTGGCATTTTCATTAAACAAAAAAAGGTATTTTTCTGCACTGAACTTGCTAAACTTGCTCTGATTTTGACCTGGGTAAGGATGACAATTTATAGACCAGCTTGCTTATATGAAATATTAGTAAAAAGATAATTTTTCCCTTCCTATAACAAAATGTTTATTCTCTAATAATTTATCTTCTGTCTAGATTGTCTAAAAACAGCCAGCATTTAGATATAGGGGAGAAGGGAGAGCTCTATCACAAGTTTGAAATTTCTCAGTGTGAGAAGCATACAAATATACTATTCACTGACACCAATTCCATCACAATGTATTTGTTATTACATCTAGCCAGATACTTGTTTCAAGATACTCAGTGTATCAAAGACACTATTTTATATAGTCTATGAAATCTGCAGTTTGTGGAAATTGTAGTTATTTAGCTAATTGAACTCAAAGATATGTGAGAAAACTGTGCAAAATGTCAATAAGAGAGCATGTATATAAATTTTCTCTGCTACAATCAGTAATTATTTTTCTTAAAATGTGATAAAGAAAATTCAAGTGTCCTCTGAAGAGTTACAGCATTATTCAGAGACCGAACTCAGTCTTCAATGTGTGAAACAGAAGGATTATAATTTTGCTTTTAAAGCAAGTATAAATAGAATTTAATTATGGAATTATGTCTGATGCTTCACTGATACTGAGTGTGCCTTGTAAAGCAAAATAAAAGACTGTCTCACAAGAAAGTAACATTATTATCTCTGTAGCACAAAAAAACCTCTTACCATCTCGTCTGCAGCTGTAGCTGGTTTATTAATCGTTATGCAGAAGATATCATAATATCTAGACTATAAAAAACTTGTAAAAGATCATTTGTTTGAGTGATGGTTCAGGCAAATCCCTGACCAAAAAAGAAAATCATTGATATAAGGAAAACCACCCTACACATTAGTTCGGCCTCACTACTCAGTAAGTCAAATTGTGAACCATGATAAATAAAACTGGATAATTGCAGGACATCTACCAAACCAATTGGAAGTATCCTGCTATATCTTGCTATATTTGTCCATCATTCACACAGAATCTAGGAAAGGCTGCAGCAAGTGACAAAAAATGACCAATGGCTACCAGCCACACAGGTATCCTGCTGTGAAAAGTTACTGCCAAAAAATCACTCTCCTGTGCGTAGGACACGTGTGGGTGTATCCTCTATTACATCAAAAGCTGCTAGCTGGCAATCAAGTTCAAACACCTGGTCACTAGATACATATGTATTTACTTGGTCCATCTGTGGCACACTGTATATGCCAGAAGCGTGACTAAAAGTGAGTAAGAAAGGACCAGTATAGTATACCACGTTTAAGAAACAGTTAATAAATCTGCACTAAATATTTTATTACTTTTAAAATTCACAATCAGAATGCTCCAAAGAAAGTGTAAACATCTGATTTTTAGCCATGGGATTTACAAGTTGTTGTTGTTGTGATATTTTGAGGACTACTACTGTTGTACTGTAAGGGCTTTTTTTCAAAGCCCTTAAAATTTCATATTAAGAGAAACTTCTAAAAAAACCCAAAGTTAAATCAAATCATTTCCCAACTTATTTCATTAGTTTGTCAGAACATGCTCAAAATCAGATCACTGATACTAAATGCAAACTTTCTGGTGCATATGAGTGAAAGGAGATCTGATGCATGATGGGATAGAGAACTGCCAGTCTTGTTAAAAACCGAGATTAATCTAAACCTCACTGAAGCTAATGGGACTTTCCATTAACTTCTACAGTCTTTGGATCAGGTCCTATAGTTTATTTTTCTCTGTCCTTTTATCTTCTCTCCCTTTCAGATTTGTTTTTCTCCTTTATGTGTTACAAGAGCAGCACTGAGAGCTGAAATGGACAATGCTTAGCTGGTAGTCATTCTCTGGTAATTAGACCGAGCCTCAAACACCTGACCTGCACATCTACGGATATCAAGCACGTCTGAGTGCCCAATTACCCAGGAGTATTAAGAAATAGGTTTGGAGGATGGGCAAATGATTTGATTCTTAAACTCTTCTGTAGTTGATGCTGTGCATGCTTCTTCTTCAGCACAGACTAGAAGACCCAACGAGAGACTGGAGGTCAAATCCTGTCTGAACCATGATATGCTGTGAACAATTTCTTCATACCATTTAGGATCTTTGACCTTTAGAAAATCTACAGCATTCATAATTATATCTAAAGCAGCTTTGATGGTGTCTTCCCCTATAATGGATTCACAGACGTGAATAATACTCCTTAATTTTCAAGTATATCTTTTTCAAATTAATATTTCAAAGAGAAAAACCCTTATCTTGTTAAGAAGAAGAGTTTTAGGGTAGTAGCTCTTGCATAGGATGATACAGTTTGGTGGCCTCTCTTGTTAAAAATATTCTAGTACCCATCTAATGCCCACTTATTTATGGATTTTAGACTAAAAGCCCTTTTTTGCCAGTTTTCTTCACAAGCACTTATCTCAGCATCCTCATTAGATGATTTTTCTCTTTTCTTTTTTTCAAGGCCTATCCATGCCCTTGGTACTTTCTTTTGTTCCATTCTGCAAAAGGAATGGCTTTAAAGGATCTCTCTCAACCAGTTTCAACTTTTTTTCCTTTGTAATTAGCCTTATTTGAGGAGCAGGAAAGTAGAAGACCAGAGAGAAATAATAATAATAAAAACCCCTGGTGAACAAAGCAGATGATGTTCTTTACTTCAATCATATGCTGTATAGGCTGAGTCAAAGAACTTGCACATCTTTTTTTTTTTTTTTTTTTTTTAAATCTGACTCATTCAGTACATGCAAGCCAACTGAGAGACAGTTTTGAAGCTAAAGAACAGGAATGCTTTATTTAGCTGGTTATTGTTACTACCAAGAGCTCATTTGAATGTTATAATTAAAGAAACCTTTTGCAGATAGAAATTTGAAAAGGAATTATGTTTGCCATCATCTGCTGAGAAGGAATACATTGATAGTGTTAATACACAAGAACGTGAATAAGAAAGAATTATTTATTATATTAATTGGCAAGTATATGAATCTTTGAAAAACAAGCAGTGAAATAATATATTGGAACAAAAATGGAATCTGAATATGAACTAATGTATAATTAAGTCTAGAACTACTCATATCAGCTAAATCTTGTGTCAGCCTTTATTCAGATAATCAGGGAGGTAAATTTCTTTGCTAATTCTTTTTCAAACTGAAAAATATACCCAATACATATTGGCAGTCCTGACAAATCTTTAAACCCTAGAAGGTATTTCAGCATACACATCTTTGTACCTACCCAGATATTTTCCTGTGGTCCCTGTTCATTTACAAGATTGTCTCAGATAATGCAAATACATTATGCAACCCACGTTCCCAACAGAACTATCAAATTTAGTTTGTGGCCAGCATTGTTTAAAGACTTACATCTGTTTCTGTTAGTATGCTTAAGATACTCAGATAGACTGTATTTTATCAGATAAAAGACTTTCATTTTTTGGAGAGGGAAGTTTACTTCCTCTTTAGATTTCATATTTTGTATACTTTTTTTTTTAAATATTTTAAGTTACAAGCTGACTTTTTAAATTGATCCTCTAGCTAAACCCAGCTATGGCCTCAATATGAACAGGGAAGGCAGATGAGCATTACAGACTTGGAAAAATCTATAAATGGGCAAACACCTGTGGTGTTCCATCTGCATAAAGTTTGGCACAGAAAACATCTGTGGGAAAATTAGAAATTGACTCTTGCTCAGGAAAAGGGAAGGTGAAGAGATTTATAGAAGGGATTTGTATTTCCTTCTCTCCTTAATAATCCCAATCTAACATATTGAGAAGCATAGAGAATTAATTAATTATAGGATTATTTTTTACTGCATCATGCTAGAATAAGCATAATTGGATGCAATAAATCTTTTCAAAATCTTTTCAGTTACATTGTACAATTAAATTTCATTTAGCAGGATGTTGCATAGATTAATTATCTTGAATATGAAGTTTTTTTTTCTTTTTAATTTGTGGGAAACTTACCTACTTTTTAGTGGTAATTTACTTTGTCTGGCAGTAGGCATTTTAAGCAAATACTTCATACAGGAAATTACTCCTCCCTACGTTTCAAAGAAATCAAACAGAAATGAAGTGACTGAGAGTCAGTTTTCTCAATTTAAACTCGTACCTATGCTCTCAATCTGTTCTTTGGCCAGCTTGTATTTGTGCTCAGGATTGCCCTGACCCAGGTGCAGGCCCTGCACCTGGCTTTGTTGAACTTCATGAGATCAGCAGGGGCCCACTTCTCAAGCCTGGCAAAGTCCCTCTGGATGGCATTCCTCCCCTCCAGTGTGTTGACTGCACAAAACAGCTTGGTGTTGTCAGTAAACTTGCTGAGAGTGCGCCCAACGCCACTGACAATGTTGCCAAAAAAAGACGTCTCGCAGTACAGACCCCTGAGGAACACCACTCATAATTGGGCTCCACTTCAAGCCATAACACTTCAAATATGACCACCCCACTAATTCCCTAATGGATGGACTGCATGGTCCATCCATCAAAATCATGTCTCTCCAGTTTAATGACAAGGGATGTCACACAGGAAAGTATCAAACACTGGTTAAATGCATCCCACTTTGAGCAAGAGGCTGGAGTAATTTACCTCAATAGGTTCCTTCCAAACAACTTTCCTATCATCCTGTGACTAAACTGAATTAATCAATACTTTAATTAGACACAATCAACTTTTGACTTCATTACTCATTCAAAAAAGAGAGATGTTACTTAAACCTCCTATTTTTCATAGAATCATTCTTCAAATACTGAGAGCAGAAACATCACTTGGTTCTGAATGCCTTTTATACAGAATGACTATCTTTGGTTCCATGGCCAAATACTCTTACAGACCAGCCCACCCCCTTGATTATGGGTTTTCATACTCAGCAGAGAAAGAAACCTGCTCTATGCTAACAGTCGTGAGGACCACAGAATTGGTCCAATCCTACTGCACAGAATTGTTCCTTTGTGAAAATGTATTTATATACCAATCACAAAAGTTGTGAGTTTATCATGCTGTCAGCTCAGTTATAATGGTATCCTAAAGTAAAAGATTTGGAAGAAAACACATGAGGAAGAATCAGAACTATAATGACTGGTAACACACAGATCTCAAAAGTATCTTTCTATGACTGATGTCAGACTCCTGCTGCTAAAGGTAGCTGGGCCCTCTAATCCTGTTCATGAATTGATAAAATGTCCTCTTTAAATCAACCCCATTTGCCCTCTCCATCACTATCTTAAAGAACTTATTCTAGGGCTCATTCCTCTTAAACTTAAATTTTTTTTAATTTCCAATGAAATGCATGCCTAGATTAAATCTTGTTTCTTGTGCCGCCTCAGATCATTTGCCATAAAGAGATCTACCTGCTACCAAGGGTTGAGCACTGGTAAGGAAATGATTGAAAATGAAAGCAAATTTACTTTTGTTTGCAAATAAACAAGAAGTGCTTTGCCACAAGTTCCAAAAGTCAAAACCAAATTCTTTGTGCTTTGTCCAGCACGTCTTTTTCTTCAGATTTAGTAAGTGAAACAAAACTCTGCAGAACCACAGAGCAGCAGGAAAGAAAGACAGAAACCTACTTCTGAGTTTGGGGTTTATCAGCCTCAACAGGACTTGGCCTCAGCCATGCATATGAACTCCCATATCCTCTACACTAACACTGCAATGGCACTCTTAATGCCCCAAGTATTGCCAGTAGCCTGAAACCATACACAGCAAACCTTTCTCAGTACAGTCTGAGCTGAAGACATCCACACCCAATCTGTTCTCACCAGACTTTACAAATCTTGCAGGCACCTAAAAGGGTTATCTCAAGTCCTCCTCACAGTAAATAAAATATTCTTTAAAAGGCTTTTGGGGATCCTCAGGGCATTCCAGTATTGCCAGGAAGATGCTTTACCCTACCTAGTAGAGAAATACATAAAAATGTGCTTTAAAAATTAAAAATTTAAAAGAATCTGAATAATTGCTTCCTGTCAATTTTCTAGGTTGGCATCATGTAATTCAAGAGTGAACCATCTCAACAAATTCATTTGGAAATGTCTGTCTAGCCTGTGGAAAAGCTATGTAAAACTGTCTGCAGAGCACAACACATAATGAAGTTTACATTTGCTCTGGGTTTGTCCTGAGGAATGTACAGCAATTCTAACACAGTTTCTGTCAGTGTTACCAGCTACAACATGCAGCTCAGTAGCCCAGGAGTCTATTTCCTGTTCAAAGGGGAAAACAAGGACTTAAATATTTACAGGTTAATTGTCTCAAAATATTATCAGTTCTCCTTAGAAATAACTAAGTGCCTGCTCTACCAGAATTAATGAAAAAGAATACTATTAAGAAGGTGTTAAAACAACAGGGCAAGACAAAAAAGTCCTAATGAAACCAGTGTTTTTCTATGTGCCTCTTTAGGTTTGCATAAGCTATAGTCTCAGACCAATCCCTTTTGACCTGACCGTAAGAATGAATCAAAATTAAATTGATCAGGGTCTTGTACTCATATTTGCTCAAGTAATTGTATTTCTTTTCCCAACATGCACCAAAGGGAGCTGAGTGCACAATGAGGGGAAGATATATCCTACCAGCAGAAATACTATGGTTTATTTCAGTATTTTTCTGAATCTTGAAAATAGAAGTGAAACGGTAAGACATATTTGATTATAGTACACATACACCAACTAAAAGGCCATCAAACTTGAACAGATTTGTACATAGAAAAATCTCTGAAAATTGCGAAGAGCTGCTTGAAAACATTAAGGCAACAGAATTTCTCAGGAAAGTAGAAGTCAGACAAACAAATACACAGTGAAAAAACCAAGTTTTTCAGTAGGATTCTGGTGGAGGTTTTTTCTGGTTTTTTGAGTTGGTTGGGGTTTGTTCTTGTTACTAGTTTTGTAGTTATTTTTACTTTGGTTTTGTTTGTGCATTGTTGTTTCTGTTTGCTTGTTTGGTTTTGTTTTCTTTCCCCAGAAAATGGATTGGTTTTGTTTTGATTTGATTGATTTGATTGTTTTGCTGCTTTTAAAAATAACAAGTTAGACTAAAGCAGATTCAAACCATAAAGAATTTCAAACTGCATGGCTTCCTTTATCACAAAGCTAAAGGCATATTCACACTGTGACCAGATCAGTGCACACAGCACAATGAAACTTCTGCTATGACTGTAATATAAATAACTTTCACATTAAATTGGATGTATATTAAAGACTAAAGAAAGAATATTGTTCTTAAATACAAGGTAGAAAAGTGAAAAATTACAGATTTGAGATAAGAGTAAAATCAGATATTCTCAACAGTTAAGCCTTCTTGCAGATTTACTACTGCTTCCACCAGTGTTGCCAAGGTGTCTTGATTACCCTGGGCAATGAATCTATTCCAGACTATACACCTATTCCACTACTTTCATGTATTTATATAAATACTTTGAAGGAATCATTCTGACTACTGTGGCTGACTTCCTGAGCAAAGAAGACTTCAGTTCAAAAAGAAGACTAAAGTTCCCAACTGAGCTACAGAACTACACAGAAAAAAAAAAAACCCAAAAAAAAAAACACACACAAAAATAAAAACCAATCAAACAAAAAAACCCCAAAACAAAAACCCCACAGAAAAACAACAAACCAAAAACATTTTGGTTGGAAAAGTAGTTAATACTGAATCTATTCTCTCACTTGTTAAAAATTGGACCATGCTGCTCATTTTCATTTGTCTTGCTTTCATTTCTAGACTCAGAATTTCCCCACAGATATCCATGCACAATCTGGCTGTATAATTGTATGTCTCATACCAAAAGAAAACCTTTTAGACTACAGTCTGCTTCTTAACATGCTTTGATCTGAAAATTCAGAAACAACACTTTTAAATCAGTATGAGTATTATGAAGAGTTTAAAATGTATTAAAAATTCTTAAAATTGTAAGGGTAAAAGGTTTTGAATAAGTTGCATTTTTAAAGCAATATTCAATTCTTAACTTAGGTATTTTGGATACCACTATTTACATGATATGAATCAACTTCAGAAAAGAAAAAATCAGATGAAAAGAAAGAAAACAAAGAGGAGGAGAGAACTACACTTCACTGACCAAACTGACTGTCAGTAGCCCTCTTAGTTATCTCGAAAGCTGTTTGGTACTCTGGTGAACTTAGAAGTAATTTATTGCTCTTCTTCATTCCTTGAAGAACCAGCTTCCTCTGTTCCTCTCTTGTCCTCTAAACACACACTGACCAAACAATTTTCTCTTAATCTGCAGGAAAAGGGTAGTGAAGGTTTGCCTTTAGGGGATCACAGAGGCAAAACATTGTTTTCACCTTTCCCCATTGCTCTCTCAGGGCATAGCACTCTTGACTTCAAGGCAACCTCAGCAGTATTCATTCACAAGCCTAGCAAGAACACCCATTAGTTATACTCAAGACAGTATTATTGAGCCCTTTCTCTAAGTTCTATGTACTAACTCGATATAAAGTTACAGTTATGATTATTGATCAAATAAAAGATTTCCACTCGAGCTGTCCTGACAGAAAGCCAGGAGATTTGCTGCACAGCAGCACAGTCCTTCCATACTTGCAGCCCACATACTGAGGTTTCCTCTGAAGTTTTATATCCTGACAGCTCTGCCCCAGGAGTGCCTTGGGATATGCCTGAAATACTTCTTTACCCTCTCTCTGATCTTTATTGGCTTTCCACTCCAACAGGAGACACCAGCCTCACGCTGATCCTGTTCAGCTTGCCAAAGATCATTCCCCAGCTGCAAGGTGCCATAAACATGGCTTGGGATAATGGTCCACATTTGCAGAAAATGCTGCCAAGAAATCATGGGTCCTAAATATATGATTTCCCCCTAATCTACCTGAACCCAAACTTTAGCTAAGTTTAATGACAAAAAATCTCCCCCCAGAGTTATTAAGCAAGTATTAAATTTAGACTTAGTTCAAAAACGGAAACCCTGAACTCCCACTTATACTCCAAGCCTGGTTGCTCAGTCAGTAAGACTCTAAACTTTGTATCTGTAATGTCTATTTTTTTGGTATTTTGCTGTTAGTTTTAGGACACAAAAGCCAATATCTGAAGTGCTCCAGCACAGTAAAGATAATTGTAAAAGTGGGAGTTATAAGCATACTTATTTAGTGAAGCTCATCTCTTACAAGAAGTGCTTTTTAAACTGGAGACTACATCCACCACCAGCAATGCCAAAACCTGACAAACTGAAATAAAGAAAGAGGTAAATTTACATAAAATTTATTTTTGTGGAAATACAAAATGAAACATAGGCTTAAGCATCCTCTTTGAATCACCTGAGACCCACTTCTTTAATTTACTTGAAATTTGGAATTGCATACAGAAAAGAAAAGGAATGAGGTTCTTCTTCTTCCTGAGTTAACATAACATAAAGTTGTTAATGTCTTTTGAACTCTACCTTTATTTTTTAGCAGACCAGAAGACAGAGCTTGACAAACTGGAGTATTTATCCAGACAAAAATAGCCACTCAGCTGTGCTTTAGTGCCATTTTCTGTCACACCAGCATGACAGCACTAAGTGTTTAGTTCAAATAAGTGGTTCCACGTCCTCTGATAATACAACATGGTTCCAGCATTCTGTTCACTACAATTTCAGCTCCATCAGGGGTGGCACAAGACAGCTCAGTATTCCCAGAGATTTTCAAACTGTGGTGCATGTGTTCTATTATGCACTCAACCCGTCTGGTCCATTTGGACTGGATTCACCAGGGAATACAATTAGCTGGCCATTTCATTTACACAGCCCAGCCTGCCAATTTCTCTGGAGCTTCAGTTATTTTTAATTTTTCTCTTTCTTGCAGTTTTGAATTATTTCTGGTGTGGCAACTATCTGTAGCACAGATTCTTCTTTCACTGGGCATTAGTGTGTAAGGCAACCAACAGCTGGGGGATTCATATTGGGGCAGTCAGGATCCTCAAATTTGAAGCAGTAGTTATTTCCTCTACAAACTCAAGTACATTGTTCTTTCAAACGAGCCACTAAATAAGATTTCTTCTTAATGTGCTGCCAAACAAATCATGGAGAATATGAAGGAACAGCAATGGCACACAAACACAGGGCAATGAATTAATTCTGGTCCCTATTGCACAACTAATCAGTGCTCCTGAAGCAAGGCACTATTGCTGCCCTGAAGACCAGAATTTGATGCAGGCTATTTAGTCTTTCAGGAAAACATGCAAATATTCAAAACAATGAGCCATGAAATTATCATATCCAAAGGACAGAGAACTTAAAGAATCTCATCAAGCCTCACAGAACCACCATTGTCACTGTATTTGAGATATATTTTCCAAAGTTCAGTTAGCACATACAACACAAATATTTAATGTCAAAAAATAAGACCAGACACAAAAAGAAACATTAAAAAAATCATTCAAATGCAGACATTTGAAATGGTAAATATACGAAAATATTGTGTGTTTTTTCAAACAAGAAGGTTCATATATTACTGATTTTATGATGCCAAATATTTTCGGCCAAAGTCTTCGCTATTCTTTTCTTCCTCTGTCTCTGCCTCTCTCCTGCATCAAAGAAAAATCTCTCAGCCTCTCTTTTTATCTCAAGGCAACACAGTCCCAAAAAAATGTTTTATACAATTAAAAGGAAAACTTAGTAAAATTGAACCACCTTTCATTAGATATGGATATTTTTTATCTGCTGCTACTCAAAACAAATTGCCTGTCTTTCAATTTGCCTAGTATCTTTAATTATCTTTTTTCCAAAAACATGCTACCCCTGGACAGGCCAATAAAATATGCATCCTCTTGCCAAAAGCTTTTTCCATAAGCTTTTCCAGCCAGTTTCAAGAAACTTACTGGGGTTTTGTAATGATTTATAATTAAAATTTGATATGAAACTTTTGGCAATGATTCTATAAAGAATTCAAATTATTAAAAAATAAAGTTATAGTATACATTGCAAACAAAATTACTGATGAGATTACATAACATCTCTCATAACTGTAAAAGTTTCCATTACTGTAAGTCTTTTTGTGAGCAATAATGAGTCAAACTGAAACTATCACCAAAAAAAGGATTAAATGAGAAAACATTATCCATGCATTTATGGTGACAGCCACAAACTCGCTAGAGTGCATGAAATGTTCCCTCTGCTTACCAACACCATCAAGCACATTTGTATTTACATTAAGAGGCCTGAAAGAAAAACCAGAACCTTTATGGGAGTACTTAGCTTGAGAGTCCCTTATTTCTCAGGCCAGTCCACTGTCTCCTGGAATGTTTTCCCAAAGCATCATGTGTTACTAGCTCCCCTCTCAGGGAAGTAGAAAGGCCTAAAATCCCATCTCTCTATTCTGTAACTTCATATTGCATATTTGTTTGGTGGGCTGACATAGCAGTTAGAACAAATACTCCTTCTGGGTTGAGAGCATCTATGAAGCTACAGGAGGAGAGGAGGACATATTGTCAGGAAAAATGAAGTGGTTGCCTGGTCACTGTGGAAGCATTGATGTCCTGACCTGTGAAGGAAAGGTTTTAAAAGCACTGACAACATACCATAGTCAAGCAATGCATCACTTAATACCTAATTTTTGCACATTCATTAATACCACGGCAAAGATGTTCTAGAGATTTGATTAACTGCTGGTAAATTTTACGGATTTAGGGAGACTAGATTTTGGAGTTCATAGGGTTTTTTACAGAGCACAATAAACTTATCATTGCTTTCATAAATTAGGACACCTCAGCAATAAACAGGAACACTTCCAGATCACATTTAACAGTGTATGAAAACATCTGATTGCTAGTCCATGGATCAGGGCAGTAACTGTCTTTGTTTTTCCCTCCAGCTGAGTAGAAGTCCTAATACATAGTCTTGCTGGAGTAGGATTGGTGGAAGACTGTTCTCTCACAACAAAACCCAGAGCTGTCTGGCCACTGTAACTACTGATGGGAAATAAGGTTCATGTAATTTCTTCAACAAGACTGATAATAGTTAGCTTAAGAGCTGTGTGATATCTTGGTGAACTTGCTAAGTCATTTAATGCTATTTGCTCCTTGCTCAACCTGCCTCCTCTGTTTCTCTCTTGTCTTCTACATATACAATATTAAGATTAAAGAATCTATATTCATAGGGCCATGTTTATTTCCTGCTGAAGAAGGACAATCCCTTGGCAAATATGGAACAGTTACATCAGAAAGATGACATTAAAAAAGCCAGCTATTGTTAAAAGGTATACAGTAAAAAAGCCAATTATGTTAAAAAGTGCCCAGAATGTTCAAATTCAGATTTTCAGAAAACTCTGGAATAATTATATCTGTCTTTAAGCCATTCGCCTGAGTAGCGCTGCACACACTGTGTGTGTAAGGACACTTTTCAAAGCCTGTGACTGTGAAGAACAGACCACTGGATACTGTTGGTCACAGCAAGGAGACAAATAAAGTTGACTTAAGAGGGAATGAAAGAACATAAAGACAGCTGCTAAAGGTAGGCAGAGTTTACCCTGTTGCTGGACTTTTTAAAGCAATAATGCTGTCAGAGCTCCTTTCCAAGCAGTCCAGAAAGGTGCCTTAACACAATGAAAGAATCAATCCAACCACATAAAGATGGCTTATGGAGTACCTGAATGGTAACTTTATCCCATTTCTATTGGAGAAAGTGAACTCTGGGCCAAGATAAACTGATAAGGAACAGTTTTGCTCCTATAGTATAAAACAAGCCAAGTCAAAGCTAAGCTCAGAAAGTCAAAAAGAATGTGTCCATTTCTATGTCCATACATGAATAAAATTGTTGAAGCAGTTTCTCTTCTGCATGAACTTCAGACTAGAAGTTCAACACACTGCACTTCATGTGCAAGCTTCATTCAACATTGACAGGTGAATGACCACTTCCTAGTTTGCCTACAAGGGTTTATTTTTAATTTATAAATACATGTTTGCTTTTCACTTTTGCAATATACTAGTTTATGCTTAGAAGAAATAGTACATGGCTATGCCACCAAATCCATGTGCACATTTGGAAACATTTGGGCTTGCTCGGTTTTGTACCTGTTTTTGAGAAGAGCAGATTAATTTAAGAACTTATTTGAAAGGGATTTGTCTGGTCATGTGGTTTCTGCTGCAGTCTCCAGACAGAGAAAGTGAGGATAGGAAATAAAACACAACAGTTGTCATTTATAAAGACACCCAATTTATTTCGTGGTTTGTATTTCTGTGTCCTAGGTTTGAGCATGTACAAGAGATCTGAATCTTCTGAGAATTTCTCCTCAAACAGATTGCTGTTTGTCTGCACTTCTGGAAAATATTCAGTGCTGCTTGAAAGGGAAAAGATAGTTTTCCCAGCCAAAATAGAAATAGTTTTATAAGCTTTATTAAGACATTTTCCAGGTAATATAAAAATAACATTAAAAATAAACATTTTAACATTTTAATATGAAAAATACACAAACTTTCCTTTCAAGTGAGGGTCAAAATTACTTTTAACATTTACAATAGGAGCTGGAGAGGAAATTATAAATTTCTAGCCAAACATTTAGCAATATTCTTTAAAGTTTTCTGTATTTCAGGCAGATTATACAAATCTTAAACACCACTTAATTCTTACACACCTCAGTAGTTTTACATATTTCCTATGGACACTTATGTCATAATTCATCCTTCATTACTCAATTGCATCATAACTCACTCTCTCTCAATCTCAATTTTTTTTCTATAAAACACATATTAATATTCCAGGAATGAGCCTAGTTCTTATGAAATAGTAAGAGGATGAAGAAAAGTAGTTTGTTAAGTTTTTGCTGGAAATACAAAAGGAAAAAACGCACACAAAAACTCAGCACACAAAGAAATTATACAAATCACCTTTCTAAATGTATTTGAACAATCTGGAGAGTTGTTAGTTGAAAACAAGAGAGTATTTTTGGTCCTCTGGTAATTTTAATGGTAAAATGACCTAGGTGTGCCCCCGTAAAACCCAAATACTGAATTCTTCATTACCATTGCCAACACAAGAGGAGACCTAAAACTTGACATTGACACATACAATATCTGGTAGTCCAGAAATCAATAAGAGCAGTGACCTGCTTTCAAATGAAAAGCAGCAAAAATCTCTCCCAAAGGCCCTAATGTCTATATGTCCTAACCACCAATACACAAGAAAAATGTAGAAGCCTCAAACATGATGACAAAATGGATGGAAGTGAAAAAACCACTTGTTTTAAACAAGTATTAAACTTGTTTTAAAGTGTGATTCAGACTTACTTACACTACTAGTTGGGTTTTTTCATACTGCAGAAGTCAGAAGTGGTCTGGAGTAAGTGACAGAAGAGAGAAACTGAATGAAAAGGTGTTAAGAAGAGGTTATGGCAAAACCACCTAGCCAGAACAGCACGGTACTTACAGCATTACAGTAGCCTTCTGACTAGAAGTGTGCAAAAAGCTAGGAGGGTATTTCTGACATACATCAAACACAGTAAAAGCTGAAGTGAGACCTAAGAGCTCTCTTCATTTTCTGAAACAGGCTATGAATTTAATTATGCAGAAACAGAACTGGTATGTGCACACCTTCTTCTGAAGGTCTTGTAGATTCTTCCTAAAAAAATGGTTCCTTTATGGTAGCAAAGCCTCTAACTCCAAAGAGTTTTAAGTATGCCAGTGCTTGCTGCTCTCCCTTCACTGCAGACTCCAGCTCCTCCCTGAGTCAGAGTGAATGCACTTCTTTAAAAAAAACAACTATTCTGACAATATGCTCATCCTTTCCCAGGGTTTATTGTCAATTTCAAAAGCCTAAGTGCTATTGTGAACTGCAAGGATATCCAAATGAAGTGGAATGAAAAATTACCTTTTTCCCTCCTCTATTCTCTCCGAAATTCACCTGCAGATTTTCTCCCTTGCTAATGCAAGTATTTGCTGCAGAGGATATTTCCTTTACAATAAAACCAAAAGTATCTCTTGATTTCCAACAAGGTTGCTACAGATCAACACAAGTTCTGACTTTGTATTTGACATTAGCATTGCTCTTTAAAATAAGTTTGGTAGTTTCTCAGCAGTAACATCACATTTCTTTAATGCTTATTGACAGGCAGGTCAGTAGCCAGTGACTTTTTTTTTTAATGACTGTACTCTTTTGTTCTCTCTGCAGTACCCACAAGGACTTGAATGACAGAAAGTTCATTTTTCTCCGAATGAACATCTGATTAGAGTAGCCCATGCTTTACCCCCCTTTGGGAGACATGCTGTCAGCCAGCAAAGCCATGGTGGTCATGGTAGCTGTCACTGCATATCCAGCAGCTGCTCCGTTACACATTCCCTAACCTGGCAAGAACCGCGCCACGGAGATTCTGCCGCTTTTCCCCAGCCTGGCTCTGTGCTGCCCTGGCTCCATCCCTCCAGCAGGCAGGCTGGCCAGCAGCTCTGCCTGCAGCTGCTTCCCACCCTCCTAGTGCTGGTTCACCCCAGCAGGAGTTCTCCCAAAGGTGCTTTCTATGGCCTTGGCCCTGGAGAGTGAGTGTCACCCTGCCAACCAGAACCAGAACTCCTCGGCTGTAAGCTTGCAGCTCCCTAAGCTGCTTGGTACTCACAATGTGCAGAGAGCGGCACACTGTGGGGTCTTTGCTGCACCAATGGAAGGAAATCATGGGGGAAAAACTATGCTGAAGTGGACATTTTGAATTATTTATGTTCAAGGCAGAACATGGCTAGATAAATAGAATGTCAATCAAATGGACTCTGTATGTTGCCCTAATATCAAAAGAATTATGTCTGAGCAGTAGCCATGCTCTAGCCAAGTGTTAGCTCAGACCACGGGCTAAGACAGAGTTCAATGCAAATTGCATTCAATAGATGGATGTCCTAAACATCACCTGCAGAGTCATTTCAGCTTAATGCTAAAGAGTTCGAAATGTTAATTTAATTACACAAAACTAGATAACATAATATTTTCTTTGGAACTATCCTTTATATTTCGATCTTTGTTGAAGATGTGATTAGAACATGAATAGAGCTTAAACTGCCACCACAGCTGGTTACACCTGCCTAGAGGGACTTTGCACTAATGCCAGGTGTCCTCGTTAGGACTGTATTCTACATCTCTCACAATGAGTAGCAATGTGGTCCACAAAGAAATCCAGAACTGAAATCAATGTGAGACATTCTTAAACATCATACTGTTCTAGAAGCCTGAAGGTATAGCAAACTGCTTTAACTTTTTAAAAATTAACATATATTCCTGCTTGTGTAAACCATACAGAGCTTAAAAAAATTATATTCAAAAATTTCCCTAATTTTCTGGCTAACAAAATTTTGAGCCAATTCAAACAATATGAGAACTGAATTACAATGGGACTTACATACCATTAATATTAATATCTGCCATCCTTTTTGTTAAAGTACAAATATATTTAAGTATTTCTAAAAAGCATCATCAATGCATGTACAGTATTTTTAATGACATTTCAGGTTCTGGACTCCTTTTCGTGTCAAATTAGTGTGTGAATGGCTAAGCAGTGACTATGAAGTGACTGTGAAAGCTGTATCTACAGAAACTGGAATTCAGCCACACACCTGATTAATATTGCACATCTGTCAAAGCTGGTACAAGATCAGATGTCACTCACCAACCAAACCTCTTTATATCAGAAAGTAAATCAAAACTTTCATGCGCAACAAAGCATGGCAAGAAAGGCAATTAATAAGACAAATTTGGAGATGAATTGTGATGAAAACTAAATTATATTAATGAACTGGAAGACAGTGGATGACAATATAACCATGGCATACCAATGGTTTTGAAATTGGAACCCTAGCAAGAACAGCATTTGCCAGAGATGACAGGTAAAGTTTTCTACATACTGCTTCTGCTCCTGCTAAATTTGACCAAAAGTGATCCTTATGCATTGCAAAAAGCCAAGGCCAAGCTGTCAAATTGTAATAGAGACCAAAAGAATAAAAAACGTTTTTCTATGCATGATGTATAGATGGAAGATGTAACATTAAGATACTGTAATTACAGTATATATTTCTCAAATGAAAAATCAAGAAGTATAACAAAAAGGTGCAAGAAGAATATGTTAAGAACCCAATAAATACATACTGAAAAAAAATTGTTATTCTCTAAAGGTGCTCTGATTTCTCTATCTAACTTGGCTGTCTCCATTTTGTAGGATTTCCTCCCTGAGGAAATCAATACCAAGCTATGCAAATTTCCACATCTTAGAACTTTCTTTTATAAGCAGCAAGAAAGGACCCTCAGAACAAATAGAACTTTTATTTCTATAGATGTCAGCACAGCATATATATATAGTCAAGTGAAAAAGAGTTATTCTGACATTTCAAATGCAGTGTTTCTTTAGATCTCAGGGGTTAAAATCTTGCTGTTACTCCTAATCTGCTGTTCTGCACCAGACAATCATGAAATTCAAACTACAACTTCCCTTTCTACAGCTTATCCCAGCATGGGAATTGATTCATCACACACTGCAATCAACTTTTGGTACTTAACTGAATACAAGTTATGATACTGAGGGAGATTTACATGTTTGTGTCATAGAACATAGTGGTCATGAAAAAAAATTTGGTTTATCCACTGCAGGGGTTCAGTCACATTTCCAAATACCCACTCAAAATACAGCACAGAACTATTGAGGGGATGGGTGTTTCAATTGTTTTCTCTGCCTTTCTATTTCTCTATGTTTACTTATGTAACTGGTCATTTTTAAAAGGACTGTTTTCCATTTATCTCAATCCTTTGACTTACCAGAAATAACAAATGTGCTCTCCCATAATTTTGTTGTAGGAGTTCTGGGAAATCTCGGAGATATTATGAATATTACTGAAAGTTTAGAGCACTGAATATTCTTTTCTCTAAAATGTGAATTAGTCACTGAAATTAAATAAAAGGTGTTATAAAAAGTGTGAGGGGGAAACCCTCGAAGAAAGAATGAATTTGAAAATACCTGACCAAAAATCCCTGCTTTTCTGAGTTGATTAACACTTAGTCCCAGTTATGTAAAAACATGACAGAAAGCTAAATATTAAAGTTACACTTTCTTTTGACACAACCTCATTCAGTCATGTCTGATGCTATGCTTCTTTCCAATTCTGTATGATAAATCAGAAAGAGAATTAAATATCTGTATATGAAAGTTTTACTACATTTCACATATATTACCAATGTATAATGGTAACAGATATGCAGTAGATGTCTTCATGCTAAATATGACATTGATAATGTCTTCTTGCTCTCTTTGCCCTTACACAATTCTGCTTGTTAGGCCATATGTTTATACCACAAGATTTTTGGAACAGATAAGCTAACAACACCTGAAAAAACAGACTCAAATCCCTCATAGTGATGTTAATAACACACAATGATCAGACTAAAGCTGAATAAATAGTAAATAATACAAATAGTAAATCCATAATCCAACATGGCACCTTATCAGGAAAAGTTGAGAAATATAGGATACACCTTAAGTACCTATTTAATTGGAAAGCAAAGAGAGAACTATGAAATCCTAAACCATTGTATCTGTATTCAACTCCCAGTTTCAGTTTGCCCTAAATTAATATTGTTACCATTGTCACTGAAGTTTCAGAACTGTCTAGCACTTCCTAGATCTTAAAAGATTTGTACTACTAATTTTGCCAAGGGTTTCTATTGAGTATCCATTTCTGCATCAAGCTTACATACATGTCCTCATATAATTTTCAGTTGGGAGAAAAGGTTGAACATTGATGATAAAGCAAAGGACATGGTTAATCAAATGGTTTGCAGCAAAGAACTTAAATGTAGAAGTTGTCAGGCTCTTATGGCCTCCTAAATGCTACTGGAATCAATGGGATAAATCCCTTGAGTTTTCACCTGGATTTCTTGTATTACAACATGTCCCATTAATCAGTCCAAAACATATCTCAAGGTTTTTTAGACAACACTGTGTGGTTTGACACATCATCAGCGACCAACCCTTGCTGCACCTCCACCAACCAGCCATCAGAACTGCTGTCACCCAAAGCCTGTATTACTGTATCACCTGGGATGCAAATATCCCAGGTAGGGAATCAGGTACACACCAGAATCAGATTGCAGGGAAATAAATATATGTTGAGAGCTGAGTTTTCAAATCAGATATCCCCTGCATTCAGCGCTCACATAACACTGAAGAGAATGTCAGTCAACAAAAGTACAGCAGCTATAAAACCACACTCAAAAACACAAAAAATGGGATGATAAAGGGAGGTGAGGGTAGAAATAACATTTGTTTGCAGGTACAATGAGAAATTGATCTCTAAGCTCGAAAATATGGGACATTATAATTTCACTGCCTTCACCAATAAGTCTCCCATACTCACAAATAGGCAAATGCTTAACTGCACAACATGGGTAAGTTGATTTTCAAAGCAATGGGTGAACACAAAGAAGCATGTAAGGTTTTTTTCCCCTTACTGAATTTCAGGTTATGGAGTTTTATGACTGCCAATTCTTCCTCTTGACATCTTTATCCCAGTAACTAAAACCTCAGAGTCAGTGCTGGTCAGTTGAGGTTCCTTAGTAGAGTAGTGTTAAACTTAAAGTCACACTGAATTTTCCAGACTGGTGATTATAGAGAAGCTAAGTGTTCAGCATTATTATTGTTGCATCACTCTTATGCACCTAAAAACAAAAGGGGAGGGAAAAGATTTTACAAAAATATATATTCTGACCATATATGTCATGGTAGAAAAGCATCTTCCTTTACTCACATTCTGTTTATCAGACTTTAAATGACAAGTTTGAATTAGAAACAAATGCAGTATAGATATTTAATTATATTTTTTGTTTCATGGAGAAAAAGACAACCAATCAAAGACCACTCAACAACATAAACTAAGTAGGTATGCAAATATAACATAATTGACAACTATGTAACACTATCCTACTGCAGATCTGGTTGGATAGGTGAGAGGATTTACTGTGAGTTAAATACTGAGAGCTTGGTGCGTGCAAGAAGAAGCCATCTGCAGACAGAAAGATTTTTTGAGATAGCATCAGGATCACATTCAGCAATGACATTCTTTCTCATTACAGCATCCATCTCTACATACATTAATAAGTAGCTTTTGTTTCATCATCTTTTTCTTCTGTCCCAATGACTCAGATATTATAGTTTCCAATTATGACAATCAAAATGTAGAAGTATGGATAGCACATAGCCCTAAATTCCTGAATTATGAGTAGCGTTACGATCTCAAGTAATCTGAATGGACTATAAATTGAGGGGCTTGATCTTCAGATCTCTACTCTATCACTAGCATTCCTCCACAGTGTCAGGCAAACTGCTTAAGCTCTTTGTGATGGCTTTTTCCTATCTCTAAGGCTCTTTGTGGTTTAGAGATGAAAGAAGCAACTACTGCAGTTGAACTTCAAGGCAGAACAGTGATCCTACATTACAGGGTGGTGTGCCCTATGAGAAGCAAACATTTCCAGAACTAAAGAAACAGACAATGATTCTTAAGAGGTTCAACCAGCAGTTAGAGGATTTCTATCTCTAAGCAGAGATTTACTAAACAAAATGAGTATGTACAAACAAGACTAACACTCAAACCGGACTGACTGTGTAGCGCAAGTTATTAAAGGCTTACTCTTTCTTTTTCTGTTTGTAATAAAACTCCTGACACCAAGGGTGGAGCTGTAACTTCTGCCTGCATTAAAGAATGTATTGGAAAGTACCTTCGAATTTCAGAGCTTGCCTCCACAGAGGTGTTCTCTGTGGCACCAAAAAACCCAAACAAATTAAAATCATATCAAGGAGTGATTAGGAAATATCCAGGCTAGTACTGATGGAAAGACAGAAAGAGAGCTCTTGTGCCAACTCACATATCTAGAGGACTGCACCACACCGTGGTTACTGTGGCATAGAAGCCACATTGAACACTGAACCATTTCTTTTATAACATTTATCATCAAGGACTAGCCCTTCTCTCTGTGGCATATAAAAAAATGGGAAAGGATAAAGCAAGAGAATGGCTAAGTGGCTTTTCAAAGAACATCACAAACAGAAATAAAACTTGTGACTGGATGCAGAGCTACAAGGAGGGAAAATGAAAATCCAAAGCTCCAATAATGACTCAAACAGTTTTCTAAGCAAAACTTGCAATGCAAGTGAGAGTCATCCTATAGTTGTTGTGAATGTATTCAGACAGAAAAGCATTCTGACCAGAGTCTGGAAAGTAACTGTTCTTGTAAGCAAGATAAATCAAACTATGAAATCTTACAGTTTGCTTTGTTTTGTTTTCCCTTCCTTTTATACTACTGAACTAATAATATCTAAAAATCTTAATGATATTCAAGTGATCTACAGCTGCTATAGAGTTTGTAAATTTGGGATCTGAATGTATTGATATAAAAGAGGAATTTTTAGGAAACAAAAGCCAGTGAAAGAGTGTGCTCTTGTGTGCAGACTTCAGAAGATGAACAGAACTGTTTTTGACTTTGCCAATCAGATTTAGTAGTGACTGGCAAAAAGAATTATTCGATGCCATTTTTCTACTTGAGCAGATGGCCCACTCCCTATAAACAATTTCAATGACATCTTGCTAGAGACAGCAAGGTTTGGTAGTCACCCTGATTAGATGGTCCCAACTGCCCTGAAACTTGAGTGGAAAGGTCAGGGCCATGAAGAGAAAGTTTCATCATTGGTGAAGTGGTAAAAACAGTCCACAGGACTCAAGATAGGCACTGCCATTACAGAGCTTGCTACCTAGCAACATGCCTGTTGTTATTTGAGAGCAAGAGAGAGGCCAAGGCAATGCAGTGCCAGTGCCTGCACTGTGAAAATACTGCAGAAATTTCATGTCACTTAGGTGAGGCTTGACAGGCTGCAGGTTCAGAGGTCTGAAACATACTAGCATCCACTACTATCCAGAACAGGCAGAATAAGAGGCTCATAAGACAGGGCAGAAATAATTCAATATGCCTAATGCTTCTTCCTGCAGTAACAGATTCTGCTGTAAGGACCTCCTATCCTTAAACAGACATATGGATGGGTTTAATTCTGAGGGGAATAAAAACAAAATGCAGCAAGTTGTATAACAGAAAGACACTAAAACTCCTTCTTCATGTTTTTACCTCTTCTGGAAGATGTCCCAAGTCAGCAAAAATCTCAGATGGCAATTGCAAATAAGGCCCTCAACAACTTTGCAGTGACTTAAGTAAGAGTACGTTCCCTCCAGAAAAGAAGGAAACATTTATTTGATTCTAAATATTCTCATTTAAAGCTCCTCCACATCTCACACCTATGAATGAATGTATTTCACATGGGTAAGCTTAGCAAAGAATCACAACCCTTTACTGGAAGCTACGTTTCATGAAACAAGATCAAACACATCAACAGTGAACAAACATGTCAAAGAGGTGTCATTTGAAAATAAGCCTTTGAACTCATTTGACCAAGGCTATTGTGAAAAAACCAAAAATCACACCTGTGTGCAGACAGATAGGCTCTCTTTATCTGGTAACAACAAGGTGTGGAGACTCACGGGATAGTTAATGAATCTCTATTGCTATCTATAGTTTCTTTGTTAACACTGTCTTGGTCGAAGTGTGAAAATACGTTCACACTTTGGAAAATGGGTGATTAGCTAATCAAATGGCAATATGACTCTTAGAAACACAGAAATTACTGTAACCCTACAACACTACTTCTGACTATATAGGGGTTTTTAAAATTTTATAAGAAAAACATTCTCTCAAGCGTCCTTCAAGACTATAAGGGAAATGATCATATCTTCCCCACTGTAACAATCAGTGCAGGAATTGTGACTACCATCACCAATCTATTTCCACTACTGCACCCAGTATTTTACCCTCAGGGAATTAATTGTAGGGAGTATTTTCTTTGTATAGATAAGTTACAAGAAACTGTGACAGAGAGATGACTTAAGCAGCACCGAATAACCAGGGGCACTAAGCAGCAGCCACTGTTCTGTTAGGGCCCTCTTAAGTAGCAGTTGTGTGTATTAAATAGTTCTGGTCTTACACCAGTGCCCCAGGAGATGTCCCAATTAAGAAAGTTTACCGGATAAATGTCTCAGTTAAACGAAGCATAGTTTGAACTTGCATCAAAGTGCTACATGGCAAAAGCTCCACACATTTCAGCACAACTTCACAGGGCTGCCCAAGTTGTGCAAGATTCATACTAAAGAAGATCTGACTAAACACAAATTGCATACTCCAGATGTCATTTCAAAACTCTCTCTTGGGATAAGATACAAGTTAGACCTCATGCTTAAGGAAGACCCACTATGCACCCTTTTTTTCCTTCATTTAATTAAACCATTCCCTTTATACCCTTGGATGCTCCTTCAGGATGGAGTTCATTTTCACAGGCATTTCCACATTAATGGAGGAAGCAAATTTATCTTTTCTCCATATAAGTTGAGGATCTTATTAATCAATCAATTAAGATTGCATATAAAAGCATGAAGAACATGTATTTACAAAGTGTTTTGCTTTTTTTATCTGTGCAACTAAAATTCTTGACACTTAACCTTTCACATCTCTCACATAGTAACTTCCTCTCTTCTGGTTATGAAAACTGTTCTGCTTCTATTCTTTCAAGCTGTTGTAAGAAAATAATTTTGTCATTGAGTCAGCCATTGTGCCACTTCCACTGGCTCCCAAGTCAGACACAAGATATTTATCCTAAGTTAAAGCCCTTTGTAGACAGTTTCTACCTTACTGTCTTATGCAATTCCCGCTCTGCATAATGTCAGTTTCATTTGCTTATCTGTCAAGATAACACTTTTTCTGATACTTTCTCATTTCTGATAATTTCTACTAGCCCCAAATAGCATGAGACTGCTATCAGACTCACAGCTGCATATGCACCCCCCTCAAAAACTATTTCTGACCATCAAATTTCCAGAACAAAGTTGTTCTATCAACTTTTTTTCCTATGTATTTGTTCTTACTTCCTCAAGCTGCGTCCTAATCCCTTTTGCACTTCCCACTTTTGCACTTCATCATTCTTGTCTGCCAGACTTGGAAATAAAACTCCTAGAAAGTCCTGTTTCTGCTTTCCAGACCTGCTACTGGAGGAAGCAGCAGCAGAGGACAACTTCTCCAAGCTACAAAACTATTGGACGTTTATTTTTGCATATACTGTTTCCATGAAAGAAGCAGAAAAGTTCTGCCTGAAACAGATCAAATTAATGCAATGCATAGAGCTGACACGTAAGTTCAAAGATCTTCACCAGTAAAAGAAATCTTCAGGGTTCTAATTTTGCAGGGCATATATAAACATCAGTAGCCAGGAGTTTAAGAGCAGCAAAAATTACTAACTTTAATAATGTCTTTTTTCAAAAAACTCAACTTACTTTGAAAGCATACATTCCCCTTCTTTGGCTCTCATGATGAAAGCTCCTCTTTGTATCATGTGTTTCCTTGTATTGTCTCTTTGCAGATTATATAAGAACTCTTTGCAGATTGGCTGATTTTTTTTTTTAAACCTCTCTTAAATTCATTGCAGAAGTGGCATAGCCAAAATCCCTTAATAAAACAAATACAAATAAATTGGCATGTTGCATTTGCATGGCTTTGTTCAATTAACTTATTAACTGAAGTGGTATAGTTTAATGTTACATAAAACAATTTTAATATTCACATTTTACTCTAAGGAATGAGATCAAACTTGTGGTTAGAAAAAGGAAAGCATAAAGGCCCTTAATGGTATAAAGCAGAAATGCTCTAGATCAGTAAGGCCAAAAGCATTTGTGTGGAAGATTTTGCCTACATCACGCTCTACTAACTTCTGTGAATGTATCAACAGGAAGAACTTGGCTCTTATTGTGGCCTTAAGTTGAAACAATGTATTTCTGAATAAAGAGACTAAATCTTCATACTGGGAAAATAATGTTTATCTGGGGAAAAACTGCACTTGAAATTTTGATGGAAAACAACTTTAATAATAAATAACATGGCATTATCTACATTCCTCCTACTGAATTTTCTAGACTGCTTATTATCCTTCAGAGGCATACAAGGCCTATTTTGTGTTTGGAGAAGGCTCCTGGGCTTCTCACTTCCCTGAGAATGTAATGTTTAAAACTCACCTTTCCACTGAAGAGAAAGTAACGATGCCAGGTAATAGAGAAAATGCTACATTTGGAAGAATTTTTGCAGCCTCCTATAAGAGGCTACTGCATAAAATGATGGATTTTTTCATATTACTTGTCAGTCTAAAATGTTAAAGATAGGAAAAGAGGGTAGGCTTTCTGAAAATTCTGGCTTGTATTTGTTAAAACAAGTCCTGAGTTTCAGATATGTCTCCTTGCTTCTCATTTCTCTTAATTTCTAGGGAATCGTGTACTTGAGTTTTTAAATATATGACAATTTCTGGCAATTTATCACTTTCAAAATTTACTTTTTATATCACGTTTTGTGTCTCAAAGTGGTTATTCTTGTCTCATGCAAGTAATAATTAAGGGTTGGTCATTTAAATATACTGCAGACTCCTAGATAAGAGCTGCAGATGGGACACTAGATTTCCCAATTCCTCCACCAACCGCATCACTGTCACAGGAACATGGTCCCAGCGACACTGAAGAATGAGAAAGGACCTCTTGCCCGCTGTCTGGGGCAAGACCTTTTTATGGTCAGAAACCAACTCATTGATAGAAACAGCACCAATGAAATTCTCATTTGCCATTTCAAGTCTTTGCTGTGGAAGCCTCAGGCACGCCAAGAGCTGGAGGATGTGACACCAGTCCGTGTCAGAGGCTGCACACACACAGACACACACATAAACTTCCCTGAGGCTCCCCAGGAACCTGGTGCTCAGCACCCAGGCCTGTCAGGAGCTCAATTCTGAGCTCGTCAGCACAAGAGGGACATGGAGCTCCTGGGGTGGATCCAGTGGAGGGTAACGAGGGTGAGTGGGGGACTGGAGCATCTCTTCCGAGGAAAGGCTGAAGGAGCTGGGCCTGTTCAGCCTCGAGAAGAAACATCTGACAGCGGGCCTTATCAATGCACATAAATATCGAAAGTGGGGGTGCAAAGAGGATGGATCCAGGCTCTGCTCGGGGGTGCTAAAGAATTGGACAAGAGGCAACAGCCAGAAACTGATGCACAGAAGCTCCACCTGAACATGAGGAAGAACATCTTTACTGTGCGGGAGACAACGCACTGGAACGGATTGCCCAGAAAGGGCGTGGAGTGTCCCTCACTAGAGATACTCCAGAACGACCTGGACACAATCCTCTAGGATGACCCTGTTTGCACAGGTAGGTTGGACCAGACGACCCACTGCGGTTCCTTTTCAACCTGACCCTTGGTGACTCACAGAGCACGAGCCCACGCACGGTCCCTCGGCGCCGCTCACCGCGCTGGGGCTCAGTCACGGCGCCTCAGGGCCACCCCCTGCCCACATGCCCACACCCACAGCACCCTTCGCCCTCAGCGCTCCCGCCCCAGTCTCCGCCCGGCGCGGGGAGGAGCGCGAGCAGCAGCCGGGCCGTGCCGCGCCTGCGCCGCAGGGCCGGGGCCGTGACCGCGCGCCGTGTGCGCAGCTGCCGCCGCTGCGTGGGGCCGCAGATGGAGCCTCCCCCGGCTCCGCAGGTAGGGGCTGCCGGCGGGCGGGCGGGCGAGCGGGAGGGGGGAAAAGGGGGAGGGAAGAGCGGAGGACGGCCGGGCGGCGGAGCGTCTCCCAGACATACTCACTTCACCCCCGCCTTCCTCTCCCCCACCGCTGCCCGCCTCGCCGAGGCTTCCTGTGGGAAACCCCCGTCGCTCTCCGCTGGCCCCTCACACCCGCCGGAGAGGGCGGTGGCCTGGGCTGCGGCGCACCGCCGGTGGGTGCTGGCAATGGCCACCCTGGAGGGCTCCGCCCGGCCTCCGCGAGGTTCCCGGCGGACTGGGACGTCCCCGCCGCCCTCAGCCCCCTCGTTGCCGCCTGCCGCCGCCGCCGTGAGCTCCAGCGGCGGGACGCGGGGCGAAGGCAGCTCCGGGGCGTCCAGGCACCCGCGGGTGCCTGCCGTAGCCTCTGGCTGTATAACAAATGCAAAGGTGAAGCACCAAGGTTACGTGGTCCTCGGCTACGTACTACCGAGATCTTGTTCTAATGGTTAAAAACACATGTCCATAGGAGTGAATGGCCTTTATACCCGTGTAGTGTTCGCTCATTGTGCCCAGAGTTGCCGACTCAGGTATTTTTGGCTTGGTGTCTTAAAAGGCAAGTCCATTCAGCTAATGCGAGGTGTTGAGTCTCCCGTAGGTGGTGGTGACCTGCAGTGGTCGTGGCTGTGCACCTCGGTCCCTGCGGCCTGTGGCTGCTTCTCCAAAAGTCGAAGGATGCTGGCCAAGACCAGGATCTTGGTTGTTGATGGAAACCTGTCCTTGACCTGGGTCTCCAGGCCTTGCAAACAAGGTGTTCATAGAGTAGTCAGGTTCTGGGGTTATTGATTGTATCCTCTAAGCATTGATCTGATCATTGATCTCCATTAAGAAAATGTTATAAAACTTACTGCAGCATTTCAAGTGGTGGATGTTCATCTGCAGTGTAATTTTGCTTCCCATTTGTCCTCTGGAAAAGGCCTAGTTATTACATTAGTTAATTCACAGATTCACAGAATATTCTGAGTTGTAAGGGACCCACAAGGATCACTGAGTTTAACGCTTAAATAAATGGTGCATCGTGGAATCAAACTCACAACCTTGGTGTTATTAGCAGCATACTCTAACCGAGCTAATCCCAGCGATTCAACCTGTTGTGATTTCAGTGCAGAACAAAAAGCATGGCACCAAACACTGAAGCCATCAGCATTCTGCTTCCTTCTTTATGTATATAATGACATTATCTGTCCCTCCCAAACCATACTGTGGTTGTATGTTAGCTGTGGTAGGACTGCTAAGGGTGTGCTTTGGGTACCTGCTATGTGACACCAATACTGAGATTCATTTCCTGAGCAGTGGCCTTGCTTACTGACACCTCTCTAAATCTGCTACCTTGTTATCCACTATCTTTTGCTTCCCTCCGCCCACTCTCCATCAGTTTCTGGTTTATACAGCTCTGTTGAAAACCAAAATGGACTAAAAGTGGAGATGTCTACGTGAGGAAGTAGAGGAACTGGAACAGTAGCTGCAAGAGGTGTGAGCTGCCCTGTTCATATTGCTGACAGGTAGCATTAAGGTGTTAACCCAAATATCCTGGTGTGGTAGGTTTTAATGTCATAATTGTTAACTGCTTCTTGGCTCATATACAAGAAAAAAGAGGAAGGATCACAGTTCTGTAAATTGTTACTGTGACCGATACTTCGTTTTATGGTCACAAAAGACATGATTATTCTCATGGCTTTGAAAGGCAGTAGGGAGTGGGTATCAAGGAGTCCTCTGAAGCTCACTTTGTAGAACCTGTGCACTATGTTGTGATTTGTATGGGAGGAGTTTCTTGATAGCCATAGTTTGGGAAGAAACTGTGGTTGTGTCATTAGGTAATTATATCCAATAAATAAATTGGTAGTAAACATTGTTCACAAGATTTTATGTTCATAAAATCACAGATTATCCTGAGTTATAATAGACCCACAAGGATCCTCAAGTCCAATTCTGGGCTCTGCACACAACTTCCCCAAGAATCACACCATGTGCCTGAGTGTGTTGTCCAAATGATTCTTGAACTCTGTTAGGCTTGGTGTCATGAGAACTTCCCTGGAGAGCCTGTTCCAGTGCCCAGCCACCATCTGGGCGAAAAACCTTTTCCTAATATTCTATTTTAGAAACCTCCCCTAATTCAGCTTAAAGCTTCTGCTTTTCCCCTTGTGAGAAAGCTGTAAACTGCAGTGAGGTCTCCCTTTAGTTTCCAGGCTGAACAAGCAAGTGACCTCAGCTGCTCCTTGAGTTGGCTGTAAGCCCTTCCTCTCCTCTAGGCCTCTCACCAGCTTTGTAGCTCTCCTTTTAATGCTTCCCTAAAGTTTTATATCCTTTTTGTATTGTGGTGCCCAAAACACACAGGACTTGAGGTGAGGCCGCCCCAGTGTGGAGCAGAGCAGGACAATCCCCTCCCTTGCCCGCCTCTGATGCCCCCATTTCAGGGTTGGCCCTCCTGGCTGCCAGGGCACTGCTGGCTCACACTCAACTTCCCATCAGCCAGGACCCCCAGGTCCCTTTCTGCAACTTTACTCTCCAGCCTCTCGTTCCCCAGTCTGTCTGTACATCCAGAATTGCTCCATCCCAGGTGCTAAACTGTGTTAAACTTCGCATAGTTGGTGATTGTCCAGCCCTTAATTTGTCTAGGTCTTCCTGGAGGGTCTCTCTGCCTTTGAGGGAGTCAACAGCTCCTCCCAGTTTAGGAAAATGTTACACTATTTTGTTTAATCCTTCTCCAGAATGGATGTGCTGCAGCCCAGCGTTGAATTTGATTTTTGTATGCAGCGCTTCCAAAGCTATGTAGGCTGCTGTTTTTAGTTGTAGAGGCCACGGGTTATGAGAAGGCTCATTTTATTTTAACGTGCACTTGGTTATAGCTGTCATTTTCAGGTGGTGATGTTTGGATCCCTAGTTGTAGATTCACAGATGTGTAAAGTGGCATCATGGACAGTACCTGAGATAGACAATACAGGTTTTGGTACCTATTCTTGACATAGAGCTTAAAACCAGAGGGTTTGTAGACTGACTTGATGTTTTTCCTAAGCTACTTAACATGTCTATTTCTTCATGTCAGGTGGAAGTCTAAGTTTGTTAAATACAGCAGCAGTTTTATTAGTGGACAGAGAAAATCAGGCTTGCAGAATGGATGTGATTTGTTTCAAGGTGGCAAGGGCAGTAAGACTAGAGCTAGAGAATTCACTGAAAAGAATGAAATTATAGCTTCAAAAGGTAGAAAGGGTAAAAAAATGGAGGATAAAACAATGTTGTATTTAAAGGGAAAAATGTTGTAGTAAAAGGAAAAGTTCCTTTTCAGCTGTTCTTTTTCAACTTTTAATTAAACTACTTTTAGATAATTTTTGTGATTAATAACATAAGTTTCCAGAATAACATCTGCAATCCTTGTGTTAATGTAACTGAAAGGCTTTTAGCCTTGTCACCTCATGCTCTGAAACTTAAGAGAACACTGGTGTGTTTTGATCTTATCCCTGATGCTAGTTTCCAAGACATTCATTCGTTTATATTGTATGTACTGATTGTTCATTTATTACACAGGCACAGAAGTCAAAATGTAGGCATTGTTTTTTATTTGTCTCTTAATCCTTACTTCCAGTTAAAGATTTTTTAAAGATGCAGAAAGAATACTGTTGAGTCCTGTTATTCATTAGCCTTGCTTTTCATTTGTGTGATGTTCTTTATTTAGAATGGGAGGTGTAAATTTTATCTTGAAGGGAGTGGCTAAAGAGCTAAATATTCAAGCTTTCAAGGAGTTTAGGCAGATTGTTTCTATAATGAAACAAATCTATGATTTACGTTGGTTTTCATTACCTTGTCACACACTTCTGAAAGTTAGCAAGGAGGACTGTGTAGTGCTGGAGCAGCTGATTAATGGTATTGGACATGGTGGCAAATCTTCTTGTAATAACTGGGGGATTTATTGGTTGTTAGATTTTCCTGTATCCCTTCCTCATCCATGTTGGGTTCTGTGCACTTTCTCTGTTGGATTTACCTCTTACTCATCTCTTGTTTATGGTGGAAATTATTTCACAGTTTCTTATGTCACTGCTCTATTTTATGTAATCTGTTTGGTTTATACAATTCAGATAATTCATGTTTTTTCATGAAAAAACCTTTCTCTCTTACTCTGAGTGGAAGTAAGCATTAACCATTCACTGTTAGTTAGAAGGGGCACAGAAGAAATAGGGAGTATACACTTGGGACTGATTTCAGACAAGAGGTGCTCAAATGTGTGAGCTTGACTTTTTCAAAAGCGTGCAACCCTATCCTGTGTGCAGGAACTGAATTGTGTCTATGCTTTTAGTATATTTTGGTGTCTCAGAAAAAGCCCTGGACTGTGTATTTGGTTGCTGAAATCTTGCTGCATGGTGTTTTGTTTAAGTGGCAGAAAGTTGTGTTGAAGATTTTGTGTCAGTTACCAAGCGAAGAGCGCTCAGAAGCTTTACAGTGGTGGAATTATGGGTGACTCTGCTAGTGTAATGCTTGGTCAGTCCACAGCTCTAGTTGTTACTCTGTGTTTTCTGCGTTTTGCTGGAATTCTCATCTGTTGGATGGGATTTGAGGTAGGCTGAGGTGTTCCCTTTATAGGTAGCTCACAACTTAAGTTTTTGTAACTGGCAGGTCTGTCATGCTTGAACAATGGTACAGGCTACGTACTTATGAAGCTGCATTATTTCCAGTAGTAAATATTAAGTCCTAATCTGTAATTAATTTTCAGGACCTGTAACTGGATTTGCTGTGTGATCAGCAGTGTAAAAATATCTCCTTATGTCGGCTTGGCTTTAGTTATTACTCACTAGATGTATGTGCATTTTCAATCTGCATGTAATTAACAAGAAAGTGTGCTTTGTCAGGTCTGCTTTTCCTTTTCTTTCTAGGTATTACAGACTTTCTGTAATGCAGCCATTGTTCACTTCTAGCAAACAGCATTCTTGTAATCCAGTACTGCTGTATTGCAGGAACATGAGCCCGAAAGCAAAATATAAGATAACAAATTCAGCCAGTGAAAAAGGTGAAAATTGACTTTGAGGTGATGATAGAATGGTGAGAAGTTAAAGCTTTGGAAATTTTCTCTGGTGTTGTCATCCCTGTACTCCATCTTAATTTAAAATTATGTCAGTGTTAGAAAGATCTCAAAATCTGGAACTTTTAAAATGCAAATAAATTTATTCATATACATTTAAAGAAAAAGAAGAAAGGATGCTGCATAGAAAAGCAGCACTGATAAGTTTCTTTTGCTTTTAAATCAGGGTTTCAGGGTATCAGAGATCTAGTTTCACTTGGATTATAACACTTCTGTCATTTCATATTGTCCTTCTATACTTTAAAACCTCAGTAGGAACTCACTACTTAAGGCTCTAGTTTCTGTGCAAACACCAATGTGCAAATGAAATTACCAAAACTCAGTACCATTTCACGTATGTATAAAGGTTTATAGGACCATTTGTTTAGTCCTGGTCCATCATCTGTCAGTTCACTCTGGATGTCTTTGACTGATAAAGTTCTTTACCTTTAACAGGATTCTGCACGTTTTTTTAGGACTGAAGTTTACAAAGCAAGATGCTGAAATTACTATGTAGCTTTGACCCCTTGTCGGTAAAGGCACAGAAACCCTTCCAAAGGCTACAGGATTTCATACTTAAAAGTACTAATTGAGACATCAATTATAATTGTAGGAAAAGACCCTAAGATTTTGAAATATAAGTTTTTTTCTCCCATGACTTTAATGGGTCTATCTCTAAATGAATTTGTTCTTATGTTTGACTTAGTGTTTTCAAATAGAGGTTTTGAGTATTTGATAATATATTCAATGATATAGACTTTTTGGATAAGTTTTTATGGTGCACATGTGCATAAATGATTCATATGAATTAACCTAAGAGTGGTTTTTTGTTTTTTTTTATACAAGGAGAATAAACTAGGCAGAATAATGGAGATTAAAATTTTGAGTTGAAATGCATTCTTTTCTTGGAGGAGTAGGGAGCTCTAATTATATTTGCTTATTCAAAACACTGTTATAGGTATACTAAAATAATCTGATTTCTTTGTTAAAAAAAAATTAATATCTAGAGCTAATAGTCTGATGAAAAGAATGTTTGCCAATAAGCAGGCGGTGGACACTGTGCTGCACCTTCTGTTATTAAGAAAAGTTTACTTTTCTAGTGTATTATTATAATTAGCTCACAGGCAAGTGTTTCAAAGCAAAACTTTGTAATGAAATGGAATATGTACTTCAGAGAAACAATTTTTACTGAGTGACGTGAAGAATAACTAAGTCCTCTAAATTAATGCAATTTTGCAACTTAGTATAAACTTATTATTCATTCTCCAAACCATCTCAAGCATTGTGTATACTCTAGGTCTGTATATGGAAAAAATGACAGAATGGCTGTTAAATTCCAAGTTTTGGTAGTCTCATCAGAGATGAAAACATTTCTTTTTCAGGAAAACAGCTTCTTTGCAATGGAGATTTTCTTTAAATGTGATGTAGGTTAAAGAATGGTAATTCTGCATGCGTCTCCTTGGTTTTCTTCCCTTTTAACTTTAGTAACTGCTATTTTGAGTGCCGGAGTTCTCATTGACACTTTTTCAAGTTTTATTTCTTAGCTTAAAAGAGAAAGGTATCTTCAAAATTTGTCTACTCACAACTACTTACGTTTGATGGTGACTGGTAGGAAAAAGGTAAGGTGTAATAAAAAAGAAGGTCCCCTTTATGGCTTCACATTTCTCAACTATTCTCCCAAGAAAATGGAAGTGATTGCTTTTAAAATTTATGAATTTTGTGGAGTGTTGTATTTTAACTTGCATTCATGAACCTTGACTTGCTACAGCATTTTTGCTAGTAAGGAATGTAACTGATGTTTAGAAGTTCACAGAATTGGGATTTAGAGAAAAACTTGAAGTAGTACAGTTGCTAATTAAAATGACATAAGGTTACTAAAACGTTCTCTCTTCTTCATATATGCTGTGATTCTTAATGAAAAAGCAACAGTATTTAAAGTACAATTTTGAGCATTTTTTAATGTGGATATATTTAAAAAAATCAAGAAAATCCGAATTATAGGTTGTATAACTAGAAATGCACATATCAAAGACTGTTACTGAAATTGTTTGATTCAGTTCCCCTTGGATGGAGAAAGTGTGAGGCTTCTTAAAGTATCTGGGTAGAGCAGATTTCAACTTTTCTTAGTAATCTGTGTCCCTGCTACCTGAAGTCATGAAAGAGGTGAGAGCAGAGCTGTTTAACTACCATTAGGAAAAGTAAAGGGTGAGCCAGTCAGTTACCATCTGTGTTAAATGAAGTGGGGAGATCATATGACTTCTCTCAGGACACTCTTCTAGGAAAGCTTTTGTCTTGGTATCCTCTTCTTGTAATAGTGATCTAATTGATATGAGAAGCTGCTACAGTCCCTTTCGTTTTTAGGACTGTAAAGCAGCTTTGTATTTCATTCTCATCCTCCCCTTAAAGATGCTCCTGTTGTTCTCAAGGTCATCCTGGATTCTTTGGCCACAGGCTAGAAAGTCAGCAAAGTATTTGTCATCTGTTTTCCCACCTTTGATACATAGTGAATTTGATGTGTTCTAGTGGTTGGGATGTTCTTGTTCCTATTAATATATATTAGTTTGTTGGGAGTTTGGTAATTTTTACAAAAATAACAAAAATTGTTAAACTGAACAGTTGTGGTCCTTGGCCTTCCATGGTAATAAAGAGCTTTTCCAGCTGAGGGTTTTGATCAACCACAGAAGGCTATTATTACAACTGTAGTTTTGTGCCCTACATATTGTATGCAGCAAGAGAACCACAAGCACTGAGATTTGCCAAACCCTACAGATTTTGTTTGTTAAAAAAAACAAATCATAAATTTTTCTTAGTGATTTGGTGAATGATATCCCTCAGTTTAGTAATCTCTCTCTTTAATTCTTTATACTCAGCTGAGATTTATGGAAAACAATTTCTCTTTCACAAAAATATTCCCTTTTCTGTAGCTTTTCCCCTTCTGTGTTTTTTTGGGTTGTGTTTTTTTTTGTTTTTGGTTTTTTTGGTTTTTTTTTGTTTTTTTTTTTTGTTTTTTGTTTTTTGTTTGGTTTTTTTTTTCCCTGCAAGCTTGTAACTTCTTTAACTATTCTTTATCTTCTCATCTGTTCCTTGTCCCCAAGAGGAGGATTATGGAATCTGCTGATCAGTCTTTAGGAAACATTCAGTAGTTCTATCACACAGATTCCTTGCTTGTAGACTTACATTTTCAAGGAGATAGTGATTTAGCTATCTCCTGCTAACTCTGCATTTGGTTTTAATTCTGGCTAACTTCTGTGTATGTTTTTACAAAATACTTAGTTTTTAATATTAATAGTATTTAGTCTGTGTTTTGTAACTTTTACTTGATTAGCTGTGTTCATGCATCTGTCCCTCGTAATTTTTGATGGCACTTGGAAATTTCATCAGAAAGTAAGGTCAGGGTAAAACCTCAGAGTATTAAGTTGATCTAACACAAATGCCCAAGTTTGGGCTGGCAGAGGGAGAAGAAAAAGCTGCTGCTAGCATTTCTCTGGCCCTCTGGAAGCTGAGGGTTAACATGGTGGTTCACTTTGTGGTGAAATGCCATAATTTCTTCAAACAGCCTACCCAGAAAACCAGGAAAAGTATGTGGAGGATGTGGGTGGGAGCCAAAGGTATCAGCTTTCAAATGCAAAAGGTAAACTGTAGGAAAATATATTTCTTACTTGTCTGGGAATAATGTTTTAATGATGAAATAAGTGCAGATTCTTCTGTAGGGACTAGTCTGCAGCAAATTTGGTGTTAGAATGGGAAGTACCTTTCTTAGTGCAGAATAGTGAACTTTTAAAAGGGGGAAAAAAGTTCTTATTCTGGAACCTGTAATATAGTTGAAAAAAACACAAAAGGAATTGATGGTTTTACATCATGGTGGTGTCATGTTTTTTGGTGAAGTCTTGCTTCTGAGGTGGTGGTCTTTGAAAGTTCTTGCCATGTATGTTACTGCAGAGATGAATAGCTTGATGATGATCTTGCAAGGGCTTGTACTTCAGTATCAGAAATACAGGTACTTTGCGTGTGAACACATTTGCTTTAGCTGATATCTGCTATTTTTAATATTTGCACTTTATTTTTCTGAAATATTTTGTATAAATGCTAGGAATACTGACTTCAGTAAAGTGTTTTAAGATTGTTGAAGGAAAATCAATGTAATTGTAGTACAATGGATAGTTTAGAATCAGTGAAGAATATTCAAATACTTAAAATGTTCCAGTTGAGACTCACAAGTAAATATAGTACTGCCCAAACTGAACACCTGCATTTGAGATATTTGGAGAAGTAGTTGCACCCAGAGCCTGACACTTAGACAGTATAAGACAATTAAAATTGCTTGGGCTTTTCATAGTCTCACTTAGGCTAGGTTTAACACCATTGAGTTCTACCATTATTAAGCACTAAATCTTTTCTAAGTAAAAATACAAAAGCAAAATCCTGTAAATACAAATATTTGTAAAATTAAAAAAAAATACTAAAACCGATACTTCACAACAGATATTCTTCTAAAAACTAGGTGAGTTTATAAATAGTCTTTACTGTAATTTCCTTTATAATGTTGTATAATTACCTTTGAATTGCTGTTGTAGCTCTCTTCTCATTTTTCTTACTGGACGCTGCCCAGTGTCCTGGTGTGCCCTCTCCTTCCTGCATTTTCAGCATTTGTAGACTTGGCAACATGGAATTAAAAAGAAGGAATTTGCCTGGAGCACAGTTCTGTCGTGGTTCTGGTTGTGCTGGTGTTAACACCAGCAGAGCTACTCCTTGCTATCAGTCTTACGCCTCTTTTATTTTGAATAATCAAACAGAAGATTGGGTGTTTTAACCTACGAGAAAACCTGACAGTCTTTTTTGACTGTTCTGGGCTATCAGGGAGATCTTCTCTTTTTGGCTTTCTTTTTCTTTGCTTGCTTGCTTACTTGCTTGCTTATTTTTTTCCAGATGTCCCTGTGTCCTGTTTCCTTTCTAGCCTTTAGTTGCATTCCTACCCACTTCTCCTCTTTGTCAGTAGTGGGATAGCTGATCCTTGCATTGGAGCCCTGTGCTTTGTCATTGTGAAATTGCTGGATGCTTCTGGCCAGCTTTGCCAGCAGGGGAAACCCAGCTGTTCTTCCCAGGCCCTAAAGACTTCTCTCTGCTACATTTCCATGTATGCTGTGGTATAAAAATTGAACCTGTGCAGGGCCAAGGGTTGGACTTGATGATCCTTATGGGTCCCTTTCAACTCAGGATATTCTGTGATGCTAATTAGGGGAAGTAGATAAGTAGATCTAATTACTCCAAAGTGTAAATCAGCTGAGAAGCACTTTTTTACATGTAATTGAGTTAGCTTTCTGTTTTGATTTGCTCACTCACTTCGTGGTTAGGTGCATAATAATGATGATGTGATGGGAGTGAGTGGGGGCAATGCAGGGCTGGTAAAACTTCCCTTTTGGTGACAAGTGTCAACCCACTTGCTTAACTGAACCTGCAGTTGGACTCTGTGTACTCCAAGCGCCAGTATAGCTGAGTTGAGTTTAGAAAAAGGAAGTGTGGGGAGCAGAAATTTAGGCTATAATTTAAACCAGTGGTACTCATAGTACTTCAGTCTTTCTTCTTGTCCTAGTCTCACTGAATTCCCTCATATGGGCAGCTTTAGAGTTATACAGTGAACTGGATCAGGGAATTTACCTAGATGAAAAATTGCCTAACAGGAAATTTATTTACCTTTAAAGGAAATTAACTTCCCCTTTCATTCAGCACAAGGGCTGCTGAGCCTGTCTGTGTGGGCAGAGAGAAAAGAGCATCAGAAGATGTGGAGAGGGCAGGAAGGCTGCAGTGCCAGCTTGCTTTGACTGGAGTGAGTGGAGCTGAGACACGTTAGTGTGGTGGTGCCAGTTCCTGCCATGTCATTCAGCTGAACTGATTTGTCCTGTTTACAAAACATGATTGGAAATTTTCTGACAGCTTTGTCTTGTCTGTAGCCTATGTACTGTACCAAGAGTTTGGTACAGTAATCACACTGATACTCTGCAGAAAGTTAAAATGAAGGATATTTGTAATATTTTATCTGTAAAATAATACGTTTGTAGAAATCTGGTATTTGAAATATTTTAATATGAAAATCAGAGCACGGAAGCAAATCTAAGTCATGAGCTATTTGTTTTTAGTGTTTTTGTTGTATGTACAGAATAGAGTTTTTTCCCCTGCTGTAGAAATGCTGAAAAGGGTATGTTTGAGGAGAAATGTCTTTAGTTCAGATTCTGTATATTGCTCATCATTATCTTCTGTTGTTGCCAGATGCCACTAATAATATCACATGTGCAATACTATGTAATCTCATACTGTAATCTCTTAACATTAGTAAACTTTAAAAAATTATGATTTAAGAGTGACAAATGTTGGTTTCAATTGGTTTTTTTATGGAAAGTAACCAAAAATGCTCTGAAAAATAAGTGTTTGGCTGTAGGTAACTTGAAACCTGCTTCTTTCCTTAGTTCAATCCATTGCACTTTTTCTTCATTTCATCTCCTTTTCTTTTTAATAAGTGATTTTAAATTTAAATTATTGTCAATTATATTCTGATAGTAGAATATTCATAGTTTGAACATCCTAACTCATGGTATTCTGAAATGTGATATCAACTCCAAAGCATGAATAAATAGTGTGTTTGAAGATGAAAACTAGGTATTTGGTATAACTGCTTTGGATTATACGGTGTTCTGAGCAAATGTCCTTTAAAGGGTTTTAACTCTAAAACAGAAATAAAAAACTGTTCTTGATAAATTCTCATCCCTTTGTTTTGAAGAAAGTGGATTTGGTTTTTTTTGTGTCTTTTCCTTAATGGTCTGTGTTGTTTATTCTAAATCACTAGCTGTACTAAAGACAATTCTGGAGACAACTTAAAGCAAACTACAACTTTGCTTTTAAGTGTAGAAATCAGGCCAGCAGCATTTCTTCTTTTTAAGTTGATTTCTCAATGAAAAAGTTCCTAGATCCTCCATTGAAGAGACTTTGTTTTCTTCTGAAGAACTGAAGTCTTCCACATAGCCATACAAATTCTGGGTTGTGCTCTAGTATGTACTGTTTTTCTCAGCTTTGTGTCAGTGAATGAAAGAGTACATATAGATCATGTGCATACAAAAATACTAGTATACAGAAATAAAAGTATTTAACTGCTGTAGTGTCTTTATGCAGATTTTTTATTTAGTAAGAAGAAATTCAAATGTGCTGCCAGAATTTGCTCCTTTATTTTTGTTTCATAGTGCACATTAAACAGAGTATAAATATTCAGGAAAATGCTCATATTTGTATCTGAGCAAATTTTGGACTTCCCATCATTTTGATCTATGTGGTCCTTTCGTGGTACTTTATGCTGCTGTTTGTTTTAGTGTACTGCTGTATGCTATATAAGCAATGCTGTGTTATTTCTTTAGATTTACTTTTTCTGATATATAGATAACATTTTTTTTCAAAATTATCTTTTTTTCACTCTTGCAGAAAATTCTAAGCTGAGACATGTAGAAAAAGACGTTTTGATTCCACAAATAATGAGGGATCGAGCCAAGGAGCTGTGTTCAGATAAGGTGCAAGGTAAGAGTCAAATATTCATTAGGAGATCAGATGTACTCACTTTTGTGCCCTGAATATAATCCTTGTTTTTGAAATCATGTAGTCAGAGAGTTAATATGTGTGATCTCCATCTTATCAGTTCACTGTGAAACCAATATTGAAGCATATAAATCTTCTGTGTTGGCTTTGGGTGCTTGGTGGTGTGGACTATTTTCCAAAATGACTTGTTCTCAAGGGTTGTAGAATTTAGTATGATTATTACAAAACTTTTCACATCACACTCTGGTGATGACAGGACAGTGCAAGAGTTACTGTGTTTCTGTATAAAGTATTTAATACTTATATGAATTCAATTGCCTCATGCGAACTTTCAGTTAAGGCATCTCTCATTATAATAAATTTGTTTAAATATTCCCAGATTACTGCATCCTTTCCTTGCCCCAGCATTGAAATGGTCCATGCACATAAACAGACACACGTTACCAGACAGATGTTGAAATAGGGTGATTCAGTGCACTTCTGTTTTAATTTTCTTTTGAAGAGTATGAGACAATAACTCTTTAAAGTGGAGTCACCACCTCTGCTGAGAGCTACTTACACACAGGTTAGCCAAGAATGTTGCTAACAAGAAGGGTGTAAGAATGCATGAAAAGCCATGGAGTTATTATTTACAAGTGTTGGCTTTCAGTGGAGAGCATTTGCATCCAGTCATCCAGATCTGTACTCTTTAAACTTCTTTTGTTCATCAGTAAAACGTTTATGACTGCACAATCCCAATATAGATATATTCATTTATATTCTATAAATTAGGAAAATATATCACTGTACTTGTATGTTATGTATATAATAAAACATAAAAATGAAAGTTAAAAAAAATGAGAAATAAGATGAAATAAACAGTTCTTTAAAATATTTTAAAGCTATTTATCAATCTGAAAAGATTACTCTTAATAACAGTACTTTTTATTGAGATCTCTATGACCGAACATGCATCATAGTTTTAAAATCTTTAACACTGTGATATAGGAATTTGAGTATCTGATTCTAAGTTTAGTTTATTTTAATAGGCATCATGCCTGGAAAAGATACCTTACAGAGATGCATAGATCCCCATGGAAGAAGTACATAGTTGCTTGCACTTACTAAATTTTACTTAATTATACTAATTTTTCAGTTCTATCCACAAGCTTTGCAAATGTTTTGCTTGAAATTGGGTAATAAATGATCTTGTCCCCTGATGTCAATAGGTTTTTCTTCCAAACGAATGAGAAGGTGTTGCATGTCAGTGTTTTCAACCCGCTAAAACTCTGCTTGGAGGATTTTTAGCAGGTTAGAAAGTTCTGTTTACATCCTTTTAAAGTGTACAGATATGGGAGGTTTTTGTAGGTGACACACGTTTTGTTAACCAACAAAACCAAACCAAAAATTCCATAATTAGGTGAACACATCCAAACACCTATTTCAAAATGCTTTCTCTGAAACACAGTTTTCTTTTGCAAAGGAGCTGCTTTCTTACTCATTGTTAAAATGACACCTTCACCTTGAAGGGACACTTCAGTGTTTAGTTTTTGGAAATTCCTGCTGGGTAGCAAACTACTCACAGCCACTTGCCATCACTGAAAAGGTCAGTGGATTTGGAGCACTTGTCAAACCTGACACTTTTTTTTAGAAAAGACAGCTCTTTTAAGCACTTTGCCACAAGTTATCCAGAGAGCCACTGTGTGGTGCCAGGGATTTTCGTGGCCCCTAGCCTTAGTCTGGAGGCCTTTTTTTATTCCAGTCAAAGCAGCCACTCCCATCAGTGGCTACATTTGCACAGTTTTTCCATAATACATTGTTTTTTATTCATGAAGTTGCTTCCTGTTGAGACTAGATCTTCTCCATTAGGTTTTTTCTTCAGAAGCTCATAAAAAAAAAAAAAAACAAAAAAATTTTTGTGCATTTCGTTGAGATGCAAATATCACAAGGTGCGAAGTTCTGTACTTTCACTCAACTGTATAGCAAACCTCCCACACTGTGTAACTTGTTTTAACACTTGTTTCCTCAAATCTTTATCAGTGTCTTCTGTGCATCTTCCAACAGTATTTACTGACAAAAGAATGCATTTTAGTTTGTTGCCATATTGTTTTCCCTGAACTATTTCAGTGACTTTTGACAGCAGGAAGAAAAATTGTTTCCCCAATGACATGTGGCTGTTTGTGTTTTGCTATTATTTAAGAAGCATCAAAGGAAGTTTCTGGAGTTTTATCACTAGAGCACTCTATGACTAGAGTCTAGTCAAGTGGACCAGTATATTTTTAAGCAGCTGCTTTTAGGGGTTCTTAAAAAATTTTTAAAAGTAGTGTTACAATAATAGCTGCCAAAGGAGAGTGGCATCATGTAACAGGTGCCTTCCAGTCCTGCCAGAAGGACTTAACAGACCTTTTTCTTTTTTATTTGAACAGTAGTTGAATCATTTTTACTTTGAACTCTATACCTGTTGGGGAAAAAAACAAAGATGAAAAGCAATTGCAGTAGTGTGGGTCATTCTAAAGATGTTAGTTAAAAGTATTTTGTGAACTTGCTATTTGTGTAATATTGTTTGAGGTTAACCAAAGGGACAGTATGTATATGAACTTTGTGTAACATGAGGACTTTGGTTTCAACATCTTCATTTTCTGTGGCAGCAACCAATATTGGAGGCTCTTAAGCTGTGAGCTGTGGACCGTTACCTTGCAGCTTCTCCATCCTTTTCCCTCCATAAATTTTAAAGCCAAATGATATGGTTTATCTCTTTCTGTGATGTTAGGCAAAATTATGATTTCTTCCTTATTTCTCCTGTTCACAGTTTACTTTTGCATCTTTAGGAAAATAAGGTTTGTGGATGCATCCTCTCCCTCATTCCTCTGTCACCTGTAAGCCAGCTTTGATCAAACTGTGTGAAAGTTAGAAGTGGAAACTGAATATTTCTGAAACTTTTTTTTTTATCAAATAGGCAGCAAAACCCCACATTAATACCTCTATTAAAATAAAAAGGTGGTAGCAGAGCTTCAGTTATTTTGTTGTACACCTTTTTATCTGGGTGGAGGGGAGAGACCAAGACATGGGAAATGAAGCTTAAGCAGTTTTGTGATCAGTAGATTTACCATCTCATAAACCCATTGTGAGATTATTCCTGGAATAAATTTGTCTTGTTAGTACACAGGGGTAGGTGTTAATCAGAGTAAATAGGCTATGCTTTTATGCTGTAAACAATTATAAGCTATGAACATAAGCTGTGTAATTAAGTAATCAAAGCTCTTGTGACTTGGTTTGTGTGCTGTGGAGTGTACACACATGCATGAAATGGAGTTGTTTACACTGAGGGCAGAGATACTCATTTAACTTGCTCTCAATGTAGGATTTTTCTGCTTTAAGTTCATGTTTCAAAAACTCCTTTTAGTAGACCTCTGTTTCTTTTTGTTTTTAGGAAATTGTGATAAATGCATCGGTAGTGTAGGAAATAAAGCTATTCCACAAGTATGGGCCCTTACAATTGGCTTGGTCAGGCTGGGTTCACAAGTGTCCCCATGGGGAGCCCCTATACATTCAATAGTGCTCTGCATGAGCACAGGGGTCCATCTGTACCCAGTCCGGTACCTTAGCCTGCAGCTATACCACCTAGAGCTGTGTGCTTATCAGAGCTAATAATGCCAGTAATGACAGCCTGTCCAGCATGTGTTCCAGGGCCGTCCATGGAGAAAAAACCCCAAGGGTTGCAAAAATAAATAAATAAATAAAGGTTTTGTTAACTTAAGAAGTGATCCTGCTACTCTGGTGCACAGTTAAATGGGTGGCTCATTGCTGTGCTTGGTTGTTAGCCTTCCCAAGCTGGCCTGGGGAAGAATTAACTATGGAAAGAATGTCTACCTGATAATTTTTAAGAACAATTAAGTATTGTTTCTAGTCATATTTCATTTTACTTAGATTATTTAAATTTGCTTACAACTTTTTTTTCAGATTGTTCCAGTGTAAGTTCTTGTGGGTGCTGCATGTTTCTTAAGAATTTTGTAGCTCTCAGTTTCAGAATGATTTTTGTGTGATTTAATATTTTCAAGCACTTTTCTCAGTGAAAATGGATATATCGATAATTTTTTTAGCTTGGGTAGTAATTTTGTTAACATGCCTTCTGGGAAACACTAGTCAATTTTCTGTGACCATTATGTAAATATGCTTTATTGTGTTCATATCCATGCACTGTATGTATACACTGTTGTATCCATTTCACTGCATGTGAAGTGGTGCGCAGAAGTGTCATAAAACAAGCAAACCCCAAGAACATTGTCATACAGCAACGTTTTACTGTATTTTTAGAAACTGTAGCATAAGTTTGCCTGAAATAATATTAAATTATATATTTCTGTATCAGCATGTCCTTGCATTTCAAACCTAAATAACTAGAAGGATCATTTATAAGAAGCCATTGCCTCGCTTATTGCTTTTATGTAATAATTTCTTCAGCAAGCTGTTTTCCTGTTTTGCTTTAATTTCCAGTTATAAAATTTAAATATGAATAGGCTTCTTCAAAGCAAAATCATGGCAAGTTTCAAGAACCCTGAGTTAGCATTTTTCATCAGGATGGTGACCTTTAGGGACTGTCATGGAAAAAACTGCAAGAGCTTTCTTGATCATTTCTACAGGAAAGTTTGTCTAATTTCTTGAGAGCACTTACTCTGCTGTCCAAAGTTACAGATTCTGAAACTGAACTTACAGGGTTTTTTTTGGTAACAGAAATATACAAACTTGGACTGTCAGCTTAATTTGGTTTAATTTTGGGTTAGTTTCTATTTTTGGATTAGAAAATAGAAACAACTGACTGACTTTGAGATGTTGTGGGTTTAGACACTGAAGACGTCTTGAATTGAGATCACAAAAAGAAATTACTGGTTCACAGAGTCATTAATGAAATTAATTCTGTATTATATTTATTGTAGATGTTTTGTGTATTTTTGTATTGTAAAGCATTTCTGCCCACCTTCCAAAACCTCACAACCTTTTTTTTTTTTTTTTCTGGGAGGAGAACAACTCGCTCTAGAGACAAGAGGTTTAAGTTCTGAACTTCTTTCCTCTGAATTCTGTTGTCACATATCTGGATTTGGGCCTTTAAGGTGATGAAGAGGGACTTGCAGACATTTTCTGTAACAGAGACTCCTTTGTAAGGTTGGAGGATTCAAGTAGGAAATAGACCTACATGTTTTTCAGGGTGACTGCAGGGACAGATAGCTCAACTCAGCCTGGTTCTGCCATTAGAAAGATGGTGAAGTAAATGTAGCCGTATCTTACTTTAAGCGTATTGTGGGAGACATCCCTTTGATCAAGATAAGTTGTTCTGTCGTTTTAAAAAAGTTTATTAATCTATTTTAAAATTTTTAAGAGGGGGACACAAGGAAGATCTTTCTACTTGTGCCGAGTTGAGGACCTTCACTGGAGAACACTGTTGTGCTGGCTCTGTTTTCTGTAGAAGCTTTGTATTTAAAGCAACTGGAGTTATGTTGCTGAAAAATCTCATGACACTTGGCAGGGCTTTAAAAATGGTTTGGAAAGTGTGGCTGGAAAAGGACATTTCCAAGCAACCACCCTCCTCCCATTCTCCAGATTTCCCATTAGCCCTCTCCTCCTCAGGGCTCATGTTGATACTTAGTGAAGGTGATGGGATGCAACACTACTGCAGGCTTCTCCACAGTTGAGCATGACCAGTGTCATCCAGAGTTTTGATAATGTGCAGTTACTCAACAGTCCTGTCACTGACATTATCTCTGTCCCCCTAGGGGCCACCTGCTCTAGACCATGACCCTTACACCTGACATAGCAAGGTCCATAAATCCAAAGAAATTTCTGATTGAACTACATGTGGTGCTGTACATTTAAATGCCCAAGCACACCTTTAGATATTCCTTCTTAAAAAAATTCCTTTTATATATACTTTCCTATCAGAAATGCAGATAATGAAATGTGTGAAATCCTTAGCAAATTTTGCTTGATGTTGCTCACTTTCCTTGGTATTGCAGACTGAATTCTACTAATTTTTGCCAACTCTTGTTGTATACTGAGGGACCATTAACCTGTTGGTACCTACAGTTCTGACATCAGAAGATGCTGAGACTGATAGTAGAGGGAAATTACATGACAGCTCTACCTAAAAAATTTTGATTAATGTTACTGTCTTATAGCAAATTAAAACTAAAATCACTATTTTCAGCTGAATTTCACTCATCCACTTTGCATCATTGTGAAAATATAGTCCTTATAATTTTCTTTCAAGTTCATATCTCCTAGGAGTATCTGGGAACACAATGATCTTCTAATTGACTAAAGCAAAAAGATCAAGTGACTGATAAAAATCAATGAGTTAACATGACAGCTGTTGATACCTTTTTTTGAATTGACCTGCTGTGATCAGAAATTGCTTACATGTGCTTATGTCCATGTTATTCCGAGTTTGGTGGAAAGCCTGAGAGGTTACAGTGGAAGAATTACAGATTTTTTTATGACCACAATAGCCTTCTCTTAGGAGGATGGAAAAAAAAAAAAAGCTGCATTATTATCTGCAGCTCCATTTTTATGAGAGTAAGTTTAGTATAATTTAAGAACATGGTTTCAATTCAGCAACAAAACTGCAGGTGGAGGCTGGAGGAAAACTGTTGTCCTCTGATGCTGTATTTATTGTCTGAATATTGAAGTATATTATAGTCATGTTGTGTGTGACCACATGACCCTATATGAAACTGTTGATATTACATTATGTTATATGTGTTGTCAGTTATTTAAATTATTTTAGATATTTTGATAGTATACAGTTATATTTAGTACTGATAGTAAATTGCTGTGAGCTTTTTTTCTGGCTGCCATTCCTCGAGAGTAAGATGCTGAATTTTTATATGATGTTCTTGTTTGCACACAGTAGCTTTTATTTTGGACAAAAATATTCAGTGCTATATATTTCCAATGAACATTTGCTCTCATCACATTTAACTGTGTGAATGAATACAATCTCTAGAGGGATTATGGTATATTGAGCTTTGCTCCAACAAACTGGGCAGAGAGAACAGCTATATGTAAATTAGAATTTGAATAAATGAGACTTTAGATTTGTGTGGATTGGTTTGTTTGTTTGTTTGAGTGAGTGATAACAGCATTAACTACCCTAAGTTTTTATAGAAAAGAAATATGAGGGCGTATTTTCTTGCTTGGTGATATAAATTTCAGTCTTCTAACTAGTTTTTAGGACTTCGAAGAAAATATTCAGGGAGGGAACTTGCCTGGTTTGATTATTTTTGTTCTTCCCCCCATCCATGTCATTTCAGCCCAGCTGCTGACAAGAAATGGGTCAGACTGCTAGCTTTACCACTGCAACTTAGTTGTGTGGGATTTTTATATTTTTTTTTTTTATTTTTTTATTTATTAGGGAATGGAACAGCTTTTACAGGGACAAAGAGAAATGAAATCACTTTCAGTGAAAGAAAGAGGCCTCATTATAGCCACCAACAGCAGTTATTGACAGCTACACTTCCTATTAACAAGGAGCATTTAAGAGTTTGGCTGTTGGATCTTTGGACTTGATCTAATTTGCTAGCATTAATTAGTTTCTTTTGAGAACAGACACTTGGTGCTCACAGCTATAGATTTAGAGGACTAATTAGGACAGAAAATTGAACAGAATGGGGTAAGGCATTAACCTTCAACCATTACCAGCTGGGGCTCTGATAAAGACCACAGAGTCCAAATGCTCCTATTCATGCAAAGAGTACTCTAATGAATATCAATTTCAGCCAGGTTGCCATATCTTACAAGCCCTGTCTTGATTTTGATTCTCTTACCTGGTAGAGATTTTTTTGTATAGATATTAAAGTGATATTGGTAGTTCAGAGCTCATAGATGAGAACCTCAGGCGGTTACCTGTGTTTTGTCCAGTCCTTCAATTTGCTTTTCTCAAGTTACAGATTTTATTGGTTTCCAGCTAAGATCCTGAATTTCAAATTGATTTCCCTGTCCAGCATAGATATATTAACACAGCCCAGATTAATTGCATGTTCTTGACAAATGCTGGTTTAAATAGAGGATGCCTGTGTGTTTTCTTGGATTATTGTAGTACAATGGTAGTAATAGCCATAACGAGAGCACTCACCAAGCTAACTGCTGAAAGTTGAACAGCAGGATTGCTTCTTTTGCAGCTCTTACAATGAGATACAGTTATTGTATTATGGTGTTCAATTGCTAATCCAGTTTTAAGAGGAAAACTATTTTTCCAGACTGGATTAATGTGTTTTAACATCTGCAGAATGGGAATACCTAAACTGTATATAAGGAAAGAAAAAAACTAATTGCCTTTGTCCTTTTGTATAATTTCTTGGATTGTTGAAAGAGTTGAACTTGAAATTAAGCATCAGGATCATTAGTTGTTTCAACCCTTTAGTCATATTACTATTCCCTGACAAACTCCCCATTAAAGCTGAATCATTGTTGCTGTCTTCATTTGACTTCTGTACCTGGAAATTCTTTTCCCACTGATGAGAAAAGTTTAAAAGTCTTTTCTCTATCATAATTTCTCCAAACTTGTTCTTTCAGGAGTGGCACTAACATTGATATATATGGCTTTTATGTGCTCTAATTATTTCCAGTTCTCCGCTAGTATACTCTACAGTGCCAGGTTGGATAGCTGATTTCATGTCTTAGGGTCCTGGTAAGGTAAGATTGGCACAAATCATAAAAATAGAGGAATTCAATCTTGCCTGTATCTACTGGTCTTGGCCTATGTCATGGTACTTAGATCAGTCTTTAGAGAGCTGTGTGAGGTGAATGTCCATAGTAAAAGAGACATGGTCAAGTTCTTCTCCCAACAAAAGGGTGAGGGTACTGTTCCAGCCACTAATGCCTTTTCCCAGATGTTACATACCATGTTTGCTGATCTCAGTTTTCTTTCCCATTTGACACATTTTGATTCTTCTGAGTCAGTTATTACCAGCAAGTGAGCGCAAACTTGGGATTATGTAAGAAGTTTTTTGCATCCATTGGATTGATGGTGTGGGTAACCTATGAGTGCAGTGTTAAGAGTGTTACAGTGAGATGTTACTGTGGCATAGGTGGACAGAGCAATGGCAGTTCATGTGACTCACAGTAGCTGTTATTTTAGCTGCCTGTCCTTAACAATATATGAAGTAGTTGCTCTGCAGTTTTGCATTATAAACACCTCTTAGATACTGCATTCAACAGTTAGCACTTAGTGTAAATAAATCTTAATATTTTTAAGAGGTCATGCTATATTCCCATTGCTTGTGTATAAATATTTATGTTGTATATGAATTACTAATTTTACCCTGGGTTTAATTTCACACAGAAAATTTTTCAACTATTGAAGACAGAATGTGTTGCATAGGTGTGTTGAACCAATTAGGTTCAGCAGTGGAAAATAAAACTTAGTTTGGTCAAAAAGTTGCTACTGTGTATTCAGAAATGCAATAAATAGTCGGCATCCAGGCAGCCTAAAAGCTGACTGACCTTGTATTCAGTATAAGGTGGTAGGGGAAAGCTTCTGTCCATTCTTTAGAAAATACATGAAGTTGACAAGTGTATTTGCCAAAGAAAATTGCTTATCCAAATCTCAAAAATTAAAATGAAGCTCAACAGGAATTGATACTAAATGGAAGTCAGAATAGGAGTTGTGGTTTTACTTAATATGCTTTGGTTTAATGGGACAGTAGATTATGAGAGTTGTAGTTTTGATTTCCTGTATGTTGGAGACCTATACCTGTTGTACATATCTTTGTGTACAATGTTATGACTCAGCAGAACCAGTCTAAAAAAAGAGGAAAGAATCACAGGTCTTATCAGGCAATAAGGGAAGACAGAGTTGAAATATAGTTTGACAAATACACAGACTTTCAACAAGGTGTGATGTTCTAAGTGTTCTTCATGCATTTTGGTCTAAGTGTTCTTCATTGTTTTCTGAAAACAATGAAATCTCAAATTTTCATCCTGTTTTGGGATGAAAGCATTTTAAGCTTCTTTTTCCATGTAGAGCAGTAGTTCTTAAGATCACTTAGCTCAAACCAAGTTGTCCCTCTAGCACTTACTCTTTGATGTAGTAGGTAATAGGTCCCATGGTGACAACACTGACAATGCACAAGTGGTTTTTTTATGGTAGAGACAATGTTGTCTGTTGCTGAGTAAAACTCTGTTCTTGTACATTATTTTTCAGGTCCTTTTAATAACAACAACAAAAAATAATCCTCCTCTTTCCCACCCCCAAACTTAGTTTTGTTGCTGTTGTAATTGCTTTCCAGTAGTTGTCTGAGTGGTGCTGCATAGAAAAAGAGTAGGGAGATTTGTGCTCTGAAGAGTTCTATGTAGAGATCTGGTGCCTGAGAAGGGAGTAAAGGCTACAGTATTGAAAGGTCATAAAGCACTTGTGCTGTATTGTCATCCCTTTGAATTTTATTTTTAACAGTCCTTCAGAAAAGAGCACCTGGAACATTTGCTGCCTGGAATCAGGATGGATACCTCCACAGGAAGTGTAATCATGTAACAGAAGGCGAGAGGTGTTTTGGATGAGGAATCAAGAGCTGCAGAGCTGGTCAGAGCATAGGAAAGGGGATGATCAAGGAATACTAGAGCTTTGGAGGTATGGGTGAGGCTTTACATTTATGATCAGGGAACAAGAAAAGCAGTTTAGCTGCTGTATCCTAGATTTGAGAGGGATGCTAGCAAAGGATTTGAAAGGAACCGTGGAAAGGAGGGAAGATAATAATTCTGATGGGATAATGTGTAGGAAAGGAACTTATATGAGGAATTTTGAAGAAGATAATGTAGAAGACCTGTGCATGAAAACAGTACTTATCCATTGTATTGGAATGGAGTTGAAATGGTTGTAGGGAATTTGGGACTTGAATTACGGTATTAAGAGATCTGCCTTCTTACCTTTTTCCTAATATGAGTTTAAAGAAAGGTTTCTTTTAGTCAGTTTAGTTCTTTTATGCCTTTTTTTTGGGCTTCTGATTTTCAAGTTCAGGATTTCCTTGTATTACTTCTATCACCTATGATGCTGAATACTTGATAGTTTTCTTTCTTTCTGGCTGTGATTGGGAATCTCTCAAGGAGGTTCTAGTTATCTTCTTTTCCCTCCTCTTCAATATATACTAAATATGCCCTTCAAGATTTCAGATCAACAACATATTTCAGGGATGTCTAAATAGTCCTTTTTGAAGCACAAAATCAAAAATGCATTGTTACATTTGCATGCCAGGCTTGATACAGTTCCTGCTTTGTTTTCTGGTGACAGAAATGTCCCATACTCTTTGCTGTAATGGTGTGCTCATGAAGTTGGTGAAAATAAAGCTCTGCAAAGTTGTGGCTTGAGATGTAATCTCACCTATGGCAGTAGACTGTAAGACTTTTTGGCAGTTATTTTAGGGAGACACAGCTAATGTTTGCAAAAATAACTTCTGAATTCTATGGTTTAATATGTGGGAAATATACAGAAAGTTATAATGTGGAAAGACAGAGAGTTGAAAGTAGGACTTCTTGATGCAATCTAGGCTGGTCTGATTATGCTTCAAAAGCATGAATTTCAGTTCTGTGAAATGCTTATCAAAGCTGAGTGCTCTTGGAGGGTACATTTATCAGGCATGAAAAGGATGCAGGTCTGCAAAGGACTTTGGGAAGACATTTTGGGCCACCATCATCTTCTCTTGGGGCCATATCTAGTATTTCTGTGTTTGTCTTGTGATCTGGGTAATGTTTCAGCTACTACAGGTGGCCGGTTTCAGTTCTTAGTTTTATTTATAATTATTTTTGCTTTCTAGTTTTTTTTTTTTTTTTAGATTTGATGCCTAAACTAACTTTCCTTTGCATATCAAGCAATTTATGTTCTCAGACATTGGGCAGATTCCTGGCAGATTCCAGATCACTATCTGCAGGACCTTAAACAGAAGAAATAGGATGATCTGATTTATGTTAGACAGGTAAAAGGGAAAAAGAAAAATAAAAGACTTACTCAGTAACCATCCTGGAAAATTATTTCTGTCATAGTCCCCAAAATGGCTTAGGGAAGGTGTTTAATCCTGAGATTTCAGAGTTGTTTTCAGGAGCATGATGAATTTTAAACACAAACTCCCAAAATCTTTAATGCTGTGAAGTTAAAAATGACATTTAAATTCACAGGGAGAATTCGTGCTTTCAAGTTGAAGAAAACTATATCCAGTAAACAAGAGTGACCACAGTCTGCAACTTTAAACTTTGTTGCTCATTACTTTTTTTTCCTGCCTTTGGGATAATAATTTTCTACAGTGACTCTGACAGGCCAGTCAAAATGATTCATAAGGCTAATGGTGAAAAGAACTCTTTATTTTTCTCTGGTGTAAATAATCTTTGTCATTTCTGATCTGTCCTGATTTCCTCCTTGTACTTCTGTGCATGTCTTTTCTGAGTGTTGGGGTTTATGTTAAATGTAGGCTTTAGCATATATCTAGTTAATGAACAGAAACTTACCATTGCTTTCCATAGAGTATGGCAAAGAGGAATATAAAAGAATGTGTAGCGTTTGGGGTTTTACAACTTGAGATTTAATTAGTAATTGACTAATCTTTAATGAGGTGCTAGAAGAGCTCACAGCTTCTCTGGTGTCTTCAATGACTTACATCAAAAGTCCTGTGTTTAAAATATTTTGTATTAGCTACATGTAGCAATGCTTCATGACAGTTGAGTAATAAATAGTATTAATGGTTCTTTGGCTTTTTCTTTGTAATAGAGGTGTCCCCATACTTTTGAAAACTATTCCAAATTTAAGGAAATTAAAAATAATATTCATGTATGTATGAGTGATGATTTTATAAATTTCATTTCATACATTCCAAACAGCTTGAAGAGGTTTTGAGTCCTTTGTGGAGAATAGAATGGTGTGGAAAAGTTGCTTTTGCTACAGTGAGACTGTTGTGCAACGTCATTTTGATATGCTCCATCTGTTAAGTAACTATAAAACTTCAGCAGTTTTAAACCAAAATACTGTTGGGGGAATCTGTCCTCTTCACTCTGCTGTCAAATTCATGTAAGTGCTACTTACTGGCTGTGCACAAACCATTGAGAAACAGCCATTGTTGGGTGGAGAATAATTAGTAAATTACAACCCCAAAAATAATTTTTTGCGTTTCTATAGAAGGAAGATACTTAACAGAGTTGCAAATTTTAGCTTTGGCTACCTTCTCCCACCAGTAATTCAGATTAACAGTTCTGGTCTCATTATTTTCTTTTCTGTGGTAGTTTCAGTGCAGTGCTGTTTGTTCCAGACCTGATGTTACAGATCTCTGTGGCCCTAATGTTTGAGTTGCAATGACTTTGACTTGCCTGAAAGCTAATTCAGTCACTGTAATAAGGAGGAGAAATAATCACCTCTGTGAAAGTGTTAAAAGTACTTAAAGGTAACAATGTTTGGGTTGGGGTGTTGTGGTATCAAGTTCAGCCAGATGTTTCACATAAGCAGTAAATTGTAACAGTGACACTAATTCTTTTGTGTGAAGCAGGTAGAATCCCCTTGTTTCTAATGAGATGTAGTCACTATCTTAAGTTTGATTGTAAGGTTGATACACTGATGTCTGGGTTCTACTGTGTTGTAAAGAGATCTGGTACTTACAATCTTTTGTGTGTCCAGATCTGAACTGATTGTACAATAGCATTTTACGTGGGCATTTTTCTAGTAACAGTTGTCTTCAGGTCTCTAAGCCATGGCTGAACTTGTGACAAAAAAGTCAGAACCTAAAGCTTGTTGTATTTCAAGTACTCGGAGGGGATGAATCTGAGTTAAGAAACAGAGTCTAGCCTTCCTCTTCTCCCTTTTGCAGTCTTTCAAAGCTCGAGCTTCATCCTGTTCTACAGTGTTCGGAAAGGAGACCCTTATAAGTGGAACACGCTTGGAGACTTATGTCAGCTCCTCAGACTTTGATTTTTGGTTAAGTCGTGTAGAATGGGAGACATCTCATCTCAGTTGTAGTCTTCTCTTTCTCTCTCTCTTTTCCCCATCCCCTTATCCCTTCCTTGTCAAAGCTCAAGGCAACAAGGACCAGAAGGTACTTTCAGAATCAGCTTAGGGTGGGTGTGGAAATTTTTAGGTGGCTAAAATGAGGTAAAATATATTCTACTCAGAGTCCTTCTTAGTCTCTGTTCGGACATGTAAATGGAGATAGAACCATAAATGAAGGAGAACTGTCATGATCAAAGCATACAGGACATTGCATTGATAAGCATAAAGCAAAGATGGCAGTGCTGTCAATTTTTGTTTGGGTATTTGATCTCCTGCAAAAGCCATGTAGATACCCTTGGACTTTGAAAGCATTTCTTAAGGATTCCTTTGAGCTGTTTTTTTCCTGTCTGTCTCTGGTTGCTTCTGTATCTTGGGAATCCCATTGGTTTGTTAGTGCCTTCTCTAACATTAGGCATCAGTGTGTGTGCAGGTTCTGTGCAGGTGTGGACTGGCAGGATAGTAAGTGTCTTTCAGCTCACAACAAGATCTGGTGGAAGTAGGGGAAAAGCAGTTGATGCCTGCTGGTTCATTGCAAACAAGGCTCAGCTGGACACTGGTTACCAATTTCAAAATTTGGGAAGAGCGCTTGTAATTGAATGTAGGCTTTTTACTTTTATGGCTCCAATTACTTTCCTTTTTTTTTTTTTTACTTTCACCACTGGCAGCAGTCCTGGACTGTAGCTAAAGACCAAAATCTAAATGAAGCTAATAACTAATTTGACATCTTGTTTCCCATTTCATAATTTTTATTTTTTTATTATTATTTTAAATTTTTTTTGGTCACAAAATACATAAGGCTGAAATCTTGGTATGTAGAGGAAAACAGGCAAATAATCTGAGCAGTGTAAACTTCAATTCATAAATTTGAGACTTGCAACCAGACTGCTGTACAAGAAAACAGATGCCATGCAATAAATTAATACTAAGCTGAATAATAAACAAGATGTATTGTTAAAGGTCTTTAATGCAAAGAAAGTGATTTCAGACTTTCATATGCTTGTTTTCTGTCTTTGTTTAAATGAAGCCTTTGCATGTGTTTTCTTTATTGTTCTCCTTTGTGCACATTTGAGCTTTGTTGGGTTGAGGACTCAGTCTCTGGTTGGGCTGTGGTGATTAACTTACACTAAATAGGCAGCAATAATGTGATTTGAGAATGAAAAGGATTCATTTCTTTTAAACGAGGGGCGAAAAAAAGACAAGGTTGAAGGAAATAGTTTACATAATCTGTAAACTAGTTAAGGAGCTGAATATTTATGCAGGTTGAAATTGAAGCTTAGTTGCCCTCTAGGGGTTTTACATTAATACAGCATATGCTAGCTTTTGGGGTTTTTTTTCTTCTTTCAGAATAAAGGTGAGACAAGTCTTTGGAAAAAACTTACATGCTGACAAATCTGTGGTGATAGAGGCATGTGTACATCTGTATTCAGTGAGTAAAACACATTTAGTTCAAAACCCAGAAAATGGAGGAGAGATTTTTAGCCACATTAGGTTCTTTTAAATTTCATTGTACCAGTGGAGAATGCACTTACAACCAACTAGTCATAGCATTAAGGTCTCAACCAGGCAAGGTCCTTACTTTCAGTTCCAAGTAAACAGAAGACAAAAAGTCACAGGAGGTTGTAATGGCAGCACCAGGACCCTCTGTCAGTTTCTGCTCATGTCCAGCTGCTGAATGCTGCTTCAAAGTCTTGTCCCCTCAGCAGCCACTGACTAATGCACGGGGGTCTTCTGTCACTTCTGGTGTTACAGCAGGTTGAGCCCTGGATATTGGTCTGTGATTGAATGTGTTAGAAATAAACTTTGTCTCCTCCTTTAGAAAGCAATTGACAAAACCGGTAGTTCTAGATTGCTTGGATAGGCGTGTGATATTTCATTGGAAATATCCTCATGACATAGGAGGAAGTGTGGCAAATGGCTTCTGAACTGGAGCTACATATACATATCCCCTTGTGTTAACTTTTAGTATCTCTTTTGCCAATGGTTTTGTAGCAGAGGTGTTGTTAACATACTTATTTGAACAATTGCTAAATAAATTCGTAAGAGTTTGGTTCTTTTTCTAAAAATGGAAACCACATTTGTGTGATTATTTTTGCTGTTTCTTTCATAACACTGTTGATGCAGTATTACTGTAAAATCTTTTTGCATCAGAAGCAAGATAATTGGAGCAGGCAGAATAGATGCACTTAAACAACCCCTTCCTGCCAAACTTGAGTCCCTCTGCGTACAGCTTGAGGAGCACAGTGTAATCAAATTCCAGAAGGTAGAGCAGTGTCCCCGAGGTTTCAGTGTACTAAACTACACCTGGATTTGTGCTAGTAAAGTCAGTGGTTTTATACAGATCTTTATGCCATTTGCCTATTAAGCTTTATGCTGCAAAACAGTTTCTCTCTTTTGAGGGGTTTTCATACCTAGTTGCTGGTGCATTTTTTTTTGCTTTGTAGATTTATCAAAGACTTGTTTGTAAATCCCCTGTCTACCACTATTTTATTTTATTGTCTTCAAAATTACAACTTTTGCTCTGAAGAAATGTACCTGATTTTTGAATCCTTTATTTAAAACATTTTACAGAAGATGAAAGATAAATCTTACACAGTTACTACCAAATTTCCAGATATTGCTGAATTTTGGTACTGTGCTTTCCTGCCACGTTTTAAAGTCATCTCTTGAAAACCATGAAATGAATAGGTAGTCTGAAATTCTAAATACCTCCACATTCAATGATGCAATTTTATTTGAAAAACTGAGTTTACGTACTTTATCACACTGTGGCTACAATTGCAAAGGGTTGAGTTACTCTTCACTGTTCACTTCAGAATATGGACACAGCAGATTTTTTTTTTTTCCTGGAAAATTTGCACTTTGGTTTTGTCATCATTACTAGCACTGGGTAATACCTCATTCAGCAGGAATTCTTCTGTGGTGAAGAATTCCTGCCTCCACACCGGCCTATTGCTAGTCACTTTTGAAAAAAAAAAACTAAATATATACTGCAAAGTAAGGTAAGTACATGATAACTGTTTTGGAGATGTTGGAACAGTGGTTGGGGATGAATTGTGACCTGTGAGGGAAAGTAACTTCCTCTTTTAATAACTGTATAAATCTTTTATATTCTGTATAATGGGAATATTCTATATTCTCAAAAGACCTGAGATTTTGATCCTATTCTGTGTGGCCCATCTCACCCTCACCCTCCAGCTGGAATCCTGGAGCCAGTTTCACTTTTGCTTAGAAGATACTTTCTTTCATTCAGAGGAGTGGGAACTACTATTACTGCTACCACCAACAACCTTTGATATTGGAGCTCTGAGTTAAATAGCTGGGTTTGGAAGTCCATGAAATTGAACTGGGGTGGTGGGAAAGGAAGAATTCCTGACACAGCACTGTGTAACTGAGAGCTGGTGTCATGGTGGAATAGCTGGGCAAATGCCTCCTCAGGGGTTATATAAATGCCCTGCTCTACCCCCACCCTGTGGTAGAAGGACATTACTGTTACTTCTTTCACTCCGTGAAGCTCTGGTTTTGAGAAATAGATATATTTGCCTTTGGAGTTCATCTGAAGAGTCAGTCGCTATGGGACAGAGGGAGGGGATGTTGTTTCTTTGAATCATCTGTTATCCGAACTTCTCAGTGGCTCGGCAGCTCCCGAAGGTGGCGGGAGGATAAGCAGTGCTGAGGCTGCGCTGCACAGCTCAAGTTGGATGCACTTGTTTATATAAAAGCAGGCAGTGACAGACAGTAGCCATGGGGGAACTCGCATTTGTTCCAGTTCTGCCTCTTCCAGTGCCTGGTATGGTAACGCTTGATGTCAGGGATACTTACTGCAGGATGGGAGGAAAATTAGATCAAGTCAGTGTTAAAGGAAGCAGTTGTTTAAAAGCAGTGCAGTTTAACCAGATGTGCTTTGTGCTGGATGTGCTTTACCTGAAGCCTTATAGAGAAGGTAATGCTTGTACTTGACAAGAGCATTCCTCAAGCAGGTTTCTTTAGTGGATAAATCATGTTTTACCTGAATAAACTGCTTCACAGCAATGTGCTTACTTAGCTTAAAAGCGTAGAGTTTTGTAATTTCACAGAAAGAAAAGGGGGTCTGCTTCTCTGTAAAAATCTGCCTGCATAGCCCAGCAGATTGTCATCTTTGAGCACTTAAATCTGCCTTGACTGACAAAGTAGTTGCTGTAAAGCTTTATACATAATAGTTACGCTCTTGCTATTTCTCCTGTGTCTTCTGAGGACATAACCCTCTTGTAGACTGCTGTGCTCTGCCTGCTTAGTCAGAGGCAGGAGGACTTGGCATGTAGCTCTTACAGAGCTGGGTTGCTGGAATTTGCTTTAAAAATATGACAGTGTACATACATAATCTGTATGACAGATTTCTGTGTGTTTGGGGCAAAATGCACACACACATATGTATACAGATACGTATATGTGTGTATATGCATACATATTTCATGCATACAGAAAATGCTGACAATTCTGTATATCCAGGATGGAAGATCAGATCAGATCTATGGCACCAAAACTAACAAGTAGACATTTCTCTCTATCATCTCTGCAAAAGCTCCTTTTGCTGTTGAAGTCCAAGTTCTGTTAAAATTCTAGTGACTAAACATATATTGCTAATAAATTCTGTCTTCCAGTATTTAATCATTTAGCAGTAGTCAGGAAAGCACTGCCTGACATTTTAAGGTGTATGTTCTTTTCTGACTTTGTGGCTCTTAGGAAAACACTTTTCCTAGCCAAGTTTCATGTATGCATTCATATCAAACTGAAAACTAACTTTAGTCTTTCCAGTCCTTGTCCCCAAAAAGATATTTGGTCAGATCTCATGTGTGCAGGACATAGAATGAGCAGAGCTGACCTGTCCTTGTCCTAATAGCAGAACTAAATGCTCCTGAAAGTTTCTTGAGATTGTACATGTATATTATTTTCAGAACTCTTTTTTTTAAACTCTTAATTACTTTAATCTGGCATATTTTTATTAACACTTAAGTATTTGTCTGGGTTTTGTTAGTTGAACTGATTGGATTGGCTTGTATTACTGCATTTGGCTGTGTTCTCAGCTTGTTTTATGGGTTTTTCTTAAACAAAACAATTCATCTCTATCTTAAACTTTACTTTTCAGATCCATTCTCTTGTTTCTTGGTGCTTATTATAAAAAATTATGAGAAAGTGATCTGCTGTGGATAGGTGTGGGTTATTTGGGACAGACAGAAGCACTTCTCTGCTGTTGCTTGAGGTTTCTGGTTATGCCTCTTAGAAATATCCACAATTCTCAGTCTGGATGGTAGCAGATTTTGGATTTCAGACCATGTGTAGCGAGTCTGGTGAGAGAGGTTGCCCCAGCAGAAAGCCTCTGCATCGCATGGGAATGGAAATGTATCTTCATTGTTCATGAATGTGCTCGTCCTTCCTTGATGGTAAGTTTCCTGAGATCCTCTTTTTTCCCCCACAAATTCTGTCTTTAATGATTGTTGGGTTTTAAAACAAGAGAAACCCTGCTAATATTTCTGTAATAAAAAGATCAGCAGCTGAGCAATGACTTCTGATTTGAATTAACTGATGTTCGAGGATCCCTATGTGCCTTACGTGAGTTTTCAGAACTGCTGTGGTATTATGGTTTTAAATAACCCTATATGGTTTTTTATAAGTTTTGAAACAGAATGTTTAAATAAGCCATTGGTTTCCTATATTGATTTTAAAAGCCCACTGTAATCAGTTGACCAAACCTAGATCCTTGTAATATCAGTGTATATAGGACATGAAAACTTTGGAGACCCTTGTTCCTAAGTAGATAGGTGGCATTTACAGAGTGAGTAACTGGATGTTCTGAAAAAAACCCAACCAACTCTCAAACATTTTTGATCTGTGTAGAGTGTCATTGCTCCCTACTGCTCTGGCCTGTTTCTGTATCCAGCCGAGAGATACTTTGAGGCCAATTAATTTTTGCAGCAGGATTTTGAAAACCTGCTAATGAAAAAAGCATGCATGGTATGAAACAAATAACTACAATTGCAATAGTTGGGAGTTTAGCAGGACTTGAGTGGGCCAGGGCAGAAAAATGTCGAGTGAATCCAGGTTGGCATATACCCTTCTGGTTTCAGGAGGTTTTTCCCCTCTTTCTTCCTCATCTTTTGTGTTCTTGTCCATTTAGACCCACCATGTAAGGCATCCTAAGAGTTTTGAAGCAGAACTGTGAGAACTTTATGCTTCAAGGTATAAGCCAAGCTTACAGGTTGGGATTAGGAAGAAACTTCACTTGAGAACATGTTTTTCCATAATGTAGACTTTCTAACACATTTTTTTAAAGCAGCTATTATTGACTTCTGAGAAAGATGGCATACAGGACAAATAGGCCCTTTGATTCAGTATGTTATTTTCTCATCTCTTAATGTCCCCTAAAGCAAAGTCTTCAGATTTGTTTTTAGGATATTGATGTGTTCTTTATCCCTAAGCATTGTGTTTAGACAAACAGATACTAGGTTTTTTTGGGAAGCATTCTTCCTCTGCAGATCACAGTTATGCTGTTTGCCTTCCTGATGATTCTCTCCTGTTGTATGTTTACCTCAGTCATGAGATGAGGGAGGTTTCTGCATTTCATTCTGGAGTGCCAGAGATGCTGTGGTCTTTAAGATAAATCTGTTTTCTGTGCTGAGAATGCCCTGGAAAAGATTGGCCAGGAGGATGAATATCCCTTCCTTAAAATTGCTGTTTTCTTAGGATTCTCTGCTCCCCAGTCCTGTATTGTGTGTTAGTATTTATTGATCATCTCTCCTAGGACAGATGCCTCCACCTACGAAAGCTGAAATGGAGCAGATTTTGGGGTAGCAGTGATGAGCAGGAAAATTGAAAGTATATGATTTTTATGTTATAGCAAATGAATGTTTGTGGAGACAAAGTATTTGATCTGATAACAGAGGTTCACTTGAAGGAATCAAGGTTATTTTATGTCAATTTTCTGTTTGCCCTATATAAGATGCATTTAATTATTTCATGCTATCTCCTTCTAGTCAAATTAATCTGTCTTATATATATTGTTGCTCAAATTAGAATAATTCTTTAATCAGCTGTGTTATGCATGCCATGGTAGGCCAGAATAGGAAAGCTACTCCTAGCATACTGACGATGCATGTATTTTATTTGTTGTTGTAATTTAAAAGTAAAATCAGAAATATTGATTTCTACTTGACTGGAGAGATGATTTAGTTTGAATATCAGACTGATCTTAATCAGGTGAGAATTAATTGAGTTGGAGGTATTAGATATTCAGTGATGTTAACTGAACCATGAGCAATCTACAGAGAAGCTTTCTTTTGTACTGTGTTGGAAATATCAAATAGCTTGTACTCTACAATGTAAAACAATCTCTTCATGTTCATGCTACTACTTCCTCTGACTCATTAAATACACCAGTAATCTGTTCTGTGCATACTGAGTAATATTCAAAGTAACAAGCTAATGAATCATAATTTAATACAAAATTAAAAGCATAATAGCTACCCTTAAAAATGTTGCTGGTAATGTTTGGATAATTTAATGGTTTTAATACACATTTTACAAATGTAGGTTTTAAAATTTTGCCATTGTTTGCATTTTAAAGGGAACTGTTTCCTCCTCCTATCAACCCCAAATCCCCATTGTCATTTGGGCATCTTTTCTCCACTCAGTGGTACAGCCCAAGGAATGACCCAAACAGTGGACAAAACTATATATATATATATAATTTTTTAAATTTATTTTTTCTTTTTTTGGTAGAGGGAAAAAGCCTACCCCAGAATAAGCCTGGTCTGGATCATGATGCAAGCTGGTTTGTTTTTGGTTTTTTTTATTTTTTATTTTAAGAGTGTGATAGCAGTATCATAAGTGTTGAGAAAATATAAATGGTGAGATAACACCTCTGTAGGACTTTCTCTTAAGTAGTAAAATTGTAAAGCCTTTAAATAAACGAGAGTCAGACCTGAGAGGATCAATTTATCTTGATAATGGGGAATATTTCATTTATTTTGTGTGCAAGCACATCTGCAAAATGGATGCACACTTATAATTGATAAAACTACAGTTCCAGTATTATGTGAAATGTACAACACTTCACAATATGAGGCAATACAAAAGCACCAAGTATTTTTATAATCTGAATCTGCAAAAAATGAACTTTCAGTAAATAGCCTTCACGCTACAAACAGTTCATACATTGAGAATAATGAGGATGGTTCTTTGGTGTTATATCAACATAGTTTCCGTGCAGTTGCTTGTCTGGAGATAAGTCCCACTTTTTATTCTTCTCTTACTTTACACATGGAAAGACTTTGATGTTTGCAGGAAGAAATAATTAACTATCTAATATTTTTAAATTTTTAAAGTAAAGAGAAAAATCCTTTAGAAATCTGCTACAAATATAATCTGATGCTGGTTATTTTTCTTTATTAAATTGCAAAAGAACGCCCACAAGTTTCAGTTTGTTTTTAAGCTTGGGGCAGGACATAACAGGTTTTTTCATGAAGTCTGTCCTTCTCATACACATCAGCAGTCCAGCACACCTATTCCACCATTTCATTTTGAATGCAGCACAGTGTTGGGTGTGGGATGGTATTGTAGGGTACATAAAAACACTTGCATCATAAATATGATGCCTTGTTTTTGTTGTCCACTGTTTGTAGTCCTGCAGACACTGAGATTAACAGTGTTAACTTTAACCTTCTTTGTTTTAATGACATGGAAGAAAATAATTGTCTTTATTCTGCAGAGCTCTGCTTGTGTCTTATGCTAGATGTTGATTTGTCCCTTTGACTCAAAATCCTACAAGTTTTTTATTTTTGTCATATGAAGCAAATATTTCTTGAACCTATGAATATGTTCTAAAGTTAGAATGGGCAGGATCCTGGCTTTTTGTCTACTTTTTAAAATTAGGACTTGTATGTCCTAGGACATCTGTTGGTGGATCCTCACCAACTTTGTTGTAGCTTTCTGGTAATGTATCTGATCTTTTAAAATTAATACTTTAGTATGTATTGCATATGCCTAACTGAATAGGCAGGGAAATAATTTGTCCAGTCTTTATTCTGTGATAAGTGAACTGTTAACCAGTTTCACTTCAGTTTCCATCTGCTTCTCATATGATCTTGTCGTAAAGTCATAAAACAGATTTGGGGAAAAATCAATTAGAAACACTAAGGAAAAACATTCTTCTTGGATACTGTTTTTTTAAGCAAAGATTAGTGTGGACTATAAAGATCTTTGTAAACAAAGTGGTCTTTACTGTGGCAACCCTCTAGCTAATTATCAAAGAAACCTTAAAAAGAGTGCTCTGTAAGTTAAAGAAGTTTTTAATCAACCATCAAATATACTAAGTCTGGCACTGAAAATTAAATTCTTCAAGCCTCCAACATAATTTGTATAATTCTGTATCTGAAGGAAATTACAGAAAGACTTGTAATAGGATTTTTATTAAAAAAATGCATGTCTGTAACAGCTTTATAGATAAATTAAGGCAGCTTTCAAAAGCTCTTTTTTTTTTACTGTTCTGTGACTTTACATACATCAGGATCTAATTTCTCCTAGTTCTTTGGGTTGTGCTTTCTCAGGTGGGTAAGTTGGGATAGGAAGACCCAGTGAAATCTGGCTTTTGGATCCAGGGCAGATCTGGAGGCACCAGGGACCAAACTCAGCAGCTTCCCTGAGCTGCTCAGGGCCAGAGGTGCTCCCTGCTGAAGAGTCAGTCCTTGGAAGGACTCATTCTTCTCTGGCCTCAGCCAAAAAGCCCTCCTGTCTGTCCCTGAAAATGTGGTCTTCCCATCATAGGCAGATCCCCTGCACATGCCAGCGTGCTGTAGTGAGCAGGTGAGAATGGGCAAAACTGAACTGCTCTGTATTCAGACATGGCTGTTCAGATTTTGTTCAGTTGACAGCCGACCTCTTTCTTGGCAAAGATACATTTTGGCCTTACGTACTTGGTTGATTTAGAAAAGGTTCTAAAATGCAGGCTTGCTTTAGCACTTAAAATCCTTTTATGTGTGGCTGTAATGGACAAAATGTAACGAGACTTGAAATTCTCTAAACTGTGACCAGAACTCATTTTGGATTTGCCTTGCAACAAAAATGCAAAGCTTTCTTCAGGAGAGATAAAGAAGAAATCTGGCCTCAAATCAGTGATGAGCTGTTCAGTGAAGTCTCCCTGAGCTGTAGCCTCAAGAAGAGATCTTTGCTCTGTGTGCATCCCCTTAGACAGAGCCTGTGGCACAGAGAGGAGCCTGTGGGGTAACCTATGTCAGATATGATGTCATGAACCATGACTGCTGCAGGTGAAAGGGGTCTGTAGCCAGTTTCCGTGGTAACTGGTAGGCACCTGCAGCTTGTTGACGCAGTAGTGGATCTGTCCTTGTCTGTGCACAGAGCATTCAGTGATGGACATATGTAGCTGTCCTAGAAAAGCCTTGGCAGAGGGTTGATTTGATGGACGGCAAGCCTCCTTCCCCTTTCTACAAAGCATTTTTGCATCTGTTGTGTTGAGCTCTGATCCTCAGTTTGGCTTGTATTTGGAAATATTTGGGATAACTTTTATTGTTTGAAACATGACTTTCTTTTGTGTTACAGTTCACAATTAATTTGCAGACTGGCCCAAAGTTACCACTTGTATTGCTGCTGCTTGAGGTTTTGTTTTGGTAGCTTGCTGCTTGCAGGAAGAAAGAAGACATAACAGCCCATGAATTTCAAAAGTCATGGAAAGCCATTTTCTGGAGTTGTAAAGACAGTATCATACAAAAGATTATGAAAAGAACTGTTCTGTTTTTTCTCTAATGTGCAGTGCATCAGGAAGAATGTTTGTTTGGATTCTTTAGTGTTCTGATTACCCCTCATAGCTGCTAAAGTGTTAAATTACAATAGGTTTGTAATCAACTGCTCCTTCTGTGTGTCTTGCGATACATCCTGAAACTTCTGTCAACTATGCAGATACTGCCCAAGTGAAGAATGAGCAAGAAGATTAATTCTCCATGTCTGACATTAATTTAAGATATCTGGAACTACTGAGCACTATTTCTGACATTATTCTCCAAGCCAGTAGTTTAAACACTGTTTGTGCTGCTCAACATTGACACATTTCATTTCATGCAAGAGTCATAGAATCATAGAATAAACTGGGTTGGAGGGGACCCATCAGGATCATGAAGTCCAATTCCTGGCCCTATGCAGAACATCCCAGTCATACCATGTGCCAGAGACCATTGTTGAAATGCTTACTGAACTCAGGCAGGTTTGGTGCTATGATCACTTACTTCCCTGGGGAGCCTGTTGCAGTGCCCAGCCACCCTCTGGGTGGATATATTTTCCTGATCTGATAGGCAACCTAAACCAGCCCTGACACAGCTTCATGCCGTTTCCTTGAGTCCTGTCACTGGTTAGGAGAGTGAAGAGATTGTGTTCTCTCTTGCTCACAGAGGGGCAAGTACCAATTAAAAATAAAAAATCATTCTCCAGACTCCTGGAAGGTTTCTGGTGTCTATAACTAAACCTGTCTTGCAGTCCTTACATCACTGCCAAACAGAAGAGATGGATAATCAAGCTTTGTGTGTTTGTATAATGATGCCTAATAAGCTTTAACCTTCTTTCTTCCTCTTTGTTGTTAAGCATCAGTAATGTTAAAGCTAAAGAGCTGGAAGCAGTTTTATCATTTTGCAACAGTGCCTGGCCATGTACCACAGGCAGGGCCTTCTGAAGCCAGGGAATGCTGGCAATTGCAGTTCAGGCTTTTTTTGTTCACTGGGACATCACGCCTTTAACCATTCAAGACTGGTGAGCTAACAAGTGAGAGGGACCTCCTGTTGTCTTCAGTGGTTTTTTACTTCACAGCTTCCAGAAGAAATGATTACTACTACAAAAAAAAACCCAACCCAAAACCTCAACACAGCACTTAAAGAAGTGCCTGTAGAGACTATAAATCAAACTGGTCACTAGGCAGACCATAAGCTTTCAAAAGCTTTGGATATTTTTCCCAGAAAAAAACAAAGGTCGTTTTCCCAGGAAAAAACAAATGTACTAATAGGTATGATTTTTCTGAGATGCTGATGTAGGAACAGTCAGTATAAACAGTCCAGGAAAGAACAGAAGAAATGTCAGATTCACCTTGGAAAACCAAAGAAATATTTTGATAACCTAGTAACACATTTGCCTTGTTCTGAGCTTAAACTACTTAGTAAACTTGAGCTGTCCTGGTGTTTCCTCAAAGCTGTGCTTGTGCATTTGGATGATTTTAAGTCTAAAGCACATAAATCTTTGAAACTGGGTGTGGTTGTTAATAGGTTACAGTATCTTCCCAGCTGGTAATTAACTGGTTAATTTAAACCCATTTTCTGCAGACTTTCATCTGGTTTTCATGTAGGCTGTGGTGGAATTGCCAGTGTGTAAGGCTGGGTGCTGTGTTGGAGAAGGTTTTTAGGTGTTCATCAGTAAACAATATGTTTGAAGTAGGTAAGAAGTCAGTCCTTCATAAAGTTTGGCAGTATAAGGACACATAAATCTATTATCAACACTTTCAGTAAACACTACCTTGTCTTGTAAATTATTTTAGTGAAAGCCTAATTAATAGCTGTGGACAAGCAGATTAATCTCACCTAGGGATTGCTTGCTGCTGTTGGACCAATTTCTCAAAATCTTACCAGTAGTGTCCAGGTTCCTAGAAGGATTCCACTGAGGTCGACAATTCCTTAATGCCCATTTCAGCAGGCATCTGGGACAGGAGTGCTGCCTTTATAGGTACAAATCTCTGCTTTCTTGTTTAAGTCTTGATGTAACTATAAACAGAGCATAGGTGATTTACCTGTTGTATGATGTAGTACCATTAAGTTTGGATGTTAGCAGATTAGCTGTAAATTTTGTTAGGTACGTGTAAGAAAATAACAAGTTCTGTGTGCCCTAAATTTGCTGGTTATTAAATCAATATTAGGAAGACCTTAGAGGAGGAGAAATAGATGGAATTCTGGAAGGGGATGCAGTAGGGGGGAACTTTGTTCTTGTTCTGGCTCCTGGTCGATCTTGGACACATGGCTTTCTCTTTCTCTTTGTCTCTTTCTCTTTTCCATCTGCTAAATGTAGCCTATTATATCTTAGAACAGGACAGCCAATTCTTACCTAGGGTTATTATTCAGTGAAACATCTGTACAGGGTGCTGGTAACAATGAGCCATAATTTTAGTTACTCTCAGATAAATCCCATGTCCTTAGCCATGACCTTGGTGTTCTGTTTTAGTATCTCACTGGCTTGTTTTTAAGTCTTAAGTCCTTAAAACAGACGAGGTACTTTCACTTCGTTGAGCAACTTCATTGTTCTTAACTGCCAGAGATGTAGGTGATAGCCCTGAGTAGAGCATGTGAAGAGCAGGCACATGAATTATGGATTTGCTGCAAGAGTAACTTCCGAAATGGTATTAGCAACAGCAGTATGTGTGTAAATGTGCTACATGATGAGGAGAGAATCCCAGTTAAAGTGTTGTTGCAGAACAAGTGACAAAGACTTTGCAAACAGTATGAGAATCTAGGCCAACTATGGTTATATTAATAATAAATCAGATCTGGTCTGCTACCTCCTCCACATTGGGTTTTTTCACCTACTGTCATTTCTCTAACTTCAATTTCATTTGTGTTGGTTTTTTTTTCCCCAGCATTTACCAAATGCTGTCAAGAAACTGGTATTCTGATGGTGGTGAAGTGTCGGCAGGAGAACACAGCACTGAAGGACTGTCTGGTTGGCTAGTAAGTCCCTCATGAGTTCTTGCTGGGCTTTTGTGCATGGCCTGTACTTATCTGGAAATGTTAACTATTCTGGAAAGGGCTGTGCAGGGTTAGGGACTTGGATGTATTTTCTGAAAATTGTATCTTTGCTTTATTAAAACCATGCTGGTCTGGGCCCTAACTGATGAGGTTTTATTTACCATATGAATATATGGCTACAGAGACTCTCTTCTTGATTCATCTGTGGACAGATTTCAGCCCAGAGGATCTGCAGCCCTCTATTTGTTCTGGTGCATCACAGATGTGGAGATAGGGGCACACAGTGAAGCTTCTGTTAGTGAGAACAGGATAAGTTGGTTTTCATTTTGCTTCTATTTTTTAAGATTTAGTCTGTCTTGAAAATGTCCTGCTGTTGTGAACAGCAGTAGCCAGAGCAGTGGGAAATTGTTATATATGAGAGGTCAACTCAATGCCGTGGTGGATTGAAACATCTTTTTTGGAAGTCCTAATTTAACCCCAGTGCCATTAAGCTGAAGTGTTAGATTCTTGAATTTCCCCAGGTGAGGGCTGCAAATTTTTTGAGTTTGACTGGGAGGAAAAAGGAGGTTGGTTTGATTTTTATTGTGTCCTGCTCTCTTAAACCAGTGATTTAGATTAAAAATAAATGCCTTTGAACTAGTGACAGTTATTCTCAACTATTTAGGAACTGATGAAAAAAACACGTGCAGCCAAGCAAGAATTTAGGCCTAACTGCAGTTAACCCTCTGGAGTTACTCAGTTTTGTCTGTTCCTTCACCTTTATTTTTTTTTTTAAACAAATTGCTTCTGACAAAAAAAAAAAAAAAAGGTTTATAGTGTTAATAGTTATAAATCAAAAATTCTGAGATAAAGGAATTTAATGTAATGATCAAGGACCTCTATGTCTACTGTTAAAGAGAGTACACTTGAACTTATTCCCAAAAGTTACTTGGGTGCATTCAAAAAATGTCAGCTTCCCATGTGAGGAGGGTAACTGCAAGTTAATTCTTACTCTGAACATAAATACCAAATGTCTTTCCCTTTCTCTGCCTTTACTCTTGGTGCCTTCACTGCAGAGGCTTAAAAGGACTGTGCTTTAAAAAAAAAAAAGTGAACAGTGTCATGACAGATACCTCTTTTCATAAAGTACCTAAGTGTTAAAGTTATTTTACTGTTAAGGGCAGACAGATTTTCTTTGGGCGTGAAAGGAAGATGAGTTACGCATAGTACTCTTGCAATATCTGTTCAGTATTCCAAGATGAATAATAATATATATTTTTCTGTCTTGTAGCTATTCTGATCCATCATTCTATGAAGAATGCAAAGCAGAATATTTGAAGCAAAGAGAAGAATACAGAGCAACTGGAATTAAGAAAAAAAGACAGAAGTTTACTCAGAATGTGTGATCAAAACTTAAAATGAACATTTTTTTATATGCAATTTGGATTTCACTTGATTTAAACAGACTTAAATTGTCTGTACCACTCTGTGTGGAGTTTAACTGAAATACACAAAATGAGATGAATGGAGAATAAAATAATGTCTGAAATTAAGAGTCAATTTAAAAATTTTTCATAATTAAAGATCTAGAACATGCTGTCAGGGTTTGCAAGAGAGGTTGCAAAGGTATGTTCCTGTGTCTGGACTTGGGATTTTGATACCAGTGTACAGTTTGGAGTTTGCAACTCTAGAATGTCCATTTGGAATTTAAAGCCTACGTGAGCCAGGCTACATAAAAACTTAAGCGTGAATAATTTAAATTGTATTAACTGATCACAGATTGGGTATGCACTGAAGTTGGCCTGTTAGTCATCACCTGAAGCTGACTGTGGATGGAGATGCACTTAACTAGAAGAGAAGGGTGGCAAATGCAGAAAAGCTACACAGACCAATGTGAATTACCCTTTTCATCAAAATGTTGTCAGATGAGAGCCTGGTAGTATTTGTGCCTGCACTGTAACTCATTTTTACATCTACACTGTCATCAGTTTAAAGCCTGCACTGTCAGAAGGGATAGATGACTTGTGCATGGCCCAGACTGGCCATTTCAACTCTAGAGGAGAAAGTAATCTCATCCAGCCCTTCCTTGAGAACATGGAAAAAGCTGCCATGCTTTGGGAGTAAGTGAGTGACCACAGTTGCAAAATTATTCCAGGTAGAGGTGAGTAAACAACCAAACCTGGCATGGAAGATGCAGATCTCCTCTTGCAGGAACTAAGCACATCCCTAATTTAAAAAGGACACACAAATGATCTTTTGTGTACTGGTACTTAAAGCTGCTTAATTGTAGAATTCTCAAATGCTTAAATTGCTTCACTACAGATACTAGTATAAAGTATCATCCAAGCATTCTGAAATAAAACTAAATTATTTAAAAGCAAGGAAATGCTGCACTTAAACTGGTAACTTTAATGCCTCACTTAAAGAAGGAAAAAAAAAATTCATGGTAAGGAGTAGGATTTGATACTGTTCCATTAAAAGAAGCAACATTTTACTTGTTTATTTTAATACTGTTTCACTACAAACAGCATTCCAAACTGACCGACACATGTATATGAAGGACTTAATGCTCCAGGTTAGTAATTGCCCTGTATTCTGTGCCTTTTAGTGGAATAACCATGTTGCTTCAGCAGATTGGGTGGAAGACTGGACTTGTGAGTGACAAACTGAAAAGATGTGTAGCATTCTGCCTTGTTAGGCAAACTTAAGCAGCACTCAGCTCTAAAGCTAACCACCTTGAAATAGCTTATGTGGAACAGGGTCCTACACATGGTCTCAATTCTTAGCATTTTGGAAAACAAAAATACTCCTCATTAGCTGTTTTGCTGTATATATTTTAAAAGGGAGGAAATTTAAGGTAGATAGTGACACATTTGTAATGACAGTGACTGTTCTTTTGTCCCACTATGAAAATCTGCTATATCTTCAACCTTTAGAAAGCCAGCCTAGGTGTTTGAAAGTTGGCAAAAGCCCTTCCCCAGAGGACTGGGGTGGGAGTGAGCATTCTCTTAGGGGCAGTGCTGGGTACTGCCAGTGGTGTGCGTCTGCACTGAGGACTCGCCTGGGTCATACTCAGCTATGACTCAGACCTGAGTCAGCACCAGCAATGGAGGTCTCCTTTTCTGGCTCAGCAGAAATTGTGTGCAGCAGGTGAGGGGAACCTCCAGTGCAGTGACAAGGACTGCAGGGGAGGAATGGATGCGTGAAATGGAACAAGCTCAGGTGAACGTGCAGGTATCGCTCCCCACCCTTTGATACAGGCTGTATGTGAACAGCAGCCACAACTCACATCTGCACTGATGTCACACCTGAAATTCCATGTACTGAATGGTGCTGTCAGCCATTTGTTTCTCTCTTTCTTCATCTGGATTGTTTGAGCTCCTCTGTTTACTCTGGTATGCACTGAGAGCAGGGATTGACCTTTGGATCATGCATCAACTTCCTCTATAATACACTTCTGTGTATTAATGTGATGTTCCCTAGTTTTGAATTCTTGGTTTTACATCTTTCATTTTCTTGTATCTTGTGCATATCCTATACTTGAATTGCATTTACATCTTTTATTTAAAGTTTAAATGAAAGAATGAGTACCATGACATGACAAACTCATACCACTGCATTACTTTCGGTTTTGGTTTTGTAAACTCTCCTTCCTACTCAGGTTAACTGGAGACAGCCCTGGATTCTAATCAGTGTAAGGAAACACAGCACAGGGGGCCTATCTGTCTTCTCCAGAGCACTTGGCAGGCACCCAAGACACCCCCATTTTTCACTGGAAGCTGCACTTCTTGTATGTATTAAAGGTCTCTTCAAACTCCTGAGGGGAGCCCCCTACAAATGGAACAGACATCTGAGAGGAAAGAGGGAGAAGGTGTCATATACTTATTTAAAAGTTTGCCTTCATAGAGTAAAACTGAAACTTGGAGGGAGATGAGGGGCAGTTTGTAATGCACAGGGTTTTCAAAGGGCAGTAGAACAGCCACTGCAGTCTGAGACATCACCCAGAAATTAAGCTGCAAGCCAGAAACCCATTCAGCTCTCCACATTTAGTACAGCCATACTCCACCTCAGGTAATTTCTGCAAGTAATTCCTCCATCCTGTTTACTCTGCTGATCAAAAAATGGTCAGATGAACTTGCAATGAAGGTGCTCCACCTAGTTAAAAATTGGTTCAGTAACAGTAAGCACCTGGGTGTTTCTGGCATGTTTCTCCCTAGATCAAACAGCCATACTCAAATATGATCATCTTACCACTTTAATTACTGTATCTTAATGTTTGACTTGCTCTCTTCCATCTTAAAATACAATTAAATTAATTTTGCTGGACAGTTACCACACAGGGTGGGGTTTTTTTTAATGGTTCAACTGCAACTCAGTTAAAATTAATGTTTTTGCTTTATTGCTGGTCATAAAAAAATAAAATGCTTTCATCAACTGTCCTGTGTTCATACAATTGCAAGTAGTAGCACCACTCTCCCTAAAGAAAGGATGAAAAAGCCTGACTCCTCAAAATTCCAAAAAATAATTAAAAAAATAAAACCAAGCCCTCATATGGCCTTATTTATACTCAAACACCAAGTACATAGAGAACCAGGGAAATACCTTACACCTCTGCAACCAGTGACACACAATACAGGTGTCAGGTACCAGAGCTCTTCACTCTCTACAGTATCATTAAAGCTACAGGTGTCTCAGCACAGGTATGTCAAAGTCTGCTGCAAGTTCATCTTAGAAGAAAATTCAATCTGCTTTATCCCACCAGTATAGATCATGTGGTACTTACATGGGCCTGTGTTTCTTTACTTGGAATGGGTATTGTTTTACTGTAACTCCACCATATGTCTCGTGCTGCTCTTGTCTTTTTCCAGCTGTAAAAATTGGACAGTGCATCACAGCTGATTTGGGGGTTTTCTTTCTTCAACATGGCTAGTTCACATGCAAGGAAAACTGATCAGCTGTACACCACAAAACTGACAGAGAACCTTAAAGTCATCAGATTTCAAAAATACTTAAGATTAACCAAACAGTGCAAGTTTACATGTAAGTTATTAGAAAGTTCATCCGACTCACCAAATACCCAAATACATATTCATCAGGTTGCCATTTGCTCATTTAAATGTGCAAAGCAACAACCTCCTGCTGCCCCAAAAGCTGGCTTTCATTTGTGCTGAGTTAATGCTTTCTTAAATTAAAAATTATCAAATTGGTGGAGGTTTTTAAAATGTTCAAAGTTTGCATTAAAGTTAAAATTTTCTTGGGGTCATTCATCAAAATTGTTTGAGATCTTTGGTCGTTACTATATGCAATTTACAGTTTTATATAACACATGCACACTAACACCAGGACCCTGTTACTACAGCTACTTCTCCACATAATTTGCTGTCACTGATGAAAAGATTTCACTTCTGAAAATGGAAAAAGCACTGTAAGCCACTAGTGGCATGGATTTAAATGACTTTTCCATCTCCAGTCAAAATCTGATTGTAAGCTTTGGACCAACAGATGATTCACAAGCCAGCAAGCTCCCAAGTGACTCCAAATCTGGGGACTTCTTTTCAAATGTTACAGCTTGGACATGGCAATGAGTGATTGGATTGGAAATGCTGCCTGCAGCAAGCTCTCTGGCGTAAGTCCCTCTTCTCCTTCAGTTAGCAGCAGTGCTCCTGAAGTCCCTCTCAGCAAACATTGCTGCTCCCTTCTCCAGCATGGGAAGGAGTACAGAATATAAACCAAGAGTCAAATGCAAAACCTGAAAATTCTCAGGCTCTGCACAGAAAATCTTAATTTTAATTTCACACAGGACAGGACAGGCTGACTGGGAACCTGTAGTCAAAGCACCATAGCTTTAAGGCAACTAACTCCTTCAGGTTTCAACTGAGGAGGATGCTTCTCCCAGAATATGCTACAGCAGATGGCTGGTGTTTTGCCTTGAGTCAAAGTCATGGACCTCAAATCTCGTTGTTTGTATTTGGAATAACATTTATACACAATAAAGGAATTAAAACTTCAGTAAAAAATTTTGTGCCAAATACGGAAATGAGATTTGTTAGTGAAACCAATTTCAAACAAAAATAAATTTATTTAGTATCTTACACAGTAGAATTCCTTCATTGCACAAATCATGTAATGCCTGTTGAATGTTACATTCCTTAATAAAGAACCTCTGTAATGTTGAGGTGAGGTGCCCCAAAAGTAAGCTACATTAGAACTAGGTACCATATAGCTTATGCAGCCACATGAGAAATGTTTTCTTTGTTATTACATAGGTAGTTGGTTCTATCAGCTAAAGCCTAGTGACTTGGATTTGTTTTATGCATATTGGATTTTGTTCTATTACTTTCCAAGAGATTGTACTCCCCTGAGTCAGCTGTGTTCATTGGTCAGAATAAATTCCAGCATCTGACACCATTTCCATTAATCACAGACAAGCCAGTATACGTGAGGAAGATAATAGAAAGGTAAAAACAATATCTGGTGAATAGGAAACACTGTTTATGTATGCTGTTTGTACTACAGGAGAAGCTATCTGGAAGGCCTTTTTTTGCCTTTGATAGACAAAGTGAAAGATGAGCTCTGTCTGAAGTACTTACTGTGCAGGGGACAGTGGAACCACACAGGTCACATAGCACCCTTACAACATTTCCATAGCCCATCATTACTGTGGCTGTGCTACAGCCAGAGCTTCCCCATGTATTTGCAAGCAATCTAAAGATAATTTGCTACTAAACAGCTGTGAAATTAATTTTTATTAATTTGATGGATCTGTGAAGCTGAATACTTCACCCACACATCTGTAAATAGCATATTCAATATTAAATATCTTCCTGCCCATTACAAGTTAGGCATCATGACTCTAAAATACAATGCATTTTTCTTCAACTTTTTGAGCAGTCAAGACATTTCACTTAACCCTGTTGTATTAAGCCAGATATGAAGCAGAGAAGTTTACAAACAAACAAAAAGGCATAAATTATATTTGTCTAGAAACAGTTCATGGCCTTAAGAGGGGAAAAAAAAAAAAAAGTAGTGCCTAGACACCCATAATCTAAAAAGCAGGTAACTGGAATTCCAGTAGCTCTGGTTCTCAGTGGCATACTTAAGATACCACAAAAATACTTACTTTTGTATATGAACAGTGCCACACCACCAAGTCTGATTAAATTAAGGCTTTGCTTCTTTAACAAAAGAAAAGTTAGTAGCCTTATTCACAGGAATAAAGAGTCAGAGTTGTTGTGCTGTGCAAAGGAGGCACGATATGGAAAACTGCACTGTGAGCATGCTGGGTCTGTAACAGCACTGCTGTACAGTTACAGCAGCTTCCTCCAGCAGGAACTGAGGGAAACAGGCTGAACCTCCAGGATTCACAGTGTTCAGCAGCATTACTTACAGTCCTTCTCAATTCACAATCAAGCCCTAAATGGGACAATCAAAACTGGATAGCCTAGAGGTGGTTCTTCTCTTGCCACTTTCTCATATAAATCAAGGTTGAAAAACATTTTTTTAAAAAAATCTCACCTTTCTTCGTTAAAAATTACAGAAAAATACATTTACAAACCAGATGAATCAAAGCTAATTGAAAGGAGGAAGGAAGAGATAATCCAATTCTTCATATGATGTCTTATTCTGAAAAAGAACACTGTCAAATATAAGCTCAGAGCTGGTGCAAGTTCTAACACTGGATACCAAGTATTTTCTTGATAACATACAAATAGCAAACAAATACAGAACTGGATTATTTTGTTTTATTCCACAAACTCACTTTTCAGTGTAACCTTTAGCAAATGTATGTCATTTGCAGTACAAGACTATCTAGGCCCCATGCTAGATTTCTTTGTATTTACATTATACCAGCACAGCTTTGACATCAAGGAACTCACTCCTGATTTACAGCAGAGGAAGACTAGGCTTTCTGATTTGGAACTAGAATTAAAAATAAAGAAAGAACATTTCAAGCAATTTGTTTTCTCTCCTCAGAATTTCAAGCATTAAGGTGCCTATTCAGAATCACTCCAAAAATGCCTCAGTTCATTCTAAAAATTCTTTAACTCTTGTGCAGACAGTTTTGATTACACTGATCCAGGTAATCTGCTGGACAGTTTAACAAAGTTGGATTATTTTTCATTTCCCAAAACATATTCTCATTGGGCTTTGGAGGACTTGGGAATACCCAGGAATTATCTTCCAGAGAGCTTTTTCCATAAGAATGGTGTTCCTGAAACGTTTTGCCATCAGCTGGAATTGGTCTCTCATCTGTCCAAGCTTGTAGGGTCACCCTTTCTGATGGGACATGGGCATCTCTCAGCAGAGGGGGAGACACAGTGTTGCCGAGGGCTTTATCGTTTTGTGAGAGGTTTTTATAGGCTACCCCAGATGTCAAATTCAGCTTTGAAATGTTCAAGTCAACACATTGCACTGGTGCAGTACAGGCAGCTGAAGGAAAAAGATGAAAAATATTTTAAAATTACATTATCTCATGCATTTTTCATGTACTCCAAAGGTACTACAGTCTAGCAGAGATGTTAAACACAGTTTCTTCAAGCCACAAGTTTTCAGACCATATTCAGTGAAAACTAGCATATTCACTTAAAAGTTACAAACAACATTCTACCCTCACCAGTCTCAAGATGAACCCAAAATCCTGAAATCAGTGTTCTAAAACACACCCAACTCCAAGGATATCTCCCAACTCCCATTTCAACACAGATAAACTGATGGATCTTTCTGACCAGACTGAAAGGAATGCTGTAACAGAGACCATTTTCACACGCTTGGAGAAATCAGCCAGAGGCAGAAGAGTGAATGCTGCTTCCTATTGTGCTGATTCTTTTAACAAGTTGTATTCTCCTGCAACCCAGAACCCGAATTCTCACTGCCCATGAAGCAGTAAGAGGGAAACACAGGTTCTCCTGTCTGACTTCCAAAAGTAAAGTGACAGACTGCAATGTTCAGCCATGGGAAATTCCAGAGGAGTTTTAAACTGTTAGGAGGGGGGGGGGGTGGATTTTGAAACAGAAAGCATCTACCTGAAATGGAAGAGCTGTATCTTCAAAACACATCTGAACATGGCCAAATACAAGCAGGTAATTTTCTTTTGTAATGATAACGTACATAACTGTGTAATCAGAGTAGATTAATGCTTCCTGCAGTTAAATTCACATCTTACATAGAGTTTTCTAGACCAGCTGTTAATCTTGAGCATGAATTGTAATTTTTAACTTTAGCTCTTATGTGAAAGAAAAAGAAGCTGGTATCTTGGAATTCAACTTCTGTTTGGCACAATAAATTAAAATTTGTCAATGTCAGCCCAAACTACATTCCAATAGCAAGGGCATCACATGTCTGAAAGACATGCTAAGGCACTGTATTTGGCATCTTTGTGCTGGCAGGTGTAAAACACAATTTGCAGTCTACAGATCTTCAGAAGTTCAAGAAAAACTGCATCCACTGAAAATAGATTGAAAATGTACAAAAAAAAAAAAAAAAAAGCACACCCAAAAAAACAAACTAAAAAACCAACCAAAAGAAATCAACAAGAAAAAATTAAACAAAAAACCCCACGAACACACACATTTGTTGAAAATGTCTCCATACATAGCAGCTAAGTAGAATCTACATATTAATTGACATTGTTTATGTCCCAGTAAGAGTAATGAACCTGTGTTCTGCAGAATTAATGCACCTCTGACAATGGCAGCTGGTTTGTAGATGCTAATAGTACTGGAGGTATAAGAAGTGGAAGACTTCAGTCAATTGTACCCATATTTTGCATAAGCCAAGATTTGTCTATAAATATAAGCAAAGATATATCTGTATTGCATTCTTAAGTGTGGCTGATGACCAAGGACAGACCCGTCCACTCTCACATACTTCTGAAAAATTACTGAAAAAAGTCTACAGATGGAAAGGCAACAGTCCACTGTTTCCTGATCAATCAAGAACGCCTTCTATGGCTGTGGATGAACAACTGCATAAGAACTGCAGAAAATGAGACTCCTCACCTAGGGGAAGAGAAAAATCAGTAGTTGTGTAGTGGCAAGACAGGTAACTCCAAATTAAAAATAAGGATATAAAGACAGTATATGATCACATCAAACCTTGACAGATCTAAGATTAGACTCATTCAGTTCCAGTTTCTCTGTTGGAACTTAGTTGACAAACCTGTTTCAGAACTGTAGGAACACAGACTCACCTGGTAATAATATGGCCAAGTGTACAAAATGGGTTGACAGTTTGTATCAGCCAAGTACCAGAGACAAAGTCTCTTTTTTTTTTTTTTTTTCATTAGTCACTGCTGACCACAAGGGCAGGGACTGCTTGGAAGGTGAATCCTGTCATTACCTCACTGAGCTGGTCTAGAAACAAAATGTCTTGATCTGGTAGTGGACAGGGACATCAGAGATTGTCACCAATACATTGTAACCAAGTTCACTGTTTTCCACCAGTATTCTGAGCACAGTAGAGACCACAGTTGAAGTGAGCAGAAGACAAAGGAAATTAATTCTTTACCACAGTTTGTTTGACTGATACTCTAACTTGGCTTGAAAGAAACATATGTATGGAATAGAACTGTCTGATGAAGTGCTCACAGAAATTTTAAATACTTTATGTGAAAAATATTTAACCCTTAAAATTTTTTAAAGCAGTTTTGCTTCCCCAGTACTCTGACATTCAGAAAATGCCACACCGTGTAGCCTTTTGTTAAAAAAGACAACTTTTCTGAATACAACGTAAAGAAATATGGAACCAGAAGGGAATTTCAGTCTTTTAAAGTCTGGTTTTAAAATGCTGCCAATTTAATGCTTCATATATTCTGTACGGGAAAATAAGACTGCATTTGCAAAAGTATTTTCCCCCCCTAATATGAAGTAGTTGTGGTAAAAGGTCAAATACAAGTAAACTTAACACCTCAGCCTTGTGCACATAAGCAACACTTGACTGAGAAAAAAGCCACAAGGGGAACAGAATACAGTACTGAAGAAAAAACACATCAGCAACACCTTTATGTGTGAAGTTGACCAGTATGAGACAGAAGCAAAAGCAGAAAATGGGTAAGCTGGAACCATAAAACAGTCTAGCTTATCAACTTCAATTGATAAGATTCTGATAAGATATGATAGCTAGTTTATTTTTAAAATGCTACAGCTTGAATCAATAGTTTGTGTTTATAAGGTCTGTTACTGCAAACACTGACTTGCCTTTCTTGGCTCCTGGTGGGCTCCTTTTCAGTTTTCGTAGGACCTCAGCTTGCTTGAGGGTCACTACACACAAATTAGACATTTCTCTCTTCAGGTCCCAATATGCTTGTTGCACACTTTCAAAATAAAAATTTATTACAAGTTAAATATTGCTGCCTCTAAAGCAGCCTATTAACAAGCCTGTCAAGTATTAATTGTTAATAAATTGTTCTTGCCTGACACACACTGCAATTTTTTTTAGAGTACCATAACTGTATAACTGAACTAATTAGTACTGAGAATTACATTAAACAGATGGACCTTTGTATATTTTATTTGATTCTTGACTATTACAATATATAATGCATTCATTATATATTGACACACTAGCTAATAATTTCAACTCCCCAGCAGAAAGAAATACAAAGCATACTTTTCATTTCAGTACCTGAAACTAACCATCTTCCAATAAAATTAGTCATCTCAAAGGAATACTTTATTTAAAGTGACACCAGGTTATAAAAAAGGCAGAGTGTAACTCTGAATGCCTTTCAATAAATGACCACATATCCCAACACATATGATGAGCCTAGTAATATTGATTGACTGTCATTTCAAATAATCACAAACTAGTATTTGGGTCTTACACTATGCACATTGCTACACTGAATTCAGACTAAATACTCAAGACCCAAACTGAGCATACACACAGAGTCCAAACTAAAACATAAACCATTCTCTTTCAAATTTAAGGCCTCCAATTCATCTATCTTATCAGACAGTGTAAAAAATAGCATTCCTATTCATTCTCTAAGACAGCATAATACAAGAAACATGTTTAGCAACAGCAGCCCTGTTCCAACACTGATGTTAATAACTGGTAAGAAAATTAAGAACAGGGGGAAAAAAAAGAAAAAAAAAAGAAGTCAGCATTACCATATGTTTCTTGGTAAAGTTTCTAGCAAAGGCTCCTCACTGAATATCACATTTATGTTGATTAATAATTAACTCAGTGTTCAAAGACATAAGGATGTAGTTACTTGAACTTAAACATTAAATCAATGATTTAATGCTTTTTTAATGCTTAACATTCTACCAAAACACATTTATTGAAGACAAATATAATGGATGAGAGTTTCCAGCATTTTTTCTTCTTCACTACATTCACCTAAAAGGCATTTATTTGAAAACAGCTCAATATCTTAAGCTGTTGAGATGAGTAAGAATTAATAAGCTTTATAACTGTATATAACACTATCCTTCAAAAACAGCAATATAGGATCACTCTTGCATAAAATATCAAGCACTAATATCAATACAAGCACGATATCAACACACAAATGTGTTCAAAATCACTCTGAGAAGTAGCCATTATGCAAGTAAACGCTAAGAGAGCTCCCCCTTAAAACAAAGAAATATAACTTCTATCCACAGAAATACTTTCCCAGAATACAAATCCATGATCCAGATCCATGAAGTTCTGTTAAAGAACACAGAAAGCTGATATTTTAATAAATAATGTATTAAGTAAGAGCCATTCTGACAGATAGAATGTTACATTTTTCAGAATTGATATTTCAAGAAGTTCAGTTAAACATGTGGCCTTTCTACTGCAGATTCCTTTTGGCTCTTTGAACTCTTAAGAGATGACAATTTTAAAGCTGATGTGGCAACCACACTTCCTTAATTCTCATGTTTTGGTGTAAAAAATAAGATCAAAAACTTCAGTTATGTCAAACCAGAACTGTCCAATATTTAACAGAAGGACAACTCAGTGTCTACCACGAACCAAAAGGGAAGTGCTTGGATGGATTTTTTAAAGTGCATTTTGCACTTTTACAAGCATCTTGCAAAGGGCTGCAGGTACCAGAATTCCACTTAAATCACGTGCAACAAATTTTAATTGCTTTGGTAGATACTAACCTAGAATCCCATTGCAAAGCCTAATTTTCAAGGAGTTTGTAACTGAAAACCAAGGATTCCTGTGTCTGGCAGTTTATCCTATACTGCCTTCTAACATGTGATACGAACCTTCACTATGACAGCCTGTTTAAATCCACAGCTAATTAGATTTGCACACTTAGAATTTAAAGTCAGATTTGCAGGCTGCTCACAAATATGAAATAACTACTTTCCAAAAAGTTAACTAAGTGCAAATGTCTCCATTTCCTATAAAAAGCAGGATTGCTTGCTAATGTTTCTTATAGGAGGTTTTTCAAGTTTTCTCCACAGATTTTTGGATGGGCTTACATATTTATTACACATTCAGTATTTATTTATATTACAATAATCACTATACTGTCCATGTGCTATTTTAGATGGCTGCCACCTGAGGACCACTTGGTGGAATAAACCTGCCCTGATCAATAATTATTTGATCAAATGGTCAGTTTGATCAGAACAGTGATCAGAGATAACTGCTATGTCTTGAGAGAACATCTTTTATCAGGTGTGGGGCTGACTGCAAAGCTCCAGGAGGAACCACAGGAGTACGCACCCAGTCAAGGTGAAAGGACAAAGTGTGAGTTGTGTGTAGTGTGTGCATTATTATCACCACTGCACCAGAGAACATGCGATGGGAAGTGTCTGTATGTTCTCTCAATGGCTGATCTCCCTTCCTGTCTCTTCAACACCCAAGGAAGCACCAAGGCTCATTGCACTAAAGCCTGGCATTGTGAAGGGCTGCTCTTCCCTCTGGTGGAAAATGGTGTAAGTGCACCAACAGGCTTAACTATATAAATGCTCATCATCATCTACAACTACAAACATAACAAAGAAAAAAAATTTACAGTGATCTTGCTAAATAACTGTACCTGGACTTTCAATTATGTAACTTGAAATTACGCAACTTGAAATAACACACCTAAAGAGTCTGCAAGAATAATTTACTTGTTCAACTAACTGTCCCTCAGTAAACTGAAAATAAAATATTTCATACCTCTGGATGTCTTGCCTTTGAAGGTGGTCTCCATGTAATGAATTTTTTTCTTGAGTCTGGTCCTGCATAACAGAGTGAAGACAGACAATGAATAACATGATTTCAGATCTTCTCTCTCAAAAAACATTAGTGAAACTCCAAGTTCCCTAATACTGAAATTCACAAGTAAAATTGTCTTCGTGTTAGCTGCAGTGAGTTTAAAAAGGGAAATAAAGACTTCTACTAAGGATTTCCATTAAAAATGCTTAAAATACCTAATTATACAAAGGCATTGCTCAGCCATCTCCATACTTTTTAAAAAAAAACAGCTGAACTCTCAGAATTAGAAATTGATTACTTTTTTTAAAATGGATATCAAAAGTCTTTCTCAATTTTTGCTTTTTAAGCAGTCTTTTTTTTTTTTGTTCTTTTCCCATCACAGTATATAAAGATCTTTAAATTAAAGCAAACTGTTTCAGTATAGATTTATTTCCACAGGTTATTCTTTTGACAGAACATAATTGATCCCTTTTGTCTGAAAGACTACTTCAAAATTGCACATATAGGCAGCCTCACCGAATTTACCAGGATTGTTTAACAAATCTAACATTGGGCCCACTTTGTTAGCTGTGTTTCTATTAGACCCTCACTTATGATGAGCTCCCTCCCTTTCAGATCCCTTCTTTCCATGTTCCCTTCCTATCACTCCCTCTAGCCAAAGCTGTTATGGATTTGATACCTTTATAATGGCTTTAAGACAGCCTATACACATTTCAAGCAATTTGTAAGTACAATGTACACACTACATAACTACAATGTAAAATTTGAGAAAGAATATCTAAAAGTACAGAAGAATATCTAAAAGTTTCAGAAAAACAAAGTACACTTGCCTAAGGCAGAAAACATTTGAAAACATGTTTTCCTGTATTCATTTTTACTTTCATTACATGTTAGCTAAACTAACTAATGCAATTAAAATAAGTAATAATGAAAATGCCACCTCAGTTGAAATAATACTGATTTGTCATTGCCCATTGACTGTATTTCACATGACAGATTTTCCCCACCTGAAATTTCCCATCTCCCAAAGACTCAAATTCATAGCTTAAAAAAAGTTGCACTGTCTTTCCCCACATTTGAAAATGTGCACTTTTTTATTTCCTATATTAAGCAGTTACCAGGATCAAGAAGAAATTATTAAGACAAATAAAAAACAAGAACAAAAACAACCCCATAACAAAACCCCCCAAAACAAAACAAAAAGCTGTTCCCTGTATTTGTTCTGTGCAACAAAAGCTGCTGGCATAAACACTATTTAAACACTGTCACGTGTAGTATTCCTTACAACTGCTATTTTAGTCTGTTCTGACATCATTCACTCTCACAACACAATCTGCAGTTATTTATGCAGCTGTTACACTGTTCTGGAGTTACCTGAAGACACCAGAACTGCATAGGAATTACAGCAAGCCTTCAGATTTTACAAGTTATTGAAAGCACCAGAAAGAGCTCCAGACACAAGTGAAACAACCAACAGTAAGGGAAGTTAACAAAACACCTCACATGCTTTATCCCCACCTAGCGGAAAAAATGCAGACTCACTCAAATGCTGTGTGATTCAAGATTACATAATCATCATTATTAATGACCATAAGCAATCTAAAACAGTCTGCCTCCTCAAACAATCACATTTAAATATTTTACATTCACTGTGTAACTTCAATGTGACTGCAGAGCCCTAGAGACTTGCACTGTAGCTGTCATCAAAGGTAAGATGGAAAGCAGAAAGAATGCACTAGACAGTAACTTACTGCTTTTTGCTACTGTTATTTTAATTTTCTTTTTGAGATCCTAACAATGTCTAGGTTACAAAATGTGTCCCTCAAAACAGGTATTTGCCCCAGAAATGGCAGGGATGGGTGCCAAAAGAGGCACTTTACTGACAGGCTTCATGCAACTACCCTAAAGAAAAGCACCAGGCCTCCTTAGACAAAGTTCATGACATCTTTTAACATTAGCATCCCATTTTTGTTTAAAAAAAAAAAAAAAATAGAGACCAGCTTTTGCCCCAACTTTCTTAGTGGCCCAGCTTACACGGAACTTCAGTGGCTACTTTTAAATAATCATATAGCTTCATTTTCTGTTGTTACATGGGCAATAGCTGTGAAATCTCACCTGTATAGAATCACAGAATTAACTCAAGTTAGAAGTGACCCATAAGGATTAAGTTCAACTCCCTGCTCATTGCAGGACTACCTAAAACTAAACTTTGTAACTAAGAGCATTATCAAGACACTTTTTAAATTTGAACAGGCTTGATGCCATGAACACTTCCCTGAGGAGCCTGTCCCTTTTTCCAAGACAAATGACAGTCTACGAAAATATGTAAGATCAATTTTACCAAGATATTAATCTTTCCCTCAATTGTATACTTAATATTTTTGTTAACCCTTGATTTTGATTTACCATGAGATTTAAAACTAACCATTAACACAAAAATTCCTTAAAAATTAAGGTACCTTCTCTTTGGAATTTTGCAACTCCTTCCTGAGACTGTTGCACTCTTCCTTGAGTTTTTCTAGATCCTGTTCCAGACTATGCACTTTCAGGTCACTGTTCAGCTTCTCTAATTCCCAGTTAGCCTGAGTACAATTCAGACTTTTTATCACTGTAAAGAAGACAAGCAAAACAATCAGATTCCAATCTCAGTCCAAGGAATGTAACTCAATATGCAAGATGCTCCTCAACCAGCCCGTGCCCTACAAAAACATCATATTCTGAAGAAACTGGAGTCTATGGCAACAGGGAAATATAACACTGGTAATGTTGTTGACAGAGGTGGTCTATTTTCTGGGCTTAAAGCATGGAGCCCTACTTTCTAGGAATGCACTGGATATTTGACACAAAGGAAATACCAGCATAAAAAGGCTCTGGAAATAGAAAAATCAATTTATGGCAAACACACATCATATATGCCAATTTGCATACTTCTTACATGAAATCTTTGGAAACTTTTCACCCTCAGATTTGTATTGTTACATCACATACCATTAAGTTTTCGCCAAATTTAACATCAAGAAGTTCCAAACAGAACAACAAAAGATACAATCAAAACAAAAGGGGAAAGCATAAAAGTTACACAAATCTTGTTAGACTGAAGCAATTCACATGGTGAAAAGCAACCTAAGCTAATGCTACCATCAGATCAGTAGCAGGGCATTAGTGAGATAGCAAGAACAGGAGGAACATAACAGGAAGAAAACCCACAAGTCTTCAACTGCATGGTACATTTATTTCCAGATTTAATAGTTTAAACAACCTTAAGTTACACTGATTTTTTTAAACAAGGTACTCTGAGTCCACTTATGAGTAAAACTGTACAAGCTGTAAGACTTCCAAGTAAGGATTGAAATCATCATATTTTCAGAGCTCTCCTTACAAATTCTGCAAACTCAGCAATTCTTACCTCCTGAAACTATGAGGTCCTCAATGGTGATACTATCACTACCTGCAGTTTGCTTTTCTAGCTTTAAACACTTGTGCAACTGAAGTAGTGCATTACATGCTTAAGGGCCTCTTGGAGAGTAATCCAATTCAAGCACAACCATACTCTAAAGTGGTGGTACTCACTTTTCAAACGACTGCATTTGTACAGACTCTGAAGTCAGTCCGTATCTCTAGCTTTATACAGATGGCATTTTCTTGTAACTAAATTAATCAAGGGGTTTTTTTTTCTTCCATGGTGTTTTGTTTTATGCGTCTATCACGTACAGAGCACTCTTTACAACTGCAGTAAGAGAAGCTGGATTTGGGCTTTTGGATTGCCAGGATATGCTGTTAGTTTCGCCTTCCTCTTTTCGCCAGGCTCTGTACAACCAACATCTTTCTATCTTTTCTCATTTCCCAGCAATCTAAGTAAAGGCTAGTGACTGCAGCTATTGCTATACAGCACTCTCTTTTATTTGTTGTATCCCACCAGCAAGACAAAGCAATATACTAGACCCTCTGCAAGTGCCAGAGGAAGTGGGATTGACTGAATGATCTTTATACTTGAACAGGCCTCTGCCCTGTTCTGAGGAAAAGGTGGTGGGGTCCATGGTTGTACGTGACACAGCCTATAAACTGTCAGGTGGTGCCATTTCCCAAATCAATAAGTCATCTGTGGCAGAAGAACACAACAGCCTTAAAATATACATGCCACCATTCACAAGAATTAAGACAAATTCAAAGTACCTCACTGCTGTCCATGCTTTTCTTACCTTGCCCCTATATGGGGTTAAACCTCTTCATGCCCAGAGATCACAACATAACCACTATGGCTCCCCAACATACCTTAAGATGAAGTAAGCAAATGCATACCTTGCTGAGTTTCCACTTCAGTTCTTAGTTGTAACAGCTCTACTTCTTTAGATTGCAACTGTTCATTCAAGTTTTTCAAGGATTCTGCACTTTCTTTCGCCTATTTTCAGAGGGGAGAAAAACCCCAACCCAAAACAATTTGTGAAGCATTTTTCTATCATGTCTGACAATTCAGTATTTTAGAACAAATACAACAACAAAAAATATTGCTTGGATTTTTTTTAGCATTATTCTAGCACAGTAATAAAACTAAGGTACATTAAATCTTTATTCCTACAGAAAGTATTGTCACGTACTTTAAAAGTGTGATAAAACAAACACCACAGATCTTAAGTATATGACGTTCATTCTACAGTAAACATGTACTAACTATGCAGCAGTGATAAAGCATGCACTGGAGTAATGACTTAAAAAGGCACACCATTTTTTCCAGCTTGCTTTTCAAATGATCGCGCTCGATGCAGGCCTCTCGATAGGCTTGGTAGGCCTTATTGACTTGTTCCCGCCCAACTGAGCTGCATTCCTCTTCCAGCCGGGAGCCAAGCACCTGAACGTTTAACACACAGGACAAGTGAGAAGTTTTGTATGTTATGCTGAGAACTGCAAAATTTTAAAAAGGCAATGGTACAGCCTGCAATATTAATCTAACAGCTTTTCCTTTTTGTTCAGTTTAGATAATAAATTAATCAAATACACTGATATAAGTCAAAGTTTTTTACAGAAGCGCAATAAAGGCTGTCTACAGATTCTGAAATCGCTAACAATTCTATAAATTAGTAAGCATTAACTAATTTATAGAATAATAGAGTAGTTTGAGTTGGAAGAGGACATTTAAAAGCTCATCTAGTCCAACCCCTCTGCCGTGGACAGGGACATTTTCCAGTAGACACCTATGAGTTCCCTCTTATGAGTACTTAAAAATCATTCATAAGTCATGATTACTCACACTAACATTCCCTTGATCATATTTTTTCCAGGCTCTGAAAAAACCTAAAATGCTTTTTGGAAAAGGAGTTTTAATACACAACATATAGAAAGTTCAAAGGAAATCAAACATAATTTCTTAAATGCCCCATAATGTAAATAAAGATTTTTTTTTTCAGTGTATTTATGTAAGGAAAGCCAAAGCAGAATTATTTTACAAATAACTGTGAACTTTCAGATGATCACCATATCACTGCTGCTATGGCAAAAGACAAGCAAGGCAGAATACGCACTATCAACTCGATTGCGAGAAAAAGGGAAACAGAGTTAAAATATTTTCAGCATTTTTAATAAGACAGAAAGAAAAGAAGTCTTACATCAAATTACAACCATTCATACAAAAAGTTCTTGCTTTAATTCAGTACTGCATTTTCCTTCTCATTCTTTCTGTCCTGCACACTTACTTTAAACAGTGTACCTCTTACAGATATTCACAACAGATCTGCACATATTATCTTAAAAATTAGGAGTCACACAAAAAAATTACTAAAACAAAGCATTGACACTCATGTATTTACCTTAAATATCTCCTCTTTTAAGTGTTTGCTGGAAACAAAGTGTGGTAAAACAAGCCAAAAAGATAGCAAGCTCCTAGCCTTTGCCTTTTTTTTTTTTTTTTTTGGATGTGTATGACTCCTTTAAAGTTTTGTCCTTTATCTTTTTCTCCCCCTGATAAAGCCACTCAAATAGAACACCAGACTTAAAAAGCTTTCTGGAAGTTTCCAGGCATGTTGAAATCTCCAAATGGTTAGCTCCCCATATATTTTTAAAGCATACAGGTATATTAGCTATTGACAAAGACTAAAAGTCACTAACAGCCTTGGCCTTCTCAATACCTTTCCCTCACAAAAAACATTTTTATGGCATTCACATATGTCTTGCGGTGACTAAGAAGTTTTCTCTACGGAAAACAAAGTGTCATCTTCAAGAGAATTAAACTGACCAAGGCCAAACCAAAAGAGACAAGGCAAAAGAAAGGTCAAATCCTATTTATTGTGATTTTGAGTAATCACATAAAAGATGTTACACTCAGCAGGATATTAGGTTTGAAGGTCTATTCCTCTTCCCAACATCCCCCCAGACCTTCTATAAAGGAAGTCCTGGGATAGTTCTGCTTTTTGAGCAAAAATCAATCCTGTCTTCACCAGGAATTTCTGAGTAAGTGTTTCAATGCTGTGCCAAGTGCAACTCAAGTTCTTCATTCCAATGCCACAAAATAATATACAACTGGAAAGCTTGTAAGAGCCAGTAGCATACAGTTAGGAGTAATTCCTAAAAAATGTCTCTGCTCTAACACTAGGATCTATCCTTACATTTTATATAAGAAGGCAATCTATCAAAGACAAGGACTTCTGCAGTACAAAGACACTCAGTACTTAACAATGGATATATGTTTAATGACAGCATTCATTAGAGAAAATCCTGTGCCTGGGTCAATTTTTAGCTTTAATGAACTTCACTAGTTTATGGCCATAAAACAAATTCCAAGATTCCTTTACATTTTAGAATTACTGCATCAAAAGCCAGCCAGCCAATATCTATGCTAAGCATTGCAACTTCATATTTCACGCTTGAAGCTGTGATTAGCTAGACTTAGCTGGATACTCTTAGCAACCGATTTTTTGGTATGCTGAGCCCAAGAGAGTCTTTTGATAGACAGTTCCTGGAGTCTCATAATTTACAAGCTTTGCACCTCACTGTTCAACAATATTCTGTCACATGTGCTCAAGCTAATAAACGCCATAAACAGGCACCCAAACTACAGTAACAAATTCTACGCAACTACACCTCTATCTGAATAAAAACCACTGTCTTTGCATTGTATCATATATGTGCCCAGTGAGAATGAAAAATGCCACAATGACACAACTACGCTACCAGAGGAACAAACTGAATTTCACTTAAACAAATAAAACAATTTATAAAAAATTTTAACATCGAAATTCTTTCAAATGTGTACTTCAAATCCTTAACCTTCTTCTCTGCCATCCAGCCAGGAGCAAAAAGGAAGCTTCTACCAGAAACTGGTACATCAACTATTTTCTTACCTTCTCTTCTAAAATTCTCACTTTTTTTTTTTAAGAAGGAGTTCTCCTTCTCTGTCTCGTTCAGTCGTTTCTTGATATCTTCATATGCAGTGACAAGTGCAAAGTGTGAGGCAACAGACTCATCTCCAGTATACGATGGAACAGGAATATCACTGTCTCTCTTGTGAGCATTGTCTGCTTTTTCATGGTTCAAAATACAGATGTCATCCTCTACCAACTCCTCCATGACAGCTGTTAAAAAGACAGATATAAGTGCTAAGTTTTCACAAAAACTAATTCATCAAGAGTCTGAAAACCTTCCAAAGTAATACTGCAGGGTGTTTCTGTCCAAGTATGACAAGATTGAATAATCAGGAAGTATCTTAATACTGCAGAAAAATCTTGAAATCCATTTTACATTGAAAATCCGCTGTTTAGAAAAAACTCATTTCATTGTTACTTGATAAAAATATTTTGAGTACCTATCAGATGCATGAACCCTCAAAATCCCTTTTATTAAGTCTTAACAACGATGTAGAATTTGGCTGGTACCAACTAAATGAACTCCAAAAGAATATTATATCAGAGCTTTAGCAAGCCAGCACTGAGCAGTAAAAGAGTACAGCTCCAACAAATCAACTAACTCCTGTGGTTCCTGAGCACAAGTGCCAAAGTTTCTTTATTTTTGAATGCTAATACTTACATTTTCCCAAACTTTAAAATGGAATCTTAAAGTACACTTATATTTGCCCTTAAAGAAACTGCACAAGTAGCTATTCTTTCCTTGGTCACAGCAGAAAACCTCCTTCTGAACAGCAATTACAGTAATTTTTGACTTAAAATACAATGAGAATCAAAACACACACAGTAATACAACCTACCTCAATATGTGTGGAGAAAACTGACAATGATCTGAACATTAGTAAAGTGTCACTCTAAAATACCAGGCAGACCCACCTGAATGATAAATGCCATGTAGATGTTACACTGAGTTTTTGTTACAACCCACATCATTTAGGCACAGCAAAACATTCAATAAGAAAATACCATCTAAAAGAAATTATATATATTTTCTTGAGCAATAGGTCTCAAGGGAAAACACCCCAAAAGCATTTTCCTTAAGAGTTACAAGTTATCTGGAACAAGTTTTGGGGTTTTATTTAAAAACAAGCCAACCTCCAAAATGCAAAACCAACCAAACAAAAAGAGACACATCTAATTTAGTTATGAACATCAGGATTACTTGTATTCCTATGTAATATTAAGAAATGCTACAAAGTGCCTGATAATATCACCTCCCCCTTTAAACAAACTAGTGATGTGATTTCTATGAAAAAAATACTTTTACTTTTTCCCCTTCAACAAATGCTTAGGACTCTGATGATTAACTAATGAACCAACAGAAATGCTGGAATGAAAGAACCCAGCATAATGAAGACAACTTTTTGTACTGCAGGAAAAACTCACTTCAACAGAAAACTGACTTCATCAGCAGAACTTTGCAGAAAAGGCAGGCATTAGTGCAAAAAAGCCCCACGGCCACAATTGCTGCTTCTACTGTGTATTTGCTGTCTGAATTCAAACTAGACTTCCATTTGTTTATAGATTACAAGAAGTAAAGGCCTGGAGCTTGTCTATATGGTCAAATTTCTCTCACCATGCTGGAATGTTTTCAGAGTGCAGCATTCTCAAGAGCTGTAGTACAGCTATTGCTGAACAATGGTGCTGTTATCACATTTGTCTCAATTTGCTCCAAGCCAGTTAGACAACATGATAAAAAACTGTGACAGCTCATTTCTACTAAATAAGACAGCAGTGGAGCTTTTCAACAGTGAAAAAAGGACAAAAACACTAAAAACCAAAGCTGAACTCCTTTTAATTGTTATGTTCAGGAGGTAAACAGATGCCTTTACATTGTTTAATGCATTCTGACAAAAAAAAAGTAGCCTAAGCTTCCCTTGCTTGTTCTGCCTTGAATATTCAGTGATTTCTGTGATATTTAAGTAGAAAGAACACTGCAAAAAAGGTTTGCTTCCTTCTCATTGTAAGAACAGTATCACTCCATGCACAAGGTGACCTTGACCAAAAGCACCACATCATTCAAACTGTATTAACTGACTGAAGGAATTGCTCATTTTGTCTTCCAAGATGAGCATAACATACCAGCTTATCCAGCCCCATTTCACCAAAGGCCCTGCAAGTGTTGTCACGCATCTCATCAAATTCCCAAGAGCCTTCCCTCTCAAGGCAGCACATATCCTTTTCTCTAAACACTTGACTCACATGTCGTTAAAGAAGTGTCACAGCTTATGATTATCTCTCGAAGAGAGCAGCAGATTTGTGACCTTGTACATAAAATAGATCTTTGTCCCCATGATTTCCTATAGCTCCCAAACTTGAGCATCATACATTCCCTTTCTTGCACACATCAGTTCTACCAGGAGATGGCAATATGGGAAAACAGGACCACATTTATTCGGCATTCTGCTAACTAAAAGTGCCTTTATGAGCTTCCAAGAGAGAAACACCTTCCAAATAAGATTCAACATACACAAATACTATTTTATAAATTCAAGTGCACACCTAACCTGCACCTACTAGGAAGACCAGTTACTCTAGCATTTTTTTACTTGAAAGATCTCATTTAGTTTATAGGATTAATTCAACTTGAGTTTTCTGATGCTGCTCTCTAAGCCAGAACTGGAGATTATTTAGTATATAATTCCACATAATTCAAAGGGACTTTGTTTGTATGCTTTTCTAAATTTCTACACTCAAGCTAACAGTTCCAAAAAATCCAACATACACATTTTTGACTAACAGTATTGCATTCTAAGTGATGACAAGCTGCTGTTAAACAGTTCAAGATCAGCAGTACTATTAAAGGGCATGGTGAAATGCACAGCTTTCCCAGCTTTTTTTGCTGTCAGGACAGACAGAAACCCTCACTATAGAAAAAGGGGCTATGTCTGTAAGAAATCCCCAACTACAGCTGTAGCCTTTAATTTCACTCAAGGACAGGAATCAAAATCTAGATTCTCCAGCACAATACTACCTCATTTTAAAAATATTAACAGACCACAACAATCCAGGAAATGTTCTGATTATTCCACAGGTTATGACTCCTCAAATCTGGAAGAAAGATGCCAGAAGGGCTTTCAGGATGGTTCACCAAGTCCAGCCACAGACTTCTGCCCTGTTTTAATCTGTTTGACTTCTCCTAATTCAAAGTCACACTTGTGTGCAGTGCTGAAAATACCCCAGAGCTGACACTCTGAAACACCTGAGTGAATTTTGACCTCTCTGGAGCTGCAATTAATGAGATAATCTGTCCTACAGTAACCAGTCCAAGTGAAAGACTTCTCACTAAAATATCTGAAGTAATATACTGACAAGTTAATGTCTATGAATACAATTGATGTCCATCTCAGCTTCCTTAAGGCAAACTTCACAATCTCGTTTACCACACATCCCATCCCAAGGAAGGTCGCTCTAATACTTTTTACTCCCTTTACTTCAGCACAGTAGCTAAATATTTTGCCTGTGATAAATATATTGCATTTACACTTTAGAATGATCTGCACACAAAATAACCTACTTAAAAGGACTTTAATCCTTATGTCAAAAAATAAATACATTAAATGAGTACCAGTACTTTTGTTTGTATTAAATAACTAATGTTTAAAAGCTAACAAACAAAAACCCCAACCTGAATACACTATTGACAGGAAACAGTATTAATTTCTAGCAGGACTAATTATATTCCCTGTTTATAAGCAAATTAGTTTGAAGAGGTGGCACCACTTAAGCTTTCTTTCACATAATGTGAAGAAAAGAAGAATTAACAGGAACCACTTCTGTTGCTCAACACAGGTTTTGGAACAGCCTTGATCCAATACAATAAATATTTTGAGCAAAATAATGTTTTCCCATATCTTACTAATGCTTGGCAGAAACATAGCTTTTCTCTTTAAAGAGCTTTATGAATACTAGTCATTAACACCATGGGAGGCAGTTAAATACAAAACACATTCTGCATACAAGGAACATGGGATGCAGAGGCTCTAATAGCAAACAGACCACTGCACAAACAGAGCTCTGTAGTTTGAAATGCTAATCTTATTCTCGGATCAGAAGGAGAGATAGTAAAAGCAGGATTACATCAAATTTTTCCCAGTATGAAGCAGATTCTAATTTTGGCCTAATGGTTGATTTGAAAGAGAATAAAACAATTTCCAAAGTATTTCCAAATATCAAATGCAAATAATTTCAAGATGGTTGTTTTCCTGCTTGCCTTCCTGACTCAAAGGGTTTGACTTCATAATGGTAGTATGAACAGTTTCCAGCTGTTGATAACAACAACATAATTTTTGTACTGATCTTGCCTTACAGAGAAGGGTATACATATATACATATATGCATACAAACATTAAAAAACCCTTCAAATTCAATAAATGCCTTTGAACCAAAGGAATCCTGAGTAAGCATGTTACAACCCTCACCTCAGAAAAGCTGTACTGATTTTTTTTTCTTTTTTTCAAAGACACTTGAGCAAGGAATAATACAGAGTTCCTGCAGCCAGCACCAAAAACTCCACACAGTACTTTGAGCATATGACATAAGATTTTAAAACAAGCCAGACTTCAGTCTCTTTAAGCATCCATCACTTTGCATCTCTCTGTTTCAGAAACCTTAGGCTCTCTTTGATTCCAGTTGTGAACAGACTGTTCTACAGAAAGGCATCACTTTTTACACATACTTGCACTGTTTTTATAGAGTAAACAAAATTCTCTCACACACACACAGAAAGCTCCTGCTTTGGCCACTGTTCATTTTTCCGTGTGGCCAAAGTCCACAGGCCCAACGCCCTCCCAGACAGTCCCTGAGCACAGGGGCACAGCCCAGCTGTCTCAGTGTGCTTGGTGCTCATTCAGAAACACGTCAGCATGTCAGCTACATCAGACCTCCAGAGCACTTTCATTTTATTGCCTTCAGGAAATGGAAACTCACTGTCCCTAAGCTCACGCACCACAGCACTGTAGCTCATCTATCCTAAACATCTGGGTAAGCTACAGCAAAGTCTCCTTAGTTACAACAGGCATTTTTTTTTTAATCTCAAGTTTTTTACAACAAATAATCTACTCTCAAAAGAACCAGAAAAGCAATAAAAAGCCCATTTTATGACAATAACACTTGATAAATTTTAGTTTCTCTGAACAGTGTCAGACTCTAGTACCTCCACTGCTAATTTGCAAACCTTATGCATCCTCAATGTTACATATTCAACCTGCCTTTCTCTGGATGCTGTCACAATAACCGCTTTCCCTGACAACTACCAGAAAAGGGAGAAAATAAAAACCCAGAAGTAGGAGTCAATAAAATGTTATCCTTTCAGCATCATATAATCCTGTTTATTAAACTATTACATTTAATGCTGAAATTAATTAGAAGCAGTACTGACAAAGAAACATAAGTGGGAGCAAGACGGCTTTTGGCATTTAAACGTTTCTGCACCAAATATAAGTATCTTAAAAGGTTAGAAAACTTTATTTTGCTGTTCATTCATTCCCGTTTGAAAAGGTTTATAAGGAATAACTATTTCCAAAAGTTCAGAGAATTTGTGTTGGATTTTTTTTTCCATATCATCTTTTGTAAACCAAACAGCAGTCCTACCTCCCAATCACAAGTTTCCTTCTATTCAATTAAACTGCCAGATTAATTACCATTCAACAAGTTCACAAGTTCAGTGACACGCCTTATGTAATTGCATTAACTTTTAATTCAACTGGAAATGTGCCTCACCTGTTACAGCTACTAGAAGGAAAGCGAGTCTCACCAATGGCCCTCGGTCATCCTGCAATTCACCAATACAACATCTATAGCTTTCCAAGACACAATTGAGCAGGATGCCAGCAAATCTGATCCTGGCTCCCTTTTACAGGGCAACCAGATGATCTCCCAGGTCCTTTTCAACTTGGGCTGTCTTCTAAAATTCTATACTCAGATTTTTGTGGCAACACTTCAGACAAACCTGGTAATTTGAACCTAGCAGCTTCTAAGTAGATGACTTGGAATATTCAAGCCGTTTATGCTTCACTTACTCTCTCAAACTTAATTTCTTCTCTCCAAAGGTCCTGTCAAATTTTAATTGCATCTACAATTTCATACACTAAGAACTCCACATAAAAACATTGTATAATCATGTAAATTAGTTAATTAATGCAATTATAGAATAAACATTTAGCAAAAATGTAAGACTGATTTCAAAGTTAACCATGGATAATGCACACAGGCATGAAGTCTTCTTCAGCAGAATTCTCCACTGACCCCTACCAAGCTGGTTCCTATCCTGACCCCTTTGTTAAGCCTATCATTGCCATCTTAGCAAACTGGATCTCGTTATCACTGTTTTATTCAATATGGACTATCACACTTCCTCTGTCTGGAAAATCCCTGGGAAAGAATGAAAACATATATCAAAAGCTAAACCCACACTTCATTTTATCCTGTTTCCTTCTAAATGTTCTCTTTTTTTCTTCAAATTATATTCTAAAGAAACCAGATATGGATAGCATGTGCAGGGAAAGGGGAGTTTCCACTTTACTAAGTAGGCAACCCACATTTAACATTTTATAGTGCATAATTTCCATGCATCTATTGAAATAATATAAACAAATGTTACTGCATTTGCAACTCTATGCAAACACTATGGTTTTCCAATGCTGTGAGATGAAATTATTCTATTTCTCTGCCCTGAGTACAATAACCATATATATATATATATATATATATTTAACCAATAATTTTCACACTTTCCCCACCTTTTGAGTGTCACATAGAAAATAGAGATATACTGAAAAATAAAGTAGAATACTTACTGAAATTTAGGCAATCTGTAATTTATCACACATTTTTGCCACACAAAGATGTCCCTTTACCCTCTTTGCTCTTTTGAAAAACTTCTTACTATTTAATTTTTACTGTAAAACATAACCTAGCTAGTGCTTGGGAAATGGCCACCTCACACTTTTCTAAACTGCAAATGCAGCAAACAAGGTTATGAAAAATTATCAATTTCAGCAAAAAAATACAGTTTTTGGGAGTGAGAAGGATGGCTAAACCCTTCTTTAGTCCAATCTAAGTTCAGTCAACCATCATTTTCTGCCTTCTGACTTCATTGAGAGTTTAGATGAAAAAATTCTGCTTAAAACTTGAGGCAATAGTAATCTGTTTAAATTATAAGGCAATTACCTGATAAACACTTCTCAAAAAACTCCTGTTATTAAACAGCAATTATTCAAAGAACAAAATGCAAAAGACAAAAAGTCATAATCTTAGATTTCTTTTAGTTTCTACATTAATTCTAGCAGAATTACTAAAATTTTAAAATAGATGTGGGAACAGATACCTTGGATCATTAGCAGCAGTAGCACGTGATCGTACACCACTACCCAGGAAATGACATGTTCCCCATAGCCCATAACAACATTTCCCAGAAAACTGTCTCAGAAGAGAAACTGACCTTTGGAGTCCAGAGCAGACTTAACCTCCTGGCAGTAATTCTCTCCTAACTCCACTTTTTCCTCAGTCTGCTTCCAGCACACTGATTTCACTCATACATATGAAAGGCAGTGAGGATATGAAAGGATTCCTTAAGAAACAAAAAGCTCCTAAAAGCACTCACTGGAACAGTTGACACTCACTTCTGAGTTGCTAGGGGATCAATTTATTTAAGGACATAAAGGTATTTTCCCTACCAGGTGAAACACCAGGATTTAAAGAGGCAAGTTCTTAAAAGCTGAAAGCACCACTTGCTTATACAACTACCTCAATACTCATCTGCACTCCCTTCTTCCAAACTAACAGGGCCTGCAGCACCCGTGCTCCTGTCAGTTCCAATATTCCATCATGTTTCTGTTTTCACACCCGCAGCTATACATTGCTGATTTCCTTTCCCACTCCCCCTGCAGCTCCAAGACCCCGCGCAGTTTCCCAGCTTGATCAGAGGCAGCTTTGTAACCAGGCTGGCTGCGGCCCGAGGCCCAGCCCCAGCTGGGTAGCGGTACCTGTAAGCCTTGCTCACCGTCCCCCCGCGGGATGACCCCTAATTCCGGCCAACTGTGACTGGGCAGGGACACGGCACAAGACCGACAGCCTGCTCCTCCTGAAACTCAGGAAGTTCCACTTCAACACGAGGAAGAACTTTACATGAGGGAGGCAGAACACAGGAACAGCTGACCAGGGAAGGCGTGGAGTGTCCCTCTCTGGAGTCATTCAAAACCCACCCGCACGCGTTCCTGTGTCACCGTAACCTGCCCCGGGTGACCCTGCCTTGGCAGGGGGATTGCGCTACTTGATCCCCCTTTCAACCCTAACGATTCTGGGCTTCTACGAGGACAACTTATTTTAAGGAGAGAAACGAAAGACTAGCCCCTTTTCCCAGGGGGAGTCGCTCCTCTTCCACGGAGGCACGAAGCTCCCCAGCACGCTGGAGGTGCCTCGGCCGGGGCCGCGCCGCCCCGCGTTCCCCCGCGCCGGGACCAACCTGTCCGGGCCCCGCTGGGCCGGGCGGGTCAGCGGCGGGCGCTCAGCTCGGCGGGGAGGCAGCGCCGCCCCTCGCGGTCTCCGCTCGGGCCCCTCGGGCGCCCATCGCCCCCACCCCGCCGGCCCGGCCGCGGCTTCGGCCTCCGCCACCGCGGGGACTTCCCGGGGCTGGGCGCCGCCCCCGCCGCCTTCGAGGAAGTCAACAAACGCCGCTCCCGGTCGCCGCCAACGGGCGAGCGCCGCTCCCGGAAGGAGAGAGGCGGCCCCGGCCTGACCGGGGAGGGAGGGAGAAGGGAGGGCGGACTACAAATCCCGGCGTGCAAGCGGCCGCCGCCCAGCCCAGCCGGGAAGTGCGGCCGAGAGCTGGCTCCGCCCGGCCCGTGGGTGGGGCTGCCACCACCCCCGAGCGGCCTGGAAGCTGCTGCCGGTCGGAGTTCCCGCCCGGAATGAGCTCACGGAATTGTTAGAGATAGAGGGGGCCTCTAGAGATCATCCAAGCCAGGCCCCCTGCTAAGGTAGGGTCACCACGAACAGGTGCCACATTAACGCGTCCAGGTGGGTTCCTTCAGAGAAGGAGATTCCACGACCTCCCTGGTCAGCCTGTTCCAGTGCTCTGCCCCCTCAGAGTAAAGTTCGTCTCCGTGTTGAGGTGAAACTTCTTGTGGTTTAGTTTATGGTCCTGTCCTGTCTCTGGGCACCGCCGGAAAGACTCTGGCACCAGCCTTTTGGCATCCTCATTTGAGATATTTTGTATACAATAATGAGACCTCCTCTCAGTTGCGTCTTCGTTAGACTAAACAGACCCAGCTCCCACAGACTCTCCTTAAAAGAGACACCCCATATCATCTTTGTGGCCTCCACTGTCCCTCTCCAGTAGTTCCTTGTCTTTCTTGTACTAAGGAACCCAGAACCGGGCACAGCACTCCACTCTTGTCTGGCAGGGGTACGGATGTGCTCCCTACCAGTGCCCACTCTTCCAGCACCACTGGGCATCACCACAAGCAGGCAGTCGCTCAAAACCCACTTTTCTCCCTTTTCTGAGGCTCACTGCACTCCCTGCCATCATTCAAAGTAAGGCTGCAGCAAAGCAATAAAGATCGGTGACTTAGTGGGAGCTGCCCCCAGCTTGCTCCACGTACTCCTCAGCAAGGGAGCCCATCCAATTCACATTCTTCAAAATCTTTCCAGTTTCTTGAGAAGTTACACCTGCACACACCTGAAGAGCTGGTGAGACGTGGTGTAGCATTTTACATTCATTCTCTTTTTAACTTTTTTTTTTTCTCCCAACAAGCAGGAGGCAGAGATGAAAGAGTGGATGCTCTGTTGCTATAGTGGGGTGAAAGATCATCGTATGTAGCCTCATCTGCCAAAACCACTGCTTTTGTTCCTCCACCGAGGTCAAAACGAAGCAAGAATAAATCTAAATTGCAGATCAGGACCTCTGTTACAGGGAATAAAAGCAAGCTGATTCAACAAGTCTAGTGTAGATCTACAGGGGAGAGCAGCTGTGCTGTTCAAGACTAATTTAAAACTAACAGGAGTTTCCTTTGTGGCTAAAAAAACAAAGCAGTTTGCTTTTATGTTGTAAGAGTTCTTCAGCCAGGTCCCAAAGGACTTTTGGTAACTGTGCCACAAAGTCAGCTGGAGCACAGGAAGTGCCAAATTGATCTGTATATGGAAAAATATTGCAATACTGTGTAGTCCTTAAATACTTAAAGACCAAATGGAAGCAGGACTCCTGCTGTGGGCCAGGAATTGTTATTTGGACAAGAATCTAATTTGAAAACCAAAACCACAAGTTATCCATTAATCATGCCCACAGACCTCAAAACAACTTTTTAAAAAGTTTGTGGCATACTCTTCTTACTAAGATTTTTACAAGAAGTTTACATTACATGTAAACTGCTTTTTATGAGCCAAAGTAGTACAATGCTGTTTCCCACTGTATTTCTTAGCAAGAGCAGTGGCCTTCAGTTGAAGGGCAAAAAACGCTAAGAGTTAACGCCTCTTTGTAACAATTAATATGACATGGATACAAACATGTTTACATGTCATTAAGTTACAGAACAGAGGTCTTACAACATAAATTAAGGTGGATTTGAAAAAGCGCCATTATGAAATCCAGAAGGAAAGCACATAAGGATTTGGGCTATCAAATATGCCCACTATTTTTGTGAATAACATTCACAGACTAATTATCACATTTATTTTTAATCATGTATTTAATTTGTAATCTTTTTCCCATTAAAATACATCCTATCCACAGTTGGCATCCTATCCACAGAACAGTTAAACAAAAAATAGCCCCAAACAATGGCTGGTATTGTAAAACCTGATGTTACATGTTTAAAACCAGCTTAAAGACAGTTATATTAAAATTAATGTCAGAATTTTCCAATAGTAGAGAGTCTGGTTTTGTTTGTTGTTTTTCTTTGAAATATTGAATGTTTAGGTGGACAATGGTTCATCATGTCATTTATCTTTTCTGGTTCATCATGTAATTTATCTTTTCTGAAAGAAATACACTTTGATTTCTGAAGAGATAAAAATGAATTTATTATCACCCTGTTTGCACAGAAAGTACTAGAACAGGGTATGGATTAAAAAGCTAATTAGAAAGTGTAAAAACGTACATGATTCAGCTGCATATGGGAATGCATTGTTCTGTTGAATAACTATGGAATGAAAAAAAAAGAAAATGAAACATACTGTTAGATTGACAGATTTTTCCTGTAACACCATCATGTTGCTACACAGCTGTTTGTAAGCTGTCCAGCCTAGAGCTTGGAAGCTACCAAGAATTATCTTCTAATTAGCAAGACATTTTCCTATACTTCAGTCTGATATCCTAATCCCAGCACATATTAAGCACATACAAAGGAAATACATTGCCAGGCACAAGCATAAGGGCTGCAGAACCAAAATTCTTGACTTTTAAAACCCTAGGAAAAGAGAATCCTATATATTTTCAGACTTTAGCAAATAATTCACCATAACAGATGGCCACAAGGATGTGTGCCAGAACATCCAGTGTTGAAAGGTGTGTCTTTAACTGAGACTAGTAACTTTCCAATACTAAATACATTTCAGCTTCATGACCCATCAGAAGGGTGTGTTAATTAATTCAATTGTTTGTTTCTTAGATTTATGGGAAGACTATGTTTTGCTACAAAAGAGAAAAGTTAAAAATTCTATCATGAAAAAATCCCACTGATCAGCAATCAAATATAGTTGTTTGGTATAAGTAATATTAAATGACACCACATCAGATTTTCACCTAGAAAACTGTAAATAGAAGATAAAATATTCAGAAACGTTGAGGCTCCAGATGACTGTGAACCCTGGTAGTGTTCAAAGACAAGTTGGATAAAGCCTTGAGCAAGCCAGTCTAGCGGGAGCTATCCCTGCACAAGGCATGGTGAGGTTGGAACTAGAGGATCTTTAAGGTCCATTCCAACCCCTTAACATCCCGTGGTGATTCTGTGGCAGTTAAATTACTCTGATGCATTAAAAGTGTGTGCCTAGAACACCTTACTCCCTGTACTTTGTTGAATTCTCTTGACTACTATTATGTGTGATTTAAATAATTACAATTAGAATGATACAAAATTCTTATTGCATATAATCAAAACAGTATGAACTTGATATAGAAATCAGCGTTCTATGAACCACATTACATTAGATTTCACTTTGGCAGATACAAAGGCTGTGTTAAACACATCTATTTATGCAGTGCAAGTCCTTGAAAACACAAAAATAAGTCATAGCAGCTTTCTTCTGATCCCCTTCTGTGCTTGACATTGTACAGAAGCAACACAAAGATCACAAAACCTGTCCTGCTCGAACATAATCATTTAACAATCTTTATACTCTTTGCAATGCTGCACCAAAGTAGGACACAAAGCTGCATTACAGTAAAAATTTGGAAGTACCAAATAATAATACATGCAATTAAAATTCTTGTTGTATATTTCTCTAGACTGCTGATAAAGCATAAATAATATTTAAAATAAGTCTGCCTCAGCACGAACTAGCACAGTCTCTTCAAGGTCAGTAGTTAGCAGTAGAGGTAGAAAAAAAGTGAAAAGAACCCACAAACAAACCAAACCCAAAATACAGCACTGTGTGATTTCTGAAGTGCATTGTTTGTTGATTTATAACAAATCAAGCCCTTTATTAGACATGAAAACAAAACAAAAAAACCCATCCATGCAGTAACATGTGCTATGTGAGATCACGGGAACAATGCTAGCCTTGCTAAACTTTGTAAGATGACTAGACTGATATTTTTTTATCTATCTTGACAGATGCAGGCTATAATGGAAGGTAAATCTTCATGGTTTTGGTGACTCTGGCAGGCAGCTGTAACTTGTTCTGTCCTGGCTGTTGTTACAGGACCTCTTTAGGGAGGCTATGAAAGGAAGGATTTTGTCAGGAAAATCCACAAACGCCAGAGGTTATATCCAAGAAGGAGATAGAGGAGTCCTTCAACTTTATTTGAATAAAAGGAGAGAGTTCACTGGGGCACACACCCGCTGGGTTTTCTCTCTCGAGGTTCCGGAGGGCGCAGCCTCCTTTTATCCTGAACTCCTGGCTGCATGTACAGGGAAGGTACAGCCTTCCTAAACTGCCTACCACATATTACCCCTAGAACCTACTATTTCCCCCCAAAGTTCAGAAGTTCAGGCTTGTGCAGACCCACTTGTTTGTTCCAGGAGCCAAGCTGTCTGGGCTCTGCAACAAACCCTCTGCCCAAAGTTAGTAGAGACATAAAGACCTATTTCAGACAGTTAACACCCATACCTTCACCCAATAAATTGCTTTTAAAGACATTAGCTTTCCTCTCGATTTGATAACACAAAAAGGAAAAAAAAAAAAAAAAAGATAGGTCTCACTGGGAGAAATTATTTAGGATATGTTTATACTTCGTTACTTTATTAGGATTTTTGTTAATAATTAAAATGCAGAAGCATAACTGGATAATTTTATGACTGGCAAAGAGCAAGTGAAGTCTAAGGACAAAAAAAAAGCAAAGTCCACCTTTAATTTCTTGACAATGTTGGTACATTTTCCTTAATTAACTCTGAGGTATTTACAATCCCCTAAGAAAACTATTACTAAAAACCCCCACATAGTCCTGTATGAGTGACAGGTGTGGGTGACACTTCCAGTGAGCCAAATGCTTTATGGACACTACCACGGAAGAACATATTTCTTGTGAACCTTACAGCGTAGAAATTATCCCTACTGCAATAGCAAATGGCCTTGCAGAATAATTTCTAAAGATTTAGTTAAAAAGGATTTGAGAAAGAGCTGTAAAGCTGGTTTTCACCAGACAGGGCTTGCTGACTTGGGTCCTGTGCTGGAAAAAGTTGTGAAGACAACTTTCTGACTAAGAACGGTCTTACCCAGCTGCCAGCAAAGAAGATGAAGCTCCAAATTAAAAAGCTGACAAGCTCCGCGACTGCTTCCCGGGTCCGGTGGCCTCACACCCGGTGCTCCAGCAGGTTTTCCCTCACACCGCTCCGTGCTCCGGCCGCCGGGCCCGTGAACAGCTGCGGAGACGCCCGCAGGGTGCGGGGCAGCGGCTGGGGCCCGGGTGGCGGCGGAGGCGCGGGGGGCACAGAGGCGCTGCCCAGCCCCGTTGTGCCGGCTGCGGCTCCTGGCAGGAAGCGCCGTCGGGAGGGCGGGCGGGAGGGGACGCCGCCGCTGCGCCCCTTCCCCATAGCCCGGATTGAGCCCTTTCCCCACAGGGCGGGCTGCGCCCCTCCCCTCAGCGCGGGGTTGAGCCCCTTCCCCACAGGGCGGGCTGCGCCCCCTCCCCACAGTGCGGGGTTGAGCCCCTTCCCCTCAGCGCGGGGTTGAGCCCTTTCCCCACAGGGCGGGCTGCGCCCCTTCCCCACAGCCCGGGTTGAGCCCCTTCCCCACAGGGCGGGCTGCGCCCCTTCCCCTCAGCGCGGGGTTGAGCCCTTTCCCCACAGGGCGGGCTGCGCCCTTCCCCACAGCCCGGGTTGAGCCCCTTCCCCTCAGCGCGGGCTGCGCCCGGTGGCAGCGGGCCCGGCTCGGCCCCAGGCTCCCTGTCCGGCGGCGCGGGCAGCAGGGCCGGTGATGCCGCTCCGTGATGCCCGGTTCGCCCCTCAGCAGGGCGGCCCGAGGGCTCCGGCCGCGGACAGGGGCTTCAGGTGCCCGCGGCTGCTCGGGCGCGGCTTTCCGTGAGGAGATGGGCGCTGCAGGAACACCGCAGGTACCGCGCCCGCTCCGGGTCGCTCGGAAAGCAGCAGCTCTGGAAGCACAGCCCCAGCCGGAGCTGCTTCTACCTTTCTGCCGGAAAGGGCCGTCCCGGGAGCTCGTCGCAAAAACCTCCCCTCATCCAGAACCGTAACAGGTTGAAGTAAGAAGTGGTTGGTCATAGGAGCTTGTTGTCTGAGGGTTTTTTGGCTTTTTTTTTTTTTTTTTTTTTTTTGGCTAACCGCTAGCAGGCTCCTCAATAATTCTGAAGAATATTTTTTTAAATCACAATAGATCTATGTAGGTTTATATTCCTTGAGCTGCTGCTTAATGGTGCTGCCTTGGTGAATTAGCTGAAATTGTGAATCCTTGCAAAGAACAGATGCTTTGGCAGATGAAAAATATTAAGTTCGTAATAAGGTAGTACTTTAAAGAGACTAAAAATATAAAATACTGAAGATTCAGCTTTCATCATCATCTATAGCTTAAGGAGTAGGGGTGGTTTTTAATTGACAAAATCAGTGTAAAATCTTTTACTGTATTTGGCTGAGCTAAATTTCTCTTGCTGCACCCTTAATGATGTCCCCAAAATTCCCCAGATTTTGAAATGCTACATTATTTTTTGCATTAAAATCGAACATCTCCTGGTTTTGCTTAAGCATTTTTAGTTATTCCTACTTTGTCCCTTCTCTACTTTGAAGTTTAAAACAAAATATTAAGTCCTTATTGCGTTCAGTAAGCTTGACTAGCTTTTCTTTCTTTGTAGCTCAGACACATCTACTGGGTTTGTTCTATGTATCAAATGGAAGAGCTATCTATTTGAAGCTTTGTACAATATTACAAATGTCTTTGTCTTTACAAATTTTATAATGTATTGAAAACTCTTGGAAGTTCTATTTTGACTTTTGTGTGATGCTGCTAGGGGGCATATTTGTGTGTGAATGAAAAGAAAAAGGAAACAGAAAGGTCTGCCCAGAACTGGTTTGTTGATAAACATCATGCTTTGGGGTGGTCACTCATTTTTTAAAGGAAACTCTGTTGTGAAAGAAAATCTTGTCAACAAAATGCATAAACCCTGAGGCACTGCTAATTTCATTCCAAATAGGGCAATTTATTGCCATAAACTTTTTTCCACAGTTTTTACAGAAAAAGGTTTTGGATTGGAAAGGAATCAGAGATGAGGGGAGGAATCTTAGAGTATGACCAGAGTTTTGCTCCTGGCTTAGTATGGTATCAAGCTTATTAAGCATTTATTTTTTAAATTGACATTTAGTTATTTGCACTTTTTTCTTATCTATTTCGTGCATTTAGTTTTATTCTGCAGTGCAGCTAGGATGTGGCACAAATGGGCTAGGATGAAGCACACTCAGATAATTTCAGTATGATAAAGAAAACATAAAACTATCATTAGTATGAAATTCATAAGCTGAATAAATAATACTTTTATTATTAAGCTAGTTGGTAGCTCTGGGTAGATTTGTCTGTCAAATGTCTCCCAAATTACATGTATGTCTGTCTACTCTTTCTTTCATGGATTATGGCAGAAGAGAGTGGTAAGAAGAGTGGTAAGAGCTACAAATACCCTCAGAACATTCTAGCACACTGAGACAGCTTCCTGTAGCAAATTGGTTTTTGTCTGATTCCACAGTCAGAATTCTAATGGATGTTTTCTTTCCTTGTGAAATGCTTTTACTGTTTTATATAACCCTTGGTTTTAATTACCTTTAGGTTGATGACTTAGGGTTAAGTTGTTAGCATCTTTTGTCATCTTATTCATAACCCTTATTATAGTAAGCTTTTACATTGTGTAAGTGCTGTTGTCATTTCCAGCAACAGACTGTTAAAATGTGAAAATACAAGGTAGAGAAATGGTCAGGACTTGCAGCTCACTGAAGACATTAAATTATCTGAATTCAAAAACTACCAAGTCCTGTCCCATAAGCTCTGCCTTCCCTTGTGGAAGGCACTGCAGTAGCTGGTACCTAACATTTCGTTACTGTCTAGCAGCTGCAACCAGGGTACCTGAGCCAGAGACATGTCAACTGTCAGGGCAGTTGTTCTGGAAGTATTTCAGCTGAGCAAATGGAGCTCACTCAACTTGTTCTTGTTAGTTATAATGAATTTGAATTTCCATGTATCCATATGATAAAACCAGTTAAAATTCCATTACCCTTTCCTGACTAAGTTTTTGAATTTTGTTTCAGTGTTAATCCCAAACTGCTCATCTCTGTTATGAGTATTTAGAATTGGAAATTTAACTACTTTTTTTAGCTAAATGTCTTCAGAACTTGCTCAAATGTAGGCTTCCCCACTGTATAGCTGTTTCTTTATGGATTTCTTGTGCAAATCTTAGTGAAACACATTAAGTAAGCAAAGGGAAAGGAGAACAATTTGTAGGGTTTATTTTGTGGTTTTATTTTATTTTCTTTTTGTTTTTTCTTTTTTTTTGTTTTGAAGGGGAGGAATAGATGTTTTGTGGGGAAGTAGGCTATAGGAAGGAAATGTTTGTGTTCCTTGTTCATGGAAGTTATTAAGGGGTACTGTGATAAATAGATGATTTGGTACTATAAAAAGAACGAGTAATTTTCTGCTGAGATAGTTACATTAATTAGAGACTGGCGTAATAAGCCTCCAGTTCAGTAATACACACTGTAAATGCTTTGTATTCTCTAGTCTTCTCTGACCAGCTGTCTTTTTCAACAGTTTCAGTATTTTAAATATCTTAGCTGAGTTCAAGAAAATTATCACTTTTCTGCTCAGGAAAACTGGAACTTGTGGGGCCTTCGGATGACAACAAAAACATTGTCCTACTACAGAGGTGTAGATCTCTGTCACTAACAGGAATGTCCTTTGGCATAATTTTCCATCTCTGCCTTCTACCAATTAAATACTGATGAGCCAGTCGAGTTCCAAAACTGCAGTTTCAAAGCCATTAGCTGGTAAGCATGAGGTGAAAAGAAATGCAGAGGGATGTTCCAGTTCAGTCTGCTCCTTGATAGGTCTGCAGTATATTCTAGAAGGCCAAGAAAGATAGTTCATTTCGCTAATTTTGGAGGAATGATCACAATTCAGGATAGACTAATGTACTTACCAGAAAAGCATTTTCCTGGGGGCTTTTCCATCTTTCCCTTCTTTTTTGAACCATGAGAAGAAAGAGAGCTGTAGATAAGCATACTGTTCTGAAGGTAGGCTCCTTGTTCTTGGGCCTATGTTCTTCCTCTCTTTTTTATTTCTACTGGACTCTTGTTTGAGAATGCATTTATGGATGTCTTTCCTGATCATCTGGAACATATATGACAGAAAAAGGAAAGAGTGTGGATCAGGCATCCGTGCATATAATCCAGATATCAAGATATATTGTTGATTTTTAACTTATTTTTTATTTTTCTTGCATACATGTACCAACAATGTCATATTCTGCAGTTAAACCAGTCTTTGGTTCAAGTTGTGTCTACCGTGCTCCCTGATCTCTGCACTGACCTTGTAATGTAGGCAAGGGTCATTGCTGTCATACTTGATTTCATTATCAAAGTAATTGATTTTTAAGAAGACTCTCTTCCTCCCTTTGTACAATATTCAGATTTGATAAAATTAAAATTTAAAAATCTTTTCAGGTATGGTCATGCTACTATGATAAAAGAAAACAGACCCGGTTTTGTAAACTAAAAAGTGAGTTAAAATTGGAGGACATGTAATGGCTTTGTTGTTGAAATGTCATTAATGTTCATATAATTAATTATGCATTTTAAATATGTGATACTCGTTTGGATGTAAGAACTATGGAGAAATGGAGATCTCGAGGAACTGCATTGACATATGTCTATTTTACGTAATCCTACTTTTTCTCCACAAGACTTTCTTGCCTTTTTTTCCTTCTAGGTTCTTCACAAGGTAATAGAGAAGTCAGTAGCTGGAGTAATCTGTTGCATATACATTGACTGACAGTTTCCTGGTATCCTTGTGGTCTGTAAATGTAAAATGCTTTTGTTACAAGATGTTACTTTTAGATCATTAAAAAACTAAAAAAACTTTACTGGTAAGTAAATCTTGCTTGGAAAAAAAAATCTGTTGCATTAGTTGTTATAACTCAGGGATTTTTAAAAAATTTAGAATAAATAGAGTTTGGCACTTTGTAATGAAGGATTTGCAAAGCCTTCACTTTCCTATGGCTGAAAAAAACAAAAAAAAATCTATATAAAATGTATATTCATAACGAAAATGGAAAGTGTTTAAAGCAGGGACTGATGATGCAAGTTTACATAATTCAGCCATGATATTGCAATAGGGACACTCATCCATATTTTAGGTGTTGGATCTCCGACAAGTATCTTCCTAAAGAGACTGAGCCCCTGAAGAGTGGAAGTAATTATATCTGTCTGGAGCTTCCTCTAGGAAGCAGTTCTGGGAAAAATATGCAGATAGCCAAGGTAAGATTACAAGGGCTATAATCCTAATTTTTTTGGTTGTCTTCTTTTTTGTCAAGGCATGCTTGTACTTACTTTGTATTATATGCAGAAATATTTTAGGGGTGCTCTTCTTCTCAGGAGCATGAAAAATAAAGATTAGTTGTAGAAAACCACATAATACTATTTCAATCACTGCTGAATCTGTGCTCCATTACTGGGGGCAGGATGATTTATATAAAATTTTCAGCACCAGTGTATTTTTAAATTAGATTGTTCTTCACGTTGTCTCCATTGATACCTATTTAACTTTACTGACTTATGTTTTTAAGAAGTCTTTGTTGTGTTTTCCAGCTTCTAATACCAGCTGCTTTTGAACAAAGCTGACTTTTCTGATGATCTAAGGCTTGGGTTAAGGTGTACAGAAACAAGGGGAACATGCAAACCAATCTCATCTTTTCCACAGAGCAAAATCTTTCCTGACCTCCCTGCCCCAGCTCTGCATTTTCCGAAGCTTTTTATTGCTCGGGGCTTTCTATTAATTTTCCTCCCTTGGAAACCATACCACAATCTTGTCCACAAATGAATATGCTGAACTCTTGCAAACCTTTGTCTGATGCTCTCTAGCAGACAGCTGTTCTCTGCTTCTCTGCCCATTTCTCTGGAGAACCTCAACCCCAGCACTCACCTCTCTCACACAGTGCCCACAGCACAGCTTTTTAAAGAGCTTGCAGACATTGCCATGCCCTGGTCTGTGGTTCCCAGGCCTGTTGGCATTGATTCCAAACAACTGCGGCACTTCTGGAGCAAAGGTTGCCTCTTGCTTGCCAGCTGCAGCATTGACAGAATGCCTGGCCCTTTGATGGGGAAAGGAAAGCTTTCTAAGTCTTTCTGTGAATTTTGCTTGTATGACAAAGTTAAGAACATAGAAAATACAAAACATTCATCTTGCGTGTTACTCCAGTAGAAGTTTTTTCAGTTGATGTCTTACAATCATTATTTATTTTGGGGCAGGATGATCCCCTATTGAGAAAAAATACACAACTGTGCTGTTTGTATCATAGTACTTTTGGATTTTAGCATCAACAGATACTTCAAATTGATTAAAAGGATTTCTGAATGTCTATAAAGACAATCACTATTGGAAAATTGATCAGCAAAAGATCTTTGAAGCTTTATATCTGTATTTTCTGTGCTTTTAAATTATAATAAGCAAATCCGTGAAGTAAAAAAATGAAGAGCTAGTGTGTCCTGCTACTGCAGGAATATCAATGAAATGGAAAAAGTAAATTTGGAAAGAGTAAATTTGTTAAATGTATCAGATTGGACTTTCTCTCTCTTGGTACAGAGGTTTATCACAAAATTCAGATGAAGTCAATGTGGATTATAATTGTTCACCTGTGAGAGCTTTTGAAGTAAGATAAGGATTTTATTTCTTCCTCCTAATTCATTCCATGCAGTAATTGATGGCAGCAGAGATACGGATACATCTCCCAAATAGACTTCCTGTGAGTGCATTTTTTCTTTCAGTTGCTTTTTAGGGCACTCTGACAAACTTCGTTCCAATCCAGTTAACAGACTGGATGGTGTACAATTTAGATGTCTTTGTTAAAGCTATCATGCTAAGTTCTTGGTTGCTCTTTGTTCCAGAGCTTGGGTTACAACAAAACACATTAACCAGTTATTCCAAACCCCTTTAAGGTTGGGAAAATATCACATTATGCACATATGACTGATAGAATATTTTCAGGTATGAGTTACTATATATAGCTCTGCTTAAAGGTAGTTGGAAGCTGATTTTTCATATTATATGAGAATGTATTTTCATATTATAAAGGAATGAAACACTAATTATTCTTGGAATTTTGAGATTTTTTGACTGTCAAAAGTTGAAAATTAAAACCATATTTTAGAAGAGGCTTAAAAATTCCATTCAGAAGTAAAATTTAAGTACAAAGGAGATTGAAAAATGAAAGTTACAGTCTATCTGAAAGTACACATACATACAGTAGTGTAACAGAAGCTTTGGAAAAAAAGAAGGTACAGAAATATGACTGAACTTCCTATGATCATGAAGAAATGGATGAAGGAAATGTGGAACCGTTGCTTGCCAAATCTCACAGTATTAAAACTAGATGGTAGTTGGGGGTGAATTTGAAACAGTCAAGTGAAGTGCTGCTTTATGCAGTAGGCATTGAACTCTTGGAATTTACTGGAGATTGTATAGTCAGGTAGTACAAGTGGGTTCAAAAAGGAATTGTTGTCATCATCAAAGTAGTTACTTAGTAAGAACAAAAGTAAGCAAGTGTGTGTTTCTAACATTCCTAACCCAACATCTGTAGGTGCTGTGGGAGTGTGCTGGGAGAAACTGGCTGGATGTGTGTTTGTGTCTTCTCCCTACACAGCATTTCCTTTTGCTACTCAAAGTGCTGTGCTATGTGGATCTTCTGTCTGACTTAGCAGTACTTACTTAAAAAACCATCATTTTTTCTCACCAAAATATTTTTTTTCCTTGTGCTTGCTGGCAATCTCATAGGAGCTTAAAACTGATATGAAATATAAAGTAATTCCTAAATTACTTGCAATTTTTGGGGGGTATGTATTAATTTTTGCTTTTTATAGGCATTTGGAACATCAATATGCATTTCTTGCCAGTGTATACTAATGAAAATGTCAGATATTTACCATAAAATAAAACTATCTCATAACTATTGCTTTGACTGCTTTTGAGCGCTTGCCAGAGATTAGACTGTGGATATAATTTTGTTTTAATAACTTCATGTTGGGTAGCCCTGCACTCTAGTTTACCCAGATTTGTGCCAGAACAAATCAAATATGAAATCTCTGTCTTATTTATTTTGGAATTCTCAATGTAATATAGCTTATGGATATTTTAAGAGAGTATGTTCTGTGTGCTGTCATCAACTATAATCTATTCTTCCTTCTGTTCAGTGTATCAGCACTTGTTCCTCAGTGACAAACATGTTTTTTCTGGAAGCTGTTACTCCTTGCATCCCACTTAGAGGAATACAAATCAGAGACCTCTAAAGTGCAATCTTTTTTTTGTTCAATATTATTTGAACCATTTTTCAGATGACCTTAATTTTAAATAAATCAGTAATGCCTTGCGAGATAGTTGCTATGTTACCCACAGCCAGTGCTTGCTTGGTTTATACTGATAGAAACAGCAGAATGCCAATATATTCATACAGGAGTCTGTAAGTCTCAATATTCACTTATTTGGGCCAGAAACTGTTGAAGTGCTGTCATTTTTGAAAGTTCAGGCACAGCACAGCTTTCTATCTGTGGATATATACCTGTGCATACATGCATACGAATAAATTGGAATTCTGAATGTTGAAACTAGAAAGAAATTTGTTTTAAATAAATAAAAATAGTCCAGAGAGGTGTAATTTTTTTGTGCAGAAGGGAGTCCTGGTTCATTTTTTAAAAATTTTGTAATATTACCATGAACTTTTTTTACATATAAATAAGTTTACTCTCCCAAGTGTGAATGCCCTTTTTTATTGTTTCTTTTTAGTTTTCAGACTACCATTATAAGAGGAAAAATCTGAAAAGGTATACTGAGTTTGTGTACCAGGGTCTTGGTAATGGGGAGGATACAGGGCTGGGTTCTGTGAGAAGCTGCTGGAAGCTTCCCTCAATTCCAACATTCTCAGTGCCAGCCTGGCTCCAGGATGGACCTGCCACTGCTCAAGGCTGAACCCATCAGTGCTGGTGGGATCACCAGCCCATCAGTGCTGCCTCTAGGATGACAGATTTAAAAAGGAAAAAAACCAAACAAACAGGATAACAGATTTAAGAAGAGGAAAAACTGCTGTGAAAAGGTAGGAGAGAGTAATGAGAATAAGTGAGAGAAGCAAGCACAGATAGCAGGGTCACAGGATAAAGAGGGGGAAGGGGAAGAGGTGTTCCAGGCACCATCACAAATGTCCCTGCAGCCTGTGGTGCAGCCCATGGTGAGGCAGCTGTGCCCCTGCAGCCTTGGGAGGTTAATGTTGGAGCAGAGATCCACCTGCAGCCTCTGGAGGACCCCATGCCAGAGCAGGTGGATACCCTAAGGAGGCTGTGACCCTGTGGAAGCCTGTATTGGAGCAGGCTCCTGGTAGGACCCATGGAGAGAGGAGTCCATGCTGGAGCAGGTTTGTTGGCAGGACTTGTTAACCCAAGGAGGGAACCCATGCTGGAGCAGCCTGTGCTTGAAGGGTTGCACCCTGTGAAAGGGACTCGTGATGGGGCAGTTTGTGAAGATTGCAACCTGTGGGAATGACTAATGTTGGAAAAGTTTGTGGAGGACTGTCTCTAATGGACCCCATGCTGGAGCAGGGAAAGAGTATGAGGAGTCCTCTCCCTTAGGAAGAAGCACTGACAGAAATAGAGTGCGATTAATTGACCGTAACCCCAACTCTGTGTCACCCTACTCTGCTGGGAGGAGATAAGGAAAAATAGTATTTAAGCCTGGAAAGAAAAGAGAAGTAGGGGGAAGGTGTTTTAAGGTTTGGGTTTATTTCTCATTACTTTGATCTGATTTGTAATGAATTAAGTTCCCTGAATCAACTCTATTTTGCCTGTGACAGTAATTGCTGAGTGACCTCCCTTGTCTTTATCTTGACCACAAGCCTTTTGTCATGTTTTACTCCCCCTGCCCAGCTGAGGAGGGGTGTGACAGAGCAGCTTGATGGGTACCTGGAAGCCAACCAGGGTCAACCTACCACAAAAGGCAATCTGTCTTTTTATGTCTCTAATAAGTGTTGGAGTGGTTTCTTTAGGGTAGATAGCATGTTGTCACTGATCTTTAGAGCCTCCAACAGATTAATAAATGCACAGGTGTAGAGTGTGGACAGATAGGCCCCTAAGCAGAGCTGACAATTTAAATATTTTCCAGTTTGTCTTAGATTGGCTGAAATTATTTTTTATGTGCTTGGAGACAAACGGAACCTTTGGCCTTTATGATGGACCAGAAGTATTTGTCAGGTGCCTGATATGACTTGTGCTTAATTCACCCAGCTCATCGTGTATTTCTTAATATACTAATTTCTGGGTTTTTTCAGACATTTCAATTCTTTTTTTCTTGATAAAGATGTGTCCATTTTTGTAGAGAGAAACAAAATTCTTAAAGGAATTACTGTGTTCTTGCCTTTGCCTGAAGCATATGTCACAGCTAAGATTGTGAGGGAGTTTGCCATGCCACTCTGCTAGACAACCAAGATTACACCTGGGATTAGTAGTCCTCTTGACTTCTTTCATAGAATTTTTGCTAATACCTGTGTGAAAAGGTGATTACCTACAGCACTAATTGGCAGCAGAATTAACTCCAAATGGGTACTATACATGAGGTCTGTGGAGTATTCCTCCAAAAGACCTCAGAACCATCTGCTTGTGAGAACTCAAAGATAACATGCTTCAGGACTTTATTTCAATTTTCACATCCATCTGTTCTGATCATTAGACACATCTGATCTCCCTGCTGGAGAGGCTGTCCCTGACCAAGAGGGGAGGGGTGCAAGAAGCAGCTTTATGTAAGTGTTCCAGAACTCTGACCCCTCTCCGTCTGTCCTACCCTCAAATCTGAGCAAGAGGTTCATCTTTCAGCAGCAGGCACAAATAAGAGTGTTTTAGTGACCATAAAGGAGTTTATATGTTTTCATTCTGGTAGCACTTTGAGGCTGATGTTTACCTTCTCAAATACACCTGCTGCCAGCTTTGCCAAAGGTGTGTAAAACCCTACCAGCAGGTCTCAACTGCAAGTTTTTCAGGATTTCACAAGTGCTGCTTAGACTGTGGTATTACACGGAGCTTGCTATTCAGGAGGGGCCTTGACCTACCTGTAGACAAACTAAGAGCTAATGGATAGGAAGTATTTGCAGTTTCTGCTGTCAAATATAAGTGGATGGAAACTTGGTCACGAATAGTTCTGTGTTGGATTTGAGTTTCTGTCAATTGCAGTGTTAATCAGACAGATACAGGGTGAATCACAATGTACCAAAATGGCTTCTCCTATACAAATCTGACAGTGGCAGCATTGACATTTTCACACCTCTCAGCAGTATCTCCTTTCCATATGGAGAAAAGGCTCTCTGATCCTTATCTTTACATCATGGCTTAGTTCATGCAAGACCAAGTATCAATGACTTCTTAAGTCAAGATGCTTTCTGGAAATGTGTGTGTTGTACAACTTCATGTGTGGGACAAAACACTTGTAGCAGAGCAATGTAGTCCTCCTCCTTCTGCATGTATACAGTCACATTATTTATTGTGTAGATATCTTTAGTTTCTCTGGCCTCTTGTTGGGATACTTCTGTCTTCCCTCTGAACTTGACTAAGAGTTTTATGAAAGGTCATGGTACTGCATCCTTTTCACAGAAGTAACTCTATTGCATGACTTCATCCTCTTGCTGAGAACTAGATTTTTCCTTCTGAAATGCTCAGAATGCCCTTTGTTTATGTTGCTGAAGAATTCCTTTTTACAACTTTAAAAAATAGATTGAAATGGGAGATTTTAATCCTCTCTTTGTTGTATTCCACATTAATGTATTTCATTCTTGTCTAGGAAAAGCATACTTGCAACTTAATAACAAGGGAGCATTACTTATGCTCATTTTATTTTGTTAATATTATATTCTTGCCAAGATTTTAATTTGCTTAAAAAGTTGGTGAATGTGATCTGCAACACTACTAAGCTCTTGTCATATATAAACCTCTTCTAGGCTGTTAAACCAAATACTAATTGAGATTTCCAGAGAAGAAAAAACACTTATAAAACGTTGTTTAGGGCTTTCTAAAAAGTGAACACTTTTGTGGTTATTGTAAGTAGATAAAATAGGAGAACTTAAATATATCTGAATGACTGTAAGTAGGTAAAATAGTGTGGATTTTTAAAAACATCTTCTATTACTTTATTCATATTTTATTCAAGAAATACTGTTTTTCTGATTTGAAATTTCTGAAATTTATTTTTTTTTTTAAATTAGAAGTTTCACTAGAATAGGTATCTCAGTGACCATGTTATCCAATATATTTAAACACTGAAGTTCAGCACTAACTTTTATGGGGTTGGGCACTGGATCGGGCTCCCCAGGGAAGTGATCACAGCACCAGACTGACAGAGTTCAATAAGTGTTTAGATGCTGCTCTCAGACACATGGTGTGACTCTAGGGGACTGCCCTGTGCAGGGCTAGGGGTTGTACTCAATGATCCTTTTGGGTCCCTTCCAACTCAGCTTGTTCCATGATTCTGATTCACCTTTAAAACTAAATACTCAATCTCTTCGCAAACCTAAAAGTATGTAAGTGAAAGTATCAGTAAGACTTGAAATCTTGTAATATAGTTGTGAGGAATTCAACATACCTCACTCTTTTGAGGATCTCAAAATAAAATTTCAGTATTGCTTTAGCCATGAGCTGAATTGCTCTTAAAAGCTGCACAGAGCCAAATGAAGGGTTAGGAGGAAACCGCATTCTAGTAGGGTTTTCAAATAAAGAGTTATATTTTGTTTCTGAGGCAGGAGTCTTTAAGATTCCATGTCCTTGTGTCTGCTAGAGCCATACAGTTTGAGTGTCATGGAACCCAAATCCAATTCCATTCACTACCTTATTCAGGTAGTCTCTGATTTTTTTGGATTCAGATTAGGCTCAAAATTTAGTCTGTTTTCCTCAATAATTGAAGTCACATTTAACAGTGTTAATGAAAGCATGTCTGTTTTAAGGTAGAACAACATTTGAGTAAACTTTTTTTTTCATATATCACTAATAACCTCACTTCTTAAATTTTAGAAAAATATCCATTTCTATGTAGAGAGCCTATAAGTAGTTTACACTTCCGATTTTATTCTACCTGCCCCCCATCACTGATCACATCATCAGGGTCTCTGTTTTTAATACCGAAAGCAAGACAAATGGTGCTCTGCAGCGCTGTGTTCTGGTTTGCATTTAAACCGTGTGACCACGAGATGTCACAGCCCAGCTGCGGGTGCGGAGCTCGGCTTCACCCAACCGACTGCTTTCCCTGCCCCTGTTCGAGGAGCATCACACATCACCCCTCCCAGTATTGTCTTCGGAAAAGTATTCATTTCCTAATGGCAAGTATTTATGTTTTCCACTGCCTTTATCGTTTGCTCTCCATTTGCTAACTCGGTAGACAAAATACTTTGTCTGTTCTGTGACAAACATTCATTGGACTTCCTTCACAGCTATACTGTTCTGCTTTTCTCCTTCAAGCAACTGCTTCCCCTATTGTTGAAAGTCTGTGTTTTTGTGAGAACATAGTAAAATAGGAAATAATAAAAAAACCTCTTCACTTTTTCTATGCCAGTCAAGACTTAGTATATCTCCAGTTTATGATCTTGTTAGCCACCCCTTTTCTAAGGTAAATAATTTTTATTTCATGGTACTGAAAGGTTTTCTCTACCTTGATTCCTTGTTACCTCTCTTTTTGGTTCTGTCTTGTTCTTGTAGAACTAAAAAGCATGCAGCCTGTAAGATTTGGGAGCTTTGTGAAATCATGTGGTGGCATGGTGATGTGTTCCTCTGTTCCACCTTAGTAATTCCAAATACTTGATTTCCTTTTTTGATTGCTCCTGAACATTGAACCTATGTATTCATAAAGTTGTCATAACTTCAAGGTCATGTTTAAATGTCAATTTTTCAGCTTGTCATGCTTCTAAAGGTAATTCCCCTCCCCCCCCATATTCATCACTTTTAAGTTTGAATTTATCCTGTATTTCATTTGCCATTTTGTTGACCAGTCAGGACTAGAAAATTGTGTAAGGTTTTTTTTTTGCCATTTTTTGGTTGGTTTGTTAGTGTTGTTTTTCAGTTCCTTATTCCCATGCCTTTCCTCTTCCTGGAACAAGTTAGTATCAATATTGGAGCATACTTAGAGATTCCCCTCAGTGTTTACTCACTTTTCCAGATAATTTATGCATGTGTTGCACAAAAACAGGCCAAGCAGAGACCATTTTTGTATTCTGTTAGTAAAAATTATTTCTCATTACTGAGAAACAGACCAAATATGCTTTCACCCATTTTTCTCTCTTTTATTTTGTCATTGGCTTAGTCATCTGAGGATTCATAAACCATGACATTCTTACTTGTCTTAAGAGTCTATAGTGAGGAACTAAGTGCCTTTCAGAAATTCAAGGTTGTATTAACCTGATTTCTTTGTCGAGATACTTGTGGACTTCTTCAGGGAGTTTGAGTGGAAGTAATAATCTTTACATCTATATTCATTCTCTATGATAAGATGTGATTCAGTATGCCCATCACCTGAAGGAGCTTTGAAAAGCAGTGTTTTTTCAAAGCACTGCTTTGATTCAGCAGTATTGCATAGATCCATTTTCTCCATACTAGTAGCATCATACCAGCACTATATCCTAAAACTCATCTAGTACAGCCTTTACACTCTCATTGTGGGTATTTCTTCAGTCATGGCATAATCTGTCCCAGTTACATAACTTCAACATTCAGAAAAAGCAATGAAATAGGAAGATTATTTTTGAAAGAAAAATGGCAATACTTCTTTCTGGGTTGTTTTTTTTTTTTTTTGGTTGGTTTTTTTGTTTTGTTTTGTTTGTTTGTTTGTTTGTTTGGTTGGTTTTTTTGCCTGTTTGGTTGGTTGGTTTGGTTTTTCTTTGGAATTGTAGTTGATTCTTCTGCTCTGCAACAGGGATTTTTTCCTGGGTTTTGAGTGAATAGTTCAACTTCTGAAATCCTGAAGACTCATTTCGCATCAACCTGTGTGTATCATTTCATTTTCCCAATGCTTTAAAAATATCAAACTTTAAAAAAAAAATTATAACTACCGACAGAATTCTATCTGGATGGGGTGCTTATAGAATTGAAGAATCAGTTTGACTTTCCTTAAAGGGACATGCTGGGCTCACATAGAACATCATTCTATCCTATTTTTCTGAAAAACTTGGTGAGTTATCCAAATACCTTCACTGGTAAGTCGGATTGAAGTTACTGTCCTGGATTTGAATTATTCTACATACTATAGCCTTAACTGCAGAAACACAAATCAAAATATGTTGAGTAGCCATGAGAGAGTTAATGTCTCTTCTTCAGCAGCCAGCACCTTAATCAGAAATTCTGCTTAAATACTATGCTTTGTCTTTTCTTTAATACATTTTTTCTATATTTAACTGGAGAACAGCTTATACTCCTTATGTTCTGCGCAGGGTTTCTGACTGTTACCATAACACCTAATGAGGTCTTTGAAGGAGTGTAGTTTCCTTGTTAATAATGGTGGTTCCCTAAGAATTATCACCATAAATTTTCTACCACTTCATCTTCTGCATCAAAGTTTACTTTGCTCAAGGTAACATCACAGTCAAAGAGATTTAACTCAGTGTGTGATCACTCTCAGACATTTACAAGTTATTGTTTATGAATGCTTTCAAGAGCAATGCCACTGGAAGAGGAATTCCTGTCCTTCCTTTTGTATTCTTGATCTAAAACAAAAGGAAGATTGAAATTAAGCTGGCAAAAAGTGAATTTCCAGTTGATTATGACAATTTACAGTACACTCATACTTGGAAATAAGACTTAAGGCAAACCTTTAACTTTCAAATGTTCATTTCAGTACCCTGAGATTTGTTAAAGATTTTGTAAGCTTATAATCAGACGAGGCTAATTCCATAAACAATATACAGAAGTAACCCTTAATGGTGAATTTTCTTCAATAAGATATGTTCAAGAATTTAATTTTCCCATTGACTGAGTCTCTCAAGTTTCAAAACTCCTTTAAGGTGCTGATTTATTTCTCATAATTTGCTGGCAAGCGGCAGTTCATGAGGAACTCCACCCTAAAGAATGGTATGGAGCAGAAGACAGATTTTGTTCGGGATTCTGAGGGGAAAGATTTTGGTCAACAGCAAACCATCATGATAATGCTACTCTCAGAAGGCTTTTATGGAACTTGCATTAGTGTCCAGAAGCTGTGTATCTGGTCTAGTGTGATTGAACTATGTCCCAGTCAAGGTGAATATTGTGTTGAATAGGAACCGTCAAGTTATAATGCCATCCAAAAAAATACAAAGTACAAGGGTTCATATTTTTGTAGTGGTCTTTCCACTTCATTTGAGCAGTGCTGGCTATCTTCAGATGCAAATCCTGGTACCTGGGTATGGCAAAATCCAAGAGTGCTATGAATATGTTGAAGATTTTCTCTGTTTTCAGATATGAACGTTTGTTTAAGTTTAGAAGCCAAAAACTTACAGGCATTCACTTTCTTTTCTTGTCAAAAAGTGAAAAGCATGATCCCAGAAATACCTGATCCTTCGTGGTAGATTTTTCAATCAAGTTACTAAGTTTCAGTTCAGTGCTCTTTTACCAATACAGAGAATTTCAGTTAGGCTTCTTTAAAGCTGTGAAACCAGAAATCTCAAAAGGACATGAGATTTGAACAGAGGCCATAAAGTAGATATTGAATCTAGGAGTCTTTTATTTTTTATACCAGTTACAAGTATAGATTTTATTATTGTTTTATTAAAGTAATGTGTAATATTGGAAACTTTAGTCCTAATACTTGTTAGTATTGGGACTTGTATCAAATTTAGAAATAGTTACTAAAAAGATTCATATTAAATTACATTATTTTTTATGCTTATATTTTTTCAGAATCAGAATCACTAGTTTTCATAAGTAACACTTATTATTTTAGAAACTGTAGGAAAATTATCCACATTTTAGCTTAGGTAATGCCGTAGCACACAAGTCACTCTACCTGATGAAACTTTATCATTAGTCTGAGGCCTGATGCTCCCTGAATGACACATTCTGAGAGTTGAACAGTGTTCATAGTGGAAGAGAGAGATCTACACTAGATTTCCTACAGATGCCCAGAGAGTTTTCACAATTCAGTAAATATATAGAAAATTACTGCAGTGTTCAATTTGTTTTGATGCTGCTTTCAAGCAACAGCTCTAAAGATGCTCAATAGTTGTGAAAGTTCCATTTCTTGATTCATACTGTCAGCTTCCACACAATATCAAACAACTGTACGTAGGTACTATAAATAGGCAACAGGGCTCACTGATAGACTAGACTAAAAGCAGGAAAAACAAGGTGAGCCAAAGAAGCAGAAATCAGGAGTAGCACAGAGCATCTTAAAAAAAACCAAAACCAAAACCAAAAGAAAGAAAAAAAGCCAAAAAAGCAAAAGCACACTCAGGAATCAGACTTGGAATGAAAAAGCCACAGAATCAAATTACATACTAAATAGAAGGTCAAGGTCAGAGTTTATTTCAAGAGGCAGGCAGGCAGAATGGTCAGGATTGGGAAGCAGAATGAAGCAGGTATTGAGTGGGTCAGAGAAGGAAGCCATAAGAATGTAGTTGCAACTGGTCACGTCACAAATAACTGAGAGCTTACCTGGATGGCATCTCAGAGTTTGATGTAGCCAATAGTCAGAAACAAAACCCTGTACTCACATAAGCAGACAACTGCTCAAATTGTTCAGATTTATTAGATCTCACTGGGAGAATTCTTCTCCCTTCAGTAGAAATCCAGATGAACCACCAGCAGCATGAGATCTTTGTTGTTGTTGTTTATTCTCCATCTGATTGCATTGCGCATACTTGCTTCAGTGGTAGCTCCTCCAATGAGTCTCTTTAAAGAAGGCAAAAACCCCAAAACAAAACTGCTGCCCTCATTTGGTCAGATAGTCACCTCAGGTATGGCACACAAGGTATCCTGGGGGAACACTGGGTGCTCCACAATGCAGGGGGCTTGACAATGGTGCCATCACTTGTTTTCAGTATATTGTCTGAATTCCCATTTCCGTGTGCCTGCTTAACAGGATTTACAGACTGTATTACCTAGTTTTGATTACATTAACCCTCACAAAATGGACAAGGGTCTTAAAAAAATTCCTGCAAAGAAATTGTCATTGAAGATAATACTAAACACAAGCATGGAACAAGAAAATGGTAGAGCTGACACTTCTGTTGCAAGTGTGAATTCTTTGTCAGCCACACAACATGAAAACCAATGGTGATCTGATTGGATCTGACAATAAGTTGATCAAACACCTTAAAAACTATCAAGACTGAAATATACTGTGAGGAAAGGCTGAGAGAATTTGGTTTTTTGGCCTGGAAAAGAGAAGGTTTCAGGACAACCTAATTGTGGCTTTCCAGTACCTCTACGGAACTTCCAAGAAAAATTGAGAGGGGCTTTTTTTACATTTTACAAGAAGAATGAAGAGGGGACAAGGGATAAAGGGGAACAGCTTAAAACTTGAAGAAGGTAGGTTTAGATTAGGTATTAGGAAAATTTTTTTCACTGTGAGGGTGGAAAAGCACTGGAACAAGCTGCTCAGAGAAGTTGTGGATATGTCATTCCTGGGAAGAGTTCAAGGCCAGGTTGGATGGAGCTGGGAGTAACCTGATCTAGTAGAGTTGTCCTTGCCTATGGCAGGGGCATTGGAACTATCATTCTATGATTCTATGAATTGACATCCACTGCTGTTAATGAAGTTCACCAAAAGAGTATATTGTGTCTTGAGATATCAGCTAAAGGTGATATGAAGCTACTATGGTTAGCAAGATGTTTAGAAAGCTACACAGTCAGAACATGAAGACAGACCTTCACAAATATTTTTCAGTGATGTCTTCAGTAATACTGCTCAATCCAGCAGTATGCAAAACATAATGATAAAAATCTAGAAGTTTCATAGATAATAGCAAAAGACCACATGCAGTTGAGGAAACAATTGTTATTCCCACGACAATAAAAGTCACTGAAATAACACAGGTAAAACAATATAGTAGCAATCTAAAATGCACTCTTTTCTCAGTAAATACTGTTGAAAGATGCGTAGAAGACACTTCTGTAGATTTGAAGAAACAAGCATTAGGACAATTATTGCTCTAAATGTACTGGATAAGTTCTATTCTCAATAGGAAATGGTTTCTTTAATGAAACTGATGTTTGATAGAAAAACTGCAAATGTAGCTACTTATGGAATACCTGCTTTAACTGGAATAAAAAAGGAACTCCAGACTAAGGCTATAGAGAGAACATTGCACATGAAACTCCTTTTCTGCCTGACTCAGGGGTGAGCTATTGCAGCAAAGTAGCTGGAGTCGGGAGCACACAGTGTGCTACGGGATGATGTCAATGTTATAACTTGACAAAAAAGAGCCCTTCAAACAGTGGCATCTTTACCAGACTCTGTAAAGAGATGGGGAGGGGCCACAAAAATCCCTGGCACCACACAGTGGTTCTCCGGATAACTTGTGGCAAACTGCTTAAAAGCATTGTCAAACTTGATACATTTTTATTTTACAAAAGGAGAGGGGCTCCAAATCCACTGACCTTTTAGGTGACGACAAGTGGCTGTGAGTAGTTTGCTACCTAGCAGGAATTTCCAAAAAATAAACAGACTCAATGTGCCCTTTTGAGGAGGTGGTGATAAAAACATTTTTATTATATGTTATTTATTAATGGTATGATGTTTGCTATTCATTTAAAATAATAACACCATGAGACCATGGATGTACACATCTAAAATGGAAGTAATTTGAAAAGTGTGCTGAAATGTCATTATACTGTTTTTTAGTGTGTCATAATAAATCAATTACAAGAACTGTATTGTTATTTCAAAGGTAAGGAGTACATATATCTTATGAATAACCAATATAATATGATTTAATTTATTTGTCAGATGTATTTGTCTTCTGTCTGTATTGGTTTTGAAATGTTTTTTGCAGTACTGCAGGATCAAACAGGTGATAATGATTCCCAAGTAAAAAGTAAGATCTCTTATAAAAATTGCCCTAAAATAGAAATTTCTAACCTTCTGATTAAAAGAGATGATAAGCAAGGTATTAGGTTCATAGTTTTTTGCATCTCTTACCCGTGTTTTATTTTACTGTCAACCAATTTTAGACTTGTAGCTCTTAAAGTACTTTGAAAAAACAACTGCAACCCCTCCATCACAATTCTGATGTTCTTTAGGACAGAAAAAAAATTATTATTTTTTTAAGCATGCCTAGAAGGTTGTAATAATTTGTTTTAACGTATCATAAAAGCAATTGTAATTGTAAATACTATTTGAGTTTTGAATTTCTTTCCTATTTCTGGGGGTTTTTTTTCATATTTTTCATTTTTTTACATGTCCTTTTGTGTGTATAATTCTGTATTTTAAAAGTAGATATTTGAAATGTACCAGTGCAGAACTGTGAGGCACAAAGTTGACATGTTTTGAGGAGCAAGAAAGGAGGATCAGGTATAAAATCTGGAAACTTTTTAGGGGGTTTTGATGTGTTTAAACATAGTTCAGACTTATGTGGTCACATACATATGTCATTTAACAAGTGGCATGTGAAATATTTGTTTTGTGTGATTATGTTGAGCAGAGTAATTCAGCTAACCCTTGAAATATGTCTCAATTTCATTGTGTTAGAATTTTTAAAAAATTGTTTCAAGGCATGTTTCTGGTATCTAATAGTCAGTCTCTATTAAGTTGTTGGAAAACTGAATCCCAAAGTCACTCTTTCAACACAAAGAATGTTAAAGTGAACAAGCAAAGAACACATTCATTGCTCCCATCAGAGACTCCCAAAGGAGCTGCCATAGTACAACTCATTGGTATTAAAAGTAAGAGTTACCATGTATGTTTAAATGTAATCCAATTTCTGAGTTTGATGTGCTTCAAGACTCCATAGTTTTTCAAGTTTCTCATGGTAATTGTGAGCTCTAATTATGTTCAAAACTGGCATGAAAGATTTTGGAAGATGCCTTCTTTTTTCCCCTTCTAAGATTAAACTCCTACTTAATATCCAGGAAGACAGGTTACCTACATTTTGGAGCTTTTCTTGGTGATTAAAAAACATATTTTGACTACATATATATTTTTTGCATACTTTACCTTTTTGTGGACAAATAATGGCTTTAGACACATAAACAGGGGGACAAGTTTCAAAAAACCCAAAATACTAAGTACTAAACTCTGTTAAAAATCAGGTCATAATATTGCAATGGGTCTCAGGGTGTACAAGGCACATCTGAAAGTCTCACACCACATATGGGAGGCAATTCTGTGAGAAAAGCTGTTGGAGTAATTTTTGAACTTTAGAGAAATTACACCCTTCCTGAGGTTTATTTTACCTTGCTACTGTTAGTAGCATTTCCCGATGTTGCAGTTTGTCCAGATGTAGAAGTGGCACTACTTTTTTGTTCGTTAATTTACTAATCTCTGATTTCCTGGAAATTATTTTTTAAAAATACTACACTTCAACACAATGCATACTTATCAAAAATATGGAACAGTTGTTAATTATGGATTGAAAAAAACTTCTAAAGTGCTAGCTGTACTTAAAGTAAAGCTGTACTGTAAGAACAGGATATGCCTTTGTCCCTGTAACTGGAACTACAACTGTACTTTTGTGACACCTAAAATTTCAGATTTCCAGTTTGAAATGTTTGTAATAGATGTGCAACTATTTTCTCCAAGCTTGTGACGTCCTTATATTTAAACATCTATGCTCCTTCTTGGTGTTTCCTTTCAACTTGTGTTTATTAGCAAACAATGATCTGCACTTGCCTTATTTCCTATGTGCCAGCACAGACTTACACACTCAGAAAAGAAATCCCATCAGGAAACTGATGATTGAAAGGTTTTTATTGATTATTAATTCCTTGACCAAGTTCACTGCATAGATACAGGAGCATTTGGGCTGGTAGAATGGTGCAGTTGAACAGAAGCCAAAACAAACTATGGTGGAATAGGAGGTAAGGAAAAACGGTAGTGTGCTTTAACTTTAATCTTACAAAACATGGAAATTTCCATTCTCTGATCACCCTAGTAACAGTTCTCCACATGTGTCCCAGTTTGAATCCATTTTTCTTTAATATAAGTTGCCAGAATTCTGTGTAGCAGTATACACAGGGCTCATTAGTGTAATGTAAAATAGCATGAGGGCTTCTCTTACTCTACTGAAATGATCATTTCTGATTTAAGGTCATGTTTGCCTTGTAGGGTTGCATCACATTGGTGGCTCAGTTGTCCTGAGATTGGCGAATATGTTATGATCTTCATTTCCCTAATAGGTTTTCAGTGTATTAGTTTCTGAGGAACTGTCACAGAACTAGATTTAGGCATAAATAGTTTGTATGATGACAGACTGATGTGTCTGCAGAATCATCATGGTACAGAATTGCTCCCATATTTCACCCTCTCTTAGCAGCTCAGGGTGCCAAGATCACATGAATATTAATTTCATGTAACTGCTGTGATGCTGGCTGTGTACTCATCCCCTCCTGCTCACACCTCTTCCCCAACACTGTCAACTTGGTGGTGAGCACAGACCAAACTGGGATCTTGGCTATCTGATGGTGGAACTGGAAATTCTTTTCAACCAGTATGCGCATGTTTCACTTCTCTGCCTCTGCCAGTAGATTTGGGTTGTTCTCCTCGGACAAGGTGCATGGCCCCAGCCCTGAGACAGAGAGGGTTGTGCAGAAGGCAGTGGGACCATGGCAGTTTGTTATTGGTGGTAGGGATGTGGCTTAGCTTAACAACCCAAACTTCTCAGGGAAGATGTTCCTGTCCCAGTTCCTCTGTCATCACCACAAAATATAGTTCTGAAGCCTGTTCATGTTGAAAAAATAAGTAATTTTATCCTCTCCTTGAGGGCATCAAAATCCAATTTAGTATACACTGCAAAGAAGCCTTGAGCACTGAGCCTGTGCCCCAACCTCATACTTCGTATTATTAAATGTCATGACACTTCTATTACTCCAGTCCCTGAGTCACCCAGTTTTTCCTTTATCCTAGTTCAGTTCTCTGTATTGACACATGGTTAGGAGGCATTGACATCACTCCTACTTTTTATGCCAGGCAGTTTCGAAAAATACTTAATAAGATTGTTCTCAAAGATTATCTTTGAGGAACTCCACTACTAACCTCTCTAGGGCAGAGGTCTAGCTCATAGGACTTGACGTGTCCACCGTCAGTTCCTTACTTCTTACAATTGCAACAATAACCCCAATTTTATGTAAAACTTTTAATGTAGAGTGTTACAGACATCTAGACAAATACTATTCTGCTTTTTATTTGCTCATAAAATTTGCTTCTTTTTAAAAGATATTCAGTAGTTCTAGCAGGATTGCTTTGCTGGTCATGTAATTTTATCCCATTTTCCGTTTACTCTCATATATTTAATGGTTTATTTTCTTCAGAAGTTTAGATATTTTACACTCCCACATCCGAGTAAAGTGTTCAGGTGTGTAGATCACTTTTTTCCTGTACTGTTTGCTGTTATAAAATAGGTATATTAATAGAGAAAATGGACAACATTGGCAAATAGCATAAATTAGACTATTGCTGTAATATTATTTTCAGTTACGATTGTTATATTTCAAAAAAAAGGAAAATTATTGAAAAAATATTCAGAAATAGCTTTAAGAATGTTTGTGTGCTACTTGTAATTTGGGTTATAATGAGAGGCTTAGAAAGTTCAATCTCTTCAATATGTTTGAGTGAGGATTCAGATATCATTTGATCAGAGTCCACAAATAGGTGCATGAAAATAATATTTCTAGTATTTAATGGCTTCAAACAGTATGGAATGTAATAAGGTCCAGAAGCTTGAAACTGAATGTAGACAAATCCAGGCTAACAAAAAAGGTGCATATCTTAACAATGAGGGTAACTTTGGAACACATGATTTAGATTGTCATTACTTGGAATCTTTACAAAGACATTTAGTTTTGATGGAATAGCAGGAGATTCTTTGGCCTGCAGAGGAAGTGTGTTCATGCTAATTTAGTTATAGTCCCTTTTGGCCTTGATATTTTTCTGCTTATTTTTTAAAATTCTGATACATAAAACAAATCCCTCAAACAAAAAAAGAATGGAAATAACATTAACCTCCCCTCTCAGCTTGCCATGTACAATGCACTTATCTTCATTTTCTGTACTTAGGAGGAAAAGACCTTACAGAATGAAATTTGGTTGCCCTCCTGCCTTGATAATCTGTAAATGATGGCACTCTATAGTCATAAAGTGTTGGGAATGCTATCTTATTTTTATAATACAACAAAGTTTGTTATTTATTCAAGATTATTTCAGCTTGAATTAATTCCTAGTCAGTCTGTTTTCAAACGACTGCATTGCTTTCTTTGCGCTCCGACAGCTAAGAATAAAAAAGCCCTATATGCTGAATATTGGTAGCCACTTCAAAATGCAAAATGCTACACTTCTATTGTATGTGGGAAACCCATTGTAGACAGGGAAGTATTGGGGTTTTTTTGACCCAAGTTTTATGGGAAGAGACAAAAATTCATTAAGAAAGATGAGAAAGATAGAGAATAGCAATGGTGCTGATTTTATTAGTTATACAAAGCATAGGAGTAGATGGGCCAGTGCTTGAAGTGACTCTGGCGCAAGGATTTCTGGGGTTTTTTAACAAAAGTTATTTAAGTTCCATGCTCCACATTTACCATTCAATGTAAAGAAAAAAAAAAAAAAAAAAGAAGGAAAATTATTTAGCCTTCCATATCACTCCAGACTTCATTAATTAGTAAATAATTAAGGAAGACATTTCTATTAAAGAGAGGAAATAGGAAATTAAAATGAGTCAGCTTAAAAATATTGCATCTTAAAATATTTCAGTATATCACTTTCTTCTTTTTTCCCATGTCATTTCACTTGTTTCTGTGTTATTTGAGCAACTCAAAAGTTAGCATGACTTGAGGAAAAATAAGCATGAATGGAAGAGATAAACATAGGTGGGAGTTTTGTTTGTTTATTTTAGTTTAGGAACATTTTCACTTCACAACCACAGATCTACTGATTACTGTGGTAACATTCCTTGACGTTGCACACAAAGTAAAATTCAGAAGACTGAATTAACTGTGACCTTTAAGAGAAATCTTAACCTAGATGATCAAAAATGAATAAGCAGTCTTTGACAGATGGATTAATAAATTGTCATCTTGTACACTTTCAATATAAAATTTATTTAATTACTGCATTATTTTGACAAAAATATATTGGTAGTTTCCAGAAGAAAGATGAAACTGATGATTTGTCATGAATCTTGGGGATCTAAGGACAGGAAATCAACGGGGTTTTACTGAATTTTATGAAGAGAATGCAGTATTTTTAGGTGTTCAATAAAATTTTTACAAATTTTTTACACCTAACACCTGAACCAAGAATATTAAAATATGGTATAGAATCTTACTGCAAAACTCTGCCTTTGCCTTCTAAGTAATGAAAATGTAAATGGGTGCTATGGTACTTAATCCATGCCTGGAATTCTGTAATTTTTTTATCTGGAGCATTTTGGTCCAGAATAATTATGATCATTTATTTGAACATACAAAGGGTTTAGGAAGTATTTACTTGATGTTTGAAAAATGATGAGGTGAAACATGGTAGTATATCATTACATAATTTCTTTCTGTAAGGGCAAATTTGAAGCAAAAGTACAAAGTTCATCTGGATTTGTCTGTTAGAGCAGATGTCCAGGATGAATACTGAATTACTTTAAACAGAGGATTTAGAAAGATTCATGTTTGACTATAAAAAAGTTATTTCAATGCAGAAGATATTAGACTTTTTCTGTATAATGTGTGTTATATAACTTTAAAATTGCAGTACTGTTGTTTTTCCGTTCTCAGCAGCTTTTATGTGTCATGTTATATCATGCCAGATTGGTGGGTTTTACAGTGATCTAGTAGAGGCTACAGGAATACTACCTACTCCATTTTTAAATGTTGAACTTGCTAAATAGTAGCATATTGCTTCAGCAGATTTTCAGTGCACCATTTTGCCCTACAGAAAATGTTTAGGGGAAATGTACGACAGCCAGCACTAAGCATATTAGTTTACCTGATGTATATTCTCAGTATAGATGTTTTAAAAATATTGAACAAAATGGTATAATCTTTCTTAGATAACTTCTTGTTAAAAAATGAACAATTTATTAGAACAAGCCTCAATTCAAACCTGGAATTTACTGTAGCAGTTTCTGCTGCTCTTAAACGTGCTTTTTCTTCACACAGAATCATTTGATAAAAATTGCTTATTAAATGAGCGCAGGACTTTATATACTATTGTATGGGACTCCTTGTTCACTCGAACTTGCAGAGCTCAAATATATTGTGAAAACAATGTTAAAAAGGCATAAAATTAGAATCACCTTAAAATATGTTAAACTTACATGTTGAAAATATATAAAATTCTATTTCTTAAATTACATGTGAACACAAGAGCTGTGGCTTTTGAATACAATATTACCAATAAGTAAAAGGTTTGCAGATTGCCTGCACTCACAATAGAACTTAATAGAACAATATTGTAAGACTGGGAGAATCAGATAAGTTTTAATGACATATAAAGCACACTCTGCAAAACATATAATTGTTAGTACTGTAAGAAGGGAATGTAATAATTATTGTTATAACCAGTAATATTGGAGCGACTGAAGGCTTGCAATAAACAGACCTGTAGAACAGTAATGTGTTTTCATTTGATAGAATTTCTAAGCATAAACCTCAGGACTTCTTGTCCTTCTAGGCATTTGATAAACAAGTATGGGTGACTACTGAATTTCTCTCGTGAGTGTCTGTAAATGCTCAAACACGCTTCTGACAGGGTGGATAATATCTGAAATTAATGAGATTTAGGGAATGAGAGAGAAAAGCTTGAGAAAAGAAAAGAAACTCGGCTGGTTTACGTAGAAGACAAGGTATAAGACACAATCAAGTTTTATTAAAACAGAGCCTTTCTGAGAACCACATATATTTATGTAGGTACAGCTAAAAGTGAGAGAACATAGGTTTTTCTTTGTTTACAGGGCTTATATCAAGCTTCTTAGGAACAGTTACAAGAAAAAATCTTAGCTGTGCAGAGAGGTTTGATATTTGATGTGGGCAGTATCTCCTAAAGTTGACTTTAATGCACAGGCTGAAAAATCAAGAAGTTGCTTTAAATTTTAAGTGTAAGCATATTTATCGTTTGGTCAATTTGTGTGTCTGGACTGAATGTGACCTGTAAGTATTTTTTTAATGGTTACTTGTCTACCATTCAATGGAAATATCACAACAAATTTACCTGGTTTTCCTTAGAGTGTGCTAATTTAGAGAATCTTAATAGAAAATAGTAAACCTTTATTAATGTATTATGTGTATCAAAAAGCCTGCTGCATGGGACGCTGTAGAAATGCACTGAAACCTAACCCCTTACATATAACCCAAATATTTCACAACACTGTTGAGAGGAAGAAAGTCATTATGGTTGTAAGATCTCTATAATAAAGAATTTTGAAGAAGAAGACACAGATAAGGTAATAGTTTAAAATTGCAAGGATTTTCAGAGTAAATATAAAATTATTTTATTCAGAACTTAGAAACATTATTAAGTAAGAATTCTTTCTTTTTTCCCCCAGAATCACATCTGTTCCTCATTAAATGACTTATTGCTATTTATAATTAGTTAGATTTTCATTGTGATTTTTACCAGGTTCTAATTTTTAATCCAAGCTATGTTAATGAAAACAACAGCAGATGCAATCCTTATTGGGTAATAGGACAGGCCATTTATTCCTTCAGTGTCTCATTTATCCATGAAAGTAATTACTTAAAGGTCTACATAACTTAGAGTAGTTTGTGAGCTATTTAGGCAACAAAGTTCCCTAAAATAGAAAAGCTGTTTTTCAGCATGTGGAACTGTGGAATTATTTCCCTGTTAAAAAACATAAGCAGAACAAGCTAAGTACTATAATGATTGCTAAATTGTGAAATTATTCTTTCCCACAGTCAATTTCCAGCCACCAACTCTTTCATGAAATGATACGTGTCACGGTGTGACTGGGGTTTGCCAATTTTAGTAGCTTAAATTTCTCTTGGGGATCGAATTTAGGAGTAAAGACAAAGCAGGCTTAAAACTTAAAAGGGTATAAGAAGAAATTTATTAATGACACAAAACAATTCAGAATGAGATTTCCAGATTATTCCCACCTCCCCTTTCTTCATACCAGCAACATACAGAAAAACACTTCAGTCAGTCATCTACTTAAATAATCATTTCAGTTCACTCTAGAGAGAAAAGCCCCTTCTTTTAGTTTAGGCTTAGAGGGTGTCTCACCCTCATAACTTGCATCCGCCCGGAAATTACAAATTATTATTTGTCTTCCTCCCATTCTCACAGTCCTTCCAGAGCTGTATATGCGTTGCTGAATCACATGGGGTGTCATTTTAAAGGCAGGCTGCTGAGAACACAAAAAGTCTCTTCATCTCACTCTTCACCAAATATCCTGTCCAATATTCTAGTCCCAAAGACAGAGAGCTCCATTTCCTGAGACAAAAAAGGTCTTCATCTCAAGCACTTAACCTCCCCAAGTATATTCTAAAGTTTAAAGGAATTTAAGTAAAGTCACAGTCCTCTAAAGCCCACAAAAAAAGGTTTTAAGCTACTTATCAGTGGCGACTTTTTCAATCTCTCCTTCCATGAGAACTTTGTCTTCATTCTGCTGACGTCTGTAATTCTTCTTGCTTTATTCCTTTCATTCCGGGGAGCTCAGGAAAACAATCTAGAGTCTCACCCAGGCACTAAGAGTTAAACTTGTATCCAAACGGCAAAGAGCCAGGCTGAAGCCACGCTGGGAAAAAACGTGGCCACAAAGGGGACCACATGGAGACGGCTGGACCTCGTTCTGCCGGATGCTTGGCGTTTCGGTAGCTCTCCCATCCCTCGCTCGGCCATGCTGCATGGAGAGGAAAATCCGGGCCGAGCAGGAACCGGGGGGCTGAGCTGCAGCCCCCGCCGAGCCCAGCCAGGGCCGGGCCAGGCCGGGCCGGGCTCTGCCGAGCCAAGCCACGTGGGGCTGCCCCCGCCAGGGGCTGGGGCCAGGCCGGACTGGGCTGAGCCGGGTCTCCCGCCCGGGCCACCTGGGACCGGGGCCCGCCGAGGCTGGGCCGGGTCTACCCCTGGAGCCTTCTCGGGGCCGGGCCCTTCCTCCTGCTGGGGCTCGGGCCGCGCGGGAGGCCGGGCTGGGCACCACGCCGGGGCCGGAGTCCCAACCTGCTCACCTCCCCGACTGTAAGGCAAACGACCTCAATCAACCCTTCTCCTAGTGATTTGTGAAAGCGAAACAGCATTCTAATTGGTTTTCTGGGCTGTCAATCACCAAACCAGGTCTCTGATTGGTCCTCGCAGCCTCAGGGGAGGCTCCCAGAGAGCTGACTGTTCTCTTGTTTCAAGCCGTGTGCTTTTTAAGTGGCTTTCTTGGGGGCTGGGCTTACATCCTTCTCCCTGCTCCATGTGTCCCCATCACGATATGTCTGGAAATAATATTTCATTTTTTTGAAATGGTGAGTCTTATGGGTATTTAATGACATTTCACAAAACTATAAAATCTTTTTAAAGGAAAAAGTTTGCTCTGTTGAAATAGTTCATGTGAGGAGGTAAGACACATAGAAGTCCTCACTTATGAGGGCTGTCTCACCAGAAATTACTTATCTACAAGTTATATAATACATGTGAAATGTTTAATACTTTCTCTGTGAGGAGAAAAGCATTTGTTTCTGATACAGTAATGTTTTGGCAGTCAAATCAGTTGTATACTTCAGGCCCAGCTTTTCTGGTAGTGCTTTTTTCCTTCCAGCTGTATTATTTTGCTTAAAAAAGATTTTCTTCTTACAGTATTTGATTTGTTTGGTTTTATTATTTTTAATATCCTCAAATGATTACAATTGTAATGATACCACTATAGTTACAATAAGTATATATAAATGGTGTAAGAAAAAAAACAATTTCCAAGACGTTTGTTATTTACATAACACATTTTACTTCTAATAGTTTCAAGATAATATAAATTACAAAAGCAAGTAAAGCCCTAATTTTCAGCAGCCACATCCTTAGTGTAATAGTAGTAGTTTTCATTTTTGCACTGGATGGTTTGCTATCCTACTGACATACCTTATTGTTTTATTAAGTATTGTGTAAGGAAAGATTACAATATTTACTTTGCCTCACATTTTTTAGTTGAGATAGTTCTGTTGGACTAGATTTAGTTTAAAAGCAGGTGAACCAACATATAAGTAAACATTTGAATGTTTCCAAAAGGTGTCATTAGTATCCAAAAAAAGATTATACTAGGTTTTCTACTGTGGTATTCTCATTCCACACATTGTTCTGTGCAGCATCTCAGATAATCAGTTAATTTAGTTAATTATTTTATGAAATGTGTGGTGTGAAAAAACTCCACCTGGAAAGAGCTATGAAATTTAAGAGTTTTTAATCTAGACCTATTGGAAAAAAATGAGGCTAAAGAAGCCATGCTACAGTTCCCAGCCAAATTAATCTCCATATAAACTGCAGAGTATTTGGAAAGTACAGGATGGGAAAGGAGGAGCAGGGCTGAGGGAAGAGAAGCTGGACCTGCTTTGCTCTTACCTTGTCTGGATATATAGTTCTCTATGTTCTTTAATTCAAAGGCCAAAGAAGTGAAACTTAGGAAAGCTGAACCTCATCTATACTGTTAAATATAAAAGCGTTTTTGAAATAACCAGGAATCACAGAAATAATTTCAGTATCAGTAAGAGGCTTTCTTTTCCCCAGTTTTACAAGAGTAAGTGTTCTCAAGTTGTTTTGTCTTACTGATTCCAAGTGGAGTTCCAGCTGTTTCTGTCTACATCTTCTCAAGTGCTTGTATAATTTTCTTTAGCCAGTCCTGGTTTTGTTGGATATCCCTGTGCTTTCCAGGGAAATAGCTAACAGAAAAAAAAACCAGGAAAATAAGCAGATATTCCCCCAAATTCCATTCTCAACTGCGCTAAAAATTCCTTAAAAACATTAGATTTCACAACCAGTTATCAAGTATGTGGTTTTGATAGATAAACTTATGAAGTGACTCTGAGTTGTAGTACCTAAACGTGTAAGAAAATAAGACTAAGTGAAATAATTCTTCCATGTAATATTAAAATTATACTAGAGGCTAAATTGCAATTATTTGTTTTATTTCCCTGTTTTCTTGTTTGGCATTCCCAACAAGCTAGCTGTGAATTGATGTAAAAGTCCTTGAAAACACTGTATGGAATTTTGTGTAAGCACTTATATAGGTGGTCTTTATGAAGATAAGTACTATCAATCAGACAAAAAGAAAATTAAGTCAGGTTCCCCCTAAAGAACGCAAAACTAAACATCCTGAAATAATTAAAACAGAATTTTAAAAATCTTCTGCTTTTGCTTTTCAGATTTCTTGCTGAGCATTCTTAGCAGTGACATTGAAAGTGATTAATAGCATTAACTTTTAGGATATAGAGTTATTGAGTACAACTGTGTTTCCTTAGCTACAGCTTTGAGGGACACATTTTCACAAATATTCTTAATACTCTAAAATAGACTACAATATGCAAAAAAAGCATTGAACTTTTGACATTTCATGTATTTTTAAAATATTTCTCCCTGTTTCTTGGTATATGTGTTTTCTTCTAAAAGAGGAATTTTTATCAATAAGGAAGAAATAAATCATACATAAAATAACCATTTGGTATTCTGGTAGCTGATTTTCACATAAACAGCAAGAAGCTGCTGTAAATTAAATGTTTCCTGCTGATCCACTTCCTTTTAAAACACAGTAGGAGGGGCATTAGTTAACATTAAGGCAAACACAATTATCTGCTGACTACATTGTATTAAAAATAGCTATCAGCAATAATTCTTTGGCTTCTTCCATCTTTGCAGGTTTGTTATAAAATTAGTTAATGTAAACATGCTGAAAAGCAGTAAAATACATTTTAATGATTTCCTGTACAGTACTCTGAGCCTTGGCTAGAGAAGTAAATTTTAGTTGTGAGGAAACATATTAGCCATGTAAAGTATGACCAGTTTCAAATTATTTTATATTCAGCAGAAACAATGGAAAAGTATTTGTGGTAAACATGAAATAAACCAAATTTTTTAACATATGTACCAATATATAAATAATTTATTTCCCTCTTATATTTGCCTTATACCCATGTGTGGAAATATGGAAGATGGCTCTGTATAGTCCTTTGTCCCACAATCTTCTTTTCTCCAAGGAGATCTCCCAAGCTGTCCTAATTCTGTATCTGAGAGATAGATGAACAAAAACCAGTCAAACAAACAAACAACAAAAAAAAATCCATAGCCCTTTCCAGAGAGTTCACCCTCAGGAGCTTTATTTTCTCTTGTGGTGTTCTGTAACAATTTTTCCAGAATGTTCTGCCCAGAAAGGTGAAGATGTCTATTTTGATTGCTGTGTATAAATAATATGTTTTTTTTTAAGTATTCACTTTCAATAATGCTTCTACTATCGGCAGTTATAATATCCAATAATTTCACATTCAAATGCGATTATTTGAATATTATTCACTTATGTCTAGTAAAAACTTGTAAAGTAAAGTAAAAACTCTGGGATAAATTATGTCCTAACCTAAAAGAGAGTTAACCTTGCTCACTTTAGTATCAATGAGAGCTGATCTTTTTTGTCTGCGGGTTTTAGTTCTATATGTTTTGCTAATGTGAAACCCTTTTTTAATAGTTAAAATAATATTTTTTACTTACAAACAATGTGCTTCTGAGATACTATTTCAAATTATCAAATAATAGAAATAATATTACATAAAATATCTGGAACTAATTCTCAGGAATGTTTCAAATGTTTAAAACAGCTTGTGAGTCACGTAGAAAGAAAAAGGAAAGATACAAGGAAAAAGGTATAAATTATACTTATTTTTGCTGGTAACTCATGACTAGAGTAACTCTTGCATTTTGCAAGTATAGTCATGATTATAAAATGAAATTTTAAAGTTCCTTTTGAATTAATAAAATTATTTCTAAAAGCAAATAATGTTGTTGAGATCTCCAAGTATTTCTTCTATGGTGAATAAATCCTCCTATGAGGAACTCCATAATTTGAGAACTAAAATTTGAATCCCTCCTTGTTGACCTACAGAAATCCTAGGTCTGATACAGGGTGCAGTACTATTAATTCTGAAGTAACTTGCTTGACCCATCTGTGAAAACAGAGACCACTCTTAGCCCAATTTAGTCCTTTAATATGTACTATATTAGTCAGAACAGCTACCCTCCCCACATATCTAGTTAAATATTTATATTTAATTGTGATTCACTTGATCAGTGAGAATTGATTGATTTGATCACTCCAACATGGATCAAGTCTAGAGTGTTGCAATTCAAAGGGCTGCATCCTGTCATCCTGTCTGTATTCTTCTCTAAGGCAGACTTTTTACTTTCTCATTTTGCATCCAGTTTATCAGAAAGAATCAGGTATGGAAAGTAATTTTCACATTGTACTGACATTTCTGCTGTCTTTCTCAGAAGAAGTAGGATACATAGATTGGAATGCTGGTGGTTTGTTTTCTGTAAGCTTTCAAATGGGCCATCATAGTCTTCATAAAGGTCTTGAGTGTACTTCTAAGGTCAGACATTTATGGGAAAAAAATCAGAGCTATTCCCTTCTGCCTCATTGTGTGCTAAAATATTACATCTGAGATCTGCCTTTCTAAGTCTCAGCTGGATTCAATACAAGTTCTGTCTTGTGAATAGGAAATTAATTTATAGAACTGCAGAGAATATTGATAAATTGCATAGTCTTACTATGTCTGCTGGTTTATGGAAATGGTAAAGTGTAAGAATCGAGTGAGAATGACAGTCTCACAGCAAACTTTTTTGATTACACAGAGTTGGTATTTCAATGGTAGTTACAAATACAACAATAAGTAGCACACCCTGGAATTTGAACACAAATACAGCATTTGAGGTGGAAAAGATAATATCAAAATAGATCCCTGCTTTAACTCTTTCATTGTCATCAAAATTTTTTATTCAATGTTGAGAATTTGTAGGGATGTATAATCATCTGCCCTTTTTGATGCAATTTATTTCTAATTAATTTTGAAGATAGAAACTTCCATACCTGATAAAGATGTCTCAGCGTATTGCAGCCTATTTTAAAGGACAGCATTATTAACTCAGCATTTGCTATTATTTGTTGCTCCATGCACTTTCTTTCATTTGAAAAATAAATACTTTGGATAATTTTCAAATGACAAATTTTTTATTTTCAGAGAAATGAGGCTTGTCACTTGGGACTGTTTTTTAGGCTCTATTACACTCTGTTCTTTTCACAGCCCTTGAAAACATTAGTGGTCTTCATTGTCTTTGGACATGAGAATACACTTCTTCTGCTGTTCCCTCCTGGGAGCATTATCCCAGGAAAGCCCAGGGTTTGTTCTATCTTATGCCAGGCTGTTTGGTTCTCATTATACTATTTATTACAGGAAAGCCCTTTAGGAGTAATGCTTTTGACATACTTGAGCTCTCTCAGCTCTCATCTGTTTCTTGTCTTTATTTTCTCATCATGACCCTTTAGGTCAGACACAGCAAGGCTATGTTTATATAATCTACATGTTATTAGCATTGAAATGCACCCTCATGCACGCTGTTTCTAGAACCTCTTGGGCATGGTTTGGAAGTTCTTTGTTTCACCTGTGTTATAGGGCCTCATTTTGAGTCAAACTTATGAAAAGGATAGAAACTTTCCTCCCTGTTACCCTATCCCCCAGAATGGAGTCATGAATTCATGTGTGGGGTTTTTTTCTACAGTAAGACAGAATCTACATCTACTTTAAAAAGTGACTGGGAGGGGCTATACAGAATTTAAGTATTCTGCATGATCTGAAAGTTTTCTTAGTTCTTTTCACAGGATAATTTTGTGTTTACATGCAGAGGGAAGTCAGATGGAAATTAGTATTACTTAAAAGGCAATGGGTCATAATTTTGCTTTAAGAGAAACTTTAGACTTGTGCATTGTCTGCTTTAGACTAGCGCAGTGTGCTTTGAGGACAGCCATACTGGCCTAAGGCATTTCTTCAACTGCAATTTATTATAAATCTTTTCCAAAATTTGCAAAACCAAAAGTTCTCCTTTGAGATATCAAATAGCATGTTTGAGTAAGTTGAATGCGTGAAGCGTGTTTCCATGTAGTTGAAGTCAATTGTTCTGGAGGCATTTGATCCAAGACATCATCCAAAGGGATGGAATTCTAAAATTAAAGTCTAGAAGTGATCATCTTTTAGGCTTTACCTACTCAGATGTTGGACAGAGTTTATCTTAAAATTCTGGGCTTTTGGCAGAGGAAACTTGAAACAGTGATTGACTTCTAATAAACTAAATTGATTGTAACAACATATCCTGTGTTGGTAAGGAAGAAATTTTCTTGTTCCTTCATTATTTCTGAGTATAAGTAAACCATTTCTAAATGTTAAAAGCAAAATTGGATAAAATACAAACTCTGTTATTTACTACTTACATTTATCTCCCGTAAAAAAAGTTGGTATCTTCCAGCATTTCCAAAAGCCTTCTAGCAATCAGAATGTTTTCATCAAATTACCTTTGTCTTTTGGATGACTGCTGTGGTGTTACATTCTTTAAAACATTAGCTCCTGATTATTTACTCTATTTAAAAAAAAACCCCAAAAATTAAAACATTATGGCAAGATTATTTGTACAGTAATTTCTTATTAAAAGATTCATATATCAGACTTTGATTGCATTTCTTAACAGTGATCATGTATGTGCAAAAAATTAGGAATAAATGATCTAGAATTTGTTTAGAAAATTGGCCTCTTCCCACAAATGCTTTCAAAGAAAATAGGAGGAGCAGCAGTACCAGAAGGGACTGTACTCCTGGTACCCACTTGAAAATGAAACATGTAATTATTCAGTGTAGTTTAATGACTGCATTCACAGGGTCTTACCTTTTTATATTTCTATGCAGTAGAAATAGTATTTTTCAATCTTCCACGTATTAATATTTTATTTCAACATATTCTTGCTGCACTTCTGCAGCATCAGATCTACAAATGTTTTGAAATGCAAGAAAATCTGGACAAAAAAGTTGGTTTTTTTAACTTTTGCATTGTTTTGCCTTTCCTGGTACAAAATTACTTCATCATGAAAGGATTATCACAGAAACACAAAATGTTGGATATTGCAGTAACCTCCTGGTGTTGTCTGGTCCAACTGTTCTAGCTCCACAGTGGTTTGCTCAGGACCATGCTCTGGTGGCTTTTAAATATCTCCAAGGACAGACTCCATGGCATTCCTGGACAGCCTGTGCCAGTTCTCAGTCACCACCATGGTGAATAGGTGTTTCCTGATTTTCAGGGGGAGAGTCCAGTATTTCAATTTGTGCCCATTGGCTGTGGTCTTGTTGCTGGTCACTGCTGGGAAGAACTTTTATCCTATTTGCACTGTCCCTTCAGTTATTTGTATACATTGGTAAGAACACACTGAGCTTTCTCTTCTTCAGGCTGAACTAAATACTATACCAGAGACCTCTTCAGAAGCACCTGCTATCTAAGCAGCCATTTTTTCTACTCTGTTTTGTTGGAACCATTTGCAGAACCATGATACCTCACCTTTGAAGACTTTTTTGAAATCTGGTACCAGGAGGAATACTGTAGAGCCACCCAGTCATATGAAATAGAGCCAGGCTTAAAAATACAGTAATATTTCACACTCCAGGACAATATTGTAGCTCTTAATGAGATACTTTTCACAGCATTCTCGGCAAATGCTGGGGGTTTTTTTGCATATAATTTTTTGTAAGCTTAGATGGTACAGAAATAAAGACAGCATCTGAGAAATCTTGCTTTATCAAGTTTATTTTTTCAGAGAATCACAGAATGTTTTGGGTTGAAAGTAACCTCTAAATATCATTGAATCCAAGTCCCCAGTCATGGGCAGAGACATCTTTCCCTAGATCAGGGTACTCAAAATCAGACCTTTTGTATTTACTTTATAGCATACCTTGGGATTCAGCCATGGCGAATCACTGGTGGCTTGTGTCACCACACTGTCACTACTGCCCTGCTGGAACTGGACTCACATATTGCCCACTTTCTCACAAATTCACTGGTTCTTCATGAAGCAGAATAGTTTGAACTATTAAAAGGAATAATTATTTTAAGTGATCATTACCAGACATGATGCAATCTCTAAAAATCTTGTATTTTCTAGTTTAAGGTTGATAACTGAAGTAGTATTTTTTTACCACATATAAATATTTTTATATTTTACAAAACTGCAGATAACTGAAATATGACTGTTTAGATAGCTACTAAAATACAACCAGCCAAGTTTCTCTAATTCTAAATCAATTTTCAATGCATTATAGGAAAATGCTGGATATTTATATATTTGGAACTGATTTGCACATATCTTTCAGTGGTGAGAAACTGCATTTCAACTGTATAGCCTTGGCACTCCTTTTTCCAATATTAAACAACAATGGGTTTAATTGTTCTTTGATCCTCATATATAATCCCTTTCGGTTAACATTAAGTTCAGTACTGAAAAATTTAACTCTAAGTATTCTCTAGGAGTCTTTTCACTTCAAAAATAATATGTTTGTCCAGAGGATTATTAGCTGCTACACAGCTTTTAGGTATTGTAGGGAACATCCAAGGCATTCTCATTTCACTGTCCTACAACTAAAATTATACTTAAAAAAGAAAAACCTACAAAATATAATAAAGATCAAAGCAAACCTCTTTCCTCCCACCCTGAGGAGTAGGGAAGGAAAAGAGAAACAGAACAAAGTGGATAAAAACGGAATTAGGAAAGAGGCAGAAAGAGACAGATAAAATATTAATTTTAAATACAAAGGCCTTCTTTTTGCTATCTTATGGGATAAATGGTCACCACCCTCACATTAATTTTTCAGTGAAAAGCCCTTTAAAATTATTTTGCACAATTTTTGCAATAATTTAATTCCTTTTGAGACTTTTTATAAAGAAAATATTACTGAAATTATTCTCAAAACAATTTTATTTCTGACAGCTCTTGTTACTGAGGTTTCTTAAAGTGTCACATAATTACATATTAATGTTAAGAAATATTTTAGGTAATAAATAACTTCATTTAAGCCAGTCATTTTTTAGTATTTTTATAGCCTCAAGCAAACATAACTTATCTTTGAAAATTCTTCTTCTTTGCTACATGCTTTGCTGCATGTTGCTTGTGACTAAAAAGAACTCAGAGCAAAAGAGAAACATAAAATATGGAAGTGAAGCTCTAAAATTTATACGTCACTTAAAGCATAAAAATGTGGTGTTTGAAAAATATCTAGCATTGTTCTCATCTTTAAAAGGAGCCAAGAATGACTCCAGGTATCACAGGCTTGCAAACTTCTCTTCAGTATTTTAAGAACTGATGCAATATAATTAAGGAGAAAGTAATGAAATGCTTGGAAAAATACATGCTGATACGATCAAACCGGCCTACCTTCCACAAGGGTAAATTACACATTTTTGACCAACTAAATTCTTTGAGTCAACAGCACAGTGTATAAAGAGCATTTTGAGGAAGTAATCTACTTGGATTTTTCAAAAGGATTTCTGACAAAATCAGAAGAAATTAGGAAGAAAAATAAAGCAGCCAAGAGGTAAGGCCAAAATTCTGAGAAGGCTTAAAAGTAAGCAAGCAAGCCAAAATAAGTGAAGTTTTAATAAATAGTTTCTTCACAGACTAGGGAGGAATTCTTATCAAGCAATATGAAACATATAAGGAAAAAGAAGGTTTTATGCTTTTACCAACTGGCTTATAAATAACTTTGTTTCAATAATTATGCTGCCTGGATTGGTGTTTTCCAGAAAGTCTCTCATGACTGCCTTTTCAGCACAGTTCACTAGGGCCACTGATGTATTTTAGGTACCATTTGATTTTAATCACGCTTTTCTAGTATCACAGCTTCAAAGCATAGACTTGACATTGCTGCAGTCCAGTCCTTCTGACTTTGGTGCTTTGTTTTTTTCAGTGTCCCTTGATGCAGTGAAGTATTTGTCCGAGTATTTAGTAAATTAGATCAGAAAACCAATCTGGATCAAAATAATCCCATATCCCCTCCAGCAAGGAGTTAGTGATTGTCCAGGTTACTTTGTTTATCCAGTCCACCATGTAGTCACATAAGTACATCTAGTGATGTAAGAGAGGGAATAGAGCAAGGGCAGGAATAGTGGTTGCAGGAGATTCCCTCTTTTGATGACAATACCTGTTTATTCTTCCTTCATATTATTTTTGAAGCTGTGTGTAACAGCTTCAGGTGGTGAAACAGGTAGCTTCAGGCAGTAGAACAGGTAGTGAAGTCAATGATATTCAGTTCAAACTTGAATTCTAGTAGTTGCTAGCTCAGATAGAAATGCAAATGGTGAGAGATTTCTGATAAATGCAATGATGAGAGGTACCCTAAACGGTCTGTAATGAGATATGATACATCTTTAAGCTATATATTGATTTTCACCCGACAGCTATGCTGAGATCCATTTCACTTTACTCAACCAACAGTCATACTGGTAATCACTAAGCAAAGATATTAAAATTCTTTTGAGTTGGAAAAGTACTGTCTGCATTGTTATGAGAAATACTTAAAAATATAACTGAACCTCACAGGATGCTTGGAGATTTACACAACAAAATATAAGCATGCATGATGTACTGTATTAAATATGCTTACTAATACAGCATTTCACATATATTAAACAAATTGATTTTTTTTTTTTTCAGATGTTTAGTAGGAATAGAGTCTGAAAAAGCTGATTAATTAGGTTAAATTCTGGTCTGAGAGTTTCCTGCCATACAGAAGTCTTAATAAAGCAGTAAAATTTAACCATTAAAAAAAGACTGAATAAATACCTTTATGTTTTACCAAATTAATGTAGAGATGAGAAAGATGTAACAGAAAATTCCCTGGTTCCTTGGTATCTTGATTACCTGAACATTTTGACCAAAGATTGTTGGTAATGGATATCGGAGAGGAGTTATCTCTGAGTTTTTCACTGTTCAGGTACTTGTAGCAGATGATTGACAGCCAAAATATTATGAGCAGTATGGGCACAGTACCATTTCTGGCTACCTCGCAGGAAGATAAACAGCACATCATCTTGTTTCAGCTGGCTGTACTTGGACAAGAATGGCATGCAAAGCAGGATTTCAGCATGCATGGAAGAAGCTGAAGTTAGAGTTAATAGAATGACATGGCTGGGTGGGACAGTTTCTTCAGAGCAGTGGATTTATAAAAAATCTCTAGCTACATCTACAATCTGTGTATCTTCGACTTAAATTTAGTAAAACTTGAGTTTGTGAACTCTCTGAGTGTAAGGTAGGAGTGGTTTTTGTTTAAAGATCAGAAAGGTGCCAGTTCCTCAGAGCAAAATATGCTCCCTAACCAATCTCTCCTACCATTTATTCACATCCATCTTTGGGGAAACAGATTTCTTCAGGTTGCATACTGCAAAGAGTCATTGGCAATGCAAGAAAAGAAGCAGCACAATCTCTGAAACATCTTATTTAACAGTATTATTAATAATCTGAAAGAGAGAAGTGTTAAAAATAAGATAACAAGTTTCATAGATGATGTTAAATTAGAAGGTGTTGCAAATATTAGTGAAAATGGAGATAAAAAAAGAGTAAAAGGAAGTTGCAAATACAGGAAGGAAATAAGTAAACCAAGGAAAGTTTGCTTAGAAAATTCAAAGTTAATTACATGGAGAAAAATAAAATGAAAAAAGTTCAGCATTAGAAATATGGAAAGTAGTGAAAAAAAAGAATCTACAAGGACAATAATTGAACAACAAATAGTGTATATGATTGTGAATTGGAACATGGAATAAAACCAAGAAATTTTATTTTGGAAGCAAACTGCCTTCTCAAGCTCTCTGATCTGCAGAGCATGTAAATAAATTGTATCATCTCTCAGAACAGTGCATCTTGCTCTCTGAAGTTTATCTTGCCAATTTTGTGAGCTGGTTGCAAGAGAGGGTGTACCACCACAATGAAGCATTTTTATAATGCACAAAGTTAATGGATGATGAGAGCTACATTGCTATAGGCAGAAGAACTATGATCCCTCATGATCTTTGTAGCCAGAGGTAGGTGCAGTACAGCTGTTCACAGCAGAGGGAAAGCCTGTGTCCCATTTCCATAGTTTCAAGTCATTCTCTGCAGGCTGGGTCATATGGTGGGGCATTCTGCCAACCAAAGAGCTGCAAAGCATATTTTTTGAACTCACATTTTCAGGTCCTGCACAGCACTGCAGTTTCTCTCCATCACTGGAGGAGCTGGAAGGAAACTGCAGTGCTTTGCTCAAGTCAAGACTGAACAAGTGGGTTGTTGGTGCAATGGTGGAGAACAAGAGAGCAGGTGGAACACTGTAATAATAATGCTGTCAAGTAATTGTTAGAATTATTTGCTCTAAGTATCTCAGAGCTTTCTTTTCTCTGTAAGGAAGAGTCAAAATCAAAACACTTTTTAATATTGGAAAGGTTGGCTTGTGGAAGAGGGTAAACAAACTAGACATATGTTCATGAATATGATTTTGTCTGCGTGGCACCTTAGGGGCTGGACCATGGAGCTCACTAAGGCTGCTGTGCCCCTTGATGGGTCTTAGTGATTTTCATGGTCAAATACAGGACACTTGCAACATTCTCTGCAGGCTTAGAAAGGATTCTGGAGTTCACACAGCCTACAAAATCCATCTTCCTTTGTATTTCACAACATTGGGACCCTCCTATGAAGAGTCATATGGCTGAATTGTCATTGGCCATGTTATGGCACTGCAAGACAGCTGATGCTTGGCCATGTGTGACTCAGACAAAAGCATGCTCCAGCTTGCTCGGACATGATCTAAGTTTGCAGTCTGCAGCATACCCCAAATCTATTTCACATTCAGTTTTCCAGTACACAATAAACACACTAGTCATACCCAGTGTGGGCCTGGGACCATGGACCTTAAGAAATGGGCTTTAAACACATGTTCCACAAAAACAGAGACAAAGCCTATAAAATATGCCTAATAGCTAACTGAAGAGAACTTAATGAGCAATCCCTAAAAAAACAGATCCTGTACAATAAAATGGAAACTGGCATGTGTACAGTACTGTGCAGTTTCACATGAGCAAAGGTAAATCAGAAGACATTGTTAGGATGTTACTAAGTGCTAACTCTTAAAGAGACCTTGGATATGTATCCTGCATGCCAAAGCATGCTGAATGTACTGGAAATCTCCATTGCTGTTGTCACTAGACTATTCTGCAGTTGCTTGTCACTTTGCTGAGCTAAACATGAAAAGTTTGCACAGCTATCATCTTCCAAGGGTGCTACCAGATTTGAATAGCTTTATTTTATGCCATGACCACATTCATCCTTTCTGGCTGCAGGTATCTCAGGAAATGGTGGTTCAGTCTGTCTCCTTAGGCGCTGGGTGTCCTTCATACCTTCTTCAGAATTGCACTTGACATTTCAATATCCCAAACTTAGTATATGTTATATGTCAAGTTGATTTCCACACTTGAGTTAGGCATCAGGAAGAGTTCAATGTTCCTGGCCCAAAGAGAGAAAATATTTCAAAGGATTGAGGCTTAAAAAAATATTGAAAGCAGGAGACGTGAGACAAAAGAAATAATTTAAAAAACAGTGCAGTATGAATATTTTGGAAGACATACACATATGCAGTGCATTATTAATAAGCTTGGAAAAAGACTGCAGTCCTATGATAAAAAAAAAGTTCTAAAAGGGCAGGAAAGTGTCAACAGCTGGGTAGCTGTTAGGGAAAAACCTTATCCTAGTTCTAAACAATAAACTGCAAAGAAGCAAGGATTATAAAGTATCTTCAGCTGAGACACTGAGAATGGAATCAGTGGCAGTGAAGTGTTTTCTCAGGACAGGGTCTTGCGTTTTCTCTGAGTCTTAACCTGAACCTGTGTTAGTACAAATATGGCAAGTGGATGTATCTATTTTTGTCAGTCTTTCTCCACAAAGGGTAAGTTAAACCTGAGACTAATTCAGTTACTCTGAGATTAAGTCTATCAGAAGTAGAAAGTACAGTCTTACTGATCTCAGACTATTTCCATTGGCACTTGCTTTGGTATTTCTTACCTAGTTTAAAAGCCTTAAATTATATAGCATGGTCTCTAATGTCAGGATTCATCTTCCTATACAGCATTTATGCCTACTAATATTTATACTAATACCTAAGTGCCTAGCCTTAAAAATTAAGATTAAATTCTAGTAGATTAAAATCTACCAGAATTATTGCATCTCCCTCCAGTCTTTATTTTTGTTCTTTGTAGTAGGAGTAATCTTTGTTCTTCCTCTTCTCTCTCTCTCTTTTTTTTTTTTCTTCTTTTCCGTACAGCTCCTAGCACAATGGGACCCTGATCTGAGACTGGTTTTCTTAAAGTTCTGGAGGAGATGTATTGGAAGTAAAATTTCAAAATAGATCTATGCCATCTGAACTTCTGTGCTTCACTGCATGATGCCCATTTTAAAGACAGGGTCAGATTCAGGAGCAAAATAGTTGGAAAGATAAAGTTGGGACTCTGTAAGACTTAAGCCAAAAATAAGATCCTTCATCCATAGTCCTGCAGTCTCTGAGACTGACCTGTAATGTGAAATTATGAACCTTATGCCAGCCTTCATTTGTGTATTGAGCAAACACCAGGACAGAAGGTTACAACTGCTTCCAAAAGAAAATAAAAAATTTAATACTAAAAATATAGAAGCGTTATGTGAAGTTTGGTAATTTTTTTATTAATTATTTGATTGACTGAGATTCTGTATCTTGTACTCAATAGCATTTTGATCAAAAAGAGTAAATTCCAAAATATGTGAATCTTGTATTATTCATTCAGATAATATAAACTGAAAGAGTGACTATGTGAGACTGAGAAATAATTAACAAGAAATAGAGTTTACCATTATTAACATAGTTCTTAAATTTCATTCTTCTTGGTTGTAGAGGGAATTTTAAAGAAACCTCTACTACAGAACAGGGAAGTATTATGGAGTCACATAAAGAGTACTTGCTGATAAGCAATCCTTTGAATCCTTGAAAATCTCTTCTCTATAATAATTATACCAACTGCCACTTTCAACCACAAAGCAAAGCTTAACTGGCACAGTGGCTTGAGAAATGCAGCAGTTGTTGAGGGAGGCTAAACAACATATTATTCTGCACTTTTTAAAATAAAAATATACATCCTTATACAATTTGAAAATGCCTGTACTTTCATAAATATAAGCAATGAGAACAAAAAGACCTCAGCTAACAATACTGTTGATTTATGATTCCATAATCCCCTTTATAGCCCCCTAATAGGCATTACATGTAGCAAAAACAAAAAAGGAAATTTTCTGTTTTAACCAGGTCTCTTAATCCTGAGAAGCATTTAATCTTTTGGAAATGTCTCAGTGGCACACTGTTGATGGCATGCAATAAAGGTAGTTGACCTGTCCCCTGTGGAGCAAACCCAAGGCAATCTGCCTAATCTCATCCTGGGAAACACTCCCAGTATCTGTGCATCTGATGAAATCACATGGGTATTTTTTCAGATGCCTTGCAAATGCATATACAGAAATTATTAAAACAAGCTTTGTTTGGTTCAGCCTTTTTGAAGCATCACCCATGCCCTTGAAGAACAAAGCAGACAGCTGTAGTTAAATTTTGTTTTTAAGATTATCTGCAAAATTACTCTCATCCCCTTGAGAGGAAATAACTCAATCCCCACAATGTTGGGTACAGTTAAAATCTAAAATAAACACATGAGAAATCCCCTTATTTAAGACACTGTATTTTCCCATTATTAAGTGTCTTCAGATAAAATGTAATTTTGCTAAATTTTAAATACTCAACTCGAAGTTTTCTGTGGCAGGTGTCTGCCTCAGGCCGAAATGAATGTAGTACTTTACTTGTTTTGGAAAGCTTAAGCAAGCAGGTCCATGCCTCACAATAGATTTCATAGGAAAATATTTTTGCTCCTATGAGAAATGTTTACAATTACCAAGGAAACTGTATTATCTTTATATTCTAGAGCAGTGGCCTAAAGCTTGGCATGAGCTACCCTGTGAAAATCTGCCTACATTTGGCTTGCATTCCTCCTGGAAAAAAAAGAGAGAAAAAGAAATAAAAAGCCTCCATGTTTTTAGCCACTAGGGTTTGGCAGTTACTTTCTCCAAGCTTTATCTTCACTGGATCTTCTCCTTGCCTGGACTGAAGGGGCCAAGTGGGGCTTTGTGCAATTCCTCCTCTCTTTGACTAGTATTGTGGTTTGGAGAACAGAGCTTGTAGCAGGAGATTATCTCTCTTTTAGTGTCAAAGAACCCCTGCTGATGCCACAGCAATAAAAGGAAAACTGCCTAAGTGGAGCATTAGGAGCCGGGCCTGAGTGTTACAAGGAAGGGGAAAAGATGGAGCACAGGCCAAGAGAGAGTAACTGAAATTACTAGGGAAAATAAATGAAGGCAGAGAAAAGTGGAGTTAAAACGGAAAGTTAATAGAAAGGAGTGGGAGCAGTCTGGATCTCAGAAAGAAATTATTGGACTGGGAAGGCCACCAAGGAATCTAAAACTGTGATATGGATGTACAGGAAATAGCACCTGTGGAGGATTTCAGTTTAGAAAATAATAGAGAGGTATTACCTTTGTCTGCCCCTAGAACTAGTGTTTTGGTCCTGCCAGGTAGTAATTCTGTAGGCCAGATGACATGCATGTCTCACCTGCCTCTTGTGGCTGATTCACAGAAGAGGGACAGCTTTTCATAACTCAGGTACTTTTCTAGGTTACTTATCAGAGGTCTGTGCTGTGCCCACCAACACAAACCGGTGCAGAGTGTGTACATATGATGTGTCTGTTTAGAATTTTAAAAGCTAGGCAGTTGCACTGAGTTTCCAAACACAGTCCTGTTGTTTGGGCTTTTATGAATAACATATCCTCCAAAATTTATAGTGGCAAGTTTTTTACTGAAACCTGACATGAATCAGATATTCTTAGAATACCTTCAAGAGCCTACATTGTACTTTATGTTTCTGTCACCACGTGCCTCTGAGGAGGAAAAGTCTAGATCAGAATATCCAAGTAGTGAAAGTATCTGACACATTTAAGCTCATGAAGTTAAAAAACAAGGGTATATGTATAAGCTCAAAATGCAGCTGCCTGGACAAGTTCAACGATGAGAAATTTGCAAGGTCAAAGGACAAAAAAACAGTAAAAAATTACTTTCTGGTCACTTCAGCTATGTTGCCCAATTTACTAGAGCTCTGGAGACAGGAATTGACCCATTCCCACACACTGTGTGCTGCTCTGTATTTAAAAACTGATTGTATTAATAAGCATTTAGGAGTTCCCTTTGCCTTTGTACAACAGAACTAACTGGGTTATTATGCAGCCTTTCTACTTTTTTCTTACTATTTACCATTTCTTCCCTGCTGTCATTTTTAATAGCACTGATATTTGCTTCTACATCAAATGACAAATGAAGTTTTGTTATGAAACAGAAAAAAGTGTTTTGACTGTAGTTCTGCTAAGTATGCAGTGCTTTGTCATGGTAAATACTGCCCACAGATATCATGTCTCATGATCACTCTTAGAGTTAAGAAAAAAACCAAAATACCCAAGTGATAAAGTGTATTACAAGATTGGTGGAAAATGCTGAAACTCCATTCTAGCTAGGAACATTGAGTAATTGCCACGACTAAGAGAAATGAGATGACTTACTCATAAATCCCTAGCAATCATCATCTCTCAAATACCACAGCTAATAAATAACCATTTGTTTACAAATAGGCTGTATCATCCTCTGGTGGCTGAGGCCCATGAAGCTGGATCATATTTACCTTTTTCTGAAGCCTTGTTATAGTTTCTAAAAGCTTTCCCTTTGATGATCTTATGTCTATAAAAACTGAATCTCCCTTAATCTCTTTGGATATTGTAATAAGTACAGCTTTTCTCAGCCCATGCAGAAATCTTGAAATATCACTGTGAGAATTTTTTAAAGTCATTTTAAGTGTAGCTGCATTTCCTCTAGCCTTGAATTGTACTTAATGGATTAATTATCTTTTGCATTTACAATGAATTTTTTTTCCAAAAACGTAGGCCTATCAGGCACCTGAAAAGTTTTAAAGATAATAAACAATGTTGACTGCATCCTGGTTATTACAAATGTTAAACAACAAGAAGCAAAACCAAAATTTGTTTGAGAAGCAAAACCAAAATTTGATTACCGACGAGCACCTAAATATTATGACAAAGCTATTTTCTCCAAATTAAGTATTTCATGAGAATTTTTAAAAACTTCTCTCACCTTTGAACTGTTTTGGTTTGAAGTCCCTATTTTTCAATGCAGAGAAAAATTTATTGATGTAAAATTCCTTCTGAAGAAGAGCAGGGATTTTGCACATCAAACCATCACCATCAGCTATAAAGGTTGTTCATACATCAGATTCCTTTCAGTTGCCTCCTGAAAACAAAACATATTTAGCCAAGTATTAGCGAGATAACAAGAAGATGTATTTTTACCAGTAGAGATAACTTGGTTGCTATGCCAAAACGTCAAGTTTTCATTTTTGAAAAAGAAATTACTCCAGAGAATTTTTTCCCACATCGTTTAAAATATACACCAGCACTAAATAAGCAATCATGGATTCACTTGAAGACTTGAGCTGTGAAATTGCATCCCAAGCAATTAAGAATTCTTTGTACTGACAAGTAATACATACTAAACTTGTTACCCAGAATGGGCCAAATGAGATCTTCCAATGTAATAGTAACTTTTTTATCTTTTTAGTGAAATCAATACCCATAATTTTAACTTTCCAGATTTTCTGAATTTCCACTTGAGAGCATGTAGAGCCAATATAGTCCTACATCCTTTCAATTTAGATCTCTTCTTTCTGCTGCTCTTGAATCATAAACTTGTTCTCCAGTCAGTCTTCTGCATCCATTTCATTTAAACTTAGTCTTAGCTTTCTGAATCAGACTGGTATTCTTTTAACACTTGTCCATAATCAGCTACATCAATTAGCTAATTTCTGTTCAGATAAATTTCTTTTTCCAATATTTTAGAATTTTTCATCAAACAATATTTTATTCTGGGTTGTTTTGGATTTTGTTTTCCTCCCCTGGAGATTGCTTTCAATTGGCCTTTATATTTGAAGGGAACGTTTCAATTTCCATTGATAAACACCCTTGTTTGGTTTGTTTGGTTTTTTTATTTTTTTGGTTTTTTTTCAATATGATTTTTTTTCCCAATGCCTTAGCATTTATTGCTTATGAATGCTTTTCTAGCTCATCCTTAAAGGTGACAAATGACAAGCAGGGATTTTAAAATTTACCATCTACCCACTATTCCATGTCACATATGGGGGGGTTAGCATATCCATATGATATGGAAATACATGCTTTATACATGTTTGTGCTTTATATAAATGTTTAAATATACAAATACAAAAGATGGTTTGAGTGGATTTTTTAAATGAAACGTAGAGATTATTTTTAATATTTCCTTGTCCTCTCTGTTTTTGTACATTGCAGTTATACTTGTACCATATTGTTTCCTAAACAGAGAATAAGATAGTTCTTGTTCTAAATAGCATTTGTGAAGTTAGTTCCTTCAGATAGAATGGCCCAAAGGCAACATTATCTGCTTGTACCTACTTAATCCTCCCATCCCTCTGAATCATGTCCCAGAACACAGGTTTTTTTTAGGCAGATCTTAAATAAGAGCTCTTTAAATAGATTGTTATGTTGTTGTGACAGGTAGAAAAAGTAAATGAGCTATTAGATGTCACAGAACTGTAGAATCACCAGATTGTTTAGAGCTTCAATCTGACTGATAGCACTGCACTGCAAGATGCAGCTGTAGAAATCAAAATACACATCTGAACAACGCTGAGTCATTACTCATGTTTGAGAGTGTAATGTCTGCTGATTTGCATTTGCTTTGCTGTACCTTATTTTTGAACTTTAAAATGGCTTTTAAATTCTTAGAGTATTAGACCTTTTTATGGGTAAAGAGAAAAACAGTTACAGGAGTTACAGCAAAAAACATGTTTACACTAGATATAATTTGTTATTTTTGGCATAAATTAATTATGATGTGGTGGTAATTAAGGAGAAATTCTAGTACCATCTATTTATTGCATACTTATTGGACACTTTTGTCTACTTATTTTCCTTTGAAGTGTATTTGACACTGGGCACTGTCAGGGTACTGGAGTAGGAGGCCTGTTAGTCTTAGATAACATATCAACTTCTTGTTTTCATCTAATTTTCTTTAGAAAAGACAGAAGTGCCTAATACAGTAAACAAAATTATTCCAGAGCACTTAATGGAGGGCTAACAAAATAGATAACTTGACAAACTTATAAAAGCTGTATAAATATAGAGAAGTATGTAAACAGCAACGTTTTTCATTAGAAAGTGATAGAATGCAAATTTATTTCATAGAAGGCACTCGAAATAGGGGTTTTTTTTCTGCAAAATTGTTTTCTTATTGTGAGACATCAGTGTGGTAATGCCCCAAGAAAAAACAGGCATCTTGCCATTGGCTTAGTTCTAAGAAAATAAGGATTTTCCCAGGACCAAATTAGCACACACAGGTTATTATACAGCTCTATTGTTTCTAGTAAAAGCTGTTCAGTACTTTGACTTTTTTGCAGACAAGTTTCCAGTATTAAACCAGAAAACATTTGCAGGATCTATTTCATATAGGCCTTCTCTTCACAGACACACCCTCTATCTCTCAAACTTGAATTCTATTTCTAAGTATACTGCATTCTGCTACAGTGGAACACCATTTGTCTTATCTGGAAGATGAGTTTCAATTGAGGTAGATACAGGTAGATCCAAGGAAAGTACCTTTTGGAAGTCAAGAATAGATTAAGTGTCTGATGAAGAAGTAAAATCATAATCTCTTGGACTGCTGTTGGATTCTGACTTCAACTATTTTCTGCAGCTGTGAGTTCTTCTAGTGCTCCCATGAAATGAGATGAATAGCTGTATACATAAACTCCCAGTCTATGAGTGAATGTGGCTTATTGTTTGAGGGCTAGCGTTGTCTCTTAGAGGCAAACGCAAGAACTAAACTGGACAGTGAGCAGCTTTATACTCCCACTATTCTCCTTGGGCCTTGTGTTTCAGAATCTAAACACTTACTCTGAATAAATTTTATCTAGATCTTCCTATAATACCCTGTTGAACATGAATAAATATAAAAATAGTATATATCAGTGGCAAATACACAAAGGCCAATGGATCCCTGTGCACTGGGGATAGCTTGGACTGTGCTGATACAGAATTTGGTGAAGGGTCCTGCTCAATGCTGAAGATGACACAGAGAGAGGTTAACTGACTAATTCAGCCTCACACCTCTCCTGACCCAGGAATTTTGGTTCTGTTTACATAATTGACACCATTGTAAAGAACAGACATGCCATGAGTCGTCATGGCAGGATCAGATAAGAGTATTGAGAATTATGAATTTTGTCTACTGGTAGCAAAACATTAGAACCTTCTCTGAGGTAAAGTGATCCTTAATGACTGTCAAAATTATGAACTACCTCATTGTCAATTAGAGGCACAAGAAAGGAAACAGACAAAGACACTCTAACATCTGCATGATGTCTGGCATCTTGTTTGTTTGATCGTAAACTGTGCTGTCTTATTTTGGTGACGTTGCTGGAAATAGATTAGATTCTATCTGAAGCATTGTGTTGGGACTTTTTGCTTTATCTGAGCATTACTCAGAACCAGATTTTCGAAATACAACATCTATTTTTCAGGTACAATTTGAGCACTGCTTTTTCTGCAAGCCAACGATAAAAAATACAGATATGCATACAAACCTCAGCTGTATGTGCTAACTGAATACAAACTAAGCACAAACGGGCTTTTACAGATGTAAATTCTATCATTTGCTTGTACAAGTGACAGTGATAAACAACCACACACACCAGTGATTTGCATGCACAGAGCTGAAGTTTAGCTTTGAGTGCTTTTTGAGACCTTCAGTGTCATACCCTGTTGACAGCATATTTGACCTGAGAACTTTAGCTTTTAAATCAAAACATCTCCTTGCAACTTCAGTTTATTTTCTTTATATCCATTACCATGTCTATTTATTTTTAATCTGTCATCAAAACATCTATATTTGAATGGGTAGGCTGGTGTCTTTTACTGAGCTATTGCTAATATGCTGGGAAGCATTGCTGTTTAAGTACATTTGCTTAATTTTGGATCTAATTCTATTCATTTTGCAATGACTAGACGTTTTTCCATTGGCTCTTTTGATTGTACATTCCTTGGGGTAGGGATGTGTCTTCCATTGTTTTTTTGTGAGTGAACTACCAGTGGTGGTGTCCAAGAAATACAAGTAGACAATAACCTATTCTTTCAAGGAACAAAAAGATGTTCTATTTGATGCATTCATCTTTCATCTCTCTTGAGTTTGCCATTCAGAGTCAGAAAACTGTTTGCAGGGTTTTTAATTTTCATCAGTTTCCTAGGTTTTTGCATCTTCTAGTTTTCTAATTTCCTCATTAATTTGCTTCACTATTGTATTGGTTAATACTCACTCCTTCAAATGTCTATTTTAAACTCTACAATTCTGAGTAGAAAAATTAAAAATATTTTTTTCAGGTTGCTTTTTGAAGATATATGATATCCCACTCAGCAAATGTTTCTTTCACATTTTTACTCTGTGGGGTTTTTTTTCTCTATAGCATCCAACAAAAATAGAAATAATGAAAAGATGGGTTTTACAATTGAGGAGACATTTCTAGCTCCAAAGTATAGATACATTAAAACTATTTATGGAATTTAAAATTATTTTGGAATGGTAAAGTTCTGGATTTTGTGTTTCCCCTTCAGAACCATGTTCTTTATTCCACCTTGTAGTTGTAAAACTGGCATCAAAACAGGTTTATCATAGGTAGAGACAGTAAAGTCAGAATCTTTTCTAAATATTAATTAAAGTGCTGAAGACTATTCTGTTTAAATATGTACACTCCGTCTCACTGGATTCAACCAGTTTCAGGTTAAGACATGAAAATAGTGGACAAAACTGGAAAATCCTGTACTCAAGTCCCAGTAGTTGAACAGAAGAGCAATTGATAATGTATACACCTGTTATCAATTCTTAGCCTTAAGAAGATGTGATGAATTGTGTTCAGTCTTATGCTTAACACTTTGGGTTTTTATAGTCTAAGAAGTTTGATGAGTTTAAATGTATTTCCAGTCTGCAGAAGGAATAAGGAGAGAATGGGGCATATCTCAGCAGGGCCAGAGAGCCAGAAGAAGTTGAAAGAAGTAGTCAAATTGAGCAGTATGCATTAATTTAAGAATTAAAAGTAGAAATGTTTTAGGAAGTGGGTTTGTGCATATTGTTTACACAGATACTACCAAATGGATTACTCATCTATTTTCATCATCAAGAAAATTCTCCAGACTTCATTTTGACAGTTTTAAACAAAAACCATCATCACAGCTCAAAACTGTATTTGCATATGTATATATGCAGTCTGCTATAAAAAAAAATAAGATGTTATTAGCACATTGAGTCCTTATGCTTCACCCTACTACAAGAGATAGAAGTTATGAAAAGAGATTGGGAAAGGAAAAAAAAAAGAACCAAGGAAAACAGGTATTGCTGAAGCTAAGCACGTAATCATTCTGGGCTTCCTCCTTACCCCATGGCTTGCTCCTGTTCAGATGATGTTTCCCTAAGATTCCACTGGGAATATCAGATATAAAGGCACACAGGAACATTCCACAGCATGGAAGAGGATTGGTGCTCGTAACACCTGCACTAGTTTCTCCACAAATCTCCTCTCCGCTTTACATAGCAGGACTGTGTGTGGCTTTCATATCTTCTAGTGAAGCAGAAATGCTGAAGGGCTTTAGCCCACACATCATCTTGTCTCCATCTCTCCCTATTAGTGTGACTACAAATTTCAGTTCTTGCACACCAGCCCTTGGCTGCCACTGGAGATGTTGTAGCCCTTGTAGAACATTCTCAAGCCCTTGTCTACTTCTGTAAGTTTCTTCTCCAGCAATGAAGATTTAGCACCCATTAAGAAATTATCTAGACAAAATCTGTTTCTGTTGTTTTAAAGCATCTCCCTTTTGTTTGCTCCTAAAAGTTATTATAGTTGCAAATCACTTTTTCTCCCAGTTTCTAAATTAAGTGAACTCATTGGAGATATTCCTTTCCCAAGTACTGAAAACTACCTCAAACTTTTCAATTTGACACAGATCCAGGCTTACCACAGGAACTGAGAAAACTAAAGTATTACCCAGTGACATACAGATATTTTTAGTATGTGAAACAAATGTGGCTTTGTTGCCCACCCATTTCCCTCAGAGTTTCATTTCTTCCCTTTGAGTCTCACAGGTTAGTCCTTTTGTCCCACCCAGTGATGTCCTCACTGTGAGTGCAGGCCAACTCTCAGAAAAGTCAGCAGAAATAGGTGCTTCTTTTTCAACTTAATGTGACAATTTTGAGGTGAATATAGCATTCCACACAAAAAGAACAGATATGTGCTCAAGTCATGATTCTGCTATGAAAAGTGAGTGCATGGCCATTGCTCATTGCAGAGTCTTGGGCAAGGAAGGATGAGGCTCTGTCTATGGCCAGAGAATAATTTTGTTTGTCAGTCATTGTTGCATTTTGGCTATAGGAGCTGTGGAAAGGATAATGCAACATAGTTCCTCATGTAATGGAGAAGCAGAAGAGAGAGCTTTATTTAAAGAAACACTACACTTATATAGGGTAGTATGTGCAAAATAGAATAGAAAAGACTCATTGGTCCAAGAAGGCAACACCTCTTTGAAAACATGCTTTCTGCAAAATATCACGTCTCTCAGAGGTGTTTAATCATTGTTATAATTTCTTATTCTTGAGAAGTCTGAGAAACTCAAGGCTTCAAGGCTGCTTTTTCCCTGGTTCCCAGCAGTATCCAATGACAAGTCATGTAGAATTTAAACTACAAGGAGCTATGTTCATGTTTAAAATTCATTAAGCCTATCAATTCTATTTTGATGGTTTTCTAGAAAAGGATATGTAGGAGTTCAGTACATCTCCCAGGGGTTACAGTATTCTTTATTCCAAAAAATGAACAAAGATAAGTCATTAAAAGTATCAAAATATCACTCAAGGCTTGAGTTGTGCAGCCATTCCGTGTGGTTTTGGGATCCGTGAGCAAAAATGTTAGAATGTAGGGAGGAACTGAGTCAAAATTGTGGGTGAAAATCTAGCAGATGAGATGCTTTTGAAAATTTAGCTTTTGTAATGTATCAGTTTTCATGTGGACTGTGTAGACAATGGTGAAATTCAAATAGTATACTCAGCTTTTAGTCTCTATGAAAATCCACAGCATATCTGTATATTCCAATGCAATGTAATTGTTTTAAGATAGCATTTATTACGCACATAAAATTAGAGACTTTCTGAGACAGAAAATACCTGCATAGATAGATCTCAAAAATTATAGAAGTTCCCAGGTTACCAAATGTTTGCTTACCTGCATTAAAGTGCCTAAGACTGCAGAAGCAGAGATTGATGAGTGGGAAAATGACTAATTGGATATTTGTATTAGCCACTTTAAAAGTTATAGTATAGAGGGAATTATCAATAAAGTCAGAGCCCTCATCAGAAAGCAACACTGTTTGCAACTTTCAAGTGAGAAATTAAATTGCCTAGAATGCAAGTTGGCTGATAAGACTGTTGAGTGAGGCCCCAAGGAGCTTGTGTTGACAACAGGAAACCTTTTATTTGAATTGTCTAAGGGTGGTAAAAGGTCAAAATTATTCAAATGCTGAATGCAGCAGATAGATGAATCCTGAACCAACAGATTTGTGAGGCAGTAGAAAGCTAAATGCTCCTATAGTTGCATTTTTAAAAGATTGCATAAGTGCTGCTAACTTGTAATAGCCACTTTTGTACATTCGGTATGCAACATCTTCAGTTCATCCACATTAATGTAAATGTAAATGTGCTTGAGAAAGACCTGAAGATATCTTTGAACATTAATTCTTATGTAAGTAAATATCAATAAATGTTAAGTTAATTTCTGTGCAGTTATCCTAACTACTCATAAGAAGAAGTGACAAATTGCTAAGTGAAACAAATGACCAAAAGAAGAGTTTGAGGAAAGGGTATAGATGTTCTTTCTAATCTGCTGCTGAACTACTTTATGATCTTAGACAACTCATTTAATTTGTGCATGTCTTACCAGCATTTCTAGCCTTATTAATTGGGACTATATAGAATCTCCCTACCATGTTGGTTGCACAGTGTGTTTTACTATCATCTCATCAAAACCAAGAATAACAAGATAAAAATTACACTGGATTCTGAAAGAATTCTTTGACCCTTTCAATCAAATTGTTCCAGTTCTTAGCCTGTAATTAAATTAATATTGTCATCATTCCCTGAGTTTAAATTTGAGCTACAAAGAATGTACTCGGTCATGAAAGGTCTTCCTTTTGCATTTTAGAACACCAGTGTCTCTGCAGTCTATTTAGTCACCTACACCCATTTTACAGTACAACACACAACTGCAAAATATGCAAAAGGATGGAGTGTGTGTTAATGAGTCATAGTATTGATTTCACCAGCAGTATTTTAATGCTGTTTCTCTTGAAAAATGAACAATAGATCTGGGCTCAGAAATCCTTAATATATGTTGTGTATGGTAATAGATACTCCATATTCAGTAATGCACTTTATTATTACATATAGAAGCTAAAATATATGCTGTTTTACCACAGTGCACATAACTGAAAGATACATGCTATTTTTTTTTCAGTCTGTCAGCACATCTGAAAAGCATTCAGAACAATGTTATTTTCTTAGGAGCTCAGCCTTTTTGGTGTGGATTGGCTTGCCCTCTAGTGAGACTCCCTGCTTTCTGCTTCTCAAATGCTCTTCCAAGACCGTTGCCATGTGGTAAAGTGCTCTGGTTCACCACTCTTCCACCTCAGCCCCAAATACAATCCTGTGTTTTTAGTTCAATGTATGTACCAAGTAAGTTGAAGGTTCCAAAGCCTTTCCATTGGGCAATACTGATGAACTGTTCAGTTGTGTGGCTCATTGAATTACCATGGTCTGTAGCCCCACTCTCCAGAAGGACCACTTAAGAGACTGGAAGGTCATGCTTCGTATTTCCCCAGGCTGCTGGTTCAGGTCATATTTTCCTGTCCAATATGTTAGTGTTTCTGGATTTGTAGTTACTATTTCTATCTCAAAGTGTGCTTGGCCTAGAGATCTTTATTTCTCTGACTGAGATTTGCAATGATTATTCAGAACTTTGCCTTAGTCTGAAAAAAATATATTCTGCTTAGGGTTCTCTTGAAATCCTTTGAATAACAGCAATCTGGTTAGTGCAGAGAAGACTGAGACCACACTGTTATGGTGAATTGTTTTGAATAATTTTATCTTTGCAACAGAATTGTAAATCTCTTGCCGTACAAAAAGGAAAACTGAGGTAAAAAGAGAAAGGGAAGTTTGAAATTTGGCAGCCAAATGCAAAACTTTGTACCGACTTTCATGTAGTCTAGGGCCTGCTCTTTTCTTCTTATGTATGATCATAATCTTAATGATTAAACTTCCACTATTTCAGAAGTTTCTTTTTGTTTTGGGGCTTAAACTCTCTAGGATTAGGAGCAGAGCTTTCTGAGTCCAGGCCCCCCACATCTGGAATTATTTTTCCTTGGTTCTCTGCCAATGTCCAGCTCCAGTAATCTTCAGAGCACATAGACAAATATTTGTATTTGGGTAAGTTTTTCTGTATTTTTACGTGGTTTGGTTTTGCTCTGAATTTTACTTTATAGTCCTGAATGGTAGATTGGGAATTGTTATTGTCTAACAGGATTATTTAGTATTACCCACCATGGGAAGTTTTCTATGTAATTTATCAGTTGTTTTTATAAATGTGCACTGTAGTGCCTGAACAAACAATATATTTATTTTCACTTTTATTTTGCCATTTTCCAACCTGTGATACTGGAAGTATTTTGACTAAAAAGCTCTAGAGGACAGAATTTTGTTCCTTGCATGACTTCTCTGTGGAAGGAAGGGGTGGCTGTGCAGGTCACAGACAGTGGGATGGCTTATCAGCTGTATGGGCTCACTGCTTCATTCTGGGCAATTCTGTGATCAAGTCCACCTTGGTTCATGTTCCACAGGCACCGTGGCTGTGCAACCCTCCCCTCCAAAGTGCCTGTCTGCAGTTAATGCTGCTTTTTGCTTCTGAGACCAAAACTGCAAGAGTGTGCAGAAGATTTCTACCCCAAACTTGTAGTCTTTCAATAGTCTGTTGCAGTGATTACAAATGGATGATTGTAAGTAGTCTAAAGTATTTGATTATAAAAGTTAATATATATGGCTTGATTTTCTAACTATTTACCTCAATTTTAAACATTTATGCTTTTACTTTCAGAAGAAAGGCTCCTCATTTGCACCAATCTGAGAGAACAGCAAATTTGTAACTAATTTGGGACTGTAAATGCTTTTAGAATAATACAAAAAGATCTTTAGAGATGTGAATTTTTAAAATACAGCTTTGGTGTGACAAAGATTTTTTTTCTCTATTGCAAGGTTAGCTCTTGCCCTTTGTCTGAATATGTTGTAACAATAAGAACTGCTCAGGTTCCCACAGTAACAGTATGGCTGGGGATAATACAACCCAAGGCCAGGAATAACAGGGTGACATAAAGTACCTGATAGTCACCTGCTTCCCAAAATATCCTGGGACAGGTAATGTCTTGGTGAAAAACAGATCAGCTCCTGAGGATGTGGCCCGGCATCTCTGCAGAGCAGGCAGTCGCTACTGGAGAGGTTAGTACCAGCCAGATGATGTATAGGTCAGGTCTTTGCACTGCAGGCTCTTAGAAGATGTTTCCAGTTAACTTCCAGAGCAACTGCTCCTCAGGACAATGTGGTGTTATATTTAGAAGTCCAGACTGGTCACCTGATGGTGTCCTGATTTAAGAACGATCAGGTCGGTGCTCACCATTCATCTCTTTGAAATGAAAAGGGGAATAGCTGAAGAGTTGGCTTGGCCCTGGCACCACTAAGGAAATTCTTGTTTTGGTATAAACCAGCCTTAATGAGATTGCATTCTTCCCTATCGTGTCTAACTTCAGTCTGAGAAGGAAGATAACACAAAGAATAAATCACTGCACTGTGGTCACAACTGATTTAGCAGCTTGCACGCGATTTTTTTTTCTTGTCTCTTCTTCTATCTGTGTTGATAAAATCGGAGAGCCGGTAGCTAGCACTGATTTAGATTTCCAGCCTGGATTTGTTCTTGTTTTTCTCCTTACTTCAGTTCTCCTTGTGCAGTGCTGCGTGGCGCTGGCAGCCTGAGAGAGAGGGAGCTCCAGTCACACGCATAGACTCAGACCGCTGAGAGGAGATTAACATCAAGGAGCCCACATTTGCAATAGCGGGTGGTGCTGGGGGGAGAGGCGAGGGGAAAATAAAATAAAAGCAACAATCGGGTAAATGCTCGTCTCTTCTCGCCACCAGCACCTTGCACAGGTCTGAAATCGCTTGTTTTGCTTTGCTGTATTGCGCTTGCCTGGGCTGTGGAGAGGGGAGGGGGAGGGGAGGAAGGGGGAGGTTTAACTTTTACTTGACATTACCGGGTTATTGTCACTTCCCCCGTGTTAAACCCCGGTGGTTTCCCCTCGCCCCCACCCCCTCCCCGGGCTCGGCTCCCTCCAGTTAACTTTGTTCAAAGGGCTGCAGCCGGGAGGGCTTGTCCGGGCCTGGGACACAGATAGCGTAAAGTAAATAACCACCACAATTAGGCTGGGGCCGGGAGTTGATCTTCGTGGCGAGAGATCTGCTTAGTTAGCGTTTGCTGTTTCGGGGCGATTGAAGGCCGCTGTGCCAAGGACACGCACACACACACACACAGACACACAGAGTCACTCTTATACACGCACGCTGGATACAAAAGTCTGGAGGATCTAGGGGAGAATTGCAGCCGCCGGATCGGTGCAGCAGCCGCGGCCAGAGCCATGCGTGTCACGGCCTCCTGAGGGGGGGAAAAGGAAGGAAGGGAGGAAGGAGGAGGAAAAAAAAAGAGAGAGAGAGAAAGAAAGAAGGAAAAAAGAAAAGCGGGAGAAAGGAAAGCAGAAGAAAGACGCGGGGTGGTGGAAAGTGTTTGCCTGCTTTTGTCTCGCAATACAGTGAACTGGAAGATGGAGATGGATGTTAAGGGAGTTTCTCCGTGCCCGGAGCCCATCCCCCCGGCGGCGGGGTCTGGCGGCTGCCCGCACCAGCGCCCGCACCACCGCGATGGGCAGCCCGCGGAGCCGGCCCCCGCCGCCGACAGCGGCCACCCGGAGCGGAGGCACGGCAGTGAGAAAGAGGACAAAAAGGTAGGTCCGCTCCGCCGCCGGCCGGCCGGCGCCGCGCCCGCCGGAGGGGCCGGCTGCCCGGGGCCGCGCTCGGCGGGGCGGGCGGGGCCGCTCCCGCTCCCGCTCCCGCTCCGCTCCCGCTCCGCTCCCCGCCGGGCCCGGGCGCGGGCAGCCCGCGCCGCCCTTTGTCAACGCGGCGGCGGGAGGCGGGGGCCGGCGGCCGAGGTTGTCTGAGGACACGGGGGCGGCGGGGCGGGGAGCGCGGGGCCGCCGCCGGGCCCGGGGCGCCGGGCATTGTTCCGCCCGCCCGCCCGCCCGGCGGGAGCGGCCCAGGTGCCGCCGCCAAAGTTTAACCTCACTTCGAGGGGCCGCGGCCGGCGGGGCCGCCGCTCCCCTTCCCTCCCCGCGCCTCGCCTCGACTTCCAGCCGGCGGCGAGGGGGCGAGTCGCTCGGGGGAAGGAGCCCGGGCGCTGTGTCCCTCCAGCCCTGCTGTGTCATTGCGGACCGGGGGACGGCTGCTCGCTGCCGAGTGAGAACCTGAGGGTGACGGAGTTGAGCGAGAAATGGGTCGGATCGCACCCTTTGGTGCGGATGTGTCTGCTGCTGGGAGAATCGGAAAGTAGGGAGGATGGGATGGAAAAAGGTTGCCATTAAGATAATGTCAGCAGAGTGCATTGATCAGTGCTTTTGTCTGTGGGCACTGTCTTCATTTCCATTCATTTTTCTCGGCATGGGTTTGCTAAACTGAAGCCGATGAATTCTGCTGTGTCTGTAGGTCTGTGACAGGCAGAGACTGATAAATGTGTAAGTTTCATCGTAATTCGGTGGTGGTTGCGAGGTGTGATCCGTGTGTGCTAGACTGTAAAACACATCCGTTTATATTTTATTGAAATCCGAGTAATTCTCTGGATGCACAGATGCCCCCAAACAGATTATAATCGTAGAGTAATGAAAAAAGAAATGTTGGCATGAACTGGATTTGAGCCGTGTTTCTTCAACTAGTTTTACTATAGTTTGGTTTTGTTGCAAATGTGTAAGAGAACAGTAACACAATGAAGGAATGTAAGCGAGCAATGCAATAAATCAATGCAACAACTATGTTACACCACATATTTGCATGACTAGAGCACCAGTTGTCATAAGAAAGACAAGGCATTTAAAAAAAATTGGTTTTAAATGTAGGCGCCGAGTTTTCAGCATTTGCCTCCTACACTTTTAGATTTGTTACTGTTCGGTAAAATCTGTGCTATTGTTTTAATTAAAAGAGGATATCGATGCCAGATCATTTAAACAGGGCCTGTGCAGTTTAAGAAGGTGGATGCAAGGGCTTTATTTTTAAAATGGTAACTGGTGGTTTGCATATTGTGATAGATGAACACAGAATTTCATCTCCTTTGAGTTTATGAATATTTAGTTCTGTCGTGACTGCATGTTACTGTACCCAGCTGAAGGATTTGTGTGTATGATTGTTTCTAGTATCCCTTCCCTTGCTACATACTAAACTTAAAATTATTTAATTTCAAAATAATTAAAATGGTGAGCCAAGGTTGCCATTTACACATGACTTCGTTTTGCCACTGCCTTGAGAATTTTAAAGCCCTGCCATCAGCAGAAATTCATGCTCAATAATTACTTTCTGATGTACCACGCAGTCTGTCTTATGTTTTACCAATCATGGACATGAGGAAGGCAAAGAAGGTGTGACTCAAGGTAAATGAACACCAAAGAAGGCCTGATTCTCTGTGGTTTGGCTAATTAATGTCTTTAGATGACTCAGGATTGCACTATTCTGTATCTACCAGCATTTTCTGGACACGGAGACAAAAGTACTACCTTTTTTTTTTTTTTTTTTTTTTTTTTTTTTTTGTTTGTTTGTTTTTTTTTTTCCTATCTATGGTCATCCTAAAGTACTGCAATATATTCCTCTTTTTTAATTCCACTATTAGCTTTTACAAGTTTGCCATTGCCAAGGTTGTTGCAATGACTAGCTTGTATTTTTGGGATGTGCTGTGATATTTCAAACCTCCCTAAATGTATGTATCTTTTCTGGATGCTCTCCCAGGACAACCAGTACTTCTTATTAGTGCAGAACTGTTTCAGATATCTGGTAAAGTGCTGGCAACAGAAATATGATGAGAAGGGGAAAACTCATTAGAGCGATAGTAAAATCCAACACTATTGTGAAAAAAACCCAAGTCAACTGCAAAACCAAACTCAAGCATTTCTGGAAATGGCATTTAAGAACTTTCTAAATTGATTAAAATAACTGTAGCATTGTTCTTTCGGCCCTTGTGCAAACTTCAGAGGCACACTGATACATCCTAGAAATGTAAGTGCTCTACGTGGAAATTGTAAAGGACATTAGAACCTGGATTCCTGACAATGTATAATTATGACTGACTAAATATTAAGATCTTGCACTGTCTCGTGATTTCACTGTCAGATTTGCTTTTTGGTATCCATTATAAAATTATCAATTATGTGCTTTGATTATAAAAAAATCTTATATTTAATCATTTTCAGTGGACATAAAAAGAGTTTTACTTCCAGCTAAACAGAACTGGGTCAAACTTATGTTCTAATAAAAGTATTTTTTGCCACTGCCTCCAAAAGGAACATTGCTGAATTAACCAAAGCAAGTATTTTCCTAAGTCTATGGAATTTCAGCCGAAGATAATATCACAGTCTCACTTATATAGATATTGAAGGTTTTTTTCCTGCTGTATATTAGTTTTTCTTATTTGTTGTTGAGCTTCAATAAAATTTTGAAACGCTTGTAACTTGAAATATATCCTACTGTCTTCAGCTGGGATGCTGACATGCCAAAGTGTATGCTTAAGTGCTTTGTTGGAGGGAGACCTAGGTTACTTCTCATATATCTTTCTGTTGAAACCATCTCTGACTGATGTATGAGAATTGAAATTATGAAGATTGACTTTATAATTTATTAAGTATGCAGTTCTTGGTGCTTTAAAGCCTAGTTGCCATTTGGGTAGGAGAAAATGAAGCACTAATAGTAGAGTGCAAGGTTTAGAAAGCTAATAGGCTGACTCTATATGGATACTATTTTTTTCTCTTAAAGCAAAACACATCAGAAAATATTTTTCAGCACTCCTACAATGTTTTCTGTTATTTTAGTTAAAAGCATATAGGTCTAATCCTATATACAGAAACATGTTGACATTCTCCAGTATGGCAAAGTGAGTGACTGGGGGAGAGAACAACCTGCAATCCTGGCTGTTCATTCCTGGCTGGAGGTGCAGCTGATGCCTGTGACAGGTTGTGTGGGTGGATTGTCACACCATCTTGCCACTCCATGACTCGGTGCCAAAGGATCCAGGCCCCTGAATTGTACCAAGGATTCTTTCCAGCTTATCTTAGAGTGATTGCATCTTTACAATGATCAACAAATGGAGCACTTTGGGAGTAGAAGGCAGCTTTGCAATTCCTTTGCAGACTGGTGACTATGGGTGAGGTTTATCACAGCTCACAGCTCAGGATGGGTATTTTCCCAGAGGTGGTGCCCTGAGCCCTGAGTTAGGACTTTCAAGCCCTCAGCTACAGCCTGTCTATTACAGTGTCTCCATTTTACAAAGCCCCTAAGTTCTCCAAAAGTTGGCCTGAGATATGGATTTGGTAATGTAACATTTCATACTGAGGGGGACTTCTGCATCTCTGTGGTATGCACAAATCATTTAGCACAAATGATCTACAAGAACACCCAGAGCTTTCACTTTATACCTACATTCCAGATATAAAACCATCTGTGAAATAGCTCCAAAGTGAAGAACTTTGTATTTACATAGGAATGAGCACACGGTGGTTATAGCAAAACCAAGTTTATGTGGGCTGGGTACATTGTATTCTGGTTCAGAAGCAGTTTGTCAGTATTTGATGCAAGAGTTCTGAGGTGTTTTGTGGGCTTTTTTGTATGTTATTTCCCATGACCTCTGATAGTGCTGTGTGATAATGGCACCCAGGTGTGAGTGTCTAGAGGGGAAAAGCTGAATGCTTTGGGGAAAGGCACTTGGTATTAACTTGGGAATTCTGCTGTGCTGTACATATGATCTGATCTTCAGTCTGAAAGCCTTCTGCTAGCATACTTACAGTAATACCTCTATCAACTATACAGTTCACTCATCCTCCACAAGCAGTAGGTCAGGAATAGTGGAAGACCCTTCAGGGGAATTCTTTTAAAGTAGTTTCTCTTATGCATTTAGTTTTGTTTGATTTAGAAAGCAAAATATTGCTATGTGTTTACATTTAGAGAGAGAAGGCTCAAGAAGTGCAGTTTATGCTTGAAGCAGATGGTGAGGATTCTTTCAGGGGGTAGATCACTCCAGTCTCAGATCAGATGTGCTTATCCTACCTTAGGCAGTTCCATTGTGAACAGGAGTTGTCAACCACTGTCTTGTTTCCTGGAGATTTGATGGAGTTTTCTTTTGCCAGATAATCTGGACCCATCCCACTGAGCAATCAGAAGTTAAGAACCGAAAGCTGAAAATGAAATCAGTAATAGACTTGAGGAACTGGTATGGGGTGTGTGGGATGAAGAAAGAAGAAATAGACAACACTACTGGTTGCTGATGGTAGCAGCTTCTCCTGAAAATTGTGTAAAATGCACCAGCTTGTATTTGTTGGAGTTTCCAAGTACTGAAGGATTTGTGCCAAGTGTATCATGGGCTATGGTTCTGCCAAGATGTAATGTAGGCATGAATAGTCAAGGTCAGGCCATTGTCTGTATAGATGGACAAATTCTTCACCACACAGACATGGCAGAAAATTATACTCATGGCTGTTGCTATTCTGAGAGTTTGATGTTAGACAGAAATTCGAGTGTATGCTTAAAGTGAGGACAGAGCTGGAGACTAATGTGTCTTTGTCTAAATCATTGTTAAGAAGATTTCAGAAATCATTCCCCAGCCCAGCAACATCAACTCTGTCTTTTTCATATCCACTCTTAAGCACCTGTTCTTCATTCTTAATCTGTTCCTATCTATGCTGTGGGCCATTGTGATTTTGGTTTATCTGCATAGTTCAGTTTCTTCCTGATGAAGTGGTCTGAAAAAAATTCAGCACCCTGTTCTTCCAGAGTTCGCAGAGCCGGGTGGCTGCCTGGGTAGTGGGCCTGACCCAAAGCCACAGACCCAGGACATTCTGTATCTTTCATATTCAGATATTTATCCTGCACATTCCCTGATCACAGCTCTGGGGCAGGCTAACTCATGACAGTATGGGGAGACTCCTGGACACGTGTTCCTGGAATATCTGCCCAAAGCCAGAGTGCCTGGCAAGTTCCTCTGGAAGGGAGGTTTTAGTCCTTTGTATTGCTGATGTGGGCAGCTAAGCTATTAACCCTGCCATTAACCTGTTTTGATGACCAAGACCCAAGAGCCATCTGCACTGAGGAGACCAACTAAAAAATTCAGATTAAAAAAATATCAAAAAGAGAAAATTCACTATGAACTGAAGGCCCCGCTTTGCAGGCAGGTCTACTTCTGCATTTTGATGCATATAATGTACTGTTCTCTTGCTTTCTAGTGAGAGAATGAATCCTTAGATGAACCTAGGATTGTGCCTCTGTTACAAAATTAAGCAGATGCGAAGAAGAGAGAGAAAGAGAGAAACTGTTAGTATCTGAAGGCAAGAATAACAAACTCATGTTCTATTAGACATCAGAGAATGCAAAAGGAGACAAGATACTGCGAACCAGACCTCATCATTTTCATATATTCAAAATTACTTTTTGTCTCGTGTTCTGGGTATTCCTTTTACTGCATGACCAGCAGGTCAAGGGAGGTGATTCTCCTCCTCTGCACCACTCTTGTGCACCCCACCTGGAGCACTGCATCCAGCTCTGGTACCCCAACATAAGGAGGGCATGGAGCTGCTGGAGTGAGTGCAGAGGAGGTCACAAAGATGATCAGAGGGCTGGAGCACCTCTCCGATGGAGGCAGGCTGAGGGAGCTGGGGCTGCTCAGCCTGGAGAAGAGAAAACTGGAGACCCTACAGCAGCCTTCCAGTGTGTAAAGGGGGCCTACAGGAGGACTGGAGAGGGACTTTTTACAAGGGCATGGAATGATAGGACAAGGGGAAAGGCTTTTAACTGGAAGAGATAATTCTTAATTAGACATTTGGAATAAATTCTTTACTGTGTGGGTGGTGAGGCACCTGGAAGAGGTTGCCCAGAGAAGTTGTGGGTGCCCCATTCCTGGTTGGATGGGGTTTTAAGCAACCCAGTATAGTGGAAAGTGTCCCTACCCATGATGAGGGGCTTGGAACTGAATGGTTTTTAAGGTCTCTTCCAACACAAACCACTTTAATATTCTATGATTCTATGACATGGGGAAAAAAAAATCTTACTTTAAGTAGATGTCAACAGTAGAACAAATTATTCTTATACTAAATACAAAACACAGCACTGTACCAGCTACTGAGAAGAAAGTTAACTGTATCCCAGGATCTGGAATGTGGAGAATGTGGGTTTTATACTAAAGCATAAAGTTGGAGACTGAGGAATTAACTTCTGTGATTTGCCTGTGTCTGTGTTAAAACCACACACATGTTATTAAAATTTTACCCAATACTGAGATTTCTGAAAGAAGAATATGCTATTTAAAATAGTTGTCCTCTCAAATTGTATGAGAAATGCTTTGGTGAAGTTTACCAGTCTTAGAGCTGCTTAAATTTTTCATCCAACTGTGGATGAAGCTTAAAAAGGTGATCACTCTCTGACTGGTTCCTGGAGTAAACATAGAGATACTCATTGTAATAGAGAGATTTCATGAAAAGTAAATACAGCTTAGAGTTAATATAAAACAAAATTAAGTGCATATGTAGTTGATTAGGTTACAAATCCAGGGACATAAACAATGAACATCATGGGTGGGAGCTGAACAATACTGTTGAATCATCGGCAACACAACCACAAGTTTTGTATGCAGAAGACACAGAACTGACTCTCTGGCTAAAGGCAATTTTGTCTTGGCTGCAGAAGGGTTGTGAGGATTCCTACTTGGAGGAAGACACAGCACTGAAAAGGGCTTTGTTATTTCCTCTTGAGCAGTTGGGACATTGCCTTGACTCAGATGTAGTGGTATGTGCTCATGCCTATGTGCCGAGACTGGAAAGCAGTCCTATTCAGGACTGCATATGACAGCTCAGAGCTTGGCCAGTGCATGGCATATCCTTCCCACTTAAGTAGAGCTTGTTCTCAAAAGCCCAGTATTCACAGGAGTTCCTGGCCAAGAGTTGAGTGCCAGCTTGTAACGAATCTGGGGCTTCAAACAATGGATAATCAATGAAGCTAGAGATGAACAATACCCATGTTGTTGCATGCTATTCCCAGTGTTTTCCTAGATGCTCACAGTGTTTTTAGACCCTCTCTATCTGTGGTAAAAACTTACTGTGTTGTGCTGAATCCTTACAGCACAGAAATTTTTACTAGACTGAGGTTTCAGTTACTTAGTTGCTTAAGCTAAGAGAGACATATAGTTACTGATGTGTGAAGTGGTTCAGTTTTTGTTTGGTTCCATATTTGGAACCATGGCTGTAGCATGCTGCTCATATAGTGACTGGGATTATTTCCCAGCACCTTGCTCTAGGTGGATTTTTGTACTGACTAGCTGCCAGAAATAATTGTCTGGCAACAGTATAAAAAGTTGCAGTCTCAGTAGAGTTATTGTTTTCTAGCGTCTTGTCTCTGAAAATACCCAAATAGTAAAGAAAATGGGACTACAGCTGCAAATGAGAAAAGTAGCAACAGGACCACTGATAATTTCCATAAAAGTAGGGATCAGATTGGGTTTTAGTGTGATGTGTAAATGTGTAGAAGGAAGAAAAAGGCATCTGAAAGGCAATGTGGGTTTTAGTATTCTACAGTAGTTTCTTTCCTTCCTCACTGTCATCCTTTCTACGTGGTTCTGAAATTCCCCTCTGCCTATAGCAAAAACTTCTGTTTTATTTCAATTCCCCACATTGCATTCTGAGATATAGGGGCAATATTAATTGTTTCAGGAACTCTAGTAACCAGTGCATCCTAACTGGTATAAAACAGGACATTTGGCTCATAGTATGGACAAGGACAGTCATGTATAAAATTTGTTAGACAGCCATGATTTACTAGAAAAAGGATAATTCTTCCATGCCTAATGGCTTCTGCCAGGTGTTTAAATGCAACTCTTGTTTTCATTATATATTATATGAAGACCAATCTTGTTATAGAAGCAGGATAGGAATAGTTTCCTTGACTGGAAAGCAACTGTTGTGTGAATAAAAACTACAGACTCAAGCCACAAAGCCTGGTTAATGCGCTTTGTGTTCCTGAGCTTCAGAGTTCATCCCATTGAACACCTTGTCCTATGCTTACAGAGTTTATTGTCTCCAAAAGTTATTCAACACAAGTTATTCAAAGTGAAAATGTGATCAGCAAGTGCAGGGAAAATAAAGGTAATATCCCCCACTTTAGTTCTAGACCATCTGCAAAGGATTTTTATAATTGATTGGAGAATGAAATTAAAATGCTGTGGAACCCATGCCTGTTCCATCAGCACAGAGTCTGTGTTAATTGATTTCAATGAGTGCCTCAAGCACCACTGACATCTCTTTTTTGCTATTACCTAGTGATGGTTTACTGAGTCTGTACTGATTTTTAGGAGGCCAGAGCAGAAAATCTGGTTTTGGATCCCAACTAACATATTCAAGGTCTTTGTGAAAACAAGTTAAAGGGTTAGTATCTACCAAAGATAATTTTAATGGCTATTATATTTAGTAGCAATTTTGTGTTCAACATAGTATAAAAAAATAGGTATTGTGCTCTTCAGTGGATTCAAAAAGAATACTTTATTGCCTTGAGGTAGTTACTGTGTGAATCAGACATGACACAGGAAGGGTGACTACAAGTCCTCAGACATGGTCAGGTGAGCATGATGTGTGGGGTAAATTTTAAATAACTTCTGCTCTTCAGGTGAATTAAGAGTGAAAGGGAGTGACGTGGAGGGGCAGAAAAGGGAGTAGCTGGAAAGCTAATTGAAAACAACAACTTTTGAGTAGGGCTAGAAGAGAGGAGTTTGTAAGGTTTGTGTTCTGAGGCAAAAGAGCTTTATGAAGTGTGCACTGGGTCCATGTGGAGTTAAGGAAGCACACAGCAGAATTCCACAGTGTTCACAAAATGCCTACTGAGGCTTCACAGACATTATACAGTGCCCTGGTTAGCCTTGTTAACTTTATTGAGTGTGCTTTGAGGACATGCAGACTTTCAAAGTATGTGAAAACCACTTTTAATAATTAATTGACTTATTCTCTCATACCTGTTGTTTCATATTTAATAAAAGGCAACAGCAAGTCATTGCCAAAGAAAACAGATACAACAATATTTAGGTTAGTTTGTTTTGAGATATGACAGGCTAAAAAGAATCTCCCCAAAGATCCTGGAACTTAAATAATCCCCATTTTTTGTCCTGTCTTATTTCTCCCATGACTATCATAGGATGTGCTCTTAAACTAAATTTTCCCTGATCTTGTAAGTGGTTTCGGGAAGATCAGTCCATTTTTAGAGTGCTTCTGTATGAACTAATCTATAACTGGAAGCATGTTTCAACTTTACTGTGTCAGGGACATGCCGAAATTTCCAAGTGATAAAATGACTTCTTTAAGCAGAGCAGCCATCATCCACATTATCATCTACATCCCTGCACACATGGTGTGGCACAGGAAATGACACACCATTATCAGATGACTGTTTGGATGGATGCAGGGAAATGGCAAGGTTGCTGGCGTGGCCTCAAAGCCAGACATCCACAGATGTTCTGTAGTCACTTCAGAGCATGTAGTTAAAGGGTGCCTGCTGTGCACTTGGGGAAATTTTTGCTTAAACAGTTTGGAGGAGGTCATGAATATGTTTCCAAAGGGAGAAGGGAGGAGCAGCAAGCTTAGAGGGAAGGAAAGCCGTGCAGGTTTTCAGGAGACCAAGAGAAGCAAGGCAGAAACAAAGACTTCATCTGCCTTCCACAGCAGGGAGGTGGCTAGTGCAGTAGGGAGGTGGCTAATGCGGTGTCACATGCTGTTGTGGTCTTACGCAAAGCATAGCCTTATCACACCTTAAAATGGGATCCAAAGGTGCCACTTCTTGAACTTGTCAAGGGGATACACTGTGCAGAAGATAAATAATTGATGGATCAATTCAGAGAGAGGCCATGTGGAAGGTAGAGCATCAGAGGTGATCAAGGTCAATGTGTCTCAGGGAATCTTTACAGGAAGGGTTACACCACAGAAGTGTCATGAGATAATCACCCAGATCAACATCAAAACTGGGATCATCGCTAGGAAACCCTGCTCAGGGCAGGAAAAAGACTCTGAGCTCTCTGGTCTGCTCTCTGCTCTGCATGTTTTGCCTGTTGATAAGATTCAACAACTTTCTCTCTTTAGGCAGTGTTTCACAGTCACATGCTTTTGCATGCTCTGCACACAAAACAGTCACTAAGGTCTTCCTATAACTGATCAAGTGATGCAGTCACACTTGTACTTAACTGCTGCTGTTTTAGAGTCAGACTTAGCTCCTCGTAGCAGGTTGTCTGTCTGGTCACACTATCCTATTGACTGTGGCATTATTCCCAGTAGCCAGAACTATCCATACTGCCCATGTTTGTCTGCAAATTCAAGCAAAGCCCATGGAAAGGTGTCATTCTGCAACATCAGTCTGTATTTCACAAGTGACTGTGCATGTTACCTATGATCATATCGTGACACCTCTTAGTCATACATCCACATCTGGTAGTAACTGGTGGTAGTAACTGGAAGAGACTAGAGACTGTAAAGTAAGAAAACCATAGATAACAAGTGCTTATGTATTATGTACTGTGTGATATTAAGAACTAGGAGCAGGAAGACACAGTGACACAACAGTTAACAGGGGCCTAAAGCATTGCTCTTTTACTTGCTGATAGAGATGACTTGTTTCTCACCTACACAAAGGAAAATTATAGATTAATCTGTCATAGGTAGAACTTTTGCCATTTTTAAGATGCAGGTCAGAGCAGTTACACCTGTTGACACAGTTCTGTGGTATCAATAGTCTCAGTGTGCAGTGTAGTCCTTGTTTTGTCATACATCTGTGGCAGAGATTGTCACAGCTACCCAGAACACTGTGAGAAGTACAGAAGTTCAGAAGCCAGGGTCAGGACCTCTGAAAGGTGGTGTGGAGATCACTGCAGAGAATTTAAAAGGTGTGGTACCAAATGAAAAGTACAGAAATGCACTGTGCACCAGGCTACTCTGTGCACAAACAGAAGTGTAAAGACAGAAAACGTTGAGTTCTTCCAACCAATGCTTGTTATGTTATCGTGGTGCATAAAATAATGGGGGAGAAGCATATGTACAGCAGTGAGGCAAAAATAATAAAACTCATATTTAAAAGCTGAACCAATGTAAAATGCATAAATGCAACAATGGGATCTAGTAATAAATTTTAAAGGCTAAGTTACAGAAAAGAAGAACAAAGCAGTTCATCCTTTTCCCTCAGTTAGCAAGGATGAGGGAATGGGACCTGCTTGTATGGCAGGCCACTTCTTGATCTGGAGGCACATTCACTATAGGAAAAATATTATTCCAATACTCCATTTGTGCAGCTGGTACTGGATGTCAATGCAATACTGGCCACTGAAAGGGACACAGTCTTACCTCACATCTGTAGTCTGTTACTATCCTCTCTTCTGATCTCCCAAATCGGTTCCAGGGTGTGCTGGCAGTGCTCCTGCAGACTTGGCAACAGAAAACAGAGACCACACCCTTGCCATGAGTGTTACTGTACCTCTCTGACAGCACTTTAGCATCAGCCCAGATGTGTAAGGATCAAAAGGACTAGTAAATTATTAAATTTAAGAAACCTAGGGGTCGGAAAAGTTCTTCTGATATTCTAACACCATCTTAAAAGCTGAGATCTACTAATTGACTTCATAGTAGGCTAAGGACAAATTTTGTGTCTTATAGCAAAGGAATTTCAACACATTTTTCCCAGGCATGTTATATTTTACTGACTTTAAATGATTTATAACCAAGTAAAACTTGTTACCAGTAGAAACTATGCAGAAGGGAGTGGAGAAGTACAAGTTGTTAAAAAATAATCCAGAGGAAGGTGTATTAGCAGGTTCAGATGGGGTCAGATGTGCATTGTCAGTGCTCTAAGAGCTTACAGAATTCTTACATTTACACACTTAGAAGACCGACATTTTATAGTATCAATGGGAAATTGAAACTCACTTCCATTCTTCAGAACTGTAGAGAGAATTGTTTTGAGCAGTATAATTTTGGGAGTAATTTCCACATTTGAAGAAAAAGGAAGGAACATGCACAGGTCTCATTTTGAAATAAATCTGAAGGTTTAAAGTTTACTAAAAGAACAATTTTACTGAACTTGCATAGTTCAAATCTTATTATGTTCCACACAAAACCCTCTAGAAAGTCCCTTGATGAGATTTTATTTGGGATTAGGAATTATCCTCCCTTGGAGCAGGAGAATGCTGTAAATCTTCCATGTTGTTCCTGTATGATTCTGTTCTGGAAAATGCTTTGATGCTTTTAAAAGTGAAATGACATCTACAGAGAGTTTTCAGATGCACTCAAACTCCAAAAGTTGGTACGAATTGTCTGACTTGTCTAAAGTGAATACAACTATAAGTAAAATTACTTACTGCAGTTTTACATACCTGCATGATCAGATCTTGGAATTCTGAGGTTTTGAGTGAGTAGTACCATCTTCCTTTATGTAATTAAACAGTGCTGCTACAATGAAACCAGTACACTTACATGTTCATGTATCACTAAGTATAATATTTCAACAGTATAAAATTGCATACCCTACTGTATCAAAAACAATCTTAGAGCTCAGGCTCACCATTGTGCTGGGGATGTGATACCTAATCTGAATCTATTTTTGGTAATAGATAGTTTATATAAAGTGTCAGTGTAATAACTGAACAGTAGTTTGAAGCACCTTAAAAAGGAAATATATTTTGAAGTGCAAACTGTTGGCTAACTTGCATTTTCTAAGGTTGATATATTTAAAGAGGTATTTCATTATAGTACAATATTTCAAATTCTAAGTATTCTTTTTTAAAAGGGATGCATAATAATGTCAAATGTTGCAGTTGCTAGCATAGCCTCAGCCTGCACAACAGATTTATAAGAGTGGAATTCTTTGTCCTCTTGCTCTTGCGGGAGCATCAGTTTGAAGAGTAACACATCTGTAATAGAGTCAGGTTGCTTTTTTTATCTGCAGCTGATGGTGACACTCTTAAGAAAGGGCCGAATTCATACCTACAAATGAATTTGTCAACAAAATATGAGCATGTGAGACAACAGTTCAGTCACATTTCACTTTCATTTTTTCTCTTTTGTGCTAGGGAGTAACTTTTAAGTGTCAGCTCTTTCAGCTGAGTGTCAGCCTTTTAATAATTTGCTGCAGCTTGTCAACCCCCTTAGAATTACCATACGTTGGCTGTTTACCATGTCGACTGAAAGCATGCGCATTGAGCTGCTCCCCTTTGCCCTACCTGTGTTGCTCCTGGTGACAGCCAAGGTGATTATTTTAGCTGATTCAGCCACAATCAGGTGTATTTGCTGTGGCTGTGCAGAGTCTGGGAAGGTCAGTCAGTCACAGAGTCAGGCAGTGGGAGGAATGAGGCTGGGTGGTGGATGTGCTTGGCAGGCTGGCTAGTGAGCAGGAAGACTTACAGGCCTAATCCCTTCCTTCCTTGTCTGAATATTTAGGCAACCAGGAGACAATTACACTGTATGTTGTGTGATCTCTGTGGGAATTTGCTTCTGAGAAGTCCTGGCTACGGAAGCAGGAGAATCTGTTGGTCTTAATGTCTGCCTGAGTTTTTGATGAATGCTAATGCTATAGGATGTTATCCTATATTTGAAACAGATATTTGAAACACTGTAATGACCCTAATTTTCCCTGTCCTCGCTGTCAATAAGAAGAGGGTTTTACTCATGGCAAACCTTGTGTTAATAATGGTAATGTGCCAGTGTGTATCTAGTTTTGGACTGTATCCTGTGGCTGGTTCCTGACTGTGAACTGGAGCTTTTGCTGGCATTTTCCTGTGTCTGACATTCAATTTGGACCTGTACTGCAGAGGGAAACAGTAGTAAGCTGGAAATGGAGTGCCAGATAGTAAGAGGATGACAAGTCTTTTCCAGTCTTGTGTGAATGCTATTGAATGAGCAGTCAGTGTGCTAGGGGCCAGTGAGCCAACAAATATGTTCAGCGTTCCCAGAAAATAGTCTTCAGAATAGTAGGAGGTGTGATTATGAAGGGGAAGCATTTGAAAGCTGTAGATAGTGGAGCTAGGCAGGAGAAGTGAGCTGGCAGGAAGGAGCTTTGAAGCAAAATGGGGCTCTGTGCAAGACTTTCCCACAGCAGCTCTGCCCATCCAGCCTGCACATCCCACTAACCTGGAGCTGATGGGGGCAGGAGACTGCCAGCACACTTCCCTGTAGGAAAAGAGGAATGAAGGTTACAGGGAAGTGTCAAAGGGACACACATATGGTATGGACACTAAGAAGTCCGAAAAAGGGGCAGGCATCTCTGCCAGGACTGCAGCTGTAGCAGTGACCGGGACTGACTGTGTATTTCAGCTGCTTTCACCAATTCTCTGCATACGATGAAAGTGAGTTCTCTGAAGCTGAATTGTCTGGCAATCTCTCCTTTTATACTTAGCTGTATTATTTACCAATTTTGAAAATGGTTCAGTAGGGAATAACTAGTGTTCTGAGATCATGATGGGTCTAGTCATCTTTCCAGAGTACAGCAATTACTGTGTGAATAGAGGTGAATGTGACGGACAGGCCAGTGGCTGCTCTCTCTAACCTGAGCATGAATTTTCTCATGTTTATGTGCACACTTCTTCTCTGTGATTAGCCTCAATGGAAATGCCATCACCAGGGTCCCGCTGGCAGAAGCAACTTAATAGGCAAAATGGAGCAGGTTAGGTGTTCTTCTGTCTTTTTCATTTTTCATTAAATAAGGCAAAATACACAATAACTGAAGTCTGATTTGCATGGAAATTTGTATGCATGTATAATAGATCTGAATGTTAATGTGGGAAATTACTTTCTTGCAACTCCATTGCCTGTATGTTTGATTTTTAGAATTATTTGCTTCTTCGTAACTTTCTGTAAGTTTCTTTTGCAAAATAGTGCATCTAAATTCCTTGAGAAATACTCAAGCACTTGTGGTCTAGTAGATAAGGATGTTTTTGCCTTCTATTGGGAAGTATTTTTATTAAAATCCATTGACAGCTTTTCGATAAGTTCCTCTTTTTTTCCCCTGTCATATGTATTATTACAAGGATAACAATGAATGCTGTCATTAAGAAATACCATGCACTTAATAGCCATAATTTAAAATTTTTATTCCATAGGCAGATGTCTCTGTGTGTCTGTATGTGTAAAAGCCAGTTTTCATTGGATTTTGAATTCAGCTAAGTCTTGGAATGAACTAGCAAATATTCTTTGTTTAAACTTAACAATGATTGTATTTGATATTTTCAGGATTAATTTTTATAGCAGTTTTCATTATATTGCTGTTGTGTTCTGGGTACAATAGGGCAGCTTACTTGCAGCTGAATTAAAATCTGTGGTTTAATAGCACTTTGACTTGCCTAGGCAATAAACTATCTCCCACAAATGGAGGTGCTATCAAGGTAAAACATGTTAAGTTAATTCTGTAACAAATCCCTGTGTTGCTGATGGAAAATATTTCAGAAGAATTACTCCCTGCTAAGCGAGGAGGCTTCATGAATTTCAGGATAATGGAGATAACACTCTCTAAGGGGTCTGCTGAAATATACCCTTTCCCAAAACACTATCTGAATTCTTCTTGGAAGTATTTGTGGATCAGAACTAACTACACTGTCATTTGCTCTGCTTTAACAAAACGTGTAATTTTAAACTGACTTTAGGAATTTGGGAAAAATCCTGTGTGGATACACTTAATTCAGTTAAACCTAGCTAATACAAATTTAATATGCATGGCTAATTTATAGATACAAGCTAAGCTAACAGAGTAAGTTTTTAACTGTTTACATAAATCAGTTTTTAAACAGACGAGGAAAAACTTTCATATAGTACAAGATTGAGAAGATTGGGACTGTTTACCTTGGAGAGGAAATGAATCAGAAGTGAGATGATAAAAGGTTACAGACAATGAAGGTGTAGGCTTTGCAGAGTAAGAAATGCTATTTCTACCATCAGGGAAGAACAAGGAGCATTCGGTGAAGGTTAAAAGAGACAAAGTCAAAAGTAAGTCAGAAGAAATGCTCTGCCATGCTGGGAACTCATTGCTGATAAAAGTTAAAGTCGCTGAATAACTCTGAGGGCAAGAGTTTAAAAGGGTAGGCTTAGGGACATGATTTAAGAGTCAATTTGGCAGTGTTAACTCTTGAACTTCATGATCTTAGATGTCTTTTCCAACCTAAATGATTCTATCCAATTGCAATTGTAGGGGTTAAAAAATAAAAAGAATGGTGGAGAAGGTAAATGCGTGTTTGTTTGAAGCAGCTCTGTTATTGATGAGGTCAATTTTTCTCCATATTTAGCTGCTTGTGCAATCTCTTGGTTGCCATACTGTGTCTGGCTAGATCTCCAGTACTAATTTCTTGTTACTGTACAGATTACCACAATTGTGCCCATTTCCTTCCAAAATCTCATCGTGTCTGCTTATTCCCTAAAAGCCACAGCAGACTCTTTTGTGGTCTCATAAGGAATTTGAATCACTCCATTTCAGTGTTTCTAAACAGCAAATGCCACAAATTTATCTCTAAAGGTGACTGTCTCTCCCACACATGTGGATAATAACAAGTACCTTTGTCTGGTTAGCACAATATGACACAGGACAGGTTTGGAAAACTTTCTGTGTTGCATAGTGCTTGGTTCATGGGAATGGGAGTGCATCAGAGGACAATGGTTTCTTCATGATTGTAGCTGCTAATCAAACAAATGGGGATGCCAGAACTCTCCAGAGGAGTCCTGGCTAATATCACAGTCTGATGGAAGGGCCCCTGTAAATTGCCATGGAAAAGCAACACAGACAGAGCACGGATATTAAGATGACCTGTTCTCACCCGCTGCCACACCCTGGTGACTCTAGTCTCTTAGACATATCCTGGCACCTCTTGAACACACTTCCTAGAGCCTAAAGGGGACTGTACTTTGCTGAGCAAACACAAGAGCCTAGAACCAGGCTTTTGAGTTGGATTTGTGGAGACCATGGGAAAGAGTTAACCAGCATTTCTGGATTGGTCCCTTTCAGCCTGGTGAGCTGTGTGCTACATGGATAAGAGATCTGGAGAGTGACATCTTTTTCACGTGCATTCCAGTCTTTTTGTTGCTTACTGCTCTGCAGCAGGCACTGACAGTGTTTCTGCTGCCTCTTGGCTCTCCTTAATCAGCAGCTGCTGCTTTTTATCTTTGGAAGCAGCCTAATCATTTCCCCTGGTACTTAGCAAGGTTGTTCTGGGACCCAGATGCTACCTGAGTCTTCTGTGTCCCTGGTGCAGACTGAGCATCATGGCAGCCCAAGAATGAGTGCACTGTGCTATTTCTTTTGTCTCACGTGCTCAGCTAACCTTGCCAGGTTTTTGATCCACACAGGATTTCTGTCATTTTTTGCTGTTTATGATAGAATGAGGTCACAAGTTAGGTCTGAGGCCATTTAATCATTCACTTTGTCTCTATCATTTACCCTCATATCCCCCCATCCTTAGTCATGCCTACATTATCAGTAGACTAATTGTACTATGGTGGAAAGACCTGATGTGCAAATCTGCCATTGTTCATTATTGTGGCCTGCTTTGTGCACCAAGTCTTCTGTCTCTCGAACTATGTACTCCACAGAGTACCCAGCCTGGTGACAATGACCCAGTTATACTCAAAGTCTGAAAAGTTTCCTCTATTTCTCCCTCTCTCCCCAACCCCCTTTTTTTTTTTTTTCTTGGTTTTATTTGGGGTTTTTTGGTTGTTTTTATTCTATTTTTCTTAATTAATGTGGGGGCTACAAGAGAGAGTACAAGAGAGAGTCAAGATTAACTTTTTGTTTACTACTTTCTTCTCCTCCTCTCCATTTCTTTTAGTCCCTCTTTGTTGATCTCTGAGGATGCAGCTTCAACTGATCCAGCAGACTGGAGGGAGAGTTGATAGGTTAGTGAGGGAGGTGAACTGGTTAAAAGAATTTATCAAAAATATTTCCTTAGAAGAATTTCAGATTTGATCTTACTTCAGTAACTCAGAGTCAACTTTTCACAGTCAGATATGGATTCATGGCAAGCTGAACAGGAGCCTGTTATGTGAAGATATTCCTTGCAGGAAAGTCTGATACCCTTGCACTTTGGCACTTGGTGTGGAGCCAAGACTTTCAGAACTGTGTAAGTCCCAGCAGTAAATGGTGCTTACCTCTTAGGTCCTCAGGAAAAAGCCTAGAGATTTCAAAAGGTCAGATAGCTCTGGAGAGGCAGCAGAGCCAAAGGTGTGAAAGCTCTGTTTTCACAGTCCATGGCAGTGTGGCTGTCAGGAGGGTGCTCAGCCCTCCTGGAGCCTTGGCCCTGGGAGGTGTGACAGCTGTTTGGAGTAAATGACATGTTCCTCAGGCTCATGGCTACTGCTGACATCGATACTAGTTTCCCTCAGGCTCAGAGAAGTGGTGGGGATCACCTCCCTCCCAAAGCAGAAGCCTGCAGACTGTCCCAGCCATATGGTAGAGCCAGATTTAAAAATTGTATTCCATTTGTTAAAATACTGCTTCAATCTAAAGGAAGATGAAAGCAAATAGAAAGTAATTCCTGGTGAACATGAACTGCTGTCTTCTGGCTGGCTCCAAAGGGGAGCCTGAGAACAGCTTGCCAGCTGCACTGGGGAGCAACTTCTCCTATTAAAGGGATACAGCAATGCATTTCTCTCCCCAGCTGGCATTCACTGCAGCTCATATTTATGGCACTTCCTGGTGGAAGCAGAGCTCTCCGGAGGACTCCTGGCTAATAACACAATCTAATGGAAGCGCCCCTGTGCTGAGTTATGCTGAGGATGGAAGTCTTACAGCTTGCACTGAAAAGTCAGGCCCTGTAAGTAAAAGCTGTAATGATTCATTTCTTTCGTGGATGGACTGCAGAGAGGCATGTGTAACGTACAGTTACAGCTAGGACGACAGTAAAACCAATATAAAACAAAACCGTGCCAGTAAAAGGAGCACTAAAAAAATGTCAGTGAAGAAATAAAGCAAAGGTGATACATGGCTCATTCTACAACCAGGAAGTGTTTGTCAGTCTTTCTCATGGGAATATCAGGTTGTAATTCTGAGATAAATAACATTAATACTAAAATAGAGCTTTGTGCCTGTACACAAATACAGGATTTAAGAGGGTGGTAGTTTTAGAAAAGCTCTTTTCTGATGCTTACCTATGGCTCTTTTTGAATTATTGTTTGCACACTAAAATATACTGCAAGTATAAGTCTATGTCTTGTATTTAGATCTGATGTTACAATGACTGTAAAATAACCCATTTAGAATAATATGCAATCGAACTGCATTAGTATTGTGTTGTAGCCTAAAATTTCTGCTGTTGTGAGGTTATTTTTATGTAAATAGAGAAGTTTGGATCGTAAAGTAAACAATTTCCATTCTGTATTCAGCAACTGAACTATATTTCTTTTTGACACTTTTGCAAAACGTGTTACACAGGATTAGTAAAAAAATCACTCACTGGAGCTTTTATATTTAATTTCACATGGCTATGCTAACTGAAAGAGGCACTACTATGTTAGAAATACAATATTTTCTATGTTTGGAGAGAGGGATGTTACCTATGATTTGCTTACTTGTGGTTATTGCATGTTACTGGGAATGCCAAAATTTGGGGCTGAAATTAATAAAGTTGAGGTACAATAAGCAGAAAAAAAATATAAAAGAGAAAAATATGTGTTCCTATGAAAATTCTGTTGTAGGTCATAGTATAGCTATGTGTCATTCTTTAGCTACTGAAATGACACAAGTAGGTAATTGGAAAATGCCTAGGTTTTCTGACTCCCTAGGATACTAATAATCATACTTCTGGTACAAACAATGCATTTCACAGTATTACCAACTCAGCCTGCTGCTGATGTGATACTGGTACCATCAAATGTGAGGCCATACCGAATGTGGTTAGGTGCTGTCACAGTAAATTTAACCCTCATCCATTAGGGAAATAGTCCAGGTGAAAGGTCACTTCCAACATCAAAGTGGCCATTTAATGCTTTTATTTCCTCTAATTGGAAATGATAATCAATGAGAATCATTTATAAAACTTGTCCAGAGTAGTGATTCTCTACTTAAAATGGCATCTTCTGCCTAAGGCACCGTAATTGCAATCAGGTTGATGCCATATGATCATAATGGGATTCAGAACTTAATGATGTGTACAGTTAACCTGTTTGCAATACTGGCAAATAGACCTAAGCAGGTTTTTACTCTGATAGGAACTTCATTGTGTTTGGCCTTTTGTCATATAAGGATTTGCATAAAGTATTTCTTTCTCTGGAATTAGGTGCTTGAGTGAAACATTACATGGGCCTGCTTAACTATTCATCTGTGCTACAATAGCAATTAATGTCTGTGTAAGTAAACCTTCTTTTTTAAAGGTCACTAATTTTCTATACATGATGCAACTCAGAGATCCTGTTACTAAAATAATTGGGAGCTAGAGGTACTGATTTATGATGGGAGGATTAAAAATACTAAAAATCTAAAAACTAGCTAAGTGATGACAAGGAAAGGTTGTGATATAAGTCTTCCTCTTGGTGGTTTTGTTGGTACTGTATATTTGGCTGAAGGCTTTTGGCTTTTTTTTCAAGAAAGTCAAACTAGATGTTCTAGTTGCCCATTCTGGTCTTAAAGTCCATACATCCTACTTGCCTACTTCTCTAAAACCTGAGGAGAAATATGGTTTTTCTTTCTGTGGAGAAACAGTTTCTCCTGCAAGCAAACCAACAGTGCCAATTGTGCTGAAATTCTTGAGGATGTGAAGGACTTTTGGGTGGTGATGCAGCTCCAGGGTGACAGCTTGGCCACTACATCGGTTTTCCGGGTCAGAGTGGAATCTGTGCCAGGCACTGTTAGTTCCACACAGAGGCAATGGTGTCACATCACTGCTTTAACAGATCAATCTTTGCCCTGATGGAAAATATTCTTAGTCCTGGCTCTTCTTTACATCAGTTCCAACTTGCCTGTATGGGAGTTACTTTGATTTTACAGCTGTAACATGGGGAGGCTGCATTTCATTAACTTTATGAAGATTATGCTAAGGTGAGAAAAGGTTTGTGTGGCAGAAGCTTTTCTCACTGATGAGGTTGATTCAACAGTAATTCCTCATATGGATCTGTTTTGGATTTGGCTGCTTCTGTTGGCAGCACAATTAGTTCTGTAGCATCTGGAAAATAGCTGTGCATCATACATTACCATTACAAGAATACTTATTGCAGTATATTATTTATCTGTAGCAGTGCCCACTCTTTATTGGGGCTTTCCAAAATGTAAGAATATATTTACTCTGAAGTAATCACAACCTAAATAATCACTAACTTACCAAATTTTAGAAATTAACCAGTATTGCCAACTATATCCATAGAGAATATTTGATGGCATGGCTCAGAGTACATCAATTAAGAATTGCTGATGAGAATCCAACACAGTAAGTAACAAATTAATGGAAGGGCAAGCAGTGGAGCTTCTTGCAATATTTCAGTGTTATAAAGCTTCATTTCTAAATTAGGAGAGTGTGCATTACCAGACTTTCAACTTGTTACTGATCCAAAAATTAATATTGTACATTAAACACTATGGGACAGTGTCATCTTTGTGAGGAAACCACGTGAAGAACTGTGCAGGAGAAAGCAATGTTTTCTCTGGCAATTAAAAAATAGGTATCCTGTTTGAACCTGTGGAGAAGCTGAAGTGTGAGGAAAGAAGAGGGAAACTGGTCGAAAGCAAAGGAGAATAAGTGGGAGTGGGCCTCAATGCAAATGGGTGAGGACTTCAGTGCCTGCCTTCTGTGCCACAGTAGTTAATAATTTTGCATCACATTTTCATAAAAAGTGATCCGCACTCTGAAGCACGATAAACAAATTCACAAAGAAAATGGAGCTGAAGAATTCTGTTAAACAATAAATAAACAATATTCTGCAGTACACAGATTCACTCTTGCTTTTTTAGCAAAGAGGAGTTTAAACTGTCACGTGAAGCACGTCTCCTGTTGGATTTATTTTAGTTTTCTTTTAGACATTTCTGTCAATGAGTGTAAGTTTTCTTCCCCTTAAGACTTCTCTTGACTGGCAGAAACCATCTGGTTAGATATTTTTATGCCTGTTTAATTGATAATCAAGATTGAATCCTATTGAGAAAATCTGACTTGCCTGTTAGTAAACTCTATTTCCCCATTCAACTCTGAAATCTAGAGTACAGAGAGAAACATATTTCTGACCTGTAATAAAACTGGCAACCTTTACCTTCTGCTGGTATCTGTAAGTACATCCTCTTTAATCATGGTCTAATTGAGGCTTTGGTATTAGAAGAGAAGAGGAGACTGTAAGAGCCTGAAGGGACAGTTTATCTTAAAATGCCAAGAAAAATTCTAGGGCTTCCTAGCACACAGGGTAAAATGAGTTATGTTCACCTGTCGGGAAGGGAAATTCAGTAGTTATGGTAGACTTTGCAGCTCAAGTCTTGAAACAGGATCCCAGTGATGAATATGGCTTTGGACTGATGAATGATTTATGAATGACTTTTGCTTTTTAGCTTCTGGAGGAATCTTCTTTTCAAGACTTTTCTTATGCTCTGCCCGCCACCTTTCTGTAAAGGGAAATTTGCAAGTATGACAAAATACCTTGATTATTAGAACTGAAGGTTTAGGGGAAAAAACCCTAAGTACTGTAAAAGTAGGAATTTAATCATGAGAGTTAGCAGGCATGTGCCTAAGGCTTTTCTTTTTCTCTCCCCGCCCCAATCTGCATATCTCTAAAGGGTGTGTACAGTGGAAAACTTACTGCTCTCTCCTATGTGCCTTGTGTTCTTGTCATCTTCCCAGCCTACTCCAGGTCTAACTGATGATAGCAATAATGTTTTCTACTGCATAAATACCACTGTCCAAATCTTGTTTGTAGTATGTTGGACAGTAATTAAGTTCAAAATGAAAAGTAGGGGAAGGACAAGCTGTAGATTGGGAGGTATCAGGGATTTGAACACAGCAGTGGCTGGTCACAGCTGTCTATTGCTGTCATGCTAAGTAAAGCAGTAACTTTTAGTTTGCAGACTCCCTGGTTTTTGTTAATAGCTTTTGCAGGTGGCCATTGCTTTCTCTCTAATGCAGTGTGTAAATGTTAAACCACGTAAAAGGCCATAAAGTTATCAGGGAGCCTGCATCTAACCTGGAAAAGTTGTAGGAATTTGAGATAGGGGGAAGGATAGGTGGTGCATGGCTGGGTGGTTGAATAAACTTGGCCCAGGAAACTGCCAAGTAGTTAAAAGAAGGATCTGTGATCTAGTCCACGCTCAGTGCAATTGTCCTGGAGATGCATCTGTGCACAGAAATGTGCATGAGGAAATCCTTGCAACTGTAAGCAAAATCCAAATAATTCCCTGTGTTATTTTGTTTGAGACAAGGGGTTCCTTGTAGGTGAGTTACATGGCAGATTTCCCTCTCCCTGACTGGGAGCTGCAATAAGTAATCACACAGCTTCTGGCTGTTCTGCTGCAATCACCAAGGTTTAGATTGCAGCTAAGCATTATCCTTGCAAGGCTTAATGTTGAAAGACAGGTATTTCCAACCGCTGCAGCATTAGCACCAACATTCCTGTTTGAAATGGATTATGTTTGTGCGTGTAAGAATTTTATTTATGGCTGTTGTCTGAAGTGTTGCCTCTCCTGCTCTGTCTTCACAAACGTGGCATTTGTGTTTGTTTCAGGGCTGAGGGATATATTTGTAAGGATGAGAATGGCTTTGGTTGGCTTCGGTTGTATGGAAGTTTTTATAAAGCGCAGCTAAGGTTTGAATTTAGAGTGTAGTAACTCTGTGCCAAATGGGTGATTCTGCCCCCAGAGTGACTCTGTAGCTCAGATTAGGTGGAAAACGGGGTCTTAGAGCAGAGTAAAAAAACCCAGGTGAGAATTTATGTAGAATATCTATAACTTGCTCCTTTCCCAACTAGAAAAACCCTAGACAAATTTACTCTTCAGCCATCAGGTAGAGACTCTCTTTCCTTGGATTCCTCCTTATATTACAAACTCTTTGTAAATATTTCCTTTGGCTTTAAATGCAACATTTTATAGTCTTAGTATTTTTTTTTTTAATGTAAATGGACACTTTCTTATAGCCTAAATGGAACCAGTCATGATTCTGGCTTATTGCTTGCTTTGTATACAGAATTTGGTATGAGACATTTTCCTCATTGTGGTTTCTTTCTTTCTTTAGTACTGGGAATTTATTTTATTTTATTTTATTTTGAAGTCAGAGAGCATGGAGCAGAATATGTTCTCTTGAAACCCTGATGGACTTGATGAGCAGTTTTTCTAGTTAATCCTCAAAGCTGTAATGCCACTTTTCCCCATGCCTTCATGATTTGGGTTCTAGTTTGGCCCACTGCATAACAAAAACAAGCTTGAAGGATGTTGTAAATTATACAGGCATGTGTGGTCCCTTGAGAGATAATGTGCTGCTTCATCCAAGTCCCAGGGTACCCTGACACCCATCTGCCAGGGAACTCTTCATCCACCTAATGTGGGATTAGCTGCTGTATGAAGCACTTGCTTTTTTTTTTCCCTTTTAAATACATTTTCTGAATACTAAATATCCCTTTCTACACCCACATAGCTTACCTCTTTCATGTTGTTTTATAACAAGTATCTGTTATTAGCATAATAACTGCTCAAAGTGACATCTTACATTGTATTGTCAAAGATCCATGTATTAATATTTCCATAGTTCTGATGCTATGATACACTGTAGTACTGTAATTTTACCAGAGATTATTATTTTTATGTCAAAGATCTGCCTATTCCATTTACATACCATACAGTGACACCAAAGCTACTGATAGTGGGCTGTTGTGAAGGTTCTGTAAAGCAATGTGTCAAAAAATGTATGTAAAAGCATAGCAAACCTCAGAGTGCTTTGATTGCTTCTTGAATTGCTTGAAAAAAGAGAATGAGGAAATTCATTCATGCAACATTCCCCTGTTGTGTATGGATTTGTTTATTTTAAAATTGTTTAGGCTTGTCTTATATCCTTTCTTCCAAGCAATGTGAGTTGGCAAAGGCCCGCACGCCGCTCTTAACTCTATTTTATTACTTATCAAAAAGCCTTTGTGCAAAGATTAACTGTGTTCGCTCTCTATTTGCTATTATTGCCCCCCCACTGTTCAGTAAGTACCCCAAGCAGTTTTTGATAAGATGACAGAAAGGTTGTCTGGTTTCATTGTTGCTCCTCTCAGAATCTCTTGTATCCTCTGGCGAAATGTTATCTTGTACTTTGTTACAGTAATAGTCCTCAGTGATTCAAAACAGGTATTCTTTTGTCTCCTGCCCTAACAATGCGTGTATGGGAGAGCGTTTGTTCTCTTTCACCAGCTCTGCTGCTGCTAACAAAAGCCATGCTGGATCAGAAGAGCAGCTGTCTTTACACCCAGTATCAATAGATCAGCCTCCTCCTCCTGCATGATGATAAGCGGAGGGGGGGCGGCGAATGAGCAAAATCATTTTGACTCTTTCCTTGCTCTGTTGGCTACAGACTTCCTTTTCTCTCTCTGCTGCAAGGCATGTCTCAGTGAGTGGTTAGAGATGATAACAGTGTGGTACTCAAGCATCTGCGTGCTGTTGTGAGGTGTCCTTCTTGAGCTGCCCCAGTTCTCAGGCAGGGTCTATAAAATAATAATGAGTAAAAAAGACTCACTTGAGGTGAGGATTTCCTTTGACAATAGTATGCTTATAAGGTGAGTAGAACTGCTAAATTCATGCTCTCTGTTTACACATAAAATTTTGAATCTAAGGGAAGTTCTTCAACAAGCTACTCCTTTTTTTCCCCATTGACAGCATCTTGAAAATGATCTGAATATATTTCAATGTATAAAGAAAGCTATATCAGTGGATAATGGTGTTTTAGCCCTCTGCCTCTTTTTTGGGTAGGAGGAAAGGGGGCTTGGGAGAGGAGTTACTTCTGCATTTTGTTGTTGGGGTTTTTTTTGTTTTTTTGGGTTTTTTTTGTTTGTTTTTTTTTTTTGTTTGTTTTTTCCCCTTTTCTGGGAAACTTGGAAGAAAGCATTTTACAGATATCATTTATGAGTAACTGATGATCTCATCCCAAAGTAACCCCACTTCATCTTGAGGTTTTCTAAAAAAACCCAGAAGATGGGAAAGGAAGAGGAGAAATAAGGAAATGGTGCTTGTTGAAACCCCACCAGTGGATACCCAAAGATATGATCTGGCTTGTGTTTGGCATTGACCCAAATCTTGACGTCATGCAAAACCATCTCTCACCCTACTTTGGGATGTCACTAAAGAGCTATAGGTTCTCCTGGGATGTTCTCTTATCCTGAAGCTCTTCTGTCATGAAAACAATAATGCTAATAGTCATAAAGCCAGAAAGACAGTGAAAGTGATGGAAGGGTTCTCATTTTGGCTCCCATGATTGTTCTGTATAAAGTGATACAAGCCCAGTTAGAAATGCTGGAGGAAAATCTGCCTCAGAATAGCTTTCAACTTAATGATTGCGTCTGTCTCCTCAGAAATGAAAGTGCTGGGTTAGTGTTACTTCCCTACCTAAGTGCTTAAAATAAGGACCTGTCTCCGTTTTTGTAAGCATTAACACCCCATAAACTTGTGATTGCCACTGTAGAAATAACTTCTGAAGAGTGTATTTCAAGGTCTTTTAATATTTGAGTGGGTGTTCGGTTTTTCACTGAGCCATAGTTATTTGCCAAATACCACTTGAATTTCTCATGAGCAATATTAAGATCACAGTGAGTACAAAAGACATGCAGTAAAACCAATGTCCCCATCCTCTAAGCAGACTTTGACCCAGCCCTGATTGTAGTCTTTGCTAAAAGAGAAAAAAATTAGAAATGTTATTTTGGTGCACTGCAGCACCTACACAAGAGTTTCTCTTTCCATCCTCTGATCTGCCAGGGATGCCAGGTTCTTATTTAAAGGAGAACACAATTAAAAGAAATGGAACTCTAAATAAAAGAGAGGAACCAGTACATTCTGTAGTTATTGGAATGTGTTTAGAGCTTGTTCAGTTAAATTATTTACCCCTTTAGATATTTGGGTGTGATTTCCATCTGTATGGTGTTATTCATGTCAAAGGGTCAATGAAAAGTACAATATTTTCTGTACTTATTTCCATTTGACTAATGAAACTTCTTGTGATATTTAGCTGTGCAACAATACACTGCAAGATAGGTAGAGACTGTTCATGAACATTTGGAGAGACCTCCCAGGCAGGCAGTTTCTCTAATATGCCTATTGGTTCTTTCATTTCTCTGATGAGAACATAACGTGCATTTATGATGAAAATTACAACTTCTGTACATCTTCAGTAACTCTAGCAAACTGCACTGTTGAGAGTGGCTTGTTCCACAGAATTAAAATGTAAATGAGATCATTTATTTCTAATAGAATAGGTGTTGTGCACCATAATTCTCACAGTACCTGACTGAACTCTTTATTATACAGACACAACTTGTAACTGATTTCTGCAGAAAGTTTGCTGGAGCCTCATGGAAGAGGACCATGCTTGGAAGTGTTCTTTTCCTGACTTACTTGTTGATGAATACTGACTCACCAATTAATTTAAAAGACAAACAAACACCTTCATATTTTGTTTCCCTGTTCAGTAATAAATTCAAAGGGGTAGGCTGGACCAGTTGTAGGTAGGCTTAGACTGTGATACTGATGCTGGTTTTTAATAAGATGACATTATAATATAATTTTATATTTTGCCTTTAACATTCTAAAGTGGTTGGAAATAGTGGATTACTCTGTTCTGTTGATGTAAATCTGAGTGGCTTCGGGGAAAACTGCTTCCCTCTTTCTCATCTGTTTGGGTAACTGATTTATTTGTTTGGGATTCTGGACTTGGAATTGATTTTGTTTATGTGCTTTAAGCTCCTGTGAGGCAGTGACAAACACTGCTGGTGTTTCAGTAACTCTGCAGATCTGATTATCTGAAGTAATTGCATTATGTGACCTCTCACTTTTCAAATCTTGACTGTTGTTACCTGTTTTAAGACAGTCTCTAAGAGCAGCTCTGAAAGGAGGCTGAATTGCCCTCAAAGTGAAGCACTGTAAGAATTTGACAAAGGGGGGAAATCCTACTTTTCTTTTCCACCAGATGTTTCTAAGTCCATCTTTATTATACTAGCTAAACTAAGAATGAGATAAAAAGGCTCTGCAAACTCCCTCCAACTAGTTTTGTGAAGCTCTGTACTCAGTGTGCTGCTTAAGACTGTACCAGAACAAGCTATAAAGCTGTGGAGATCAGCTAGTCCCAGGTTTACTGAAATATACAGTTTAATGAGAATTTTTGCTTTAATAATAAATAAGGCTCTTCTCCTTGAGTCACAGACTAATCAAGTGGCATTTCCAATAGTACTGCTCCTTTGGGCTTCTGATGAGTAGGAGCTTCAGTTAATGTGAAAGGGTGTGCTGCATCCTCAGATACTCAACTGCTGTGAAGTACAGAAGTGGGATGTCTGGCTTTTGGCAGTGTTAATCACCTGTGCTTGAAGGCCATTTGTGCATGGATCAATGAAGTGAGAGCCAGAGCAGATTGGATCATGAAAACAGTTAGATCTAATTATCTATTTATTTATTTTTGCCTTTTTTGACTATTACAAGACTTATGGACAGCTAGGATCAGGACCTAAACTTGCTGGGGGACTGCACTTGGGGGTGTGGGAGAGAGGATCAGTATGGAGGAATGGAACTAAATTTTCATCTTGAAGTTGTTGCTTAGAAAAATGAGTAATGTTGAAAGCTACCTCTGGTGGGTTACCACTGTCTTCCCTCTCCTGCCCCCTTGAAAGCATCAGAATTATCACAGCCAGTTCCCAGCTGACTCTTGGGTGTGACTCTGAAACTACATTGTTAGAGAGCTTTTTGCTAATATTTAGCACACTGTTTTTTTTCAATTGCTTATTTTAGCTAATATTTAATATTTTATTAAAACAAATTTAATTTTAAGAAAAAATGCTATGACTGGATGTAAGACTATATCTTTTCAACTGTTCTTTCAGAGTTTTTCCTATGTCTTTAGTTCCTAATGATTCTTATGCAAAACTTGAAGGGAAAATAACCCCAGCTAAGTTAATTCACTGTCTTATCCCTTGTAGTTTAGAAACATGCGGGATGATTTTTTGAGTCCTTCCCTCCCCCCTCTGCCTGCCCCCCACCATCCCCCAGTATTTTACTCACAATCTGCTCAGAGTGATTGTGTCTGTGCCCTGCTAGAATCTGGGCTGAAGGAAGCCTGAACAGGATGGCAGCAGTGCTTATCCAAATGCTTGCTCACACCTGAACATGCTCTTTGCTCTTTGGGAAGGACTGAGATAAAATGGGAAAGCACTGGCCTCTGTTGAGTAAGTTCCCATGCTGTTCCCTGTAGAGCTGGGAGGACTAAGCCCAACACAGTCTGATGCTGTTTGCTTGGGAACATGGCTGTAATGGTTTTCAACAGTTTCAGATGCTGGCTCATGGCAGTAGACAGCTCTTTTCCATCCAGAATATAAGCCCCTTTTTCTTCCTGTCTACTCCTATAGAGTCAGCACATCTACCATATGTGCCACACCTTGCAGATGTTTTCAATTTTGCACAATCCTTTTACTTGACCTGCTCTATATTCTGAACCTTTTCCCTCCTCTGGTAAATACTAGTTATATTGAATTTCGAGTAAACCCCTCGTCTCAACACTATCTGTGTCTCAGGCTGAAATCCTGAGCTTGCTGCTTTTAAAATAGAGCCTCTAACATGACTTGCTTAAGGTGAAGATGATTTTCTAGCTTGATGTTTACATTTTTTCCCCTTTTTCTTTCTTGGCTAGGTTGTTTTTGTTTGTTTGTTTGTTTGTTTTCTCAGTTCCTCGAGGTGTTGGTGATCTTGAGTAACTTGTAGCTGCCTAAAACATGCTGCATTACAACATGGATAATTTATGGCACTAAACTTCAGCGGCTGGCTAATAGATGTGAAAGGGGTGGAAATCTTTGGAGTGGTCTGTGTAATCTCAGCAGACAGCAGCACAGAACCACTTCCAGCAGTCCTTTGCCAGAGCAGTGCTGTGTATTTTAGAGGTGGGGTATCTGCAGCCTTACAAATACTCGCAGCACTGGGCACTGCTGAGCAGCCTGGCCAGCATCACGTAAGCAATGCCCCCCAGCCCCTGAGCCCTGAGTGAGCCAAAAGGTGGAGGTGAATCTTGGTGAATCTCAATGTGTCCTTAGCAGAAAGGAAGAGGAAATGGAAAGGCCTAGGACTGGAAGAGGTAATCCCAGCATGAGGGTTGCAGCTGACAGTTTAGACAAGGAGCCTGATCTTTGTTGACCTGGACTTTTGTAATGCTCCATGAGAGCTGAGTAAGCCTGGTTTATGTCCATACCACTGTAAAATAGCAGGATAAAAGGCACCCCAGAAATTCTCTGTCTTTCCACTGGCAGCATTCTGTCTGTTTTATGGGGGTACATGACTGCAAAACAGTGGAAAAATTGACTTTACTACATGTAATTGTAAATGTCTCCTGTCTCTGCCCAGGTCATAGAAGAGGCAAAAAGAAGAGGACTTTAAATTTGGACATTTTTGTCCCTCAGAAAGCCTAAAAGAGCAATGTTTTTTACTGTTTATATTTAGCCCAAAAAAACTTCTCACATTCATGTTGGTTATTTTAAAAACCTTTCTGATTTTCAGTATCTATCAGTAGAGAACTTGCAGCTATTTTTAATAATTGTTTTACTGTAGTTTGTTCCTATGTGGGAACTGAAAGTCACGTTTCAAGATGATTTCTGTCTGAACTTCTGCCTAGCATAAACATGGGTTCATTTGCTAAAATAGTGTTCAGTATATTGAAGAATTCAGTTTGTACTCCTTTGCATATCTCTTAATTAATATTTAGCCAAAATTTTCATATTTTGTTACTTGCTACGTGGAGATGTCAGGCAGTGAGTTTCAAGAAGGCAGTAATAACTGGATTAATGTGTTTAAGACCTGATATCTTTGTGGCTTCTGTCTAGTGGTTTGGTAGTATTGAATTTTATACTAGAGACTTTCTTTTTGCTGGTTCTGAACTTCCATTTCGAAGGTGGAAATCAGGAAATAAAAATGTCCTGTCTTCAGTGAAATTTTGCATGCTGAAGGCATTCCCTTAGATACTGCAGGGGTTGAGCTGGGATTGCTGGGCCCTTCTGAGAAGTAGGCTGCTTCTCCTTCCTTAATTAAAAAAAAAAAAAAAAAAAAGGTAGAAGAAAAAGCATGTATTATGACGACTTCAGGAAAAAATATATAATATCTCAAATAACCTCACTGCTATTTATATTCCTCAAACCCTAGGCGTGAACTAGCAGTGGGATGCGGGTGCTCCTTGGATCTCCTCCTGCAGAGGGTTAAGTGTTGGCTGGCTGAACCCCTCTGCCCTGGCTTTCCAGTAATGCTCCTGGACATCAGTTTCATGCTCCATGTGCGTCAGAAACAATCCAAGGGAAATGGTTTGTCCTTGTGGCAGAAAGCATTCTTGAGAGGCTCTTCACCGCAGAGGCCCTCGCACTTATGTTTTGACAGTATCTCTTCTCACACTGTCATGTTCTCAAAGTTTTTCTCGCTTGAAGACACTTATGTAAGGAGTATGGAACTGAAATAAATGCAGAGGGCCAAACAGGTCCTGACTTGATCAGCACAGAAACACATTGTCTTGCTTGTCTGAGAATGGCCTTTTTGGTGTCCCTGGCTAAATAAATGATGTGTCTTCCTCCAACAGGGATATAGGGTTGAGTATATCCACGCCTTTTGTAAGCCTACTCTCTGGCAGTGCTGGCTGGCAGCAAGAAAAGGCCTTTGGGATATCATCTTCAATGGTGAAGTGTCATGGATACAGAGAAGCAGGAAGAGGGATTTTTTTGCAAAGGTACAAGCCACTCTGATCCCCTTGGGCCTGGGTGACTTCCCACCGCATTTTTCTTGGGGATGTGGTGAAATGCCATAGTCTAGCCCACATGCTTCTGCTTGGAAATCTGAACCTCCAGGCATGAATAACTTACTGGAATTAATCTTCAACTGTTGTCATCCAGTATTCAAATATTAATGTGGCTGATCAGAGTGAGGCAGTGCAACCATGGTGGTCTTGCAAAACAGTGCATCACACAAGTGACATTTCCTAACATGAGTCAATGTTTGTTGCTCTGTAAAAGGCGTTCTAGCATTTTTCTTCAATCTGCCAGGCTAAATGGCTTGTGCTGGCCCAACCCCTGCACAGAAAACAGCACATCTGTGCTGAACAGCTAATATCAAGAAACAGCACTTGAAGGGGGAAGGAATAGTAATGGAAATGCAAGAAGATTCCCTGGAGGTGATGAAACTTCTGAGATGCTGCAAGTTTGGCAACAACTAAAGCCATGCAACTAATGTAGCACTGGGAAAGAAATGGCACCAGGATCTGAATGAAGTGATCCTTCCAGGGAACAAATGACTTGGTAGTTCTCAGAGTGGCAGGTGAGACAGGCCATATGCCAGATTTATTGTGTGCTTTCAACTGGAAAGTTTTGTGTAAGTTCGTGAACTATGGCACTGATTAAGGTTTTTTTCAGCCTTTTTACTGAAAGGCAAGTGTCACCATGAGTTAAATAATCTTAGATCTGGTTTTTTTTTCCTTTTGGGTTGCCATAGAGGATGCTTGTGCTGTAGGAGGTTACGTCTCCTCTTCCAAATCATCTCCTGGGTTTCACAGAAAGTTGGGGCAAATACTCTTCTCTCATGGGGCTCCCTTTTTCCCATCTGTAGTGATGCTTACAGATTTTATTTAGCAGTTTCCCTGAGTAACAGCAGAAAGTAGCATGTAAAACTTGAAATCATCATGTTTTAAATTAATGAAAAAATCCCAGAACAATACTGTCTGTGCTTGTTCATGAGAAGGAGTGCTGTCCTAAGTCAATGAGGCTGCTCAAATCAGATTTTACTATAGTGCAAAAGTTATCCTCTTGTATGATATTAGGATTAAAATACTCTTTGAGGGGAAGGAGGCTGTACTCTTCAATATGGCCATAACTGTTTCTCAAGCATGGAAAAGATCTGTTTTCCCCTCTCCTCCACATTATAAGGTCTTTATGTAATGACAAGGTGCACATTTCAAAGCACAATTTCCTAACTCTCATTGAGCTTCAAGAGATAGAGGTGTGTAGATAAGTACAGGTTGAGACATCACAGGAATGATTCAGCTATAGGTAACAGAATCAAGCCTTTTAAAATAAAACTACACAAACAGACCAGGGAATATGAGAGGCACAGAGGAAGAAGTTGCTCCCTGCCAACTCACTTTTTGCAAACCCCAAAGCAAGGTTAGGGTGGAAAATGTGCATCTCTGTGAATTGTTGGACAGACCAGAGATCTTCCTGTCCACCACATCAGGCAGGGCCACTAGTGGAATAACTGGTGGCCACCAAGCATTTTTCCCACAGACTGGCACAAAGCAACACCAATCTCCTTTATGATTCAGTTCATAGATATTTGACAGAAATCTCAATTTTTGGCTCAAGTGCAAAAATTACCCTGATCAAGAATCTTCCTCTGGTCTGTCTCTGCCTGGACTTGGTATTTTCTGTCATGTTGGTTTGTTACCACTGAACCTCAGGCCTGGACTCCTTTCCAAAGATATTTCAGCCAGTTGGTACCCCATGGACATAGTCTCAAGATTTCTTCTGCATCCAAGCTCATCAGAGCTGAGACTCACACCCACATTGCCACACCTATTTTGTAATTTTTTTAAAGCCAGATTTCTGTGCCAGACTTGTGAATGATCTCAGTTTCCATGACTTTCAGGTCCCATTTCTCATCTATTGTAACTTCAGCCTCTCCAGGCCAGTCATTAAGGGTTTAGGGAGAGAAATTTCCCTGCCTACATACTTTTCCCCCTTCTATTTCTCCCTAAATGTTGCAAGGCTGACACTTTTGTCCCTACAATGTTTGGTTCTGAAAACTTTCTTTTCTATGTTCACTGGAGCAAATGGGGTATTGGCTGGGGAGACATGGGTGGAGAAAGAGGGTATCCATGCTTTTATAGAGAATGGCATTCAGCACCCTGGAATTGCAGTTTCAGGGAAAGTCCTGCTCAGCCCCAGCCTGGAGCAAACCTGCTGGCTTGGGAGCCCTGAGGGAATGGCTGAAATTGCCTAAGCAGCTTATCGGCTAAAGCAGCTAAAAATTGAATATATCTTTATTGACTGTTTTTTGATTGGTGTTTTTCTTTTCCATTCTGTTTGAGGACTTACACCTTGTTCGAATTCAGGCAGGTTTTTGTTTAGACATCTGCCTGCCACAAACAGTAATTTTTTTATGTGCATATTTATTGTCAGACCTAAAGCAGGGCCATCATGACTAGTCTTTACTGGAAAAAAGCTTTCCCCATCTGCACATTTCTCTGTAACCTCTTTCTCAAGACTGCCTGCAATATTATGTCTGGAAATCTTTCCCGGCCCCCAAAATCAGGCTGCAGCACATATTTAATGAATTTCAATTCCAGTTTCCCACTCAAGGGGGTCAAACTTTTGCAGATTTATTGGTGATTGAAAATGAAATCTTATGTGGGGAAGTACAAAGTAACCTTGGTAACAAGCAGAGCTGTGCCCCACAGCGCTCTGAGCTGACACCCCTCCACCTCCCTCTTGTGCCTTTTCTTGCTGCTTTATTTAGCTCAAGGTTTCTTATGATTGAGCCGGTTCCTGTTCTTAGCTGAAGTCAGTGACAAACTTCTTGCTGGCTTTGGGGTTGGAGTGTTCATTGCTTGATAAAATGGGAGCACACTCAAGGGATCAGTCTGAGGGTCACAGAGCCCAGCTGTCTGAGGCCACTGCAGGATATTGTGCTGCTGCAAAATACAGAGCAGAGTCGGGTGTGCTGGTCTGTTTTAACTTCATAAGCATCAGCTCATTTTAAATAGTCTGCTTTTTTGCTTGCTTTCTTCTTCTTTTTTTTTTTTTTTTTTTTTTAAATTTTTTTTTTTTTACTTTGAATACAGTACTATAGCTGGAGGTGGTGTAAGCAGGAAGAAGATAAGTTGTTTGATGCTGTACATGACACAAAGCTTGGGGTAATGAAGGAATAGGTATGTTTCAGGTCAGCATGAGTTCAGGCAGTGAGGTCTAAATAGCTGCTAGAATGGCACAGTTTATCACTGTGTGAGAGAGAAGATTTTGGTTGCTAGACCCATTTATCTATGATCTATGTGCCTTCTGAAATCGAAGGGCTTTATTTACCATAACAGAAGTTTAGATATAATCTTAAATATATTTTTTAACATAGTGAGAATTTGGTAGCATCCAGATATTCTGATAACATTATCTTAGAGGTGTGGAAACATTGTAAACTAAGGAAAAGTATCTGAGACAAAAGCAATATTTTAATGTATAAATCTTTTCTGTGGCAATTTCCTTGTGGTGTTGAAGTGGGATAGAACCATGTGGTATTCTTTCTTTTTTTTGAAGCTAATATGAGTTATCCTGCATTTGCCATAAGCCAGAAAAAAACATACATGGAACTGGTTGATGTGAATCAACAGATGTGCAGCAACTACTTGTAAGTCTAAGCCTTTATTAAAGTCACATGTCACATCACTGGCTACTGGCAATGGGCTGGCATAGGAAGTTTTGATGAATAAATTCAAAGACTATAATTCATTGAATGAACAAAAATGTGGTGAGTTGAGGCGCTTCAAAATACAGACTAGGTAGTCTTTTGGCATAATTAATTATTGATGGAAGTCTACCTCTGCAAAGAAAAAGGGGGAAAGTATATTTATAGAGCTAGGCTTCTTTTTTGATGGTTTGTGCCATGTGAAGTCATCATAATGTAAAATTGAAGCACTTCAATATCACATTGATTAGCAGAGGAATGAAAGATAGAGGTGGCAGGGGCTATTATTGATTAACATAGCAGAATAAAGGAGGATTTAAACATGCAGAATATTTAACAGAAGAAAATATACTTGTATAAACAGTGGTGAAAGAGGTGTGGTACAGGGCAGAAGGTAGGAGTTGGAGTTGCATGGCTGCAGAGACAGCTGCTGATGAAGAAAAGCTGGAGGAGAATGCCATTGACATTCCTGAGTGGCTCTCAGGTTTGGTCTTGTTTTTAAAATGTGCTTTCAAAATAAGCTTGTAGCAATGCCACAGGATTATTTTATTGCTGTCATTTGTATGCACTATTCAGCTGCAGCTTTCCATATGTGCTAGAACTCTGAGCTAGGTCTGGGGCTGGCACATGGGAGATTCCTGCAGCATTCAAAAGGAGAGGAGACTGGAGGATTGAGTGACTACTGCAGCTGGGAAAAAGGAAAATGTGTCAGTACCTTTGGGAAGTATTCCAGAAGGGGGAAAAAAATGTTTCCCTGTGTATCAGTATCTGCCCGGCTTGAGGCTGGAAGAGGGGAGAAGGTACCCTGATATATAACTGCAGATGTTTCTTTGAGAAATTTGTGGAAAGTTTAGGAGGTATGCCAGGTTTATTTGGAAAAAAAGACATGAGTAATATGGGAGGAGCGCTGCAAGACAAAAACTTTTTCCAAAAGTCCATAATTTTGATTACTGAGAGCCTGTCCTGAAATCCTACTAGGAGCAATATTTTGTATTGGATAAGGAAGTGTGTCAAAGTTTTTTGGGGGAGAAAAGATATTCTTACACTACTATAAAGGTAAATCAGTAAAAATACACGACATAGCAGAATTTCTAAGTTAAATCAATAACTCTACACACTAAAGTAGTGCTTTGTAAGCTAAAACTGCTCCACACATCTTACTAATCCATTGAGAGTGCTGAGAGTTTAGAAGATTGGTTATACTATCTGCAATATCAGTAAAACACAGTATTAGGTTACATATGCCTGCTAGGGCAGGCGTCAGTAAATAAGTATGAGATATTAAAAATTTGATCCTTCGAAGTCGTTCTTTGATAGCAGAATGTGTGTTTCGGCATGTTGCATTTACCTTTCTGTGAATGTGAGCCGAGTAGAAATCAGTCCTTTGGTAGAGTTAACAGGCTGCTCTAAGTATTTACCAGTGTGTGGATGAACCTGAAGATTAGTGCTGTAATAGGAACAGGAGTTGGAGGGCTGACATTAGTTTTCACAGGTCTCTGGGGTGCTTTACCTGCAGCTAGAGAGGCTGCATTTGCCATTAATTTTTAAATGTGAATGAGCTGGGCTGAATCCACTCTTTGCTCCCTGCTCCACCGGGTCTTAAGGAAGCAACATGTGCTGAGGGAGGTGCATCCTGGCCAGGATGGCAGGGGCTGACTGCTCTGTTCCCACAGTGTTTATGTCCTTGAAAAAGGTAGACTGGGGTTTCACTGGTTGCCTCGGGGAAATCTAGAGGGTCTGTGTAATGAATAAGTTCATCTTTTAATTGCAGTGTTGCCCAGTCTCTGGAGTAGTCTCCTCTAAGGAGGAAGTACCAGCTGCTTCTGTGCTTTAGGGCTGCAATGAATAGGACTCTGCTGGAGAAGGTAGAATCAAAATAATACCAGTATCTATTTCCTTCAAGTTTTAATTTTTCAACTCTTCATTGCTTAGGAGCAGTTATGTACTGCTTCTGGTGCAGGAAAGGGCCATGTAGAGCCTGAGCAGACACCTTTCCATCCAGAGCACTGCTAAAGAAGCTACATGTTGTAGCACAACAGTCACGTGGTGTGTTATCCTAGCAATCCTGGAGATGTGCTTAGCTGAGGTTGGATTGCTGTCTAAAAGTTACAGTTCTTTTGGTTTTGTACTTCACTGTAGCCGTTGTGCTTTGCTTGCTGATTCAGGGCAGCCAGCTTTATCCAAGTAATTGGAATTAAAATTCTCACACTGTGTTTTTGTTCTTAAAGTGTATGCGTGCAGTAAGAATTGCCTCTTTTATTATTCTCAATGGTACTCACCAGCTCAAGTCTCTGAAGGGTTATTGGCATTATATTTGAGCCAATTATTTTTATTTAGAAAATTATACTTATTCATCTGGTGTAATATTAAGTTACCAGGCTTGATGTTTTTCTCTAGCCTATATTTGCTGAGCTAGAACTGGGAACATATGCATTGCATTCCTTTTTATTTGGTGGGCCTCAGAGTCTAAATTGGGACTTCTGAACTGCTGTTGAACACTGGGAAACCATATGTGGCATTGTGTTGTTTGAATGACATTCAAAACCAAAGGGTTTGTGTGAGCATGGAACATGCATCATTGTTCAACCTATGCATGTATACAAGAAGGCTGAGAATGGGAAAGAAGAGCTACAACTTTTCCAAAATACAAAAGAACAGGAAAAAATGTCTTTCCAGATGGACTATATGGGAAAAAAATCTCCAGAGCTGGTGTCTCCTACTACATACCTTGGGTTAATGGTCCTGGAAGCAACAGGGCATTTGCAGCCCGTAAGGAGCCTGGCCCTCCTGTTAGCAGTTCTCTGTGATTCAAGAAAGCACAGTGAGAAAAGCTCTCTTTGAGGCAAATTACACATTCTCCACAGATGGGATAACTCCAGTGGCTGGGGAGGAGGTGTTCCAGGGTGTAGGTAATGTATGCTGTCTTTTCAAGCAGAAGCTAAAAGCTTGGTGTGTGAAGGATAAGGGTTACTTTAAGGAGGGGTTGGGCAATAGATTTTGGTCGGAAGATTTTTGAGCTTCAGGATGTTTGTGCTTCTGTTGTAATCACATAAACAAATTTTCTAAGTTTTGTTTGTTTTACTATTTATACATCTTCAAAACCTTTCAAGCTGCCATGGGGTAAGGGTCAAAGCCCTTAATTATTAATAATTTCATTTTAGGAAAGAAAAGTGAGGGGAAACTGGCCAACTTTGAGACAAGGGGTGGAAAGACCAGTGAAGTCATGCTATTGAGTCTGGTGCTGTTCAGCATAGTCCTGAAAGAGGTGGAGAATGAGGAAAAACACCTCCTGATGATACCAGATCAGAAAACATAGCTGAGGTGAGGATGTGTTATGGGACTGCAAAACAACCTCACCATTGAGAGTGACTGAAGTATGTCCTGTCAGTTGAAATTCAATGTTTATGAACATAGAATAGTGCAGAGGAAGGAATAAACAAATCTAAATTGAAATACACAGTGATGGAATCTAAATTATCATTTGGCAAGAAACCTTGACTTATAATAATTGTATAAAAATGTCAACTGAATGTGTAGTAGGAATGGGAAAAGAAGAAAAAACCTAAATACTGGGACTGATTGGTAGAGAAATTGTGAAAAAAAAGAATAGTCTTTATGCTACAGCATAAATGCATGGCAGACTTCAATATTGCATCCTTGCTCCATCATTTGAGAAAGGATGCAGAAGAAGGAGGCATGGCAGGTGAAATATTGATAAAAACGTGAAGTGACTCCCATATGGAAAATAAGACTGTGTGAGCAGGAAGAAACAAAGGTCTGTGAACTCTCAAGTGGCACGGAGAAAGCAAATAGAAAATGCCCATTCACTCTCCCGTGCCATGGGAGCCAAGCAGCCTCAGGAGAATGGTTAGGTGACAGTTTTAAAGCTAGCAAAAAGGACTTCTGTAGCTGTGAAATTACCCTGGGATATTATAGATGGCAAGAGTTCCCATGCCAACAGGGGTGTTTTGGACATACCCCTTAAAGAAAACTCTCCCAAAAGCTATTGTACACAAAAATGCAGTTCTGGTTCAGGGAAGCACCTCACCAGAGATTGCTGGGAGCTGGGGAGTCCTGTAGATTGGGACAGTGGGACTGGGGATTGGGCTGAGGCTGTTTGCTTTTGCACTTGCCTGAGGAGGAAAAAGTGAAAGTTGTGAGTGTGATAGGATTCCTGAATTCCTCAGTCTCCAAGCCGATCCCCTCTGTCTCTTCCTGTGTAATTACACCCACCCTGTGCCAGGGTATTGTTTCAATACATGACAAACAAGTTCCTGCCCTTAAAAACAATTTGAGCTTTTGTGGAAGGATTTCAGTGAGTGTTCTAGCAGAAGAGAAAGCCAGAAGGATTTTAAAAAAGAGGAGTCTGAGATGGACAAAACCAGATTCAGGGTGAAGTCCTATTCTGCAAAGATATTTTATTAATTTTGAAGGGTCGTTTTGTCTTAGTAGCTGTATCCATAGTACCTTAGTGTGTCACCAACAAGTGAATAACAGTTGTTGATGTCTGGCGATAATCTCCAAATTATGAACATCTTTCTATCCAGGCACTTGCTGTAGCTTTTCAGAGAGACTGAAATGCAGCTGACCTGAATAAAACCTGTGTACTGAAACACCTGATTTTCTTTTCTTTGAGGGTATTGTAATGTGTGCAGTGTATGTGCTAAATACGTTGCTTTCTAGTTGGCTCTCCATGTTATGTTGGATTGCAACAGACTGCTCTCTGTCACACCTGATGACTAAACCTGTCTCACCCACGCCATGGGAAAGTACTGGTGCATTGAGCCTTCTTAGAATCAAGTTTTAGGTTGTCCTCAGATTTCAAATCTCCTGTGCACTTTTTAAAATATGGCCTCTAACTCAAGAGATACAAGCACAAATGGATTCCAGGCAACAATTAATCAGATAAGTATTTATTTTTTAACTCAACCTATAGAATTATGCTGGCAATAGTTTATTTTTTTTTTTTTTTTTTTTTTTTTTTTTTTTTTTTTTGTGTTAGACTTTCATTGAGCAAAAGACTGTCTTTTAAACACTTTTCTCTCTTTTTCAGGCATCTACACTGAAGCATTCTGGATTTCATTGGGCATGGTAAGAAACTCCCACTTAATTACAGAAAAAAAGAATCAGTTAAGAGCTGTCTGCTTTGTTTACCTAGTGATATGATCAAAGTAGAAATATGGCTGAGGAAACTAGATGGATTTGATTCATGTTGTGCATTTTAAAACAGGATGGAGACACAACTAAAGCAAACATACATTTCAACTCTGTGGTACAGTGTTTACTACCACAATACCAAGAAGTGGGTCAGAATTGGCTGTAAGCTGGAGATGAGGGTTCATCAGAAATTGCAGAATGTCTGTCTGCATGATGGAGAGAAATTTTTTAAACAATCAAAAATAAACTCATTTTAAATGGCCCTAGGTGAGCCTGCAGTTGCATATTTGATGCTGTAAATGTTGTCTAGGAGACCCATGGTTACCAGAGTATGGGCAGGAAGCAATGCAAAGCCAGGTGGTTGGGGAGGATGCACTGCGCTGTGAGGGGAAAAGCTTGTACTATAAATGTTGCTTAAATATTAAGTACTTGAACCTAATTGAGAGGAAGGCTTTAGTCTTGCTGGCATAGCTGTGTCAGGTAGGGATTTTCTTATAGTTTTGTCATCCTTGCTATGCTAGCAAAAGCCTTTGAATGGATGAAGTTAGACCAGGGGGAAAAAATGATTTGTTTCTTGGACAACTCAATTTGTTCATGGAAACGTTGTTAAACTATACCTGCAAATGCCCTTTTTTAAAGTGCAAATTGTCTGTGCTTGTATAACTATACCCACACACCATTACAAGAGTCTACAAGGACTTGTTGAAAAGAAATCATCTGTACAAAGCTAAAGACAACAAAAAAATCCTTAGTATAAATCTTCTTATTCATACTACTGGGCATAAAGGGGAAACCCAGTGACACCTCAAGGTTTTTTTATTGTTTTTTGATTGAGTTTGGGTTTTTTTAGTCATTCCTCTTGACATGGTTATTTTTTTCCTGAAGTTCAAGCTAAGGAAAATTCAAGACAGCATCATGCAGATGTTTTTACCTCCTTGGGCATTTATTGTCTGTGGGGGACTGGTGGGGCTCGAGCCAGCAAGTCGCAGAAGCCTCGCTCGTGGACCGTGAGAAGCACGGCTTTCTTGGGCAGCGCTGAGGGAGTCTCTCTTTGAAGACTCCCTCCCACATATGTATACTGGGCTTGAAGCCAAGCCTCTCTTCTGTAAAGAAACCTTGCTAAAATTTCTCATTTCATGCCCCTTTATGGAGAGAGAAGGAGTGTGAGGGGGAGAGAGAAGGAGATACGTGCCAAGAGTATTGAGAGAGCAGAGCAGAGTAGACTCTTCATTTTTTGTGTTTGGGGACAGCGGGGCAGCAAGGAAGGAGAAGGTTTTCTATTAATTAGTACCATATTTGCCATCCCTGCCTCCCACCTCAAAAGTGATAAGTTGTCCTCCTTTTCCTCTCCAAACCACATCTGTGTTTTTTTTAGACAACAGTTTTTGTTTGAGTCCTTTGAACTAGCAGAGACACTTGAAATAAATGCACTTATAAATGTGCCTCCTGCCAGCCTCTGCCTAGTCTGCATATGGACACTTAAAAGAGTTGAAGAATATGTCTTACGTATCTTAGAAAAATGCTAAGTTCACAGTGGTGGCACCTGAAATGGCTTTATTCTTGCCTCCCTCTTAGAGCACAGTGGAATTGCTAGTGTATTATTTGATAAACAATCACCAATTAGTTGTTCCAATCCTCACTAATTCAACAACTGCTCTCCAGGGCCTCCAGGCAGCTTGTATGCCAGTTCATGTGCTCGCCCCAGGTAGCTCTGAACTGAAGGAGTTTCCTTAATTGCTTTTGCTGTTATGTCTGTTTTAAAGGTTTTACTGCTCCTGTTGATGAGTTGGGTGGTGTATTACAAATGCATGTTTGCTGTCTTACCTTTCCCCAGTGTGCTGTTAACAACACAAGTGACATAAACCATAAGGCTGCGTGGTGGGTAAAACACCCACTTTGTGCACCAAATGGAGGTTGGTCTTGCTGATTGGAGGCTGACAAGTGTCATGCTGCTTCACTTCCTCCATCTTTTACAGGTTTGGGTACTGCTGGGTGTCTCCATGGACAGCCCTGCTGCCCCTGCCCCTAGATCACAGATAAATCAGATATCAGTCATCTGCTGACCACAGAATGGCACAGGACCAGGAGACAGATTAGTCACATTAGTCACCCTTGATCTTAAAGATTCTTGCAAATTCTAATGAGCTACAAACTGTGGATGGGAGAAGCATCTCTCTGTTAACACTTGATCCTTATTCTTCTGTCTTACAGATACCTGTGACTGATTACAAAATCTGCTGCTGAAGCAACTTGTAGAGGTGGTGGAAGACCCACGGTTGTGGATCCTTTGCACATATAAATGTTATTGTGTGTGTCTGTTTGACCATGGTAGGATATTTAATGTATCATAGAAACAAGTTTTGTATCTCCAGTTTCAGTGTCCCTCTCATCATAGATCCTTCCTTTCCATATTTCCCCTTGTTTGAGCCTTTAAAAAAAGAAGGAAAAAAACCCCAAACCTTGAAAAATTGTAACACTCTATGAAAAGTATGCACTATTGTCATCTTCTGGGGAAAAGGGGAACTTTACTGTGTCTGCTGTTGTTGTAAGTGAAATGTGGTGTACAGCATGCTGAGTAATTGCTCAGTCAAATGTCAGTGTGAATTCAGAAATCCTCAGTAGAGGAAAGAAATAAATATTTTTATTTTCTCTAAAAGCTTCCCTGTAAAATTCTTCTAAAAATTTTCTTCATGAGATAACACAAAAGAAGCATTTGAGTGCCCTCTCACTTCTCAGCCTGATGGCAGGCTTGTTGAGACTTTTGGCCAAGTGCTCTGAAGCTATTGTGAGCCTCCACAGAGATGAAGCCCACATTGTTAACCAGGGATATGCCTCATCTGTGATGAGCAGGAGGCCTGAGTAATAGATGCTTCTGTTTTAAGTGACACTTACCCCTTTATCAGTACCTTGAAAGAAACTGCAGGCACCTGATGTGAAACACTGCTCACAATATCTGGGCAGAAAGTTGGGCAAAGCTGTTCCTTTAAAGTCCCCTTCCCTTCCCTTCCCTTCCCTTCCCTTCCCTTCCCTTCCCTTCCCTTCCCTTCCCTTCCCTTCCCTTCCCTTCCTTCCCTTCCCTTCCCTTCCCTTCCCCTTCCCTTCCCTTCCTTCCTTCCCTTCCTTCCCTTCCCTCCCTCCCTCCCTTCCCTTCCCTTCCCTTCCCTTCCTTCCCTTCCCTTCCCTTCCCTTCCCTTCCCTTCCCTTCCCTTCCCTTCCCTTCCCTTCCCTTCCCTTTTTTTCCACATTACACTGTGTATACTTCAGCATTTTCATTCTGATTTGTACAATTTAAAGTCCGAATTTTTTCAATTCTCCAAATGAGTTCTTTGGCCTTCACTTATATAAACCTCCAGACTTATGGTAAAGATGGTAGAGAAAAACTGATACCACAGCATAGTATTTGCAGCATAGTGCATCTGTAACCAGACTAAATAACAAGGCATTATTCACAAGAAGGTGAGGTTATATTTGCTGCTGCTAAGCTCTTAGCTGTTCAGTTTTAACACTGGATGCCTGGGTTTCTTTTTCTGGAGTGCCTGTTTACTCTTGTATATTTTTATAGAGTGAAAGGGTGGTGGGGAGAACAAGGGTGTTATATGCAGTAAAGTTATAAATAACGTTGGCTCAGGTTATTTGCATTAAATCTACTTGCCTGAATGCGTAAAGTTAAACAAAAATGCCTTATAAAAAACAAAACAAAAAAAGGGCAGAACAATGTCATGCATAAGAGGTCTAAAGGCAATGCTACAGAATGTGTTCATTGGGGAGTATTTCTTACCTAGCTAATAAGCCAGACAGAAAATTGCTTACTCCTCCCACAGCCTCAAACAGATCAAACAGAATATTAAAGCCTTAAAGATGCTGATGTAAGGAAGAAGGAGGGTTGCTCAGCACCCACTGCACTAAACTGACAGAAAATGGGGAGCATGCTGGGAACAGAGCTATATTCCCAACCCAGACACAGTGATCCTGGGGTGGATGACATGATGAAACACAGCTGTTGTGGAGCAGGGAAAGCACACTCTTAGGGGTTTTTGCTGTTGTCTTTTTGCCCTATATGCTGTTGACTTGGGGGCAAATAGACAAGAAGTGCCCACTTTTGGGCTGCATTTCAGTCACTGTGGTGGCTTTTGATTCAGTATTGAGACATTGATAATGTTGCAGGCTCCTGAAACAAACAGGTGTGGGACAGGCAACCAAGGGAGAGTGGCTGCAGTTTCTTAAATAACCTGTGGATGCTTACACAGAAGAGATGCCAAGGTTTTGTCTGGCAGTGCTGAAACTGAAAAGGAGACAGACTCTAATTCCAGGCAAGGCAGGGCTGAGCCCTGAGAAAGCAAAGCTGTCATTGTGAGAGCTGCCTGAAAGATTTCAGAATATGTCTAAGCCTTTGAGTTTTTTGGTGTTGGAATTTAATTTTTAAAGTGTAATAACACCTGTGCATCCTTGTAATTTTATTGCATTTTTTATTATGGATATAATCTACAATAACCCTGCTGTCATATTGGCCTCTGCTATGGTTTCAGCAGTTTCTGTCTCTCCATCTAAGATGATGAAAATGAAGTTGGACCACACTAGGTTTTCATTCTTCCTTTATTTCCTTTCTCCAAAATGCTGGTTGAGTCAGTGGAATTCTCCTGGCTTGTTCTTTTCTAGCATTCATTCTCAAAAGTACACAGCATCCAGTTAAGCTTTTCTTGGAGCAGAAGGATTAAAAAAACATCCTTGCTAGAGCTGCTTCCTTGATGCAGCAGAGATCATGGAAGACACTGTGTCCTACACATTCTTCCTGTCCTTCCTGGATTGCTTGTTTGTGTCCCATATCAAAGTTTTGATTTCCTGCATGGCAGATGAGCCTTTGGAGGTCAGAATTCAAATTCTGGAGCATCTTGAGGCAAGAAGAACCCTTGAGAGGCTTCTAGAATAGCAGGGCATGTTCTGGTTTCCGGAAGTCATACAGAAAAACCATTAACTCTGCATGGGTACCTGACAAATCTGCAAAGGAGAGCAGTGCAGTACTGAAGACAGCAAAATGCTGTGAACAGAAATGGATGGCCAAGGGCTGGGATTCAAGCATGAACTGCTGAGTGCTCCAGCAGCAAACCTCTGCTAGACCAATTGGTCCCATATGCCAGAGGACTTAGATTTGTGGCTGGGTTTCACAGTGATTTGAGGCTTGTGTCTCCTATAAATTCCACTGGAAACAGAGCTTCAGCTGTGAATCAGTTACAGGCATAGTTAGTTAATTCAGTGATATATTTAAGTAACACTTTACATCTGGACTTGGCAACCAGCTTGAAATCCTCATTTAAAAACAATAGTAAAGTATAAGAGAGGCGTGATGTAGTCCACCAGTTTATTTGGTTTTGGGGTGGTTTTTTTGTTTTGTTTTGTTTTGTTTTGTTTTGTTTTGTTTTTGCCAGTAAGAGCTAATGCTTTGGGGATCTTCTAGCATGGAGAATGTATTAGAAGAGTAATGAGTAATTGGAAACAAAATTCTGTGAGTGACAGAGCTCTGGGCCAAAAAACCTACAAAAGCTCCAATGTTGTGGAGTAACAGACAAAATACCATTATTAGAATGAAAGCTGGGGAGGAGAGGAAAAGCAGAGGGCTAGGCTAATTTGTTGGGGTAGAAAGAGACCAAAGTTGAGCTTTGGACACCTGCAAATTAACAAAAATTTCTATTGTTCACCTATTTATTGAGAGAGAGAGCTGGAGCTGCCATGTTGCAAAATCTGTGTGAAAATACTTACACAGGCTGTTCAGGAGGAGCAAGAAGTATTAATTCTAAAGTTTTCCACCAAGTGGGCAGAGCTGGTGCTGGATGAAGATCAGTGGTGAATAAGGAATGATTGAGTGTGAACAGTCAGTCCTGACAGATCCAGAAGAGATGAGCATGAGAGATCGGTAGGGACAGTGGATCAAATTACAGCAGCCAAAACCCAACTGTGACATTAGGTTGCACATCGTTCAAGACTGCTAAGAAGCTGAGTAACTGAGAGGATATTGTACAGACTTCCATATAAAGCTGTGCCTGTGGTCTTAGCTAGAACACAGTGCACAACTTTGGCCTCCCAAGTTCAAAAAGGACATGACTGAAAGAGGGGGATTGGAAAAAGTGGGACATGAGCATGCAAGAGCCAAGAAAGCTCCTGCCAGAAGAAGGACCAAAAATATAGCCTTAGGAGATAGAGAAGAGGGAGAAATAAGTATGGAGGATGCTGCTTAAGTTGGAGGTGAGAGGTCAGGAACTTAGTCTCTTCTCATCCCATAGCATAGGCCCACAGGGATTCAGGAAGAAACCCCACAGTGGTTCAAAAAGATAGTAATTATGACTAATTTGGAGGGTGATATTAACAGTTCAGTCCTAATGTCATGACCTCAACTTTAAAATTATAAGAGGGGTAAAAGACAGGAATTTGTCTTTTAATGACATGAATAACTTTGTAACAGTCCTGACTTTGTCAGGACTACCTGACAGCTGTAGTCCTACAAAAGCCTAACTCCCAACAAATGTGCCTCTTCAGAGGGTTTGTTACTTAGTTTCTTCATGCTCCAGTTTTCAAACTGCTATTTCAATTTTTTGTGATTAATTCTTTTTATGAAATCCTGTTTACATTCTATAAGAGAAATTAATAATACAGTATACAGTGCTCACTTAAAAAAAAGCCTTTGATTGAGATGTCTAGTGCTTGTGCTGATACAGTGTAATTCAGCTACTGTGCAACTTTAAAAATCTCTTTTATAACATGTAGTATCTCATTAGTCTAGTTGGCATGCTTTGGGAAAAAACAGTGGCCTAAAGCCACTTACTCAGGTGTACGTGAAACAAATGTGTGTGTCTGGGTGTGTGCAGGCACAAATGAATTTATAGTGAAGTGTGATAGGGGATCGCTCAATAGGATGCAAACAAGAATAACACAGTGTGATTTTTTTTCTAGTTGCTTTCATGACATCCTTCTTTCAGGGTTGCACACAGATGGCTCTTTCTCAGTAGGTCCTAGTTCCTTTCACAGTGTCAGAAAGTTGCCTTTTGCTTTGAGAGATTTTTCCTTGAAGCAAAATTGTAATTTTTAAACTTCCTTTCCTTTCGTTTCACTCTGCTGCTGCTTGGGGTCAGCATGTTCATTGTGCCATTGCAGTGTATAAGTTAAATTTTCCTGAAGGCATGATGCAACTCCTAAGTAATGTGTCTCCTGATGATGAACTTGCTGGTGAACATAGAATGCATGGCCTTAGATATTTTTGCACTTCTAGGAGCACAGAAATTAATCTAAACATCCATGTGCTCTTTGTATTGATTTGAAGCATATGGAGATGATGAACAGCTGATCCCCAAAACAATCTGTTATATGAAGCCACCCCTTTGTTTAGCTTGCTTTGAACAACTCTCAAGAAATTAGGTATTTTTTAAAAAGAAGATGAACAAATATTCTGAAGCCTGAGTCTTCCCTCTGACAGAATGATTTTTCTTTTTTTTTTAATCCTTAAAGAAACATGAATAAATTTTTAGATTTTTAAAATATAAATATTGTTAAGGACTCTCTCAGGCTTATAAAGACAGAAGTGTTTATTTTAGAATGGTATATTTTTCCAGATAGAGATCATTACATTAGAAGTAGTAAATTATTAATTTTCCCCCTTTCTCCATTTTATTATAGCTTTCATTTCTAGGTGGCTGGAATGATTAATGGAATATGCTGGGCTAATGCCTTCTGTTTGGGTACACAAATGATAGAAGCAGCTTCCTGCAAAGCTTTTAGTGTTGATGCAAGATTGGAAGATATTTTGAAGGCAGTGTATTGGCCATGGCACTTCCACTTCCCTCAATTTAGTCATAAATCAATTTTGAATGATTCTCCTACAGTAATTTTTCATACAGTTTGAACCTGGGTAATGAACATCCCTGTCCTGGAGTGAAATTGTGATTTTTCTAGATCTTGTTGAAGACACGATCAAGATTTATGAAGAGTGACAATATAAAGCCATTACATTTGCCTCTCTCTCATTTGCCTCTCCACCTCATCCCTCCTTCCTTCCTTCCTTCCTTCCTTCCTTCCTTCCTTCCTTCCTTCCTTCCTTCCTTCCTTCCTTCCTTCCTTCCTTCCTTCCTTCCTTCCTTCCTTCCTTCCTTCCTTCCTTCCTTCCTTCCTTCCTTCCTTCCTTCCTTCCTTCCTTCCTTCCTTCCTTCCTTCCTTCCTTCCTTCCTTCCTTCCTTCCTTCCTTCCTTCCTTCCTTCCTTCCTCCCTCCCTCTCTCCCTCCCTCTCTCCCTCCCTCTCTTCTTCCCCTCCTCCCTTCCTTCCCTGCCAACCCAAGGAGCTTTGAAATGTCCATTAGAGCACATCTGTTGCATAGCAGTGGTGCTTACTGCATGAGCAGTCATTTATCTGTGACAGAGGAAACAGCAATAACCTAGATGGATATGAAATGGTTCAGATCAAGTAACAGGAGGATGTGAGCAACTTCCTCAGTTCTGAACTCCTTTTCCCCCTCTGAATCTATTGCATTGTCTTTTAATGTTGCTTGATATAAAAGTACAGTTTGCTTAAAAAGGAACCTTGCAGAAATTACACTCTCCCTCAATTTCTGTTTAAAATTCTCAAAAAATGTTTGAAAGCAAAAAGATTTTTTTGTTTGTTTTCCTGACAGTCCCCATATTTTCTCTGAACTCTGAAGCTCAAGGTATAGTAATTTCTTCCTTCTCTCCTCCTTCCTCTCCATCTTTGCCATTTACTGATTTGAAACTGCCAGCACTGAGTGGCCTCACTAATGCCTTGCTAATGGTGCCCTTTGCACCAGCGTGGCAAATCTATGTGACCATCACATTGGAATACTGCATTTATGTACTCTGGAATAATCTGCAACATTATGTTTCTTTTGTTGCTTGGTTGGTAGCTGTGATGTTGAGCTGCAGTTTATTAGCCCTGGAGTAGAGGTCCTTTCCTTGAGAAGGACCAGCTAGGTCCCTCGGAGGCATTTGGCAAGTCATATGTCAATAAGCACTTTGGTTTTTCAGCCAATAATAAATACACACACACGCAAACTCATTTGGCTGCAGACTGCCTGAAATTAAATTGCAGATTGTATCTGGCCCTTGGGCCAGGAATTCCTTGTTCCTTTATTAGACAGTGTCTAATAGTAGTTGAAAGAGAGAATTTTTATAAATCATTTTGCAAGTGACTCTGGAGAGACAATGAATGTAAATCCTTGCAGACTCACAAAGACTGCAGTCAGAATACTGAGTGAAACTCAAAGTGCAACATAGCGGTTCCTCCCTCATCACAGGCTTCAAAGATTTAGTATTCAAAAGAATGTGGGAAATTGGGTCATTTCTTACAGTTTAGAAGAGATCTGAGGTTACCAACTTTTTGCTTTTGTCGTGTAGAAACTCTGAGTCTGGATTAGCAGGAATCTTGAACAGGATTTTCTTCTACATTTAACATGAAAATCTAATAAATGTCATTTAACTCAGTGAGTGAAATTCTGTCACCACTGAACTGGATGTCAAAATTTGCATTGGCTTTTGTGGCAACAGAATATCATCCTATAAGCATAAAACCAAAGTAAAATCTCTAGGTTTTGTATGCAGTTATTTCTGTCAGGACACACCAGTAAGACTTTTTGAATGTGTTGTTTAAGAAAAGCAATTTAGCTTTCTCACTGAGAAGTGATTTTCCTGCCTTTTAGAAATGGCTAAAAGTTAGTTTTCATGAAGAGCATCATTTGGTGTGACATCTTAAAAGATCTGAAGGTAAAAAGGAGGTGGTGTTAATTACTGTAAAATAAAAACATATTTATTAGCCTTCCTTCAAGAAGTTTGAATTTCTATTACTTGTCTCCCCCTGCCCTTGTTTTTAGTGAGAGTTTATGTGATGATTTTGTAGTCCCATGAATAGTTTTGAGAGTTTATAACTACATTCTACAAGTGGTGGTGTCTTTTGGAATGGCCATGAAATGTTATAGTAGAAATTTCAAAAGGACAGGGTCCTGGCCTAGGTTTCTGCAGGGAGGAAAAATCACTTTGGACTGGTTTAGAGTGTGTCTCATGGCAGGTTCAGCCCCAGAGCTGCCTGGCTTTGTAGGCTCATGGGTCTGTTTCATCAGGTGGGAATTCCTAAACATAAGAAATGCCAGAAACAGACCCAGTGTGAAAGTCCAAGTAATATCTCCAGCACTAGGAACTAGCAGATGTCTCAGTGAACTTATGGAGATACCACTTGGTTACATTTTCCTAGATTTGGGAATTTCCTAAGCCAAAAAAGTACAATAAGAGAGGGGGTCTGAGCAGGGGAAACATCTGGTTTCTCTTTCTCTGTGGCAAGGCTCTGAAAGAAGGCTTGCTTTATCTTTTTTTTTCACACCACCTGTGTCTCAGTAATTGCTCTGCTAGAAACTAGAACAACCTGACACTATTTTTACACAGAACATGAAAGTACTTAATATGTATGTTATATGAAAGAAGATCTGACTGGGAGGAAGCTGAAGGAAAAGCAGAAAGTTAAAGAAGGTATAAGATAAAAGGGATACATGGCTTTTTTACTGTATTTTATTCTTAATTACTCTTTCAGATACTTCTCCCAGCATCTCAACATGCAAGCTAAATCTATTTTACCCTGTGTGAATGCCCACAAAGTTTGACGTACATTTAATTTCTATATACACATGTTTCTCCAAACACCCCCCAGCTAAAATTTTGTGTTAGTGTAGAATTTGCCCAAGAAAATAAAGTAAGCTTTGGCAAGGAAAAAATAGGAATTTAATGGTATAATAGCAGTGTAAGTTTAAAGGTGTAAATGGATGGTTCACATAAGGATTATAAGACATTTTGGTTGCAGGCAGTTAACCATGCTACCAGTACATTAGAGAAGCCTAGCTTGCAGTTGTCAGCATTCCAGAGTTTCACCCACTAAGTCATTAATTTGTTCTCATGTCTGGAAGATTTAGCATGCCACTGTAGTTTCTTGCATAATCATTTTATTATGTTAAAATAAAAAAATGTAGCTAAAATGAGTTCTGATAATGGAAACCCCAAATACATGAGACTTTATTTCTTCCGTTGAATGCCAAAATCAATTATAGTTGTGTTTGTAAGTTCCGCTGGTTTAAAAGCAAAAATTACTCGCAGATTTGAAAGCCCAATGAAAAATTAAAGTGAAAAATATCACACATTGAAAAATACAGGCACCTTGTTTCCTATGCAAGTCTGAAACTGAACATAAAATAAAGTATTGCTGATTGTGATATGAAAAAATGGAACCTACCCTATTAGCTCATAAAATACATTTTTCCAGTTTCCAGGAGGAGCAGATTAAGACATTTGAACACCTCAGCTAGACTTCTTAGAGGTTGGCTTGAAGTTACTGAACATATGGTGTTTTGGGTAAACAGAGAGCCGCTAAAAAGATATTTGAAATCTTTTAGAATTTACACACCAATCAAATTCCCACTGGGATCTGACACTGTTGCATGGAACTAGATCATGTAATCAGTACTAAACCAGACCTAAAAAAGGAAGCAACTAGCCAGAGCTAATTCTCTGGGTTCCATCTATAGTCAAGGAGTTAAGGAGGTAAATTCATTGCACTTAATTTAGAAGCCTGTGTTGGAATTAAATGAATCTTCAGCTGCCTGAACATTCTGATTATGATGGGAATTAGCTGGCTAGCTAAGGATATATGCTTGAACTCTGAAATAAAGTGAGTTAGGTGAGATGAATCCTATCCCAAAGATATTACATTCCTGCAGTATGGTCTGGGTGGAATTGTAGTCAAAACAGCATTTTTGGTGATTGACAATTGTGACCCAGAGTGAGCTGTGAAGAAAAATCTTTAGGACAAGTGGGAAAAATACAGGACAGGGAATGGATTCTGATGGTTTTCCAGGGAGCCGCGCTATTGAAGCATCTGAAAACTGCTGGAGAAGTTTGTGTGTTGGAACTGCCAGACAGCAATTAAGCCCAGCAGCACAGGCTGTTTGTTGTCAAGACTGAAGCATATGAGTTGAGTACACCCTGTTCTAGAGGGAGTTCATGGGCTGGCTGCTTTGCTTTTGTTGAAAAAAATCCCGAGATGACGAAAATACCCAGAACAGTGCTTTCCTTTCTCTTTTGTGATTGTCTCTAAGTGTTCAGTGGAACTGGGATTCCACTCAAAGGGAGTGATTTAAGGGCATGCTGATCTCTGCTTTAAAGCTGTGTTGGCAGCAGTGGCTGACATTAGTCCTGTTAAAGAGGTGTTCTTACCAGCTGTAGTGGCAGCAGATTTAGGCTCGTATTGAAGTTCAGTGTTGACAAAAATTAGTACAACAATAATGGATGTTCTGTTTGTCTGGAGTGTTCAGGAAGATATGATTTGGGGAGGAGGTAGAAACCTAAAATATTATCAATATTTAGCATATCTTTCCCTTTACCCCTTTCAAACCTAGCTGTTTCTACCAGTGGCCTACATGTAGGAGTTCTTCAGATGGCGGGATGAATACTTTCAGATTTTAAAACCTTCTCTTATCATCAGGCTTACAGAAAATAAATTCTCATGTAAGAAAATACCTATGCTCTGCACCCATATAGGCACAGTGGAAATGTATCAAATTAGATTATTTTTCTATGCCCCTCTCTTTCAAGTCTTCAGAATATGATGCATATCAGCACTTTGGAGAGGATTTATGAGAGAGGAAGAACATGAGGAAAAAATAGTTGATATGCCTCAGTTTATGAAGAGTGTCTACGTACATAATGTAAAATATTTTTTCTTTTTATTACGTTCCTTGAAAACACAGTAAGCCAATCAGGACTAATTGTTTTTTTGTGATTTTTTTTTTTTTTAATATCATTGGTTTGGCAAGCTAACACATGCCTAATTCCTTTTTTCTTCCTGGGATGACTGAAAAAATGGCAAAATGCCAAGCTCAGAAGCAACCAATCTCAGCCAGTGTGTTAGACCTTCTCAATTGGACTTTGGACTAGAATACAGCAGAGATTACTTTTGTGCTGCTGATGGATTATTTCTTAGTAAATAGCTCATAGACAGATTTATTTCTGGCCTGTCTAGAATATTTGACATTGTGAATAACTCATTGCAGCAGATACACATTGAAGATCTTGTGAAGATGTAAGCAAATCATATGGATTGTATCCAGCTGCAGTGACTGAACTGTAATGCATAACTACAACTCTTCTCCTGGTATTCTTTATACAAAGCTTGCAAAATGCTATCCTCACTCCTGTCTTGGTATGAGCACAAAGAGAAAATTAACTGCCCCTTAGCATGCATAAGCATCTGTCCTTTGCATTGAACTCTGAAAATATAAAACTTCTGACTATTCCTGTAACTAAGTTGAAAAAAAAAAAAAAAAAAAAAAAAAAAGACTTCACTGAAAAGTTTCAGGCTTAAACCGTACTCTGGCAAAATAAAAGGAGAGAGGAAAAGCTAACATTTTGAAGACCAGGTAATACATAATATCATCAGTTGCTCATGAAACTGTTCCAAATGCCATGCACTCTTCAAATGGTATCTTCACTTTTTTTGCTTAGACCATGGATAATCAAGTAGTGGTGACTTCCAAAATGTTTCCTCCCTCCTCTTAGCAGATGTTCCATAGACAAATAATATTTTGATAGTGTTCCAACACATCTTTAGCTCAGGTTATATTCTGCTTTCAAATTGAGAATCTGGTCTCCAGAATGTCAAACTACCTTTTTAAGTTCCTTGGGTAAAGGCTGGCCATCACTATTATGCTCTGATCACCTTCTTGGTTTCCCCTAAGTATGGGATTAGGTGGTAAATCAAGCTTTATAGGGTTTAAGGAGAGGAATCTTTCATTCTTTTATAACCAAAATCTACCATGGCATCAAGCATTCATCCACAGGAAAGAATTAATTTGGAGACAAAATATTTAGATGTCCAACTCCTTGTTTCATAATTGTTTCTTAGAGATCAGGCATATTGTACATCATGTTGAAACTGATTTGAATAATCCACATCTACTTAACAATAATTAGCCTAGGAAGAGGCCAAAGTTGTCCTTAGCCAAGGAATAGAGGAAGAGAGACTCATGAAACTGGAAATGTTGGCTGATAATCAGATTCATGGTATGGGTCATTAATGTTATTTGGGCCAATATATTGCCCAGACTCTGGATGGCATCACTTAGTTATCCTGTGTGGGCTTGTAAGGGTTATTATCCTGTGCTCATCCTCCTCTTTCAGAACCAGGTGCTTAGCTGCATGCAATTTATTGTCTTCAGAGAAAAAATCCAGATAACAATATCTAGATAGGTCATAATAATGTACATAACAGTATCTGGATAGAATAAAATCCCCCAAATATCAACAAAATTCCGGTTGACTTCATCATAACTGCACATGAAATTGCTGCTTTGTCTGATGGCTCTCTCTTTTTCCGTTCCTTCATAACATTTCAGAAGATTATATACTCCAAGGAACTTTGTTTTACCTGTTGCCTAAATGCGTTTTTCACAGTAAAGATCAGAAGATCATGTAAAGGTGTGATTATGGTTTAAAATGATAATTTATCATAAGTGCTATCATTCATATTATATTTCCTTGCCATACCCTTATAACATGGAGTGATGCTGTCAAAGCATAACAGATTCAACTAAGCAAACATTTTGAATACATTTGGGTAATTTTAAAATCTAACTGTGTGGTTATACAGTGAATCCTATGTGAGCCTGAGATTGAAACCCTTGCCTGAGATTAATGAAAAGGGCCTGCCTTCTTCCCTCTCTCCTGCCCTGGTTTTGGCCTCTGAAGTTTAGTTTTCAGTTTCGTATAAAAAGACAAATGTTGAAGAGCATGAAAAACCAATAAACTAGGTTATGTTAATTCTAAACTGTAATGGAAAGAAAGCAAACGAGATGGTTCAAAATTGTGTTGATTTTGTGAATGGGTTTAACTGGAAGGTAGCTTATTTTTTTGCCCTTCTGGCATGAATTCGCTGTAAAAAAAGAAGGGATTTACTAAGGGACTAAAATGAGATGTCCCTCATGTAGCAGTGTAGCAGCTATATTTTTTTCACTCTTGCATGATCTTTGCCCTACATTGTTCCTCTTGTTGCAACACAGATTTCCCAGGAGCAATGTGAGAAGTTTCCCTCCTCTTGCACAAAACCTAAGCCTTTTTTCAATAATCTTGAGGTTTTATCCAGTGATATATAAGGAATTATTTCTATTAGCACCAAATCCTCGAAGAGAACCATTGTGAAAAACTGTTCAAAGCGCAGGGTGAGCTTTTCAAAGGTATGTGCTTTTATAGGGAGTTGGATTCTTATCATCTCGTGATGCGTCTTTGAAACTGTCCCCCATATGACTAAGACCATGTGTGAGACTCTGTGCCTAATTTGTGAGCAGTCATAATGATGGTACAGTAATAGGCATGCAACTGAGCCTGCGTTTTGTTCATAACTCCAAGTGCCTTTAGCTGAATTTTCAAAGAGGCTGAATTCTCACATCTCCTACTACTTCAGTGGAGCTGTAGGTGCTCCAGGACTGAAAATCGAGCTACTGACATACTGAAAATTAAAGCTGAGTATGAATGAGTCAATCAAATATCTACTGTTCATTCGTAAGTCAGACTTAGTAACTGAGTTTTCTGAGTTTAGTGGAGGCTGCTCCTTTCATCTTTCAGGAGACTGTCAGTTCAAGAATTCCCTCTCTTTGCCACCTCACCACCCAAACTTTAGCCTTACATAAATGGTGTTTTCTATTCACAGGTCACTGCCTCATTTTATTTATTGGTTGAGCTTAGTTGATGTGCTATTTTTTCCCCTTCATACTGTATGTCTACATGCAACACTTTTGATTTAGGGTTGTTTTTAGATGCTCTGTTGACTGAGCCATGATCAATCACATCCTCAAGGCTGATATTCACTTTTAATATGTAGAAACAGAAATGAATAAAGCTTGTATCACATATTGTGAATATTAATACATGTTCACACTTATGCATGTGTATAATTCCATTAATTTATTTGGCATACTGATATGTGTATGGTTAAACAGATATTTTCATGCTTGCAGGGGAAGACATTTTCTTTGTTTATTTTTTCTCCAGTTCTAACCTTTACAAATTATGTTATACTTCAAAAACATCATGATGTTAGATGAAAAAAAAAATGGGGCTAAAGAAAAAATGTACATTCCTTTTACTTGCCTTTGGTTTTTGGTATTTTATCTTCAGCTTGGAGATGTTTTCAAAACTCCTCTCTTCAACAATGAAGGTTAAGAGCATCTGGGTTTTCATTTTAAAGGAAAAATGAAATCCTCACATAAACATATATTGGAGGAGCTGTGCTTTAAAAAAACGCACCAAATCAAAAGACACAAAATAAAATTGTGAGCCAGGGGTAGAGGAGCCTTAGAGAGAGCAACCTATAAAAATAAAAGATTATCTTTTTATCAGTTCAAAGCTTAGAGGCACTGAACTAAAGACTCTTGAAAGATGTGAATTTTGAGACAATGGTGTTCTAGGAATCTCTCTTCCTTGGAATGCTTAATTTAGACCCACTGTCAAACAAGTGTGAACTTGGCCAAGAACTTAATGTCTGGATTCTTGCAGGCTCTAAAGGGTTATTGATGAGTTGGTGGAGGAATTTTGTGTTGCTTGGTTATATATGTTGGAGTTTTTCACTGCAATAGCTGTAGCTGTTTGCAACTCTGTCTGTAACCACCTCACTTGAGGGTGAATTTTCCTGCCCTGCCATTGCCTTTGATTGTCGTAAAGCACCCATTGACTGAAGAAAACAGCGGTGCTTAAGCATAGTCTATTCAAGTATATTCAAAAAAGATTATTTTTAGCATTATTGTTAATATGAAATGTTCCACCAACCAGCTGGAATTATGCAAATCCTAGCACATGCGTTCCTCACTAATCTGCACTCTTGGATGTACTCTTTACATTCATTTCATTTTATGAATGTCTTTCCAGCATACTTCCCTACAGTAGGAGATTGAAAAGCCTGCAATTTTCTTCTTGCCTGATTCTCCCATTGGGTTTTGTTAGTATTCGAAAAAATAAATTGATGTCTTTATTTTTTTTTTTTTTTTTAGTCCAGATTGAGGAAAAAATCAACCTGCCAGCACAGATGAGTAGAGAGAAAAGGGAAGGCTCACAAACTGCAAAATCTGAGTTCTTTAGGTGATTCATTGTTGACTCACTGTTTGCAGTAGAGATTCAATTTAGGGCAGTTATGGAAGGAGCTCTGAAAGTCTGAGAAGTTGTTCAATAATTTGACTTGGAGCCAAAAGGCTCATAACCTCTGTCACTTTCACTGGTATTACCACCAAAAATATCATGTGTTTTGGGACAATTTCTAGATGTGAAGGAAAGGAAGAAGTGATGGGTCTGTGGTGTTGGCCTGTTTTACCTGTGTCATGTTTTTGGATCAGGAGGGCATGGCCATGGCCTTGGTCATCCTCATCATCCCAGCATCCTTTCTGTAGAGATAATGCACAGCCTCTGTTAGTTACACATTTCTCCCTCCAGCCTGGGGCACTTGGCCTGTTTTGGGAAGCTTGTGTCTGTGTCCTGCTCCTCATGTGCCTTTGCATCCTGTTGATTAATGGAACAGGCCTTCAATGCCTTCTGGCATCATCTTAAGCACAGTTGTGGGAAGAGTTTCCGTGGGGCCCTGGTCCACCTGCTGCTGCAACAGTTATCAGTTCCTTGCACTCTAGCAGATTTCCTGGGGAGCTGGAGGATTTGTCCCAGAGGTGAGCAGCCTTGTTCCCTAGTTTGAATTCCCATGGTTAAATGATATTCTGAATCTCTTTTGTATCTTCACCTTGTAATTTGTCTGTTTTAAAGCTTTCTTAGAAAACTCATTCAATTTAAAAAAACTTATTTACACCTCTAGTTCACCTTGTCTTCCTATAAAGGTCTTTTCAAACCTGGTAACTTAAATAATTTGTTGTGTCTCTGTGTTTTTGCTGAACTTGTGATTTCCAAATTGAATTGGTACAAGGTTTATTTGCTGCTGCTGTTTTAGTTTTCCGCAATGGAAGATAAAACACACAGCAAGATAGGATTTTTCAGGCTTTTTTCTGACTAAAATAATAAACCAGCTCCAATTGCTCCTAATCAAAAGCTGGTGATGCATTTCATATTAGCCCTTTGGGGGTAGAAGTGATCTACCCTGTGTGCTTGCACCTCTGGGTCCTACACATAAATTCTGATGGATACTGGGATTTTTCATTGCAAGATTCTTACCGTGCCTGAGGTCATCTCTTTTGTTAGGTGAGAAGGGGCATTTAGAGTTCTCTGTGTGCACAAGAGGTTTCTGACTTCCCTAACAAAAACTTATGGTTTTGTTGGCTTAGACACACGGTCTTCCCATGTTGACCTAGAGCTCCAAGTGATTGGGGTTTATTTCTTAATTGCTTCAGTCAGTCCTGCTTCCCAACTACTAGTTATGCTACTTGTTTTTATCCATTTAAGACCTGATTCTGATCTGTGGTTACCAACACTGTTTTTTAAAAAATGGAATCTTCATTGAGCTACTGTTCAAAGAAAGCAAAAAAGAAGGGAAGATCACTCTGTTAACTAGTTTGAAAACTTCCCTAATACTGACCTTTATTTTGTGAGTTAAATATTTTTCAGTCTTTTGTAAAAATACATTATGTGTGGGCAGCTCAGTCTTGCCTGATTCAAATGAGGTTTTTTGATTGAGACTTACTGATGAGATGACCAGAGCACATCTGAATACTGATTTTAAGTATTCTGGCACTGGAACTATTTCATATGGTGTAGTGGCTACCATAAGTGCTAACCTCATCGGCTAATAGTATAATACCATGATTGCTTTACAATCACAACTAATTTGTTTTTACTCATTCCTTCTATCCAGGAGTTTGCATTGTAAAACAATCTATCCTTTAATTTGATATGCTTCCTGGTTTCCTAATGTTTTGAAAAAGTTGCTAAACGTTCAGAATTATGGCTGTCCACGTGACCTGTTGCGTACTGAATAGCTCTTGATTTAAGTGATGTTGCTTTGAATGGCTTTCAGACTTTCCTAGACCCAGAGTTTACCTAATTATGCCACAATTACGAGTATCATATGAGCATGATTAGGTGTATCGAACTCCAAATGAGTTATGTGAAACAAAAAAGGTGTATCAGATGATTTCTGAACTGTAGGAAATCAAGCATTTCAAACATAGTAAAGTGAATGAAAGAATGGCAATTGAGTTTACACAGATTTCTAAAACACTTCTGTCTCCTTCTGCTTCAATCTTCTGCTTTGGATCCTTCCACCACCTTCTGTAGGAAAGAAGTAATTTTTTTCCTGTATCCATTTAATGGCTGGCACCGTGGCATCATTGATTAGAGTTTCTGTGTGGTATTGTTGTGCAAATGAGAAATACCTCACACAAAGTGTGGGCAAGATTTTTTGGGAATAGTGTAAAACTGGCAGTGGTACCTCTTTGCTGGCACTGATGTAGTATTATTCATTGTTTTTCACAAAGACACCTTTTGATAGCTGTTTTAAATAATTTTCATAGACAACTCAAAAGTCTGCAAGATGAGTACTTTAGCATTAACTTTCCACTCAACTGGTGTGGGATTTCTGTTTTTCCTGGGTGCATTCCAGTGGTAGTGATTTCCTCTGTGGGGTTTATATCGTACTTGTAGTAAGGTAAATGCTGAGTGGCCAAAAGCATATTATTTTCAGAACAGGAATACAGCCTGTCCAGCATAAGGCAAGATTCAGCAAGATTCCTGCCTGGCTTAACCTTTCTATATGGAGAAAATTCCTTCATGCAGGAAAAGCTTTTTTCATAAGAATCTGTTCTACAAAGTATAATTATTTTTTATTGAGTGGGTGAAATAGGGGCATAGCTCTTTCAGAGAACTTCCTAATTCAAGGACCTGAGTTACCACAGGTTAATAATATATGATAAAAGAATATTTCCCATTGTCTTATTCCATCTGTACAATGTAAGCAGTCTTAAAAAGAAGCAACAGCACATGGAATTCTTTAGAAGACAGATTCAGCAAATCTGACTGTAGGACTGGAGAGATGAAATATGTTTCTTAAACATGTTTTTCTGATGGTGAGAGATTGTCAGAAAGTGAGGAGAGGTGGCTAAGAGTAAAATAACAAACAGAAAAAGAGAGGAGGAAAGAAGGAGACTGAGGAGAAATTCTCTTTGAAACATCCCACATTTCACTTTGCATGGTGTGCACACATCCCTTTTCCTGATCCTGTTTGCAATTGTCTGGACTCTGAAATACAGAAGACTTCCTAAGAAAGGAAGCAGTGGCTTCACCCTCACACACAGGCTGCAGCCTATAGGATCTAAGGGGCTGAGTGATCTCTGCACCCCTCTGTCCTGCACACCTTCCCTTGAAGAGTTGGCCCATGCTCCAGGCTCAGGGCTTGTGCTGGTAGGGAGCTGGAGGGCACTGGGGGACTCAGGGCTCCAAGCCTCTCCACTGCCTACAAACCTTTTAAGGACTTGCTCTTTTCCCACACCATTTTTGTTGCTGTTGTTGTACATAGCATGAGTATCAAAGGCTTTAGATGCCTTTAAAATGCAACTCAAATACTCTAAAAAAAGTCTGGTACAGTTGTGGATTAGAATTTAAATCCATTTCAATAGAGAAGACTCCAGGCCATCACCAATTTGGTTTCAATATGAAGCAAATGGATGCTGAGACATTTAGAAGCAGTCAAGGAAAGCAATACCACTTTGCCACAGGGTCAAGTAGAAATAAAACTGTTTGCTTCTGTCTTAAGAAATGTTGGCAGATTGCAACACCCCTAGGGAAGGAGTGGTAGACGATGGATGTATCAGAAAGAAACTTGTCTTAAGCAATAAGTTGGAGCCCACCAAAAAGTGGTTGCCTAGTGATGGGTTCTTTGTGAGATCCAACAAAATTATGCTGGGAACTTTAGAACTGAATTGATGCAGTCTCTAAAGAGAAAGAGGTTTTCAGTTGCAGGCAGCTTTTTACAATGTGTCTCTCTGTGACTGGATTAGTGTTTGGAGATGGATGGCCAACATCATAGCATCAGATGCTCATCTAAATCCATGTAGCACCAGAAGATGTGAATAACTTCGTTTTTAAGTGGATCTGCTTTTCTACAGAAGGTTGTTTTGACACTAATGTTTTTGATGGATACCTGGTTCCTAGGATTTGTTATCATCCTTTACCTGTACAATTTATTCTTACTTTTCATTGCCACAGCTGTGCTTGTTGGCACTGGGTTTTATTTAGAAAGTGGGAAAATGGCAGGGTCCATGGCTCAACCCTCTCCTTCTGTTCCTTTATTCCCCCACGTGGAAGCAGAGACAAAATTAAATTTCAGAGCATCAGAATTGCTGAAGAGCAAAGTGCTAAGGCAAGATTATAATTGATACAGAACAAAGTTACCGTATGGTGGAGTGATGTTATGCCAAATATTTTTGCAGCCTTTCTAAAAGTGGGAGCATAACTTTGCAAACAACTAGGAAATGCCTACAAATTGCCTGATGTGAATTGCTTTTCTTCATTTAGCAATTTTTTAGGAGAACAGAATGGTTTTGCTTGATTTTAGCAGTTAATTTGATATAATGCAATTGATGTAAATCATGTAGTTAGCTTGATTTATGTAATTTGTACCAGCAAAAATTTGTTTATAAACCAAGCCCAAAGTGTCTTTCTTAACACGAAAAGTACTTTTCTGACAACTGCTGCTGTGAAGTAGAATACATATTGCCAGGCAAACAACATTTCAATTGTATTTTTGATTTCTTTATGGGTTGGGGTAGGGAAAAGACTTCAATTATTAATTACAGAACTGTGACATTTTGTGGTAATTTCTTGGCAGATTTGGGAATTTCATTTTCAGAAAAAAAAAAAGCTATTATGTTCAAAAGACGTTTGGAGAAATAGAATGGTGTTTTGTCACTAATGTATTTCCAGTAAACATGGAGATTTAATGATTTTCAGAGATCTATAATTGTATGCTGACAGTTCCTCCACTGAGGGAAGACCACTGTACTGAGGAACAATTGTCCCACATGTGGAGGATTCAGAATTCCTTTTGCAAGAGATTTTGTGGCTTCTGTGGGCATTTATTACAGCATTTTAAAGTATCATGTACCAGTCTTAAGGCAGTGACATTCACCGGATGGTTCTTCTCTCTCAGGATTCTCTTCCAGTGAATCTGTAGCAATTTCTCTGGGATCAATGACATTACACTGGTATAAAACTGCTGTAAGAGGAAAACCAGGTTAGATGCATGCAGTTACTTTTACATTATGCCTCTCTATTGTCATCAGCAAAGACAGGCTATATATTTAAATGTTTTAAGTATTTGAAAAAGAATGGCTGTTTTTTTCATCTGGAATGCTTTGAATAACACATCTAGTAGGTGTTAGTTTAAGAATCTCTGAAAACCAGTGCATGAACGAATAGCTTAGGGTTCCTGCTCCCTACTGCATGTATATAGGTCTTCTGAGGGGCTCCAATTGCAACAACATGCAGTATGCTCCCAGTCACACCTCTCCTTTCCATATTCACAAAGCTGCCATATGTTTCTTCAGTTTCTCTGTCAGCTTTGCTGTTCTTGTTCCTGTTAAATGCAGAGCCTGGAAGCTAGATGTGATTTGCCTCTGGAGCAGGACAGAAGTAGTAAATGTGACCCTCTGGGAGGGAAACTCATTATGTAAAAAGGCTGCCCAGTGGCATAAATCAGCCCCTGTAGAGTTTAGAAGGAGTGTTTCACACCCTTGAATCTCTGCCAGTGCTAGTTAAACTGAGAGTCAGTTATAGCATGTTGCATACATGCTCTTCCTAAAGAAATGTTTTGGGGTTTTTTTCCCCAAGATTACTGTGTCCTTTCCCATTGAATAGACCAAATCCCATTCCACTATATGGACAACTTGAGTAAATTGGTTTCTCGCATTCTTGAGACACTGTCTTCTTGCTATGCTGCCTCAGTGCCTTTCTCTGGGGAGCTGTCACAAAACTCCAGCTAATGCAAGTTAGGAAAGCAAAGCTGCTGGCAGGGCTAGTTCCTAGGGTTGTTACTGTCCCCAGATTCTGACTCCATCCAAAATCCTGATGATGAAGTTCATTTGGCTCAGGGCAAACACACACTTTTTTATACATAATACAGACATGATTACATTTTCCATTTGGTAAAGTCATAGTGTAGCTCCAAGTCCGCTAAAAATAGAGACATGATTCAAGTTGCAAACAAGATGGAAGAATTTCAAATGGCTCCATTACACATAGAGCAAGAATAGTGAAATTAATAGGAAAAAGCTGGTTGGGGACAAGGGCTGCACTCCCTTTTTCTAAGCAAATGTGGAGTTGTGAAGCTGTGCAAATCAAGAGTTCCACTGTTGTAAGCAGAAAGAGTCTGATTTATTTAAAAGGCAGGCTGTTGCAGGCTTTATCCTCCTGAAATGACAGAGCAAAGATACAATTTTTCTTAACTCACTGACCCATTTGTTTATCTGCTGAGTAGCCAAATATGCAGTTACAACAGATGTTTGCATGCATATTGTGCCTATCTACTGCATGCTTTTGCATCTTTTCTTAGGAGAGACTGAGGCTATTTTAATTGCTAGTTTTGCTCTCTCTGTCCCATTACCCATAGCAGCCTCACTGACCTTTGCAAAAGGCAAGGTACAATTTAATTGCAGTTATTACTCTTTAGGCTAGGAGCATGTGAATAGGGTGTTCTTCTTGTCTCTTGGTGCAAGGGTCCAATATGCCAAATAGCATTTAATGGATAAATAGGAACTGCATCTGTCAGGCCAGGATATCAAAGCCTTTTAAAATTATGCCAACAATAATTTTACAGGACGTAATACTGGGGGAGAGACATCACTCTTTGTTCAAAACTGCAAAACAAGGCCTGAAGAAGAATTGTGAGTGGCAAGTCCAGGGCTCATTAAAAAAGCAGAGATGCTCCTTAAAAGACACTCTTGGTTTGCACAATTCCATTTGGGAATCTGTCTGGGCTATTTGTATGGTCTCAGCTGAGTGAGTTGTTCTGGGTCTCACACCTCTAAAATGAGGATATTAGCCATATCCCAGTCTGGAGATCTGAGGAGGTTAAATTCAGGTAGGAAATGAAAAGGAGATGTCTGTTATAGATGAGAAGCTAGAATATGGGTTTGGTGGGCTGTTTGTACCAGAAAAAACAGAGAATCATAGAATTATTTGGGTTGGAAGGTACCTTAAAGACCATCTTGTTCCAACCCCTTTGCTGTGAGCAGGGGCATCCTCAGCTAAACCAGGTTTCTCAAAGTCACATCAAACCTGACCTTGAATGCCTCCAGGGATGGAGCATCCACAACTTCTCTAGGCACAATTTCAATGCCTTTCTAGGCATTCTCTTTCATTGTCTCACCCTCATATTGAACAATTGCTTTCTAATCTAATTTTATCTTCAGTTTAAAGCCATCATCTCTTGTTTTACTGCAACATACCCTTGTAAATAGTCCCTCTCCAGATCTCTTTTAGACCTCCTGTGGGTACTGGAAGGTGCTCTAAGATGCTCTAAGGTCTCCCTTAGAGCATTCTCTTCTCCAGGCTGAAATGTAATCTTTACTTTCTGCATAAGACTTTGGAAGTTTTAAAATGAACTGAACAGAGATTTGGAATTTTCAGGATGAGGGGACATAGCCTCAAGTTGTACCAGAGAAGATTCAGGTAGACATCAGAGAAATTTCTTCATGGGAAGAGTTGTTAAACAATGGCATGATGTGCTCAGGGAGGTGGTAGACTGTCGTTATCCCTGGAGGTGTTCAAGAAACCACTGGATGTGGCACTTGGTGTAGTTGTGTGCCATGATCTGGTTGACATGGTGGTGATCAAAGGTTGGACTAGATGATCTCCAAGGTCTGTTCCAAAGTTAATGATTTTGTAATTTTCCAAAGACTGAGAAGAAGGTTCCCTCCTCCTCTCACTGTCTCCAATTGTGTGTTGGTCTGTATTGCTGTTGTCATCTCCCATTAGGGAGATTAGGAAGGCAAATCCTGGTGAGGAAAATTATTCACTTAAAGTAAAATGCACCTTAAAAAAAGAGCAGCTTGTAAAATAGCATATTTTATATAGGTGTAATCATTGTATCCTATGATTAACAGCAAACATTATACTTTCTGTATAATAATTGCTTTAAAATTGGTTATGTATTTCTATACTACCAAGCATTTGAGTTTTCAGAAAGATAAAGTCCTGTGCTAAGATTTTGATACATCAAAATAATATTCACAGATGCTGCTGTTCATAAGCGTTCAAGTATAATCAGTGTGCTTTTAGAGGTGTTATGTATGTTAATTTCTTCACTCAGTTCACATCACAGTAGTTTTGGTGTTGAAAGAAAACAATAAGAAAAGCAGAAATGTAAATGTTCCAATTTAGATATCTGTTATTTATTTCCTCAGTGATGCACATGAATAAAAACTATATGAACAGAAAAAGAAAGAAAAAGCCTGAAAACATAGAACAGTGTTCTGCAGCACTCACAAGGTTTCTCATTGGAACTTAAATGAGGCTTATTGGTTTGTGATTTGTGCCAAGGCTCGGGTTATGACCAAGCCTGACTCCTTGCTGTTCCTGTGGCCCAGCAGTGCCTCACTCTGCCTGTGTAATTATCCTTTTTTTTTCTATCCTACTCATGCTTGCAGCAACTTGGCTCCTGAGAGCCCCTGATCTACCTGGAGTACAATGCCTTGTTCTTTCAGTCTCACCTGCTTGCACAGAGGGTCTCCTGAGCACAGCTGACACAGCAGACAACATCAGACACCCCAACACACTTGTAAAACACAGACTGGTGTCAAACTAATCAATTTGCTCAGAGGATGGACCTAGGTGTTAGTTGTTTGAGCACAAGGGCACCAACTGTGATTACACAGTTTGATCGCACCAGTTTGAAACTGGACTAAAACTGATGCCATAAGTTTGGTGGTTTGCAGGGCTGCATTTTTACATTCTCAAAGAACCTGCAGGAAAGCACAGTCTGTCTGCTCTGCTGCCACAGCCACTTTGCCTTACCATGTGCTACCTTTGGAGTTTGAATTGTTTGTTGATTTACAGGGACATTGCAAAATCCAGATTAAAATAAACACCAAGGGTTGCTCCATTTGATCTTGTCATTTCCTGTTGCTAGTAGTAGATAATGATGGAATAAATTGTTGCTATGTTCGAACTCTGCAGTATTGTGAATTCTCCTAATCTAGTTTAACCCATAGGTCGTTCATGGGAAAAGAACAAGAAATTTCCCAATAACTCTCTTGTTTCTCTTTTAAAGAATGTTGAACCTGGTTCTGTACTTGAAAGCAATTAGTATTGAGACTGCTAAGAATAAATTGCTGATACCCTGGAATCCTCTTAATTGCTATGCTGATCAATGACACGCCTGCTTAATTGGGATGATTGGCAGGCAACTAATCCTGTGCAATGCATTTCAATTACTCTAAACAATATATTAATGGCCTACCTCTGTTTAAATGACACATCTCCTGTTGTCTTCTGCTACTGTAAGCTTTTCATAAGAGCTATAGAGAGAAAGATGGAAGCTTGAGAGGAGACATGTCCTACTTATGCATCCCCTTACTTTCTTGCTGTTGTTGTCCCACTTCTATATCACTCAATTTTATCCCAAATATTTAATACAAAATTGTGTGCACTTTGAACACAATTCACAAACTACAGTGAAAAAATTTCTCTTGTTTCTGATACCCAGAAGAACCACTTAATTGGTTGTTTTCTGTTTACACTGGGTTCTTTGTGCTAACCAGGGTGTGCTGTTACATGTAGTTTCTCATTTTGTTTTCTAATGGTATAAAAATGTGTAATTGGAAAGCCAAGGTCTTAACTACTAGAAAAGAATACTAATCAAGTATATTAATGTTCTCTTGTTATTAGGGGAGCTCATTTAAAAAATGTCAGTGTTTTAATGATGAAAGAGAAAGTTGTCTAAAAAAAAGTAAAAATGCATTTCATTTTAATTAGCTCTAATTAGAAGATTAATAGATTTTAAGGACTGAAGGAGTCATTGTGATCTTTAGGGCTTGCTCCACAGGACACAGTGACATAAAAGAAACCAGATCCAGCCTCTGATGGTACCTCGGGTTGCATGCAACAGATATCTGCTGCTTCCTGGTCATCTAGACCCATTCTTCTGTCAAGAGGAAGATGTGATTTTCACCTCTTAAGTAAGATATCCAAACCAGTTGAAACTGACTGCATTCTAAAGATACCTAGACTAAAGAGCCATAGACTAAAAAGGTGATTGAGAATGACTAGGTCAATATGGTGGACATCAAGCTATAGATTAGATTAATCCCACTGTGTGTCATATATCTCACAAATAGTGAAATGAGGAGTGCTTCAACAGCCTCTGCTATAGCTTGAAGGTGTCTGAAGTTACTTACTGAGTATTTTGTCCCTGAGACTCCCCATGATGCTGTTCTCTCTAGTGTAAGTGGCCAGGGCTGCTTTTGTCTGACCAAACATTTTCATACTGAAACTGTGGAAAGCTTTCAGGGAAGGAAAGCCCCCTGACTGTGGAGGGCCCATGCCTGCTACTGCAGGTCCTTTGATGGGAAGCTGAGTGACTTGGTGATGTGGGAGTACATGCTAATAACTCCTCTTCTTGGGTGAACAGGATCTGGGATGGATATGGCTCACATTTATTCAGGTAAGAGGCAGCTCCTTGGCTTTTACTTTACACCTAAGCCATGTGTTCCTAACCCACTTGTTGGTTAGTACCCAGCAGGTTTGCTGACTTCCCCCTGACACAGGCTGGTACAACCAGGTCCTTCACAGAATCATAGAGTATTTTGGGTTGGAAGGGACCTTTCAAGGTCAACTCATCCAAATCACCTACAATGACCAGGGACATCTTCAACTACATCAGGTTGCTCAGAGTCCTGCCCAACCTGACCTTGCATGTTTCCAGGGATGAGGCATCCACTATACCTCTAGGAAAATTCTACCCTATATCTAGTTCATCAAGAGGCAGAAATAGCCATTATCTTTTTAAATCACTGGAGGAAGAAAGGGAGCTATTTTCCATACAAATACATAATGATCATGAACAATTTAATTTTTTTTTCAGTTGGAAAAATGAAGTCACTTGCTGTCCCAGTCTGTGTTCATTCAAACTCAGTGCCCTGCATCCAAAAAGACTTCCTTAACTTCAAGCCTGCTGTAACTCAAAATTCATCCCTGCTTTTCTTATCTGCTAGTGTTACAAATCTTGAACCACACAGTAGTTGTGTTTGTGTGAGAGAGGAAAGGTACCCTTCCTGTTTCCCCTGCCATCCCTCCAGCTCAGCAGGGAAACCTCTCTCTGATTCTCACCAGTCTCATGAATTCACAGGAAGGACAGTGTCAGTGTTGCATCCTTTTTCACACTGTTGCCCAGTTGCTTGCTCTAGATGTATGATGGGGGTATGGATTGTTTTGGACTACCTCTTTGAAGAGTTGTCCTGGTTCCAGCCAGGACAGGGTTGATTTTTGCAGTAGCTAGGGGGGACATGGCTAGGACCTGGAGATTATTCTATATCACCTCATGTCCCTGCTGGGGATGGGGGAAGGGCCATGTTCCTGCTCACTGGAGCATGGCAGAGGGAGCAGTTGAGTATTTTGACTCTTACCCTCTGTCATTAGTATTCTTGTTGCAACTGTTTGTTTTCTTATCTCACTGTGGTTTCCAGTAAATTGTTCCTATCTCAACCTGTGATCTTCAACTCTTGTGCCTCCAGTTCTCCTGTCTATCCTGCTGAGGGAGAGAGGAGGGAGTAAGCAGCCAATGGTTTGGAGACTCTCAGTGGGAGCACTAAACTGGGCAGTACCATTCCTAAATCATGACATGTGTAGTTACTTATTCACATGAACAGAGATCCCATACATAAATCTGGTGTTTGGATTCAGCCTGGCAGAAGGAAGGGACATCAAGTTTAGGACTGAAAAATCCTCAAAGGAAATCTTCATGTCTTAAGGTTTTTTGTTCTCAACCTCAGTTTAATAATCCATCATGATTCTTGATAAATTTAGAGCTAAATTATCTGTGCCACACTTCCAGGTTTCCCTTACCTTTTCTGTACAGCAAGGAATTTGACATAACCTAATTTGACTCAATTAAATTCTGCATTTTCTTGCCTACTTGCTGATGTATTATGTTAAGTACATAAAGCAATGATCAAGTGACTATTTAGCTTTGCTTTGTTAAGTCACAGGTCACATAGCTTACATCTTCAGTTTTACTGTAACAGATAGCTCTTGTATATATTATTAATAACTACGATTTTAAAAATTTGCAAATAGAAAAAAATTGCATGTTTCTTTATTAGGGATGTTCATTTCTGTGTATCCCTTTCAAAAACATTTTATATGCCTATTTGTTTCTGTTTATTCTCTTACTGATGCATTTCTTGAGATGTGTTATAGTGTAATTTGCGATGAACAGGCAAATGCACTGTTTTCACAGAACTTACATAGGTGTAAAATAAGATTTTTTTTTTTTTTGCTGTAGATTAAACCTGTGGAGAATTGTAAAGACAGACTTTAAGATTTCTACCTTTGCTACACAGCTTTGCAGCCCCCAATCTTATTATTGTCTTTATATGTATAATCACTACCCCAGGGACAAGCTTCCTTCCGACTAAGAGAGTGTAGTTGCTGAATCTGTATTTTTAAAGAAATCTTTATTTTCCTGACAGTTACTCCAGAGAAACTGGAGATAAAGGAAAAAGAAAGAGAAAAGGACAAGTGTTTTCACAGATGTTGATTTGGTGACAAGGGCAGGAGACTGAGGGGGCTGGAGTATTAATGTGTTCTTTTAGGGGAACAAAGGAGAAAAGGGAATAGTGATAGGTAAGATGAATTAAAAAAAAAAAAAAAAAAGAAGAAGAAACAAAAAAACAACCCAGAAGGATATTTTGTAGATGTGTAGCAGATAGGACAAAAGGAACAGGGGTGAAGATGAGTTTGCTGTGACACTGTAGGGAAGTTGACAGTGGGAGCCAGTGGTGGTTTGCTTGGGAGAAGCACTGGGGCATGATGAGGGCTGAGATCCAGGAGTAGTCGGGACTTCTGGGGGTATTAGGGCAGGACATGGCAGCCTGTCAGGAGCAGGGCAGCTGGGGAGAGAGGGAGCAGTCCCAGCCCTGGTTATTGGGCTGCTGTCTGGGGACAGGGAAGGCACAAGGCTGAGACAGGATGGGCATTCCTGGGGATGTTCATGCCACACCCATAGGACAGCAGAGTGATTTGTGTGAAAATGAGTCTGTGTTTGCCTGCCCGTCCTGGAGAGCATGACAGCAGGAAAGGTGCAGCATGAACATTGGCCAAAAGCTGTGCTCCATCAGGGAATGCAGGGGAACTGCAGAGCAGGCTCCTGATGGAGGACATTGGCCACTGCTGGGACAGAAGGGCACTGAGACAAACTTCTATGCCATAGAGGAATAGGGTCGTAAGCTACCAAGATTTTTGATTCAACGCTGTGAATGTTCTCTGTGATGTTGCAGTCACAAAAGCAGCCATTTCTTTTGCTTGAACTGCTTCTCTGTATGCACAGCACTATGTTGTGTGGGCTGGGTAAGAGTAGTGAGTGTAAGCCACCAGGATTGGAATTTATGTGTAACAGAAGATGGTCCTAGTAGGAAATACAAGTGTGAAAGAGGGTGTGTGGGGAGAAGGAATGGGGGCTTGTGGACTCCTTGCATATGTGTTTGTATGCATCATGTCTATCTAGTGCACAGGGAGGGCAATCTCCAGCCATGTCTTTCAAAATTCTTCTCTCTGAGGAATGGGACAGCACTTCAAGCAGATTTTTGATGGCTGTCTTCATGAATAATGCTAATTGCGTCATAATACAAAAAGTTTAAAACTTTAGCTTTTGTACAGTGTGAAAAGGATGAACAGTGCATCAGAAACATCTGTCAGGTTATAGAATAAAGGCTTAATTAGCATTTTTGTGTGGTGCAGAATAATTCATGCTGGGACATCAAAATTTGTCTTCTCAAATGTATGGGGAAAAACACATTTTTTGGTCTTTCTTGTTATTCTCAGGCTGGAGGGAGGGAGAAAACAGAGTTGTACCATGTTAGTATCAGTAAAAGTCTGCAGGGTGCAATGCAGTAGTATGTGCATCTTCAAAGTGCTTTAGAAATAGGAATTAACACATTGATGTTGCACTCAGATTCTGTGGCAAGGATAATGCTGCAGTCCTATCCAGAGTTCAAGGGTGTGATTTACAAAAGCACTTAAATGACTTTGTAGCACAAATTCAATTCAGTGGCACTTAAGATTCTGTTGCCTAAACTCTGTGTTGAGTTGGCACTAAAATAAAGGTAACAGCAAAAAGGAAGAGAGAAAAGACCTCTCTGGATGATCTGAATTCTGGAAAATCTGTCACACTGTCACATTGCAAATTCAATGTGGTTTAGTTATTACAGAATTGCATGGATGGCTATAGAGAGAGTAGCTGCCTATTCAGTCTGGCAAATGAAGTGTATTGCCAAAGACAATAGTTGGAAGGAACAGCTATCAGTAGGAGGAGGATCTCGAGCAATTCAGAACAGAAGTCAGTGTAGGCATTTATTCTCCCAGTCTGCTTTTAGCTCTTTCAGCCATCTCTGACTCAGTGTGCTGAAGCTGACTGCCTGCCTCCTTTCATTGACTAGGCAGGGAACTCCAGTCCTTCACTTCGATCTGTTGAATCATTCCTAAGCTAGATACCTAACATGGGCATGCATATATGATGGGAAAACCTGCCAGAATGTTTATTTTTATCAGCAAGGCTATGTTACAACATTGGAACAAATAGATGGAAATTCTTAAATGAGTGTTGGATACTTTGAAAAAACCCAACTCTTCCAGGAACCATTAGCTTTATGAAAGAATCCCTGAGTGGAATACTATGGTTCATGTCATGTGAATATTAGAGTCATATTAGAAGGACAGAATGGTCCCTTTGGCCTTAAAATGAATACAAAAATCATTTAAAGGTGCTCTCAAGTCCTTATGTTACATGCTGGTCTATAGGGTTTAAGGAGCAGAATGTAGCATATTCGTGCTGTGTCTTGTCTCCACTGTGGCAGAGAAGGTTAAGAAAATATAAATAATCAAGGATTTATTAACCCCTTGGTCTCAGTTTTATTTTCCCTCCCCTTTATATACTGTAGACACACACAACATTTTAATTGAATCAATTATAAGTATGATGGGCTAGTTAATAGGATTTATATGTTTTGTATATACTTCATAAATTCTGAAGCACTATAATGCATTAGAGTTATAGATAAACTATATGAAGAAGCTGGTGAATTAAATAATAGGAAGAATAATAGGAAAACTGTAATTGAAAAACCTATAAACTCCATTAATGTGTGCCCTTCCTTTATTAATTTGTAATAATAATGTAGTGGCTAAATCAATCAAGGATATTACAACAATAGCTGACTTAAAATGCTCTCTTCTGAAAAGATTTTTTTGCAATTTTATTCTAATTCCACATACTGAGTGAATTAAGGATGGAGTCAGTCAGATATTGTTCTGTGTTACACCAAACTGATTTTGAGTGGAGCCATATTAGTGTAATTGATAGCAGAATTTGGCCCTAAACTCTCACTTCCCATGCAAGGAAGGAGAGGGGAGAGACACTCCCCAGATGTGCCTGTAAATTTTTAGATTTGAGACTTGCGCAGAATGAAAGCCTAAGCCCAAGTACCTCTGTACCCACAGCAGCATCCATAATGCATAAGCTATTAAGTGTTGTGAAGAGTGCTCTGCTTGTTGGATAGCTGCAGAATAACATGGCTAACAGATGTTGTGCTTCTAAAGCAGTTGAACTCCTGAGTGTGTTTTTATCTTCTGATCTGTAGCGTACTGTGGCTCCCTCACTGGTGCGTGCACAAGGCAGACAGATTAGCGTTAATTAGAGATAGGCTTTGCTCATTTTTCGCTGCCAGTTTCAGTTTTTGGGAAAGGAAATGTTTCTCTCCTTTGCAGTTTAAAATAAAGGCATTTTAGAGTATACATGCTGGGGGAGGGGGATTAGGCATTAATGAGGGATGCTTATGCTTAAATTGGCTAGTCCAGGTCTGAGAGTCAACTGTCGAAGTCCCAAAGTGGATGAAGGCTGGTGGGGAGGATGGGGAGGGCAGGCCAGGCTTGGTGCTGGCTTCAGTGCAGGAGTCCCATGAGGGAAGCCAGAAGAGCCAAGGAGACCTGCCATTTTGCAGCATGGCTTCATGAGGAGAAGCATTAGCTGATTATTCCTTCTAGGAGATTGCTGAGCTTTATTAAAGCATTTTGCATTGCTGCTTATAATGAGAAAGGAAAGGGAGCTGTCTCCACCTTCTGACCCCCCTCCCTCCAGCACCAATGCAAGGGAGGATTTATTGCTTCATTAACAGCATGATCACGCTTCAAAATGAGTATTAAAGTATTGGCTTACTGAGTTATTTAGGGAATGAGTCTTCCCCCAGCTATTCCTCTCTCCCACTGCCATTGCACCCCCACTTTATTTCATGTGCCTTTGCCATTTGCTCATCATGATCAAAATATCGCTGTTTCCCTTTCAGTAGTGACAGGACACTGGCAACAGAACAAATATTTTTGGGTTGACAGTATGTTGCAGAATTGTAACGTGGGCTGGGTAAATTGAAATCAAAGCAAAACCAGATTCCACTCATTCTTCAGATTCCCAGGCAGACTGAGACATCTTTTGCAGTTCATTGATCTTTTAGCATGGGCTTAGAGATCATTTCCAGACAAGGGGTGTAAGTTCTCAGATGGTGAAGGCTATGCTCTCTGCTCTATTTGTATTTGTTTTGTTTTTTATTTTTTTCTCATCTCCACAACTCTTTATTTCCAGTAGTAAGAATATGGCAGGGCTCCACAGTGTCTGCATTTACCTATCCTCCTTTTTAATGACCCCCATACTGTGGTATTTTATCAAATGTCATAATTCACTCTATATAATGTCTTCCTGAATATATCAGTGATAGAAAATAACTTCTGCTTTTGCAAAACAGTTATTGTGGTAGGCCTATGAGTGTTGCTTTCTTCTCTCATTAATTTCAATTATGTTCTGTTAGAGTTTCACAACAGCTGTCCAACAGTGAGGCCCTGTAGGCCACCATGCCTTGGTGCTTCAAATTGTGGTTATGTTTAGAAAAGTGAATTCTTATTCAGCCTGTCTGTTGCCTGTGTGCTTTGAGTCATATTTGCTTACTTTATTGACACAAACACATTTTTATTACCACTACCATCACAGTGCCAATATACCTCCAAGATTCAGGATGACCTATAATCTGCTCTGTCTCATGTAGCTTCAACAACATTGTCAGCAATGCTTTAATTGTAGATGATATTTTGGCCCTGGTGCTTGGAACAGATGCAGCTTGGCCTCCATCCACAGAAAAAAAAAAATTGTGACAGTGTATTTTTTTCTTTATCTCTTAGGAGGCAATTCACTACTTGGTACTTGTTGGTTTTGTCACAAGTGATCAGTCTTTGATAGTACCAGAGCAGCAGTCAGAGAAGCGAGGGCTCAAGTCATTTCTTTGGTGAACCTCAGGGGTGTTGAGCAGATGCACGTGCTCGCTCTCTGAAGTCTCTTCAGAGGCAACGTCCTTGTCGGACTTGCTGCATTTGTATGAACCGAATATTCTGAGCTGCCTACCTGTTTCCCTTTTTTTTTTTTCCCTTGGACTTGTAAGACTGCTCTGCACACACAATTTTACTATCAAAGGGTACAATGTTTGTTTTGGCTCTGTAGTTGATATTTCTTTTGGCTGTGTAGTAATGAATGGATTTATTTTTAACTTTCAGCCAGGCTAATTTGACAGTGCTATTGCAGTTTAACAAATTAACACTTTAAATTGTAATTCCTACCGTCTTTTAGGAGAGGGGTTGTTCTGAAGGGTAATGCAGTTACAGTGGCAGCAGACACCACTGTCACTGGCAGCAATATTTCCTGCAAAACTTGCAGTTTTGAAATGGTGAAAGCATCAGTACTGACATATTTTTCAGGATATGGGGACACCTGCATTACAAGCACTCATGCCAGGAGACTTTCTTGCTATGGAGGAAGGAATAACCAGGGCAGTGCAGAACTTTTCTGCTGCTAATACTCATACTGAAGATGAGTACTGTTCTTGTCTCTATTTCAGTCCTTCACCACGGGTGACACTGTGGCTGCCTCTTCCTTTGATTTTTAGGACTTCATTTATTCACCCAAGTCTCTACACTTAGTGATGCCAAAGATCCTTTAATATCCCTGAAGAAAAGGGGTGTGGCATAATGTGTGTGCATGCTGCTAAACTCTCTTGCCCCTCAAAACCTGGGGATGGAATTCAAGCACCCTGTGGGAAACATGGGGCTAGGCACTAACTATTATAGGACTTTATTATTTTAGCAGCACAGATGTAGTTCTTGACCCCAAATAAAATGCTTGTCTTTGTGTCTGGTATATATCAACACTGCCCTTGTTCCAAACATTCAATAGAAAACTTAAGGGCCAGCCCAGCTGATGCCAGTGGTGTTTGTTGTGTTCTTTCACTGAGTCTTGGTGCTGTCTGTCTGACATGTGTCCCCATTTCTTGTCCATGGTGTTGTGTCTCCTGGTTCAGTGCTTTTTGGAAGGTCCACAAAGTCCTCTAAAACCTGTGTACACAAGTAGAAAATCCAAGAGCGAGTTTTTCCGTTCCTCTCCTCCTTTTCCTCACCAAAGCTGTCTCCAAGGGGAAGGCGTCCAAATCCCTCTGTATTCTCTTGAGAAATGGTGAAAGGATCTGATGGGACTTGTTGGAGATTCCTGGTCTGGTGGTCATGGGACAGGGGTGCTGAGGCCTGGTGTTCCACATGTTCCATGTAGGTACACAGGTGACTGAGCTTGTAGGTGTTCTCTGCTGCTTTGTCTGCTCCTGGGGGACAGATACAGGCAGGGCCCTGGCAAGATGGTGATCCTTAGGCTACATTTCCTCATCTCCCCATCACTTTTTTAATGTCAAAACTGTGCAAGTTGGTGAGTTTGGGTCTGGCATGGTTTGCCATGGGACAGCAGATGAGCTCAGCCTGATCTAAGGGCTGGGAGCCTGTAGGATGCATATAATCAAAACCCATGTGATTATCATGCAATCCTATTTTTGTTGTTTCTGTGGTTGAGAACACTTGGCTTTGATTTAGCTAGGCCTCGAACACAAGCTTATCATTAATAATCAGGAAACTCTTCTACTCTTTGTGTTTAGTTAAAAGGAAATTTTTTCACTATTCACCACATAACCACATCCTTTAGCATCACAGTTTTATTTTCTGGCTATCCAAAACTTTGAGAGGTTAATACCTCAGAGCTCAGGCATTGGATGGGATAAATACTCCATTTTTAGTGTCAATGGTTGTCATAGATACTCACAATTAATATTTAGTGTCTAGAACAGACCTCAAAATAACTTGAACATAAAAGGATGCTGTGAGATTTTGGCAAATCAGAAAGTAAGTACCTGTTGCAGGAATGAAAACAAATCAATTTCAACACATTGTCACTGACAATGTTTATTTTATTGTCTTTGTTCCATAACCTTGTTTCATGGATTTTCAGTTTCTGACATTTTTTCCTTACAGTGTAAATGGTATGCTGGGATTAAGGCATTAACTCTAAGACAAGGCTTTCCAGTTTCTACATCACCTCACTTGACAGTTACTATACATTAGGTTTCACATTACAGCTCTTTAATTTCCACAGTCTCCTAACTTGATCCTCTTACAGAAAAGGGTTTTCCAGAGTGTTACAGCTACATCCAGCTCCGCTTCAGTTTCTACCTTTAACAAACATTTGACAAACTAAGGCATAAATGGTACAGGAAGAGCCACTTGTTAAAGGCAATCACAACCATGTCCTTGGAACACATTAAATGCCAGTTTATTTTGTAGTTTGCTGGTTCTCAGGTTGAAAAATGTTTCAGAAGTGTGTTAGGGTACTAATCTATCAACATGTGGTAGATTTTGTCTGACCTTTGACAAATTACAATTTTGGATATGTAAATTTCTTTTCATTGCTACTGTATGGTAAAGATCATGATTTCTTAAATTTTTCCAGGAAGCTTACCTGAGATACTTTACTTCTCACTGGATAAAGCTGGACTCAAGAGTTTTCATAGGGTCTTTAAGTGGTTTGTCAAGTTTTGTGTTGGCCAGAACTCAATGGCAAACCTCTGTTTTGGTAAAAGGTGAACCTCAACTCTTTCTCAGCAGTTGGGGTTTGTCTGCCCAGCCCAATGCCTTTCCCCCAATATCTTTCCTCTCTTATGTCCAGGAGAGAAGATGGCACAATAATCAGCAATACTGCCTGGTAAGAGGCTCTTTAGGCAGTATAAAACTTTATCATTCCTGAGAGCTCTGATAGGAAAAGCAAGAAACAGGAATGCTGTTCTTGGTGAAAGGTTTTGATTTTCCTTCCTAAACATTCATCAGGAACTCTGACTCTGGATTTGCTGCTTAGTTAACACTCATGTTAACCCCATTTGGAAAACTGTCCTTGATTCTCCAGAAAGAAAACTATATCATCAAATCAATTTTTTTCATTGATATGAAACTTCTTTCTTTTTGTAAAATTCAACAAACTGCAATCCAGTAATGCACTTCTTTAGACAGAAGAAATTATGTATTCCCTTTTCTTTCTTCATTTTAAGTAGCCTTAAGAGTATAGATTAATTAATTTTTTTAAAATGTAGAAACAATCCACAGTAATAATTTGGTTCTTGCAATTTTTATGCCCTTTCCTGAGTTGCTCTCTGATCACTACAATGTAAGCTCATTTGCTTCTATCAATTATTTCTTTTTGCTTGTACAGTCAGATTAATTCTGAAATATTTCCATTGTAGGAGGTATTTAAATCTTCCTTCTTTAGATTCATACCAGATAACCAGGGCAATTTGATTAAAATGGGAGGTTGACTTTTGATTCATGTTTCTTCTTTTTATGATGAGGGAAGAAAGTTCAGGTCATTTTTCAACCACATATAATGCTAGTCAAAAAACAATATGATAATCCTGACTTCAGTGGTCTTCATCTCAGCAGGAACTTAATTCCCTTTATCTATATGTAATTTCTATTTAAAATATGAATTAAAACAGTGCAATTAAAAAATATTACAACTATTCACACTGTTGCTGAAGAATCTGTAGAGACATAAATCTTCTGCCAGTACAGCAGAAATAAAATATGTCCATAGTTTCCATTAAGAAAAAAGAATTAAAAGTGAGACAGCAAAATGGGCAGAGGACATAGCACTATTTTGATGTGAGAATTTTAGAAGGTACTTAAAAATTCTAGTTGGGTGATCAGCATAGCAGCCAAGAACTTTTTGTCCTGAAAAATGTAGATTAAGGCATGGTCAAAGGTAGATTGCTTCTTTCTAAGCACTCGGGAAGCAGAGCTGGACAGCACTGCAGGGAGTTCTGCATGCAGAAATGGTCAAAAGGCAAACAAAAGACTTGCTTCAGCAGCTTTCTTACTGTCCCTTGAACTTGGATGTTTTTTATTTTAACTGGATTGAAGCTTTTGGGTTTTACATTTTCACAAAACTGAGGTTGTTTTAAAGGACAATCAATTCCTGCAGGTAATCACTAGACTGATTCTTTTAATCTTCTTCCTTTATTTTCTTCAACACATTAAGAAAGCAACTAATAAATACCTGAAAATATGATTGACTTCTGCCTCTGAATTCCTGTGCATTTCAAAAATAATTTCTTTTTTATTAATTTTAATTGTGCATGGTTCTATATAGCCAAGACTCATGACAGTAATAAGAAATACAAGCCAGTTTTTCAGAATTATGTTTATATATTCATTTTAGTTATGGTGCAATTCAGAAGAGGACTTCTGGGGTGATGTTTCTCTTCAGTTTCTGTTTGGCTAAGTTCTGCTGGCTTGACAATATAGGTTGAACATCTGTCTTCACAGAAATGGCCAGAAGACTGCTGAGGTTGTTGGTGAGCAGTATCAAACGTTGTCAGCTGAAGGGACTTCTTATTAATTTTCATCTATTGACACACAGAGAGTGGCCAAAGCAGTGTGGCCAGCAGGGCAAGGGAGGGGATTCTGCCCCTCTACTCCACCCTCCTGAGCACTGCATCCAGCTCTGGGGCTCCCAGCATGGAGGAGTGTGGACCTGTTGGGGCAAGCCCAGAGGAGGCCCACCAAGGTGATCTGAGAAAGAGGGACTATCCTAGGAAGATGGACTGAGGGAGCTGGGTTTGTCCAGCCTGGAGAAAAAAAGAGTTTGGAGAGACCTTAGAGAAACTTTTGGTACCTTAAGGGTCCTGGAGAGATATTTTTTACAAGGGCATGTGGTGATAGGTTTAGGGGAAATAGCTTTAAACTGAAAGGGAGTAGGTTTAGATTAGATATTAGGAAGAAATTCTTTACTGTAAAGGTGGTGAGGCTTGAAATGTTGCCCAGATAAGCTGTGGATGCCCCATCCATGGAAGTGTTCGAGGTCAAGTTGGACAGGGCTTTGAGCAATCTGGGCTAGTGGAAGGTGTCCTGCCCAAGACAGGAGGGCTGGAACCAGGTGATATTTCAGGTCCCTTCCAACTCAAACCATGAAGCTATGATTTTATGACACTGGAGTAGTAACCTGAATAGGATTTCTTGTATTTCCCATTTTCAGGATTTTTGCAGAATATTTCAGTGCTATAAGAGTGACTGACCCTACATTGCCTGTGGGCATGGGAAGTGTTTGTGCCTGCCCATGCTCCACAAAGCAGTTAAGTGCATCCTTAAGTTAAAATACATAAATAAAGTTAAGTATGTGCTTCACTGCTTTATAAAAAGTTATGGCTATCTCAGTCTTGGCCAGTAAAGACCAGTTTTCTGACATCTGGGCAAGCTGCAAAGGCCAGCCTGTCCAGGGATTTGCCATCCTCCTTTCTGCTGCGATTCAGAGGTGTCTGCAAGAGGTCAATGTGGCTGAGGGACTGCAGATTGCAGCTTTTCTAGCAATGCCTGCATTTTCTCCGTTATACCTGGCACAAACAATCAAATAAATGCAAACCAGAGAAGCAAAATAAATCAGACAGAAGCCTCAGAGGTAAATGAAGAACCTTTGTTTTCCATTTAAAATGGCTGGAAGCAGTAGTCTGTATGCCAGACCTTGGATCTCTTGAAAATGACTTATTCCCAGCATAATTTGCCACCTACATTAGACTGAATGAAAATCCATCAGCAAAAAGCTTCCAGATAGAGACTCTGCAACACTTGGATTTAGTTCCAAATTTCAAAGGTCATTTAGAAAATCCAGGTCAGGATACAGAGTTGAATTTCAAATGTCCCTGAAGTTCATGTTTGTTCAGACCTAAGCCTGGAGATCTGAACCAACATGATAATGCAGATTTAAAACCTGAACTTGTAGGTTTATGCAGAATCATTTATACAAACCCTTGGTTACTTTTTTCTCTATGGTATTATTTACCACACACAAGGGCATGTAAAATAGCTACTTAATAATTATGAACTGCTAAAACCCCTCATTATACATTGAAAATGTGTGAGTGCAAATTCTCTAAACGATGTGGAAGTTGGACTGTAGGGAACATTCAGCTTGTACATTACCAAAGTGTAGGCTACTCTCTAGTACATATCTCTGATATACAAGACAATTTCATCTCGACTTGGATGAGATACAGAAGCATAGACTCTGTGGAATATGAAGTGGGCTTGGTGGAGCAGAGGGAAATTCATATTATGTTCAATGTGCCTAGTAAATAATGAGATATTAAATTATAATGTGTTCCAGGAGTTTTCAGCTGTATTTTCCCTTTAATCATTTCATTACTCAGAGTCCTTTGTTTCTGACTTGTGTCTTTCATTAGTTTTTTCGGACTTGAGTATGTGTGTGGGGAGCTCTGTGTCCCTGTGGCACCTTTGCTATATTGATCCCTCAAATAAGGAGATTTGTCCATAGCAGAATCACTTTTTGTTTCCTGAGCTGCAGATTTCTGCTATGGGAGTGGGCTCTTGGGCAAGCCCATGAAGACAGGCTTCACCCACAGCAGCCACCATGTGTAGCCAAAGCTCCCTTGGACTGTATCCCACTTCCATGGCCCCGTACTCTGAGTGAGCAGATGTGAGGCTTTTTTCAGAGAGACTGGCAGCACAAGTGACCTAATGTGACTGCAAGGGTGAGAGCAATGGAGAGGACTCTTGTAGCCTTAGGTGAGCAAGCAATGTCCTGCTCACTGTTCCTGTCCCTTGGCATCACTGCCTGAGTGTTGGACCAGCAAAGCAGGATTGGTGCTTTCAAATGGCCTGAGCACAATCTGAGCCAGGGGAAGTTTATATGTGAATCACTGGTGGGTGTTAAGGGCAGGATTGCCATTCCATGTTCTTAGTATTGTGGCAGGTATTAGGGTCCAAACATTTAAACAGTGGAAGTGACTCGAACCTATTAAAAATGAATGCTGCAAAACAAAATTCCTTTAAGTGGGAAGGGGAAGGAAGCCTCTGCAGGTAGGCTCACCAGGCAGCAGAGGATTTAGGGATGTGCACTCTGTTTTGTACCTCTGTGTCAAAGAAGCCCTAGCATGTGAGTTTGTGACCAAATTTGCCACAGGAAAGCAAATAGGCTTCTATTGATTACCAAGTGCTAAAGTGTCTATTACAGGAAAGCAAAGAAAGTGCTTTAATTATGTTTCCATAAACAAGGTCCTGATTTCTCGGACTGAAGCCTCAGGGAGCATTACAGTGTGGCAATTGCTGCACTGCTTGTTTTGTTTGGCCTTTTGTTATTCAGAGGAGCCTGAAGGTGTTTGATCCCTGGTCACTCATAACTTTCTTATGTTTCTTTGAAAATCTCCTCTTTAATGTTTGCTGTAAAATAAAACCTGTTGACATTGGCTGTGTTTATGGTACCAGTCTGCAAGAGCTCTCCTTTCTGTGCAGTCTGGGCACACAAATATGGTGCTTACTGAGTAACCTGCCAGATTACTTGTGAGAACAGTTACTTGAGGTCACAGTTATTTCACTTCCATCCATGTGTTGTTTCTATTTTTCTTAATGTGAGTGAATGGACCAGCATGCAGGTATAGTTTTCAAGGTCACAACTGAAACAATTTAATCAAGTGTAAATAAAAGGCCAGAAAATGTTTGCAGTCTTGTATTTTACTGTGGGTCCAGGGTTGCCTCCAAATAAACTTTTATAATGGCAGTGAGAAGACAGTAAGTTTGCAGAGATCCCTCTTCAAAACTGGAAATTTTGGACCATGTGCTAGCTGAATGCTGTGATGCACAGTGGTGTTGTCTTTATCATTAATACATAGGCACATTTACACTGTCATTAGGAAAATGTGCCCATAGAAGGCACTCAGAAAAATGTAACTGTGCTTATGACTTATGTAGGATCAATAAAGCCCATTGTTGTGCAGTCCAAATGGCTCCCTTTAGTGCAGCTCTCTTTACAGCAGCTTTTAACAATAAAGCTCTTGTTGGAGGGTTCTGAGAAATGATAATGAATTTTCAAAGATTTTTAGTTTTATATATATATATATATATATATATATATATATATATATACACACACACATATATGTATACTTATGTAACTGTAACTATAACTATAACTATAACTATAACTATAACTATAACTATAACTATAACTAACTATAACTATAACTATATATGTGGAAACATTTAATAAATAATAGAAAGCTAGCACAGGAAATACTAAATGTGTTTTAATTTGGCTACTGTAATGCAGGGTGTTATCAAATAAATATGCACTTTTATTTCAGAATATCTATATTGCTTTGCTTTGCTTTGGTAAAAAAAGGTGCAGTACTTATCTGAAAAGTAACTTCACCCTTGAAAATACAACCTAGATTAGCAAAATGAGTAAAAGAAAATGTGTTGACCTGCCAACCTCTTAGCTTAGCACCTGACTCAAAGATGTCCTACATTTAAAACATTTATTTTTTTAAATGCAGACGCATGGATTTATTTATAACATGACTATCTCCATGTCCTCCTCCACATTTCGTTCCTTTTGTGAACAACTCCTAACTAACTCTTGCATACTATAAGCTGGCTTGAATCTTTCATAAAAAGTGCACTCAAAACCTATTTGTATGAAGTTATCTGAGAGCACTGATGCCTCCAGAGTGGCAGTGGTATCAGTCTTTTAGGGGCAAAGACTCCTCTGTTTGGCAGAGGCTCTTTATAGCATTTGTTGTCCCTTTTGCACCCCAAATCTGCAACCTGGTGTCAGACAGTGTATACCATGTTCATCCTGGGTAGATGGCCTGTATTATCCAGATTCATTGGCCTGCTTTCATGGCTCTGAATCTTCTGCAGAGAACAGAGAGGTAGTTTCCCAAAGAGCTGCTGTTGATGGATGGGCTGGCCAAGTGTCAGTACCTTTTCCTTGGCACATCAAATACAGCATGTGCTGGGCTGTGAGTTCTATGAGGAGGTGTTACAATCACCCTTGCCCGCAGTTCAGTTGTTTGGATGACAAATTCTCTCTGAACCCTTCATGCTGTAATACTCCATCCTTTTTCAGTATGGCAGGAAGTCAAATCTGTATGTGCTTACATCTAAATACAAATGAATACAAATAATAGGTGAACATTTTCATTTGATATTCTGTTCAGTGAAAGAATCAGTCAATTGATTAACCTATTATTCAGTCCATTATTCAGGGTTGTATCACCATGAAGTCACAATTATTTAGGAGACTTTGATTAATTTTAAATCTGTTCTTGGCTTTAGGCCATCAATTATACTATATAAAGAGAAGCAATTAGTCACTTTACCTTTTAAGAATTGTTATTTAAGTCACACAAAGGTCTATCTCTGTTTTGAAAATACTATAGCCATGTGCCAGACTGTGTTTGTCTCTCTTAGGTCTATTATTTCATGCACTGTTTTCATTTAATTCAATAAAATTGCTGAAAGCTGGGAGTACTCAGCACCTTCCCAAACTGGGCTACTTCAGTTTCATTGCCTAAGTTTGCATTCAGGCAGAAGTGTTTTGATATGCTGGGCAGTGGTTTCTGGCAGGAATGTTAATCTCTGTGAGTTCCACCACTGAGATTTCAGTCTTTGAGGGCTACCCCTTGTGGTAATGAAAGAGCCTGTGTTTCAATGATCCTATCATCTCTGCTGGCTGGAGTTTTAACTCCTGGTAGGGCCACTTAAGTCTAATAGGTCAAAGAGGCCAGATGAAATGAATTTCACTGTTTTGCTAGACTGGCAAGTGATTGATAGTTCTATAACTTATACTCATTAGCCAAATAAAGTCAAGAATCAAAAGCACGCTAAGGTAGTCACACAAGCAAGGTAATGCACTCAGTAATTTTTGCAAGTCATTGGGAAAGGCAGGTCTCTACAACAGACTTTTCTGAAGGTAAGCATGTATGAGAATTTCTAGAGCATTTAGAGCGATAGTTGCAATAATGAAAGTTGATAGCAGCAATGAAAGAAATGGACAAATGGAGGCCCTAAATCCTTGTAGCACACAAACATCACTGCTGACAAAAAGCATTTTAAAAATGAGGAAATCTGTTATATGTCCAAGGGTGCAAGACAGTTACTATTCAGTGGGCATAACATTAATGCAGAAACAGCATCATCACTTGTAGGCTAAGAGCCAGTTATGACTGTGGAGTTATTCTTCACAACATTGCTAGGCCAGGATCTCTGCAATAATGGCAATAACAAAAGTTGAGGCAGTCAAAATATACTGGGGAATGTAATGAGCAAGTGCCATCCCTGTATTTTAGATCAACCTGAGGAAAAAATAATAATCAGTGCCCAGTGTCAGAGTTCAGAGTGGGTGGAAATAATTGTTAAATCTGGCCATCTACAAGTCGTAGGAGTCATCCAAATAGATTCACCAGGGATTGCTTCCATTGCTTTAACTTCTACTAAAAGGAAAGTTGGGTCAACTATTGAAGATGTGAGCTGGTGTAGATGAGCTGATTCTAGAAGTTTTTTGTTTGGTAAGAGCAAATTAATAAAAAAAGCACACCCTTTTATCATGATGATGCAAAAACATGAGAATGAGACTGTGGGATGTTTTATTTTTTTTTCTCAGTGGCAGGAAACCTGCTCTGCTCCTCCTGAAACTGTTGTAACTGCAGTTGAAATATGGTTTTTGGTAGATGGGCTTAAGAGTAGACAGACTGGATAGACCCCAGAGGAGAGTAACAGGAAAAGAAGATTAGAAAACATGCTTATGGAAATCAGGTGAAGGAACTGATTTGTCCAATTTAGCAAAAAGAGGCCTGAGGGGAAACTTCATCTTCCAAAACATACATGAATGATGGGAAAGAACAGTGAGCAATTGTTTTAGCACTGGGATGCTCATTCAGGGCTCCTCATTAGAGGTTTTTAAAAAGTGGTTGAAGGAAGCTGCCAGGGATAGTCTGAAACAGCTTGATCCCAGATTATAACGCAAAGAATGGGGCCAAAATTGCCTTGCAATTCTTTTCCAAGTCTTCTTTTTTACAATCTTAAAAAACATAAGGAAAAAGCTATTCAAGACAAAAATCCCACATTTCGGGTTGTACCAATGAAAGGAGTCTGCATGTGTTGAGGTTCAGGCCCTGCACAAGTCAGCCCTGATGTGCCATTGTATTTTTTGAATGACCATGTCATAGATGCTGCAACAGCTGTTACTGATTTTCAGAAAAGTGTCTCTGAAGTCTGCATACCTGAGGGATGGTAAAGAAACAAGACAAGAAAAGTATTACCTACTCCGAAATACCTTTGAAAAAGGGACAGCAAAAAGTTTTAGGGACAGTATAGTACAAGGCAATGTGAGTAGAAATGAAGAGAAAAAACATGGATAATTTAACCAAGAAGGTCAAACAGTTGGTTAAGCTGTAGTGAAGAATTCTACCAGCTCAACTATTAATGCTTTAAGACTTTGACTGTTCAGAAATTACTATTACTGCACTTGCTTTATGGGTACTGTCGGAAGATACGATAAACATTCAGAAACTTGAGAAAACTTCAGATGAAGCTCATATCACTAAGGAAATGCTTGTGAGAATGAGATGGCTGATAAATTACTGAACTCTTCTGCAAAGCAGGGAAATAGGAAAAAATCCCACAGAATAATGGGGAATGCAGCATTATAGCCAAAATATCAAAGAACAGAGATGCAAAAAGTGATAGCAACTAAAAAGTAAGTAACTGTGACTGTTACACTTTTTCTGTTGATGGGCATACTCTTCCATTTTGGTATATAAACCAAAATGAAAGAAATGGCAGTGTTGCAGCCTGGACTTTGACATGGAAAATTAACCTGTCGACTCATTTTTCACACAAGGTTTAATCATTCAGGAGAACATCAAATGGCTTAAAAAAAAACCCTTCATACTTTTTCTGAAATCATGTGACAGATTTCTTTACAAATTACTCTGAAACATCTAGATGTGTCACAGTGTACCTGTAAAATAGTTTTATTGAGGTGCAGCATACACAGCTAGATCAATGTAATCTTGAGGGAATTATTAGATATAGTAATAGATATATGTCAAGCATCATTGCATTACCTCACCTCTGGCATTTGTCTGGTTGTCTGGCCATTAAAAGAAAAATTAGGTAGATACAGCACAAGCACGATATGACTCAGATTTTGCTGGTTGCAGAAGTCCTTAAAATGGCAAAAAAAAAAAAAATTAAAAAAAGATAGCCCCACATATTCAAGACATCTTAGCATCATAAATAAGAGCTGATTACCCATCAGGTGTGAGTAAACAACAGATATTGCAGCAAGAATCCCCCCAGGTCCCAGCTCACATGTAATTTTAGGAGGCAGAGCATATAAATGCTAATACACATCCTTTGCAATGGATTATGGGTCAGTACAGATGTATAAAAGGATATGCTGTCAAATAGCCAAAATGTGTCTCCACTTGAAAGACAATTGATTTTCAAGGGTCTACAACTGGAAAGCTATCTGACAAATCTTCAACTCAGAAGTTACTTCTGGTAGATGGAGTGCCTTAAAAATATGAGGCATTAAGTGGAATTAATTTATAACAAATACTAGAATTCATCAGAGTTTTCAGATAATTATGCTTTATCATTAATGCTATTCAGCAAGGAAAATGGGAAATATTTGCTGGGAGTTGTGAATCAAAGCAGAGCCTCAGCTGTGACAGCTCTGCCATAGGGCAGTTGGAGGAGCACAAGAAAAAGGCCCACAGAAAGAATGTTTCTAATTGAACTTCATGCAGTGTGGGAAATAGTGCAATATTTAACAATTCTGGGAATATGTAGAAAGCTGTCCAAATTTAAAAAAACCAAACCTGTCAAGGCCTCATTCTGGCCTGAAGCTACCTTGGATGGTACAGGAAAGAATTATGCAGGAGTTTTAGAATCTCTCATGTTTCTGTAGTCCTCGCAGTTGTAAGATGTTTGTGTATGGAATGGAAGTATTTAATCACTGAGTAAGATATTACAGAGGGTAACTAGCTGCTACTAGTTCATTTAAGAAAATACTTTCAAAAGGCACTGTGTGCCAAAATTACAAAAATAAATATATTGTATTATAAGAAAAGACATTAATAATTGCTTCCTGGAGATGAGCATTATAGGTTTCAATTTGTAGCTACAAAGCAATGGCATTTTTGGTGCACTCAGAAAATTGTACATTGTCTATTAAGTGAATTGAAGACTTTGAAAATGGATATGGGTGTTCAATTTTTATCTCCACATGATGGTTGAAGACTTAGGTAAAACCACTTTGCTTTGACATGAGTACTGAAGGAAAATGCTGATCCAAAATGGTTACTTACAAGCAAAACAAAAGCCACACATATTCCCCCAAGTTGCTCAAATGCATTCAGCACAGTCTTTCTATAAGCTAGCAGAATAGCTCAAGTACTTGTAAAAAGGAGTAGAAAACTGAGCAGAAGCTTTAAATCAGTACAGTCTGGGCAATCACAGACTCCCTTATCACTTCCAAAAATGACTTGCTTGGAGTAAATTGAAGAGCTTTGATAGTTCCGATAGCTGTACAATTCACATGTTCAGAGTGGTGATCACCTTCAAATTCAAGCACTTAATTTAAGAGCCTCAGTAATTTTAAATTGCTGTGTTTCTCTGAGTGGCAGGCAGAGGCTCAAGTGCTACAGTATTTTAAAAAACTTTGGGTGTTCTGCTTAATATTTTTCTTTCAGGGCATCCAGAGAGGATTTCTATAGTCAAGTGTGGAAAATGGAAGAGATTTCAAGATAACTGTAGAAAAGCAAGGGACTTTATGCTTTTTAAAAATCAGAGCAGAGGAGGTCTTCTCTGGGGAATGTACAACTCCTAAGCCTGCGCTTGCCCTTTTCTGTGAACTGTTTGACCAACATCCTTGTGTGGGCTGAGGCAGAAGGTAGAAAGAGAGGTAATGACGTTTACATGGGCATCAAGAGACTTCTCTGTCTATTTGCTCTCCCGACAGAGCCTGCCCAGGTTAGGTTTGTTTCCATTAGGCATTTCTGCTTAACACTACTTCCACAGAAGCAGATAGGAATGGGAGTTTACTGCTATTTGAACGCTTCCCCATTTGTGGACTCAGATATGTTTACCTGGCTGTGGGTTTCTTCCTTTGTTATTTTGGTTTTACTAGGCTTCAATTTGATGTCACGATAAATCCTTCCTGCATGCTTTTAACTAGCCTGGTACAACATTTACTGATTAAATGCTTGGCTGAAGACTGAGCTGAACACTGGAAGTGGTTGCCATGAACTTTGTTCAGCAACTAGGAGAGGTGGAGATTATATAACAAAAACCCTCACAGCCCCCTATGTCTGTCGGGGTCCAGATGTGGGGAGCAGGATTTTTGAATGTTATGGGAAAGTCAGACTTCAGAGATGGTTATTCAGGCCTGCCTGGGAGGAGGTGCAGTTCTTTGGAGCAGGAAGGTAACACTGCAGCCTCCTGCAGTCTGCATTGCAAAATATACTGCCCTTCAGGCTGGAAGGGAACAGGGCAGTGAGCAGCAAACTCCAGCCTCCAGAAAAATCGTGAATGAAATGTCAAGAATTAAATATTACCCAAAGAGCCTAGGAGAGATTCATTGGAGCTGATACCTTGTGACCTCTCATTTAGCAGGACAAGACCAAAATTAGGCTCCTGTGAGGTAAATGTAAAGAGTATCTTTCACTTCCAGAAAATTAGAATCCAGCTCAAAGCCATTTTATTATTCAGGGTGCCACTTTAAATGCTAATTACTATTTGTAGGCTCATTGCAGCTTCAGACTGGCTTCTTCAAAGGAATGAAGGGGTATTCCACTCTCATCTGCCAGTGAAATTTGAAAACCTCAGCTCCAAAGTACAAGGGGCACAGGCCAAAGTGAGCAAATTTATCAGCTGTTTGAGACAGTTAGGTTGCTTCCTTGTTTTTTTTTAAGGAAAATCAGTAATCTTTGCCTTGTCTCTGAATTTCTGAACCGGCTTCTTCTAATTTTTCAGAATGAATGTCTATCTCACTGCAAATTTTCATTTCTTGTGTCCTTTCTCTGTTAATAAACTTGCATGTGTTTATTTACCTGTTCAAATTCTTTTTACTGATACTTGCTGTCTGTAGAAGACTACTTACTGCTCTAGTTATTTACTTTATGAGTCTGGAATCACAATGAGCTGTGATTACAGATTGTCACTGAATGAACTAGTTTGTGTAAGAATGTGATATTAACTTTCATAAGTGGTACCAGAGTTCTGTCACAGTTCACTTTTGATGCCATCTCTGTAATACTGAAGGACAGTGAGCTTACCTGACTGGCTCTCACTAGCCCAGACCTGAAAGACTTGTGCGTGAGAAAAAAAGCAGTATTTTTATATAAAGGAGGCTTATAATGCATTCCACAAAAATGATTTCTTAGATTGTTTTCAAGTCCATTAGCCTTGCCTTTTACAAGCAATATGCTGCAGCTATCTTGTCCAGCAGCCTTTTAATTTTAGGATCCTTGTTTGAGTTTTTCAATGAGTCACATCAGGTGCACAGCTGTCAGGTCAGAATTGTACCTCTGTATACCCACAGCTGGACGGAATACTTGGGGTTTTCCCAAGGATGTGATTTTGTCATGGAAACTGCACTCCTTATCTGTAAAATTGTGAACATTTTCCTTTTTCTCATGGGAAAAAGTAGAATAAAATTAATTCCAAAGCTGAAAATGTTGAATGGCATTCCCAGACTCACCAGTGGCTTATATAACAGGATCTGTCACTTCAGAAAATTCATAACCCAATCTCTCTGCATAGTACAGGCAGCCTTATGATTTAATGGCCTAAGAAAATTCAAGAATGCCAATGTGGACACCCCTGTGTTTCACTGCAGGAAAGAATTACAGCACAGTTCTTAGGAATTCTATTGTGCAAGAACTAGCAATAGCATAAAAAATGCTGGTATTCAACTAATATGCCTTTCTTTTACACTATGTCTCAATTGAATGAAGGAAAAATACCCAGACAAAGCTGTACTCTATTTTGATTATTACAAAATCATAGTTATGTTTGCCATTGAAATAATTTCCATTGAGATCATTTTAGTAAGTATATACTATGAAATCACAGGAAATAATATTCCTATAAATAAAGATAGCAGCATGAGAGGTGGCTGAATGAGTGTGAAGAATAACAGGGGTTTACTGGCAAAAGAGTGATATTTTGAATACTCATAATTTATTTACTCAGTCTGTCTTAAAATTTCATCAATTATACATGAAACTGAATACCATAGCATAGGAGGGGACTAAAAGGCAAGTATTCATTTCCAGCTCTAACATCTCAGTCTTTAAACAAGACCTACTCCTTAGCATACTCGTAAGACAGATGGATAAGTGTTGGTAGATAAGAGATTTATAGTTTGGCATTATTTAACTGCTCCATAATTTGCTTGTACTAGCACCCTGGAGACACATTTTTTCAGAAAGTCTGATTTTTCTGCATTTATTCTAGTAATGGTATACTGAGAGTTGTTAAGGAAATTAAAGTCCCATTTCAGGCCCCAGTTCAACAAAGCGTTTAAGTAATTCTTAACTTAAAGTACATCTTAAACCGAATCCTATTTAACAAAGGGGAAAAAAATCCCCACAAGTCTTCAGAGAAGCTTCCTGGCATGGTTAAAGTTAAGAGCATGGGGTGTTTCTTAAAGTGAACTTAGAAATGCTGTCTGTTTCAGAGACTGAAGACACTGTCTGTGGAAAGGGACATGATGGATGAAATGACCTGTTGTCCAGAAAGCCCGTATGATGTGGTGAAGGAGGAAGGAAACTTGATCCAAATTTTGGATCAGAATATAGAATGAATTGGACTTATCATGCTTTGAGATAAGATTAAAAAAAAACAAAACAAAAAAAAAACAGTGTTTTGCAAGGAAAAGAGCAATCTTGCAGTCACAAACTTATTGGGCAGTTAAGCATGTTCTCCTGAGACATCATGGCATTGGAGGCTTTGCTGAAAAGGTAGAAAAAAGACCTTTTCTAAAGAATGGAGAGACTTCTTTCAAACTGGCAACTTTCCGTCTTTAGGAGCATTTAGGAGCATTTCTGTCTTTAGGAGCAATCTTTTAGGAGCATTGTCTCTGCTCTGGAGAATTTTAGGGGACTATATTGAATCTTAATGTCTGTTTTGTCTAGTACAGTTCCGGGTTCTGGTAAAGGTCTTGAAAAATGTGGATAGATAAGTATTAGGTTTGGTATGTGGAGCATGATATGCATTTCTAGGTCTCCTCAGAAGATTCTATGATACAGCTTTCAGTTTTCAAAGTAAAACACCAATAAAAAATATTTATGTCCACCTCACCTCCCCAGTAAATTGGAAGCTGTTATTTACAGTCATTAACCCAAATACAGTTACTTGCTTCATACAGGTGGTCTTCCTTATGAAAATTCTATGATATTCACCAGGAAAATACCAGTAGCTTTATGTTTTGCCACCTGGTGTGATGAAAGATAAAAATCCACCATTTCACCTGTGAAGACACTCAGATGACAAATAGAGAGGAAAAGAAAAAATTACTTTTCTGTCTAAATAAACTGTTTTCTAGTTGTTCATGAATGAAATTAAGCCATCAAGTATAAAACACCAATCATGATGACAAAGACATTTTTCCACTCACTAGTTTGGATCATTAGGGAGATCAAAACCTATTTCAACCCCAAGTTTTGTTTGAGGAAAACAGGCAATTTTATCATGTTTAATGAAAATTCCCCTGTGACAAAAATTCAGGGCTGCAAAATGTGTTATTTTTCCATTTGACAGCACAAAACATGAGATAGGTAAAGTTCAGACTCAATAGATTTCTTAATTAATTATGTCTCTGTATTCCAGCATAAGACTTAAAGTTATAACAGCCTTACAGAAACAATATAAATGGGTCTGTTGAGAGTTTAAACACATTAATATGCAGCTATGCTTTTCTTTATGTGATAGCAAATTGTGATTAGGCAAAAGAAACAATATGCTAAAATGGTGCTGCACATTTAATTTCACCATATTCTTATTTTTAACTTGAAGACACTCAGAACTTCTTCTGTGTACCTTTTATTAAGTTTGTCTGAAGAGGGCAGCCTTTCCTAATACACTTGGAATTTTCTTAATTTGACAGGGTTACTGTACGCTGAACAAATTGACAAAGGACAAGCTCACAATCTGAAGTTTGCCTCTTATTATTATGGCCTGTGTTTTCATTGAAGTTTCTCTCCATGTATATTTATCAACCAACTGCAAAGGATATTATTTTTTAAATATTTGACCCCTCTGGTAAAATACAGTCCAATTTCACTTACTCTCAATGCTAAATGAAGGAAGACTTTCTGTGATATTTCTAGAAAGAAATTTAAAGAGAATGTTATTAGGAAATTTCTGGAAATATGGGTTGCTTATTCTTTCTGAAGTCTAGAAATAAGTGTTGTTCACATGCATTTTTAAATGCTAAGACTGCATATGAATAGACCAGGAAAATATCTGTCCCTTTGTGCTGACAGTCCTCCTAATCTTTTATGATTTTCATACTGAACTCCTCTCCAGGCTTCTAAAAAAACATTAGCCTGAAAGTAGGCAGTGATGTTACATTTTCTTTTATTTTATAGTTTAATCATAAGGAAACATTAGGAAAAAAAAAAATCTTACAGCAAATTCATGCATTGCCATGTTACCAGGAAAGATGAATGGCTACTCTGCATTTAGCAATTAGTGTGATAGATTTAAGGGCTCTTAGAAGAATTTATTGCTCTGGTGTGCCTTGATCACGGAGCAGGGAGGGGCATTTGAAAAAGCCTGGGATGATAAATTTTTGCAGTTATTGCTGCTCTAGCCACTATGTCGCATCTCTCCTCTTGCAGTGGCAGCCAGATTTGAATGCCTGTCTCACCTTCTGTGGTGTTGGGGTTTAGCTTGCACGATAGAAGAGAGGAAGGAGAGAAGGAGTACTCCCTGAACACAGGGAGTGAGCACAGGGGTTTGGAACAGGGAGAACCTGGAAGCTGCTGTTGTAGAAGAGGAAGGTAGGTGGAGACATTAGGTGCAGGATTTCACAGCATTTGCATAAAGAAGCATCCTGTTTGTGAAAGAGTATCACCTGGATGACTAGAATCTCTATAAAAACAATGTTCAACACATTGCTTGGGCAGTAAGAGTGATGGTGTGAATCCTGTGCAGAACAGCCAGCCAAGTACTTCTCTCTAGAAATGTCTGCTACAAAATGAGATCACTTTATGTACCCAGGAGCTCAGTAAGTTTGCTGTGATGGTTGGCAGCTAGCAAACCTTGTACCACACCCCAGTCACAGCAGCTGTCACCCATGCCAGTTATACTGTGATTGCACTGACTACAGTCAAACTGCAGTACAACGTCACCCCTTCCATTTGTCAGCTTTTCTCAGCTGATGATTAGGCAATACCAGTGGCAATCTAGTCAAGTGATCCCTTTTTAATTTGGTGACTTTTTAGGGTCTTTTGTACAAAGAAATTTTTCCTTCTGTCATTAGGTTCAAAGCAGCAAATAACTAAATTTATTCCTCCCACAAACTTCTACTATTATTTAAAGCTGCCAGCTGTTTAGGCTACCAAACTCATTGCAACCTCATTGTCTGACAGAAAGCTTGCTCAAAATCTTATCACTACAAGGCTATTTACCTGGTTTTACAATCCTTGAATAACATTCATGTTCACTGATCCAAATCCACCATTTTTTCTGACCTTGTCTTTCCTGCAGCAGCCACTTATTCAGAAGTCAAGGCAGATTGCTTCAGTGCCTTCCAAACAATGACTGGACTGATCTGAAAAGTGTGGGGCTTCTTCATCTTTCCACTTTAGCATTGGATTGCTATGAAACAGAGCAGAAATTTCATTGTCTCCCTACTTGAAAAGCATCCAATTTCCTACATAACAAACCGTTGCATACTTGTGCTGCAATGTTCCAAGACGTCAAATACTCTCCTTACAGGCCAAGAACCCACTAGATTATTCCTAAATCCTCTAAGAAATTACACTTTAATTGTCTTTATATCAGCATTTTTCCTGGAGACAACACCTAACTAAAACTGATTGCTTGTTTTCATTTTTTGTGACTAATCTTGGGAGGGAACTCTTTGCCAGACACCAATATTTGCCATCACTCATTGTTTCCTCTGTTTAAAGGATATGTGTCTGTAAAAGGTATGAAAGCCGGATTTTTGAGGTTGAAATGGGAAAAACAACTTCTACATTTCCAATACATCCTTATTTTGAAGTTGGAAATGTGACTTTCTCTTTCTGCTCTTAGGAAATATTACCAAAATTAGGTTGTAAAAAATTTGACTAAACTTATTGCATCCAAGTCTTAATAATTTAGCAGGAATTGCCAGCATTTTTCCTGAATGTCTAATTGCCTTTTGAATACTTTAAAAACTTGATTCTTCTGAGAATTACTCCTTTATCTAGAAAATAACCATTTGTTGTTCAATTTTATCTCTCACCATTAAAGAGATCATTATAGTACCTCCTCCACCTTTCCATGATTGCATTGTTTGCAAATAAAGATTTTTATTTTTATACTTTACTGAACCTTCATGATTTATGCCCTGGCCTCCTAGTACTGAAACACATGTAAAATATTCTGATTATTACATTTACTGTATGCCATATTTTACTTTAATTTCTGCACTGTTGTCCTTTGCATTGTCTTATCAAGACTATTCTCTATTCTGGCTTTATTATAATCTTCAATGTAAGCATAAATCTGAATTCTTGTTTTCTTTGGTGAACAATAATAAAAAAAGGGAAGGTCCCCCCACGCCTTTATGAGAGCATCTGTTGTCTTTATATCTGCATTTGTTCTTCTAATGTTTTTTGATACTCTCTATAGTACATGTCTGATGGTTTCCTACTCAGTATCAGTTTTCACTGTGGTCACTTTGTTATCTTTTAATACCTCAGACCCAATATTACTCAAAGATTCTGGGTCACTTTTCATATTTCTGGTCTGCTGTTATAATGGAACTGATAATCTTTCTCAGAATAGCTGCTCAAAGAGAACAGCTCTCATTACAATCAATTTATTTTACGTTCTTGGTGTTATTCCTTTATCTCAAATCAACATAGACTTGTTAATTCCATTTTTGCAGGCCTGTGCAAGCTTCTGAAGAAAGCTGGGTCTTCGGTCCCCCAAAACTAATCCCATGTTGTTCTCTGTCATAGGCAAGACTGTCTGTGTCATAGAATCATGGAACCATAGAATACCCTGAGTTGGAAGGGACCCACAAGGATCATCGAATCCAGCTCCTGGCCCTGCACAGGACACCTCCAAGAGTCACACCCTGTGCCTGAGAGCATTGTCCAAAACACTTCTTGAACGCTGTTAGGCTGGTGCTGTGACCACTTCCCCTACATCTTAAGCATTTCATTTACTCAGGAAAATGGTGAGAGTCTAAAGGACATAAAAGAGATCATGTGTTCCAAGTTCTTCTGATAACGCATCTTATACTTTCTTGAGCATTCTTTCAATAGGAGTGGGTGTCCTGGTGATGTCCATACTGTGGTGTTCCCTGGCTCTTTGTTTAAGTTACTGATTGCTGATAATAGAATGTTGCTCAGCATCATACTACACTTAGTTCTTAGCTCACAGTCTTTTTTTCCACAGAAACCGCTGCTTTATAAAGCCACTTTATGACTAAATTTTCTCTCACAGGGTTGTGTTGTGCTCCCCTACTTTCTCTATAGTGCTTGGGAGAGTTCTTGGCCTCAAAGCATTGAATGTCTCCATATTTTTATTTTCTTTTTCTTTTTTTTTTTCCCCAGCTAATTTCTCCTTCTTATATAATTGCATGTTTCTATGTCTTGTGACTTTCTTACGATTTCTTAATTGTACATTTTACGGAGTAAGAATGCCAAATTTATGTCAACTCCATCTGGAAGACTGGAAGGTTGTTCCTCAATCTCTTTACAGCTTATCTTCAAACTCTCTGGCTTTGGAAGAAAGTTCTGACTGCACAGCAAATCATGGTGTCTACAGTATCTCCACAGAGAATTTCTTTCACCATATAAAATTCCTAAGAAATATGTCCTTGCTTCTCACCAACAGTAGCAGTTGTTCAGCTTGTTTGTGATTTCAAGGATTCTGCACTTTGCTTGATCAATACAAATCAGAATGGAGAAGGAATTAGTGGTTACAGTATTGCTGACTCGAGCTTGACCAGTCAGTTCTGCTAAGGTAGATGTGGTTTGAGATGGATAGCACAATTTCTAATATCAGTTCTTATTTGATTTGTGAGATATAAAAGGCCTGTGGAACTTCATCACCATTGAAATACATACTTTGAAACTTAAAATACATTAATTATTACTTTTAACAATCAAGTAGGATATGGGAGGTCATATAGGGAAGATCTGGGTTTTTTTAAGCACAAAGCTCCTAGTTGGTAAGTATAAAGAGAATTTATGAAGAGAAGATATTTTAATCTCTGGCTTTGTCCAGAAGTTTTCTTCTTTTCCTTTTTTAATGTCTTTATTAAATAAGTAAACAGGAGTGGACAAAGAGAAAGAGGAGAGGGAATTACAGTGACATGACAACCCCTGCCCCATGGTTCAGAGCCCAAATCAAATTGTTAGGTGTCAAAAATCCATGGATGGGGGCAAGTGATAGACATATACTACTTTTGGCAATTTCACCTCAAAAATTATGAGTCACCATGTTGATGGTCAAAACTAGACAGTGGATTTGAAATGTGGGTACTTTGATTGAGTGCCTGAGTTGCTATAAAAGTGTCTATTGAATGCATTTGCTTTATCAAAGCCCAAACCCACAGGTTCAGAGAGATGTACTCCTATGGTTGACAGCTCAGTCAATATCTCTCCTGCTCTGTCTCTTCCTGTCATAACATTGATTTCTGTAAGCTAGAGGAAGTAATCCCTAATGACATTGTGTAACAGTGTTAAGGAAAGGTTGTTTTCCCACTGTGCACTTTTTCATACACAACTTATAAATGTATTTCATTACTTACAAACTTTACCTCTTGTAACTCTGTTACATTTTATGTCCTGCCATTCTATCCAGATTGGCTGCTTTCTTAATGTTTTCTTCCTGATTTTCCACTGGTATGGAGCAACATACTTGGTGATTCCCCTGCATCATCTCATCACTGCAAAGCAATGATGTCACTCTGCCATATGCTGTTCTCTCAGCTGCCAGGCAAGCTGAGGGATGTGTCATGCACCCATTGCATGCAGGAGAAGACCATATTGTCACATCACGTCACGTCCCATCCTTCCACTGCTGTCAACATCACTGTGCTTTGCTTCGTGTCCTAACCCTGTGATCAGCAATGCTCACCATTGAGTGGTAAAAACTGCTGCATAGCTGCAATGAAATGATATTCCTGTCATTAATCTGATTATCTAACCTTTTGTCTTCCTTTTTCACTTAAAAAAATAAAAAAATCCACTGCTCTGCAATTTTATAGAGCTAGCATCACTAGAAAGCAGGCAGTTTTCCAGGAAGTTTTGGAGGATTTTTCACTTGTATGGTTTGGAAGAAACTATGGAATTTAAAGTACTTGGAATCTGTTTAGTCTCATGTCTAGAGTGCTAGCTATCAATTTCCAGCATAGTATTGGTATTGTTGAGAAATGGGATGAGGTTTTGAAGGGAGCAAGAAACTGTGTATATTTATTGCACAGAAGTGAAAATGGCTTCATGGGTGAGCAGCACATTTGTAATGAACAGGCTTTACTGGGGTTTGTCTCCCCATGGAGCCAGGTGTGATACCAGATTGGAAGCACAGAGATACCCTTTCCACTGAGCTGACTTCTCTGATCCCTTGAGATGATGTTTGTGAGGAAAAGGCTGTAAAGGATTTAGTATTATCAAGTGTGTGAGGTCTTACCTCACACAGAGAATCAGCATGGCTTAAGGGTGTCTGGAGCCAGAGCAGAAGCAGGTAGGGATTGATATGTAGGCATGAAGTCTGTGTTGTTTCCTGAGATATCACCGGTTCAAATTTCAGACTCTGTAATTCCTCTAAGAACCATTTTTGATCAGATAATATCAGATAAGTTGTCACCATTTCTATTTACCTTGTACATAGAAATTAATAACTTGTCATTTTCTGTACTGCATTGTTGTGGGATAAGCTCAATAAGTAAAATGAAATAAAACTCAGTACTTCAAAAACCAGCTCCCACTGCTCCAGTCTGCTGTGGTTAATGTCAAAAGGACTTTGCCCATTATTCGTTCCTGGAGAGTCATAAAGGATATTATAACCCTTTATAGTTTGAGAAGTTAAAACTTTATTTTTCACTGGTGCTTTCTTCATAAATTCCTGCTTTGAAAGAAAAATAAATAAATAAGTAAACCCAAGGGCCTGTGTCCCACAAGAAGCATCCCCTGAATATTGTTTTTTTTTTTTTTTTAACATAACATTGCTGGTTCCTCTTTGCAAAAGTCACAGATATACAAAACTCCATTAAAAAAAAAAATAGTAAAAAGAAATCAAACTTCAGAGAAATCTGAACTTCAGTGTCTTAACATCTTACAGAGTTATCAGCCATATCTATTACTTTCTTCAGGAAATTATTTTTTTAATTTTAGAGAAAATCCAGGGAATTACATTGGAAATATTAGGAAAAAAGAAATCTAGATATTGGAGAGAGCAAAATATGTCCTTAATTTCATATCTGCCTTAACAAAAACAACTGGACTCTATACTCTTTAAACAAGCATCATATCTCATAAACCTGATGAACTAGAGACCAGCTGAATGCCAGCAAGATTTTAGGCCAGAGAGCCAAAGAGCTCAGGAATTGGTGGTATATCAGGTGTTTCATGTAACTATAATTGTATCCTCAGAGTACTTCAGGTGTAAGTCTAAGCAGATTTTCTTTAAAGAAACATGGTTTTCATATGAATAAATGTTTAGTACATGTTCAATTTCTTTTCAATTCTAAGTCCTGCAAGTCAATACAGTATTTCATGTCTTTACCAATGAGCTGCATTTTGAAGATTAACACAGGTTGTGGAAGTACACGAGGCAGTTCACAAGTACCCCAATTGTAACAAATTTGCTACCATAATAACCATTTGAAACTTCGAAGAGGACAAATTGCTTAGGTCCCATGGTAGCAAGGAGAACAGGGACTGTGGGTAGATTTAATTTCGCTTAACATTAGCCATCCCCAGTTAGATGTCTCAATTAAACTGCCTGCTTAGCCTTTCTCTCCAGTGAGTGGATGGAAAGAGACAGGTACTTCCAGACAATAAACCATCCCATCTCAAGATACTTTTCCAGACTAATGGGATGAATTGCCATGCCCATCACAAGACTTTATAAGTTTGTTTGGGTGTAGAACAAGTTATAAACTTTGCCTTTGTTATCTGAATATATACTCCTTCTGTTGCTTTTAGAAATATTGTTAAAGTAATGACACTTGTAATTCTGGGCTCTGCTTTTCTTTCACAATTTTGAGGTGTGGCCTTATATTGAAGTTCTCCTTGACTGATTGAGGAATTATTTAAGGACTATATATGTTCTTGGCTTGTATTGCATATAGTCACTGGTAGCCTTATCCCAAGAATGAAATAGTAACACACATTTCCATGAACTCTCCTGCTGAGCCATGCTCCAATATTGATTTCCATGTATCCTTCTAAATTTTTTTTCCTGGCTTCTTGCTATGTTATTTCCTGTGTCCAATAGTAGGAATATTTTGAGAAAACAGTTCTCCTGTGAGCTGCACATGAAAATAAAAAAGCATCTTTGCATATATACTGCATCATTTTCTCTTCTTTTATCTGTGTCACTTTACTGCTATGAGAAGTACTTTTTTTTTCTTGGTCTCACTGGGTTTTGGAGGCAGTCTCATGTTTCATCAGCATTTCTCATATTCAGGCTCAAGTCTGGCTATGTGCTTGAAGCATTGCACCTGAATTTCCATCAGATTTTCTCCCCTCATACTGACTGCTGCCTGGGCAGCAGTGTGCTGACCACCAGCTTCCCTCTCCATTTTTTCCACATCTTCCTTTGCAGATAGAAAGCTCACACATCCAGTTTCCAGTTTTATTGCCTTTGGAAGTACAGTCTACTGTGATTCTTAAAGCTTTCTAAAATTTTCAGCAGAACATTGTGGCCTTTTAAAACAATTGGTGCTCACCTGTGGCTCAGTGAGTTTGGCTTCTCTTCACAGGTGGAGGCAATGAGGGAAAGGGCCAGGACATAAGAAACAGCTTGGACAGCAGGTAATTAGGGCAGTCAGTCTTAATTAGTTTTTAATAGTTGGGGAGGAGCTTTCATATCTGCATATGGCTGAGAGGCAACTAAGGGAGCAGAAATCGACTGGGAAAGCAGAATAGATATAAAGTTAGCTGAGAGAGGGGCTTGCTAGAGGCTCGGAGGTGTTGATGGCTGTTTGTTTAGGTGGTTTTGGTGATGATGTTAGGGAGTTCTGCAAGACCAGGGAGGAAGTTTATGTCCAGGGCTTGTGCTAAAGTGCTAATTGTGCCACAGGGAGCATTCTTAAACGTTTTGTGTTAGTGCTCCTTCTTTCTCAAAGAGAGCAGTGATGTGGGAGGTGATTTTAACCAAAGAAAAGGATGTAGCTTAAAGGGCTGAATGTAGCCTGCGTTCTCCCTGGTAAAATAACTTGTGAAAATGCAACCCCTTGAGGTCTTTGAGGTGCAAGCTGTATGCAAAAGCTACTCATCTAGCAGAGAATGTGGTCTGGCTTATGACCTTTGCTGCTAAGTATGAAGAGTTGTATTCCTAGAGGTAGGTGGTTGTCTAATTTCTACTGGTTGCAGTAATACAGGGGTGAGGCTGTGTGTGTTTGGAGTTTACTTGTGCATAACTTTTTAAGTCACTTGCTTTGAATATTTCAACCATTGAGATGACCTGTGCTTGTGGCCTGGCCTTCAGGTTTTTTCCTGTTGCCCCTTAGAACCTGGACAGAAGCTTGGATGAAAGTATTTTCTAGATATTTCAGAATCTACTCTGAATGGTCTGATACAGAAGCTTCTGTGTGTGAGCAGTGCAAACCTTTGCTCTATAACCTGGTAGTCTGCTTGCCTTGAAACATGCAACTGAGCCTGCTTCTTTGTCTCTAAGTGGAGAAAGGAAAAAAAAAAAAAAACCTGGAAGGGTAGGGGAAATAAAACTTTATCTTAGGTCTTTTATACTGCTATTTGCAATTTTTTTTAAAGTGTCTTCTTAATTATACTGGAAGGTGGAAATAATAAATACTTCTGAAGCTCTAGTCTTTTCTTTTTTGTAATATTGAAAAAAAAAAAAAGTATATAATCTCGTGCCTTTTTCTTGGAAAGTATGTGTTTGCCCTGGAAAGGATTTGCCTGTTTCTCTGTAATATTGCAGTAGCATTTCTCTGTGGGATATTTATCTTTTGGATGTCCTTGAAACTGAGATAGAAAAGTTCAAAAGAGTGATTGCTGTGTAGGAAATGTACCTACTAAAGGTATTGGAGTAAGTAATGAAACCCAAGATGTGTATTTATGAGTTTAGACAGGAGGGAGATGCAGTTTCATTGGCTGATACTAAAGGCAGACATACATTACATATATATTAATTAAGAAAGGTGTGTGGAGCTTGTGGAAAGGCATCTTGCTGGAAAACAGCCTCCAGGTGCTTCTAGAAAAAACTCCAGCTCTCTCATTATTCAATTAGTTGTTTCAGAGATTGGCTGGTCATTCTTCTGAAGCAGATGGAGATTTTTCACAAAGCTGAGACTAGCATTGTGTGCACTTTGTCTTTTCTGAAGTTTCTATCAAAAGAATGTGTTATTCTGTTATATGGTGTATCTGTATATTAAAAAATCCCTGTCTTTTTAAGGGTGTCTAGGAGAAGATAAATGCACTATACAGTAATGCTAATAATTAAATTTGTAAAATAACTGCTTTTTGATAGACTAACACACAAATACAATTCCAGCAGTGGCTGTTTCTCATTAGTTGGAATGACATGCCAGCTTTAGAATATGTAATGATGTATAAGCCCTCGTGGTTATAATTGGCATAGAAATGTACTATATCCTTGGGTGTTAAAAGCCATAAGCTATTTATTTTCATACTTACAAAGAATGTACTACATTGTGGTATAAATCTCACATGGATCATCATAATTGCATTTTTTTAGTAATTTATGTCCATATGGTTCAAATATGAATCTGTCCCCCTTATTAGCATCCTGCTGGTGACATAATGTACTGATAAATTAGTATCTCATGTCTGGAAATCCTGTTTGAATTCAGATCTCATGCAAAAGAAACTTAAACCAACCTGGTCTTCCTGATACAGGTAGTCTTGTTGTCATAAAGATTTTGTAATTCATGAGGTTACGCAGTATAGTAGTTATATGCTTGCAAGAAACTTGGTTATTGGCTGTGGTATCCAGTGGATTTGTTTGTTTGGGTTTTTTTGTTTGGTTGGTTGAGTTTTTTGTTTGGTGTTCTTGGGTTTTTTTTTTTTTAAAGCACCAAGTTCACATAAGTAAGGGGTGGATTTAAAGATCTTCTCTTACATTATGTTCTAGCTTAAACTGGGAGTAGATGGTGTTGAAGTTGGTGATATAAAATAGTCTTGAAACCAGAGATAATGTGTAATAAAATAATTGATGGAGTTCTGTTAGATGCCATATTGCATTGATTTTTCTGCATTATCAAAGGCAGATTTATTGTACAATCTCTATGTGACACACAAGATATGGAATATGCTATGGATGTGAAAGCACATGGCATGTTTTTTTTCCTTAGGGCTTTGGGAAAAAAATAGAGAAATGGGTGAAAGAAAGGTAGGGATAAATCATACAGGCTGTTTTTCTTTAAAAGAAGGTTGGTATATAAATAATCTGCTACGTATTCCAAAAAATATTCAAAAATGAAACTTAGGTAAGGTGAAGTGATTCTGAAAGAACAATTCTGCTTTATTTTGTTTTAACATCCTCCCTTCAATCCTTCCAAGCCATGAGAAACACCATGTGTTACTGATCTCCACTAGAACAGTGAGCCATTGGCCACAACTCTGAGTATGATCTGATTGCCAATTCTTTATCTATCTTTCAAATCTGTGTCTCCAATTTAGAGACAAGGGTCTGGTGTGGGACAGTGTCAAAGATGTTTCACAGGTGCAGAGAGATGATGTCAGTTGCTCTTCCTTTATAGCATGTTTGCTTAATCTGAGTATATTATCTGCCTGATGGGAAGTGCTTTGTTGTCTCAGTTTAGGTTGGGATTTAAATATGCAGTCTAGGGGAAAAACTACAAATTGAAGTGAATATTGAGGTCTTGAGGTTTGAGGCTGAATAGAGCATTGGTGGAAAATTTAGCAAGCTTCCATCTATGTAATTTTAGTGCAAGTGTCTCATAGTTGTGGTTTCTAGAGGCTCTTGTTTAAGGTTTTGGGTTTTTTCTTTTTTACTAGCTATTTACATGGTTGAGACTGGCAAAGTTGCCTGTATGACAGACATGTTGCTGAATATTTGACATGTCCTTCTTTTATTTTGCAGAGACCTACAGCCAACAAGACTTCTGGTGCTCCTTCCTACAGCAGATGGTCCAGTTCACAGCCCCATCAGGTAATATGCCCTTGTCAAAAAGGATATGAAACTCAGGTTGACACGTGCTTCCTTTTAAAATAAATCTGTGAGGGGATCTGAGAGTGTTATCAACCTACACTAGCCCAGCTAGGTCACACTGGTCTCTGAGGTTGTTGCAGGATATCCTGTGGCAAACTCTTGGATGCAGTTGCTGCTCACAGAGGAGCTTGTACAGATGTGCCTCCTGTAATGTAGTGATGCCTCTGGTTTGTCAGGGATGGTTGTTGTGGCTGCATCCCCTTATCCTTTGCATCTTGTCACTTAAGCTACAAGGGTGTGTGTTTGATGCCCTTTGGCAACGTGTGAAATCCTATTCTCCTGGCTAGCTTCCTCCCCACTGCCCCAGGGTTTTTTTGTGAAGTGGTTACAATAGTCAAAACTTCCAGGAAAACTTGTTGTTAATTGAAATTGAAGCCAGAAGCTCTTAAGTGATAGCTAGGAAACAATATTATTGTTAATGATTCTATATAAGAATTTAAATGGTATTCATGGTTTCTGTTACTTTATCAAAATCAAAAGACTTTTTTGGCTATAGACAAGGATATGTCTTGCTTTTGTTATTAAAGAATTATGTATTTCAACTAAATCAACTTTGTCTTTAAAAACTCTTCAGATGTCTTTTCAGTAATGATTGTACTGACATTGTTTCTTCCAGCCTCTGCTTTTGTTTTTCCTACCTCTTTCTACATACACTTTAAAAAAAAAAACCCAGCAAAACAAAACAAAATCCCACTAACCCACAAAAACCAAAACCACCACTGCCTCTTGACCTTATGAAAAATTTAAAGTATCAAACCCTTGATCTGGTATGCTGGATTTTCCTTTTGAAGGACATTTGTACACTGAGAAGAAACCTCCACTAAGTTGTGATTTGGCCTCAAAAACTAAAGCAAAAGAAACCATGAATTTAATTTGTATTGAAATTTGGATGGGAAAAAAAGTGGTGAAGTGCTTCATAGGCCGAGCTAAGTTTTTCACTATCTTCCCAGTGTTAATAAATCTGTTTTCACAAAGTATTGTGACATGAGTTTTGTGCCTTCTCTTCATATAAAAATATGGTTCTTTTGCTTGCAAAGTTTCCCAAGTTTTCTATCTTCCACTTTTTCAATATTGAATTTTTTGCTGTTAAGAATACATAGACAAAAGGTTAACTCTTGTCAGTGGTTATTGCTTGCTCCATCCTAGGGCATTAGACAGTGAACAAGAAAAAGTTCATGGAGTATAACTAATATGTACGAGCACTGTTTCCCTCTTCCTGTGTGTGTCTGCAGTTGTTTGTTAATGGGACACAAATTCCTAAGTCAGGAGGAGATCATCCTAAAAAATTGTATAAAATGCACCTTATGCTCTGCACACTTGATTTCCTTTTTGAGAAGGGAGGGAAACATAAGTGCATAATAAAGACTGTTTGTAGTGTTACTACCCTGTCAAACCATTAGCAGGGTTGAGGGATTAACTACTAGGAATGTTGCTTGAAAGTATGTCTAGGCTATCCAATATCTGCAGGAAAAAATTGTTCTCATGTATTAAATCATGCCCATAGTAATTTCCCTCCACGTGTATTGTCCCCCTTACGTTTGACTCTCATTTTCCTTTGTCATTTCCACTCTAATATTTTCTCTTTATTCCTTGTTTATTGTCAGCTTTTGTCTTCTGTGTTTTGGGTTTAATAAGCTTATAAACTTGCCTCATGGATATTATAAATGCCAGTACCAACTGTGAGGATGTATAGGCTTGCTGTGGCTCCATTTGGGAGACTGGAATACTGCTGTGCACTCCCATGAGCTGAGTGGCAAAATATTTGTATTGGATAAAGAGATTCATATTCAGCCTTGCAACTTGCCAGCATCTATATATGGTTTATTTAAACTTTTTTTATTTTTAAGATGACTTTCCAGGAAGGAAAAAGATTAAAGTTCAAAATTCATAGTCTGCATTTTCTTTAGTCTCATGCAGTGAACCTACTGAAGGCTTTTCCACATGCATCTTATAAGAATCCACACACAAACCTAATAGAACTACATAGCTGAGACCTTTGATGCATCTAAGAAATGTTAAAAGTTAAATTGATTTCTTCCTTCCTTCCCCTGAGTTTTTCTTTTTTCATTTCCTCTATCTATGTGGAGTTGGAAGGTCCATTAGGTGAGAGATTTGAGAGGGTGAGGTTAATGAGTCACAGAAAATAACACATTTTTCCCTGACTTGTTTTGCTTTGTGCTACCCAGACATGCTTATATTTTGTATTGGATAAACTGAAGCATGTTTATTTATCTCAAATATGCTATCTGGGGAAGTTTTTTAATAAGTTTCCATCAACTCATCGCTCTCGTGGACACATGGAATTTGTATGCTCAGGTTTTTTTAATATATGAAGCTGTTCACAGAATAGTGTTGTTCAGCTTTTTTTTTTTTTTTTTTTCCTTTCCTACTGCCCCTTGAGCCTGGGAAAATGCTTTGTTGCAGGGGAGGCATTTTTTAAAGTTGATTTAGGGGTTCCTTCTGACTGCCCTGGGAAAGAGGCATAAGTACCCAATTTCTTCAAGCATTCTTCTTTCTTGATGTCAGAAGAAGCAGCCACTAGTCTAAAAGGTTAATTTTTATTTATTTTTTTTTTTTTTAATTCAAGGAATTAATCTAGTGAATTAAGGAATTTGAGGGGTGAGCCAGAAAGCCAAACTAAATCTCAGCTTCTGAACTGGCATCCATGGAGCTGTGTGGGATCTTTCTGCCTTCAGATGTACTAAACTGGCTTGAGGGATGGAATCAATGAGGAGATACAGATGCTAAGGAACCAGCATTGCCTACACTATTTTCTTGGCTAGTGGCATTGCTTGATGTATGAAGAAGCCTGCAGCAATTTTGTGAGAAGCTCTGACTTAGTCTTTCTGTGGTACTCTGAAGGCTGCTTCCTGAAGTGCAAGTGGCTCTTACTACTGATGAAAATAAATGAGGAAGTGGTACTTTATCAGGGATGATGATATAGCTGTTTCTAACACGATGCTGCTTTTGCCGAGTGGGATGACAGCCAAAGCAGAGCTCCTTATAGTGATGGCAAATCCTTGTGTGGGACAGTCCATCTGACGTTAGGAATCATAGGAAACTGGCAGGCTGGGACACAAGGCATTCAGCTTTGCAGCTCAGTTGTCCCTGAAAGCAGTTTTAACATTAACGATTCAGTCATTACTGGTAATGACTTGAGAACTGTGTGCTAGTAAAAATGAAGACAATTAAGAGAAAAGCTCTCTTTTTTTTCCTTAGAAAAAAAGAGAAGAAACCATATATTTCAGCTTAAGGTTGAGGCATTGAAAGAAACCACAAAGTGTCCTAAAAGAAAGAGTAATGGGACAAGATCCTCCTAATTTGCTATGTCCTAACTGTTAATCAGCGGCAAAAATTCAGTAGCACCTAGTCAGATCTCACAAATAAATCCACCTTGTATGCAGCTAGAAGGTAGTGATAGGCTGACTTTTCTTGCTCATGAGCACACTAGGGAGCTGGTGAAATCTGACAATTCATTTGGTCTCCACTGTCGGCTGGTATCTTAGTGGCAATATTCCAGGTCTCTTGCACAAAGGCTGTTGGCAAGACTATCTTTAGAAATGCCTGGATTATATTACTTTCTAGAAACATTCAAATGCCTCTTCAATATTAGCTGCTAAATGAGCCTGCAGAATAATTGGCGTGTATTAAATGCCATTAAAAATTATATAGAACATTTCAGCATCTTTGTCCCTCGTTTCTATTAGCAAGGCATTAGTTTATGAGCTAATGAAGTAAAAAATGCAGAAAGTGAAACTATGTCCAAACTATGGGCCACAGGACAGGAGGGCTCTCAGCTGTGATTCCATAATGTTCCTCTGTCTGGCTCCACTGCTGCTTTGTTACAGAGTTATTGCTCTGACTTTCTGGTTGAGGCAAAACAAGCTCAATGCTTTCTTGCTGGTAGTCAGAGCTTTGTCCATTGCTAAACTTGGCATCAGTGCCCTAAGGCCAGAATGTTTTTTTCTTCAACATCCTGCTCTTTAAACACAGGGATAAGTACTCTATTTCAGTACAAAGTGGTTTGCAGTTTCTCAGAGAAATCTGGACACATAATGGATGTTGATAAACATTTAGAGTAGTGTCTCTATTTCAAACAGCTGAAATACTTTAGTTTTCCATATGATAGTTTATAATACAGCTTCTTTGTGACAGAGATTATGGAAATATCAGTATACTAGTCAGGAAGGCAGAAACTAGGAAATGTGACAGTCCAGCTACACCGTGGCAGCTGTTTCATTGAATTTCAGATCAGAGATTTCAGTATACGTAATTTTTCTCTCTTTGTCCCTCTTGTGTGTGTCCCTGCTTTCCCCTTGCCTTGTTTATGCCCTTGTACTCTTCCTGTGTATGTGTTGAAGCAGTAATGTGTTGATAAGGAGATAATTAACAGGTGTCTGTTCAGTAGGCTTTTTCACAGCACACAAGGTCAAATTGAACCTTGTGATTAATTGTGCAGCATGACAGTAGAGAACTTATTTAGTTTTAGGAAGCCAAAGTAGGTATGGCTTCTGGTAGCAGTTGGGATTATTGTGGCCTGACACCTCCAAGTGGAATGTCATGACAACCTGGGGCAGGAAGGTGGGTAATAGTGAGTTTCCTTGATGGGTTCTGGCAAGCTACCTAAACATAATTGGAGCAATGGCTCAGAAGATCTATTCCTATGAAGTGAGTTTTCTTTTAAACTGGTGGAGGATAACTATTTTAAATACTGAACAAAGAGTAATAAATAGTAATGTACTCAGCTGCCTTGAATCTTATTTGTTTTCCTTCAGTGTCTCAAGTCTGACTTGGAAAAAGCCAGTATTGAGAAAGTCACTGTCTCCCTGATGACTCAGGTCTTTGCTTTTCTGCTGAGCACTGCACACTGAGGCAGTAAACTTTAGGTTATGTGCCTGTCCACTCAAAAACTTCCTGAGAACACCAACAATTTTCCCAGAAGCCATTGAAGCCCAGAATCCCACCTGTTGAGCAGCAATAACATTCCTTCACTGTTGACCTAGGTTTGAGCTGCACCAGTGAGCTCATCAAAATGACAGTGACTTAGTCCAGCTACTAGGATTAAACCTTATTTTTAAGGGTCAAATGAGATCTGGCAGCTTTACAAAGGCAAACCAGACAACCCAAAAAGACAACCAAGCCACAGAAATATGTTACTTCCTCCTGGCAGTTGGTGTTTACCCAAAAAAAAGTAGCAAAATTTAATGGGCTTAATTAGACTTGATAAGGGAGATTTGCCAGTTTTGAAATAAATGGTGTGAAAAATTGCTGAATACCTCCTTTCCATAATATATCTTTTCAGAACTAGGCATCCCTCCTTACCATACATCATAGGTTTGCAACATTGCATTTTGACCCTAGTTACATTTGGATAAGCACATGGAAAAATCAAGTATGCAATGGTAGAAACTGAGGTTTTTGACATGTCAAAGGGACTCGCTGATTTTCAACAAGTCTGTTAAGTTTACCTTAGATTACTCATTAAATTTGAATTTGAGGTGGAGACAGTGCCTTGCAAGAGCAAATTTAACTAGTTAAACACATAGAAGTGTAATTATTCTTTAAATCATCATGTTTTGCACTAAGTTCACTGGAAGTTTGGAAAATCCAAATATCTGTGATCAGCACTCCAGGTCTGCTGCTCTTATTGCCTCTACTGTATATGCCATGTCATGCACATGAGAGCCTTGTGGGATTTTGTCTACCATTGGTAAAGATCAATCTTGCCTATTGGTAAAGATTGACCTATGTATTAGGTCAGAATTTATTAGTAGTAGACAAAATATTAGCCATTCTCTTTTTATTTCTTTTGTGTTTCACCACTCATACACTTGTCCATTGTTTTCTGATACAGCTTCTGCTAACTGGAAACTTGATGTTAAAGGTTCTGCTTTCCAAAGTTTGATGCTTCCTCAGTGAAATCTGTGAGCTGCTTCTGACATGGTGCTTTTTGTAGGACAGCATAAGGGAAGATTGAACTTGGCATATGTTTTGTAAAGCCACAGGAATCTGCACTGGCACCCCCAACTTCACCAAGGTCATGGGCAGGGGCATAGTTAATCTCAGTGACTGCTTTGCAAATAACAGGAGAGCAGGGCACACTGAGTTGGCTGCTCAGCTAAATGCATCAGTACACCAGGATGTGTAAGCTATTTTTATTGTGTGAAGATAGCTCAGCCAAATGACACTCAGGAGCAGTTGTGTCTGTTGCCAACCAAAGTACAGCATAAACTTAGCTTTGAAAAGTTAAGGCTTTTGTAAATGAAATAAGAAGGGAACTAAAAAAGGAAACTTTTAATTAATTTATTTATTTTTTATGGTCAGCGGTAGAATGAGTAAATCTAAATGTATGTGCTGTTATCCAAAGGTTGCTCATCCAAGTATTCTACCTATTGTCTGGGCATAATCACCAGGCAGCTGATTGAATTGAACATAAAGCTGTTTTGTAAGCTCCAATAAGGTAAGAGCCTATGCCTGGAGGGAAGCAATGGTGTTCACAAGACCAGCTCCATGCTCTCTCTTAACTACTTGAGGAGAAACACTCTGTGTCTGACACAACTACTAACACAGCAGTCTGAACACTGATGGTATCTTCAGAAAGAGACCAACACTTATATTTAAATGAAGGGCTTATGTTTTATACTCGCTGCAACTGACAGAATGCAGGCTCTATTCTGCAGTCTGTGCATCTGGTACCTCTAGTCCACTCTGTGGGTTGGATATATATATTCCTCACCAAGCATAGGATTTGGGCATTAGTTCCCAATACCTAAGTCTTGGTAAACCAATTATGTTAAATTTCCCCTGATTATAGTGTAAATGTTAAACTTTAGATGTAATGGTTATGACAACATAGGACTCCTTCAAGACACAATATTGTGTATTTCTCTTCTACAGCTGTGAGGAAGAAATAGCAGGTTTCCTGTGTCAGGAAGGGAAAGTTATCATTGCTCTGTCAGATACCATTGGTATAGTGTTGTATTTTCAAGTTAAGGTTCAGAAAATTCCAGCTTTAGCTTGGCTAATCTTAAAAATCAGCATGCAGGAGAGAAAAAAGTTTTTGATCAAAATGATGTTTCTAACAGCTGTTTTTTTTTTTTTTCTAGGCCAGCAAACTTTTTAGTCCCTTCATTTGTTGAGTAATTACTTTGATGACAAACACCAAATGTATATATTGTGCTAAGTGTCTGCTCAGTGTGCTCAGGTTTGTCTAGAGAAATGTGTGTGCTGGGCATGAGGGAAACTAGCAGCATTTGTAATGACTTCTGTAGATGTAAAACATTTCCAAAAGCTGTCAGCTGCACTTATGTTGTCTCTCAAAACTATTTTCTTCTAGAAGAATTTAAAAATATTTTTCCCAGTCTTGCCTCATAGGAGAGGTGCTCTATCTCCCTAATTGTGGCAGCAGTCCTCCTCTGGACCTGCTCCCACAGGTTGTTGTCCTTTCTGTGCTGGGGGACCCACAGTTGGATTCAGTGTTCCAGGTGGGGTTTCAGCAGATGGGAGAAGAGGGACAGAATCTTTTCCCATGCCCTGCTGGCCATGCTGCTTTGGATGCAGCCCGGGATTGGATTGGATCAAGTGCACACTGGCTGCACGTGCACATTGCCAGAGAATGTCCAGCTTCTCATCAACCAGCATCCCCAAGTCCTCCTGAGCCAGGCTGCTCTCAATCTGTTCATTGCCAGTCTGTGTTGATACTGACCCAGGTGCAGCACCTCGCTCTTGGTCTTGTTAAACTGCATGAGATTCCCATGGGCCATTTCTTGAGCTTGTCCAGGTCCCTCTGGCCAGCATTCCCTCTTTCAAATGTGTTATCTGCAAGTTTGTTCAGGGTGCACCCTTTGTCTACATCATTAATGAAGAGATTAAATAACACTGCTCTCAGTATGGACTTCTGAAGGATGCCACTTGTTACTGATGTCCTTTAGGACTCAGCCATTGATCACTACCTTCTGGATGCAAGAGTCCAACCAATTCCTTATCTGCTTATCAGTCCAGCCATTGAATCCCCCTCTGTCCAATTTCAAGGGACTAATGTTATAGGGGATCATAGATGACCTCTGTAGCCCTTCCCTTGTTCACTGATGTAGTCACTCAATCATGGAAGGCCGCTTGCCATGGAAGGGCTTGCCCTTGGTGAAGCTGTGCTGCCTGTCCTTAATCACCTCTTTGTCCTCCCTGTGCCTAAGCATAGCTTCTAGGAGAATCTTTTCCCTGATCTTGCCAGGCACAGAAGTGAGACAGGCATGGGTCCTCCTTTCTACCCTTTTTATAGATGGGTGCAATACTTCCCTTTTGCCAGTCACCTGGGACTTCACCTGACTGCTATGACTTTGCAAATATCATGGAAGGTGGCTTTGCAATTAGCCAATTCCCTCAGGACTTTGGGCTGCGTTTCATTGTGCCCCATAGAGTTACATTCAGGTTCCTCAGGTGGTTGTGAACCTGTTCTTTACTTGCAGTAGGAAATGTGGTCCCCAACATGCTCTCCATCCACTTGAGAGGTCTAGGAAGAGAAGGTGTCATTGAAGACAGAGGCAAAAAAGTTGTTTAATACTTTGGTCTTCTCTTCATCTGTTATTGCCAGTTTTCCAGTATTGTTTCTTGGGGAGAATACACCTTTTTTGACTTTCCTTTTCTGTTTAACATCCCTGTAGAAGCCCTTCTTGTTACTCTTAGCATCCCTTGCCATGTTCAGTTCCAGTTTCACCTTGTCCTTCCTCACTCCATCCCCATATAAACGAGTGTCATCTCTGCATTCCTCCCAGATTACCTGTCCTTGTTTCCACTGTGCATTTGCTTCTTCCCCTTTAGTTTGACCAGCAGTTCCTGACACAGCCATGTGGGTGTCTTGCCTTCCTTGACAATTTCTTGCTTGTGAGCATTGCTAGCTCTGGAACTCTATGGAAGACTTCCTGAAAGGTCTACCAGCTCTGTTCTACTCCCCTGTCTCTGAATGCAGTCTTCCAGGGGTTCCTATTGATTATCTTTTTTAGAAGCTGGATGTTTGCCTTCTGAAGTTCAGGGGCCTAAATTTACTCTTTCCCTGGCCCATATCCCTTGGGACTGCAAACTCCAGCAGTGCAGGATCACTGCAGCCCAGTCTGCCTCCAGTCTTGATGCCCACAATTAGCTCTCTTATGCTGGCCATGTTATGGATTTCTTAACACTGGTGCAAAAATCTCAGTTTTTGGTGTCTGTGTTTTTTCAAGAATGATGCAAAACTTTCTCTCCTGTGCAGATTTTCTGGTTAAGGGATAAGCTTACCCCAGAGCTCAAGGAATAATTCAGTTGAAGTCAATCAGCTGCAAGATGTGTGTACATTCACTATCAGGCTTAATTAGTTTTGTTGTTCACACAGCTACACAGTTGAATTCTAACAAAATTCTATAGTAGATTGATTGAATTCAGAACTCTTTAAGTCTCTGAGTCTTTTAAGGAAACTATCTCCTTGCTGTGTCTAGCAACATTATTCTTGATTCTTCCCAAGGTTCACATCTTGTCATATAAACTTCAGATAATATTGTTTGAAGCTGCACATAATCTTACAATAGGGTATTTTCATTATGTTATCTGCAGTATCCCTGATGTGTCGACTAATGGCAAAGATTGACAAAGTGTGTTACACACAAACATCTTGCTACATGTTCTATTAAATGTCATTTGATATCTTCTATGGTAGATGTCTTTGTTTTGACTTTGCTATGACATCTTAAAAGAAAAAGAAGCTGCCAACAGATGATGTTTTAACACTTGTCGGCAATTCGTCATGTTTCTTCTTACTTTAGATTTAATTGTTCTTGGAATGAACAGTTCAGAGGGTTTTTTTTTTTTTTAATTCTGCTTTCTGGTTAATGCAATCAGTTTGATGCAGATGATGATTAGTATGATAATTGCAGCCTACACACATACTACTGTATCGCCCCCTATTTTCTTCAGATTCCAATGTTTTTAAAGATTGTAAGATAGGTGGGAGTAGAAGAGTTTAAGTTATTTTTAGGGGCCTTTTGCCCCCTTGTTCTAGTATTTAAAAGTAACAGATGGACTTTGCTCTTTATGCCTCTCATCTTTCATGCTCCTGAAGCCTTACACCTGGAAAGGAAATGCAACTAAGAGACATGGCTGGATCCGCCATCAGCTGCACTAACAAAGGGATTGATGGTTTTCCAGAGCAAATATTAGCTGAGGAGGAGGGCTAACCTTTGGAGGAGAAACAGTTGGCATTGAGCTGTGTCCAGGGGCTGATCTGGGACTGGGGGCATGTCTAGGGAAGGCATGGTCAAATCAGGGCTGGTGGCATAGAACTGTTTTCCCTGCCTTTCTAAATAAGGTCCAGACAAAAACTTCTTTGAGAGCCTTTCCCCTTTCCTGTCTTTTACATGAAGGAGAACAAAGCTGGCTGATGGATTGTTTTAATAATCTAAGGGATGATCATTCTGTTTGATAATTAACCATGCAAATCTGAAAGAAATAATTGGTGGATCAACAAAATAAATCTGCAGGCTACATTTGGGGGAATAGCTGAAAAAGCTAATTTAGTTAAAAAGATAGGTTGTGCTTTGTAATGAGAAATGACAAGGCGTTTTGCTACAACTGTCATGGCAACTTTAGAGCTTCTTTATATAGTCTAATTTAAAATGTATTTACCCTGTAGCAATGAAATTGCAATCTATGTATGAGTCATAAAAGCTGGAAATGGAAAATACCTCTTGAACATATGGACCAATTGCTCAAAGGATACAATCCAGTTTAACTCAAAGTCAGAAAAACAGATAGTCTCTGTCTTCAAAGTCAGTTGGTTTGTCCTGGGTTTTCTGTGCATGGGCTTTAGAAAACGTCTCTTTGTCTAATCTTGGAGTTGGTCTTGGCTAAGAAGCTTTTGTAACTAGAAATCTCAGTATTTAAGTTTTGCTTCAACAACTTGTTGAGCTCTACTGCCTACTATGTGGCTCTACATAAGCTTGAATAGTCATTGAACACTGATAAAATTCAGTTATATCAAGATGCTTGTTAGTCTTTATGTTTCAAGGCACAGATTAGTTGCCTACTGAGTTAAGATCTTAATTGTGTGAGTGCTCCATTTTTGTTCCATCAACCTGTGTTGATATTTGAAATCAAACTGTAATCGGGGAATGAAAGCCTTTTTTTCCCCTCTTGTTCTGTATTAACAGTGACTCAGTCACTTGTTAATGCTCAGCATTGGTGACAGTTATCTGAAAGGCAAGAATAGGGTGCTGGAAAGAAAATGAGATATTTATATTGGTGATTTAAATCAATGTAAGGTTCAGGGTTCTGGTTTGCCTAGCACGTTTAGAGATCCTGTTTCATTCTGATGGACACCTTTTAGACTTAGAGGGAAATTCTTTGAGAATTTAATGATGTCTTCCTAGCAGAAACTAGTTAACTTCCCCAAAGGTACCAAAGCCTGCATTATTCAAACTTATCCATAGCTTGGTATCCTAGCTAAAAGTTCTGTTTTCAAGTTCCATGATGAATATCTTTATTACTTGGTAGATCTGCCAGTGTCTGAAAGCCTTCTGTAGAGTGACCATCACCCTGCTGTGAAGTGAGCTTTCAGATTTGACTGGGATTATTTTAAAAAGTACCAATGTTTCACACATTAGAGGGATGGCATTGTTAAAAACACAAGCCTACAAGTAACTTACAGTAATACCTCAAAGTCCACTGATGTAGGAGGCCAGCACCTTAATTCCATTCTAAATGAAATTCTAAATTCTAAATGAAATATTCAGGTTTTCCAAGAAGGGGATTGAAATAGGGATAGTGTAGGCAAAGAACAAGAAAGAACAGTACTGTATAAAATTGACTTACATACTGTCATAAAACCACTGTATTTCTTGCTTCAGATGCAGTGGATGTTCAAGAAAATACATCAGGGCAAAATTTGCATAGATGTAGAAACTTGAATTTAAACTCCAAAACCAAAAGCCACTAAGAAGTTATTGAAAAGCTGAAGTAGTGCAAGCAGAAATCCTATAGGCTTAAATAAGAACATAAAGTTGTGATGAACAATATAAGGAAAAATTTGACTCTGGCAGAATAAGATGTTTTATTGGTTTCTGAACTCTCAAGAATGACAGTGCCTCAATGGATGAGATTGAGGTGAATCCCTCTTCATGAACGGGTTAAAATGCAAATGTCATTTGCATAGTTGCAAAATTAAGCTTGGAAAACTAGAAATACTGTTCAGGTTGCAAACATTAACCATCAAAAACTAGTGGAGGGAGATGATAATCTGGCAGAGTATGCTAATGAGCATTAGATTTAAGGCACATGACCTTTTCTTCCATAGTTTTCATTTGTAGGCAGTGAAAGTGGTGAGCAAAATCGTGCTGTCTTCATAACCATGGCTGACTGTAAGGAGCAGGAGGGAAAATTGTTGCTAATCTTCCCAGTAAGTCTTAGATGGACCTTCAATGACTAGACAAAATTCTCAGCCTCTTGGAAGAGCTGAGCTCTTTTGTGTCCTGCAGTACAGAGCTTCCTTATCCTGCTAAAGATTGAGCTCTGCTTGTACCCATCTAATAGGAATATATTGAATCTTGCATGGAGTGCAAGCAGGACTTTGATCAATATTGCATGCATTTTATTTGAGGACCTACAGCAGAGGCCCTACACTTAGAAAAACAATTGTAGTAGGTCTTGGGAACACTTGGCAGAATATATAAACAGATGATGTTATGGTCTCAGTGGAAATCTAGCTGTATTGAACTGAAAATAGACCATACAAGGAGAAAATTGTGGAATACTTAGTCCTTGTAGTAGGACACTATATGCAGTAGGCCAGCAAGCTCTCTTTGGAATTCCTTTGGAAAATAAAACTACAGTGAAATATCTCCCCCAAAGAATGTAGTACATCTCTCCATACTACGCTGTGAACTTCTGAAGGAGGAATTTCTCTGTCTTACTGAGTGAAATATACTACTGTAGTATACTTCATTCAATAAGTAATAGTAAAAATTAAAAGCATGAATTATCCAGAGGAGGACATCATAGGACAAGTTCATAAGGTTGCAGTTCTATAAGGGGAAGTGGGAATTCTAAGGTTGGGTAAACTAAATATATTATACCTGAGCTTCCATTGCTTGTGTTCCCTGTTCTCTGGAGGAATAGCACAATGCACATATCAAATGACTACATATTGACAAACTTCAATATATGTGTTATCTGAGCTGCTGTCACTGTGTGTTCACATAACTTTCTCTTTGTTGATTTTTATCCAGGAATGTTGTACTAACACTTATTTTGAAAAGTAACTAAGAAACTAAGTGAAAATAGGATTGAGCTCTGATTTCTGTGCCCCTTGGCTACTTGTCTTAAGCTCTAGTCATCAGGCCTAAGTCTTTTATTTCAGGGCATTAGTCTGGTATGCTTTCATTTCAGTCTGTTATTTAACTAAGTAAATTGCATTGTGAAGTATAAACTTCTTTTATCTTAAGCTATGCTGGTTTTTTTTTTTTTGTTTTGTTTTTTGGTTTTTTTTTTAAGTCCAGTCTAACTTCTTAATCTTGTTCCTTCTAGGATGTTATTTCCCAAATGCAGTATATGAGAAGTTTTATAGTTATTAAGCAATAGTGGCTGTACCAGTCTTTGCGATACAAATATTATTATGAAATCCTTCCTTTAACAATGGTTGTAAAAATGTTGATATATCTGCTTTAAGAAGTATGAGAAAAAGAGAACAGAAAAGGCCATGTGTTTTGAGTGATATGGGAAGTGTCTGTGAACTAGAGGGTTTTTGTGTCACAATTAAGTGGCTACTTTTGTGCCAGAACAGTTTCAGAATTCATCATGTGTAAGGTTGCAGTGATTATTTTTTGTCTTCAGTGAAAAAGCTTTCATTTAGGGACTTAGTCTGTAGTATTTTTCAACTCCTTGTGTACTTTGCCCCATTACACTATAGAAGCATTTGCAGAATCAATTTTGAGTATTTCAGTCATTCTCCCACATTGTCCTTAATATGATCTTTCTTAAAATCTACTCTATTTTGGTCCCTAAATGCAAGAACCTATCACTGTTGAATGGGCTTGTTGAAGAACCACAAGTAAAATAAACTTAAAGCACCAAACTTTCAACTCTGACTAATACCTTGTTACTCTGAGTTGTGAAATTTGATGCCTATTTCCCAAAGAGATGTTTGGTCTTGTATATATTTTTATATATTATATGAATATATACATTTACTGATATATATTATATATATATATTGAACTTGCAACCTGCAAGAGTCCTGATTAAAACCTCTTCTTTAATTTGGAAGTGCCATGAGGAAGGAAATCTACCTGAACTCTATCAAGGAATTGGCAAACTCTTAGATAAAAGCAGCATGGATCCTGCAACAATTAAAAGTCTGACTGAAGTCCTTCACTGAAGGTGCCTAAAACAAACTGAAAAGCTCGCTAACCCCTCAGGAAAAAAGTCTATTGTGGTGTGCTCAGCATAATGATGCAAATCTAACCCTTGGCTCTGAATGCTGTCACTTTAGTAGGGCTCAGAACACAGGATTGCTCACTCTGGAGCAGTACAACTCCATGCTTGAATCTTATTTTTCACCTTTTTCTGGAGCAGTTGCTAGTCTCAGGATTGGAGGAGTGCAGGACCCACTTGGATATTTACTCAGAATTTTTACAGCTGTTCTGTTGTTACTTGAACGTGTGTTATTGTGATCTAAAGGTGAAGACTATTCTTGGCTACAGAGAACATTTTTCACATGTGGGGGCAGGTCAGCCTTTCCAGGTTCTGCTGCAGTGGGATAGTAATCCATCACCACAGCATATTGTATTTGTGTCAGTGCACCAAAAAGACAAGTAAGCATTGCACAGACCAGATCTCAAGCAACCTGATGCTCTCCACATCAAAGCCAGAGTCTCCTGTTGGCTCAGCTTGCTAAGGTCTCTAGATGAGTACCAGGACCCAGCCCAGCTTTGCTTTCCCCTGAGCTGGTGCCTGCAGGGATGTGCCAAACAGCCACCAACTCAGCAAGAGGCGGGAACACCAAAAATTTTCCAGTGTTTTTTTCCTGTTTCTTTTTGTCTTGAAACTTCTTGTGGTTTCTCACTCACAGTTAAAATATTAACTGCAATCTGCTTTTTGATGATTTTATGGGAGAGTCAATGTTTCTGTGAGTTCCAGAGCTAACAGATGCGTTTGCAGCTGAGCCAGCTCTGGAGGAAGGCTCATGCCAGCATCTGCCACAAGGAGGCAGAAACATTAAATCTTAAAATGTTTTTAAAGCACGTCCTTGATATGTATCTCAGTTTATTAAAACCATGCTTTGGAGTATCTATAGTTACCTCTGATGTATACAGATACTTGGGGAGAGGGAAAATTTACAGGGGAGAATCCAAAACATCAAAAATTTTGTGCATGGTGGAGTTTAACTTGTTGTTTTGGTAAGGTGCAAAAAACTGTTATAGAAACATATAAGCACAATTAAAGCAAAGACACCCCCCACACCTCTGGCAACAGTTACATGACAGTTTCCCACCCATTGCATTTCGTAGCTATCACTCTTGGTCACTTTCCCTTTGTGAAGGCAGTTCTAAAGTCCACATCAGTGACAGTGACACATTAACATTGCAGTAATTGTATTTTCAAGCATGCCTGGTTTCCTGTTCAGCTAATAAGTTGCTTGCTCAGCTGCTTACAGTAATTCAGAAACGCAGCATGGCATATTCGTGTTTCTGGACCGCCTTTTTGGTGAGGATGTGGTCTGATTGTACGGTGATAATTCTCTTAGAGGCTAGCTATAGTGAATTCTAAAAAGTGTGAGTGGTTTAATTGAGTCTGATCCCTTCCCAGTGCTGCTGAATGTGAATGAAATCCCACTTGCATTCTGGTGAACAGACTATTGAAAGCTTGGTGGTGGTTTTCTGTTTGCTTTTTATACCTGGTAACACATATGAAAGAAATAGAGAAGGGTAAGCAAAATTCAAAGTGAAAGTTTGTATTTTGTCCTTAATTTGTCCTCCTTCACTTAAGTATCAAAGCACATATGGAAGAAAGGTCATTCTGTTATCTGAAACTACTGCAGCTCAATGCGTACCTGGGCATAATGGAATTTGTTTAAGGACATGGTATCATCTGTAATGTCAGATGTCCTACCTGTTACCATCTGTGTCAGACTTCATCTGACTGACTGTAAATACAGATCCTCTGCTGTGTGCCTTAGACTGCTGTCTTGGTTAATGTAAGTTAGTTTGTATGTTGAAATCCACTTAAAAAAAGAAATTTCTTCCTGACTAAAAAACCGTTTGTGTAAGGAACACCTCTTCTGCCTGTGAGGAGATATTGTAGTCCATTGTGTTAAGACATATTACAGGTTTGAATTACAGATTATGACACTTCAGAGGTGCTTTCTGATACTCTTGCAGCCATCAGCCACACAGTCACGATGTTCCTGTGGCTCAGTGGCTCACTACTGAAAAGGAAGGAAAAAGGCATTTGATACCAGAGACACGTTTCTGAAGAGCAGCCTATTGTTTCACTCTCATCCTGTATGCAACCACAAATGCTCATTGCTGCGGGCAGGTGTGTGCTCCCCCACTTCTGCTAATGTGGGGCTTGTAACCTTCCTCTGCTCCAAGCACTGCCTTTGTGTTTCAATAGCTTATTGAACGCATGTCTTTCCACAGCCCAGGGCTTGAATTTGGGATCACATCATCTAGCTTCCACTCTAATTAGTTATTAAATACACTGGACATTTTCATGTGTTAATTAATACCCAGTGAGACTGTATACAAGGTGATGAGTAAATAATGCATCAATAGATTTACATTCTTTCTTGGGTACTGTATATATCAAGGAGTGGTTATGCCTACTTTGAAATGGAGGGGAATTTTGATTTTGTTTCTAAGCTTATGGAAGCTTTGAATTGTAATTAATGACACTGTTCTAGTAAAACAACCTTAGTAAGGTCTAGTTTCTAATGTAAAATTATTTTCCTCTTCTTACATTTTCAAGTTAAATGTAGCTTTTATAATAGTTATTTTCATTTTAATCATTATTAAAACTTAAAAGGGAGTTATTGAAAGCAGTTGAACATCCAGATTCTCTCCTTTGTTTTGCACTTTTTTGTGATTCCATAATGTTCTTGCAGGAAAAAAACAAAACAGTGGTATGTGTTGTTGTGCCACAGGCCTTATATACTAGTAAACACTTCTCCTGTGAAAGATGTGCCAAAACCACTAAATGTTTTATACAAGTAAGCTGTTTAATGTCCTGTTACAAGCAGTAAGATCTACGTTGTCCTGCTAATGCAAGCAATCACTTAACCTTTCAGGTAACTGACCTTTTTTCTGCCGTGTTTAGGAGGGTTGTTTTTGTGCATCTCAAGACTGCACAAACCACTGTGTGTGACTGTCATGTAGCAGTGTGCATGTCTTAATGCCACATAAGACTGCCTTAAACTCACTTCTGCTATTTGAATATTTTATCAGTTTCTTCAGTTCAGAATGCTACACTTTTTTTCTTTTTTTCCCTCTTGACTAGCCATAACAACTTTAACTGCTATTGAGCTTTGCCGTTTGATTGACTTCTGTGTTTTGGAAATGGTCTGTGACATGCCTGACTTCCTGTTTCCAGGTAAATCACACAAAGACAAGGGAGCCTGGTTTACCATAATGATACTTCACATTTTCAGATATCATGGCTGAGCAAATAGTCCACTGCTTTGATTACAGTGGTCACTGAGGCAATGTCTGACAGGTTTTTCAGTTCCCAGGTGTCCAGATAATAGTCTGTGATAATGATGTTATTGTGCACTTTTTTTTTTTTTTTTTTTCCTTCTTGTGAAATTGGTGATTTCTGCTATGCTTAAATATCTGTGCATTTAGCACAGCTGCAGCTTCTTGCTTAAACTGGATATCCACATGACAGCTCTGTGCTGGGAACATTCATGGCCCTGGTGGGGAATGCACTCTAGAGAAATGGTTCTATTTCAGAGTGACTCCCACATAATTCTGAGAAACTTTAAAAAATAATTTTATAGTACACAGCCAAAGTATTTTCTCTCACTGTGTGTAACACTGAAGTATTTTTCAAAACACCTTGACAGCTAAAATGTGCTTGAGTATCAAGTTTTTTTCCTGCAGTGTCTGATTATGCAGGTGCAGTTGATATAAATTTTTCCTCTTTAATTCCCTCTCCCCCATCCCCAGCTGTTACCTTGAAGTGGTCTGAAACAAGTTTGGTTTAACAGTTCGTGTTCTTATTCAAATGCTATGCTTTTCTGCTGCCAGACTGTCTTACAGAAGTCACTGATATATCCCTTGTTCATTTTTTTTAACTTGTAGTTGTACTAGCAGTGACCTTACAAAGTCTATAAAGTCTTCTGTCTCTTGGTATCCTACTCTTGGATATTATTACAATGGTATGGTGTGAGTTTAACTAAATTTTAAATCTTAAATTTTTTTTTTTTTCCGCATTTAGGTGATAATTTGTTCCCTCAGCAGGAGTGAATATGGAACAAAAGTTCTGAACCACGGGAACTTCAGAATTGTGTGTTGGAAGGTCCCCTTTGCCTCACTGAATAATTTCAGGACTCCGTTTGTTTTGGTTTTTTTTTTGTTTTTTTTTTTAAGCTCAATTTCACTGAGACCCAACTCTTTCTTATTGACTACTCAATAACTACAGCACAACTTGTAAGTTGAAAACTTCAGAAGACACTTTTACAGCTGGTAAAGCAAAATAACCTTTGAGTTTGCTTAATCCTTTAGGAAAGATTTGTGTTATAATGTTCATACCTCTTCAGGTAACAGCATGATCTTTGGGTGGAAAATGAACACATGGTCTGGACACAGCTCTACTCTTAGAAATTCATATTGATTTTCTTTTATCTTGTGTTTTACCTTACTGTCTGTTTCTAGCAAAGATGTGAAGATTTAATTCTGATCTGTTATTTCTGGAGCCATTTAGTTGTGTTTTGCTCCTGCTACACAACAAATATGTCCTTGGTGCTGCTACTAGTCTGTGATTTAAAACTGCTCTCGTGCTTTTTAGTTTTGTCATATGCATACAATATTTCATCTTTTGAGACTGCCTGCAGTCTTACTCCTGTGTGCTTTCCCTTTGTTTGCAAGGATAGGTACAATCTTCTTGTCATACTTATTAGCTCTGATTCTGTACACAAAGTCTTATAAATTTCTTCGTGGCTTTTCTCTACTGCACCTATATTTTGTTTTTTTGTTTAACATTTTTACCTTGTGTCTTGTGCAAAATCATATTTTTCCTTCTTTTTTGAACTTTTCCAGTTCTACTGAGTGAATTATTTGTATGTTTGCTTCCCTACCTTCTTGGGGTTCAGTCTGAACTTGTTAGCTGACATTTCCCATGCTTGGTGGAGCTACTGTATTCTCTCTGACTTTTGTCTTTGCAGCTGTGTATCTCTTGTCCCTTTCCTGAAGCGTTTGCCATGATATGTTTTTATTGTTCTATGGCTTTGCAGGAGCCCTGAAAGCCAGAAGATGCTCCTATTAGCCACTATGCACAGAGAGTGCAATTCCTCATAGGCATTTAAATCTTCACTGAATAAGCTTGGCAGCATTACTTCCAAGGTTATTTCAGGAAAACCTCTAAAAACATCTGCTAAAGTGCCATTATCCCAAGGATTACAGCCACCTTCTATTTCCTGCTCACCATTTAGAGGTAACCAACCCCACCATGACTTCAAACAAGAGATGAGATCAGTGTGATGCCAGTCTTGGTGTTAGCTGTAGCTCTGCTACTTGACCAAGATGATCAGCAAGCAAGTGAAATAGTATTTAAAAGCTTTGTGGAAATTCCTGTTTCTTGCACTTTTCGTGGGAGGAGGTGAACTCTAATGAGGCACTGTATAATTTTTTTCAGACCTTCTCCTTTTAGTCGCTACAGAAAAACTAAGTTTGAAATGGAGGCCAAGAAGTTAGAAATGTTTTGATACTGTTTTTTGTCTTCTTTCCTGCCAGTCCTTTATTTTCTCCTTGTGACATGCTGTAATGAAACCTCAGATTTTGACACTCAACAACTGACCTACTCAGCCTAAACCTTGAGATAGGGTAGCAAAAGAGACACCAGTTGTTTGTTTCTGGAGACATTTTTTTTTTTTTTTTTGTCAGGTCTACTATATCTAAATGGAATTACATAAAGAATTTGTCTTAATAGTCTAATTTATTCTTTCTTCTTCTTTTTTTTTCTTCTTTTCACACACTCCCCTAGCAGTAGGCATGAAAGCTCCTGCCTGCCTTGCTGTCCTCATTGGGAATTACCCATTAATAATTTTTCAGCATGCACAAGGTTCTTATCCCTATAAAGCCTGTGCTTCTTTCTCATGTCTCAGTTCCCTGTTAGGCACCTGCTACTGGTGACCTTGCAAAAGGGCCTGAGGACTCTTCCCCTCTTCCTCTTTCATAATTTCTTTCTACTGGCAAGTCATGCTCAGGGTATGAGCTGAGCCTGAAGCATGCCAGGAACAAACTGTGCAAAGTCCTTTGTGACCCAAACAGGGGCTGAGACTTCAGTGGAGAAAACAAGAGCAGATACCTGAGCTCAGATGCTCTTTGTAGAGCCTCAGCTTCACTGGGGCACTGCTGCTAAGCTGTGCTCCTGCCATTTGGTGGGATCTGGCTGCAGCAGCTCATCTGTGGGGAGCAATCAGGAAACATGAGATTCTTTGAGGTGACACTATTTTTTCTTTGATCTATTGGGCTTTCATGATCTAATGGTAGTTTGAACTGCATAGCGGAGGAATCAGCCAAAAAACTGCCTTTGCCAGGAAACTCTGAGCATCAGATACCTTCTGATGAGAAATTCAGCTCTTTTCTGCTCATACAACTTGAGAAATTGTGTGACCTCAAATAAGATTAGTCCCACAAATACACCACATTTGAGGAGAGAAAAGTTCCGCTGCAATAAGCATTGTTACTAGGTATCAGCTGACACTTGAGTTTCAGGCTTCCTTGTGTGATAATGGATGATATTTGTAAAAAATACTGCTGTAGTCCTTTACCTTTCCCAAGAAGTTCTAGCACAAAATAAAAGAGATTGTTTGGGGCAGAAATATCTTCAGCATGGGTACTGACAAAATACTGGTGGGGAATACCTGGCAGAGCTTGTTCTAGTTGCAAGTGAAAGATGTACCTAGAGAGGAAAAGTAGCTCTTGGTCTTATTTGTCTCCAGGTAAATATTGTTTTTCGATTAGATTTTCAGAGATTTTTTTTTTTTTAATTAGCTAATAGTTGCCTGTGATTCTGCTATCATGTGCACTTTACAAGTGTGATTCACCTGAACATCTGAGAAGGGTTATATGGTGAGTGATGTACTTGTGTAGGATTTCTAGGAATTACTGGTACTTTTCTGTTACTATTGAAATGTGCAGATGGTTTTGGCAAGTTCTGACAAGCTCCTGTTATGACTAAGAGTAGGGCTACTCTTACAGTTCTTTTTGTTCATCTCTTTAACAATATAAGTGATTTGAAGGGATTTTTTTTCTTTTTCTGATAAAAATATTTTTGATCAGAAATATTTTTTTTCATCAAAAAAAGATGAAAATACCTGCTTACTTCAGTCTGCTCTAGGACAGATTTTGTGTGGCACCAGTTTTTGTCTTTTGTTGAAGGTTTGCAGCTTTCTCAAAAATCTAAATTTCTGATTTTGAGCATGCCTGTAGGAGCTGCCTTGGCTTTCCTTTCTATTTTATATTTAACATGTATTAAAGGCAAGAGAGATAAATGTTCTTCTCTTTGAATGTTTTGTAGTCTCTTTTAAAAATACCCTCTGAAAGTACAGTTCCTGGAAAATTGCAGTTTCCCCTGTTAGGAAGGTATTATTTTGATTCATGTGATTCAGGTGATTGTAAACATAGGTCTTAGTATTATTCCTCTTTTTCCTCAGGTTTCATGCTGCATACATGAAAGAATGGATGTGTCTGTTCTGAGATTTTTTTCCTGATGTCTGATGCACAACTTCATTTGGTTTTGTTTTTCTATAGTGAGATGTCAGCACAAAATCCCAACAATATGTGCATATGTGTTATATTGACCTCTCTGTAGCTGTGCTATGGAAGTTTGATCTTGAAATTATTTATATACTTAACCCCAGGGTCCTGAGCAAACATACAGGCTTGATGGATATTACTGGCAAACATTAAGATCAGTGGTCTTCCCAACATATGTTCCTGTTGAACAAAACCTTGCTGTTGATGGGGCTGTTTTCTCCCCGTGCTGACTTTTGCTATTTCTAAAAATATGCAGACCACTTACTAGTTGAACAGTTCAGCTTTGTAAAGTAGACCAATTTCACTTGAGAACTGAAATCATGGCTCTTCCATATGATCTAATTAAGAGTTTGCTGACTTGGAAGACAGTACTTGCCACATAATTTATTATTTGTCATATGTTAACCTTGAAGTTAGTGGGGTTGTGTTGGTAGCTGCAGCATCAAGGAGCAAGCAGTCACAGTACCCTACACTGTTCTTTTGATATGATGATAAACTGCATTAGTCATGAATGCTGATACTTAGAAAACAGTACTTTTTCCCAAGTCCCTCCATTGCTCTTAAGTATTTACTTTTTGGGAATTATTGGTTTCAAGGAGCATTAACAAAATGATGATTATATGTTGGTTTAAAGGCTATGAATGTTTATTACTTGAAGCAGAAAGACTTTGATTTATTCTTGAAATCACTGGTAGTAATTGGGAACACCACACTTAAACATATGCTCGAACTGATGCTTCCCTTGGTAGCTCAGTCAGAGGTGGAATTTTTCTATAGTTATGCATTTCTAGGGGTCTCAAGTGTGAACTACTTGCAAGGCTCCACCCATACCTTATGTGTGCACACAACAGGCAGATATAATGCTTTACCTTTTTTTTCTTTATCAAAGATTGGTTGTAATATGAATTGGCAAAAGTGTTTTGAATTTGGACTATTATGCAAAGAACAGAGAAGTATGAATATCTTAAATAATGCCTGACTTCTGTTCTTATCACATGCGGACTCCTCCAGTGGTCTACTATTGTGAGTGATGAATAAAAGGGAGAAAAAAAAAAAAGCTGTATGTTTTTAGATCTATTTTACAGCTGAGTGACACATTTCTGAACAGATTAAAAGAAAAAAAGATGAGTGGGGAAACAGCATGGATTTACCAAGAGTAAAGCACCTGACCAATCTTTTGTGGTAAAAGGACTAGACCTGTGGACATGGGAGGAGTGGAAGGTATCATTTTCCTTGTCTTTAGCAACATTTCTGATGTGGTCTCCTGCAATATTCGTGTGCCCATGTTCAGGGCAGTGCCTAAATAGATGCATAAATAAAATCTGATTCATGACCAGGCCTAGGAGCAATGTCTAGGTAGGGCTGTACTTTGCCTAGGCTGACTTTGAGTGGAGTGGCACTCCTGAATTTGCCTGTGATTCCTATGACTTTTTGCAATGAAACCAAGGTCTACATGAAATGCAGCTTTCCTGTAGAATATTTTAGAAAACGCTTTCGTTTGTTTAGGAGCTTGACATATTTTGTTTTAAGATTCAGGAAGAGTTATTTAATTTCTCCAAAGAAGTTAATAAATACACATTTCAAATTCAGGGAGACTGAAGTTTAGTATATTGATAAGTACAAACAACAGGAAAGTGAAATTAATAACCTGATAGTAATCTTGCCAGTAACACAGCAAGATGCACATTATAATTGAGTCAGGTTCTTCCACAATAGTCATCATGCTTACTGCAACCTGTACTTAAAGACATGAGTTCAGAAAGAATTTCCAAGGTTACCCAATTTCTTATGAGTTTTGAAGTTGATAACTGCTTTTGTGAATTTTTAGACATCCGTCCTATTTTGCAAAATATTCCTTGCTGTTAGGGTTAGATAGTTGATGGAGTGTCTCAAGTGTTAACCAAGAAGAGCATGCACTGTCTTGGTTAATGCATTTACCCTGCCACGGAGCTACCCTGTCATGCTTTACATCAATCCTCTTGCATATTACACTAGAGAAAATTAGAGACAGTTCAATGAATTGAATGTGAAATAAGTCAGGAAGCTGCATTTTTCGTAGAAAGCTCCTAATATGCACCTTGTTAGGTGATGGCAGTCTTAAAAAATATAAAAAAATATTAAAAAAATAAAAAAATCTATGTTGAAGAATCATAGAACAGCCTGGGTTGGAAGGAACCTTAAAAATCATCTTGTTCCAACCTGCATTGGGCAGGGATACTTTTGACCAACCCAGTTACTCAGGGCCCCATCCAACCTGGCCTTGAACACTGCCAGGGATGGAGCATCAAGAACTTCTCTGGCTAACCTGTTCCAGTGCCTCACCACCCTCACAGTAAAGAATTTCTTCCTGGTATCTAATCTAAACCTCCCCTCTTTCAGTTTGAAGCTGTTCCACCTTGCCCTATTGCTACACACCCTTGCAAAAAGTCTCCTCTTTTTGTAGGCTCCCTTCAGGTACATGAATACCACAATATGGTCACACCAAGCCTTCCTTTTCAAATGTCCAATGTGTTTTTAAAATTGCAAATACTACAACAACAAAAGCTGCAACTCCAGCATCTCTTGCAGCTTCCTTCAGAAACATCAACATGTGCTGTCTTAGTAGACTTGCTTCTAAGTATCCCTGCCTGCAGTGGCCTGGTCTATTAGCCTAGCTAAGGCTCTGATGGCTAAATCTGAGTTTACTTTTGATGATGAGCACATTTTCAGGACATGGGTAATTATCCAGTATGAGCTAATTTGATCTTAAGGGCATGAGAGCAGTAAAGATGATATTCATCAGGCTGCTCATAGCTGCTTTCTGTCTCTCTGGATGATAATGCTAGTCTTATGTGGCAACATAATCTAGGAAATTTCCTATAAGCTTTATTCCTGTTCTGAATATATATACAAGGGTGTTCTGTCCCCAGCATTTCTGCATATCTGTTCTGGATTTGAAATTCTACCTCTTGTATGGGGAGATGCTTGCTTCTTACCAATAACAGTTTAATTTTAGGTCCATCTTTTTTGGCTGCCCATACACCCCAGAAGGTGCAGTGTAGGAATGGCAATGTCTTACTACAGCAAGCCCCTGAGTTGTTAGTGGAAATAGCACTAAAATATCTTAGTATTGAAAGAGTTGATTGTCTTTCTTAGCCACTGCAATACCACTTCTGCAAAATATTGACAGTCTGTAGCACCAACTCATAAATTTAGAAGCAGCTTTTTTTTTTTTGTTTTGTTTTGGTTTGCTCACTGCATAAATCAAACAGAGCCTTTAAGGAAGTATAACAAATAATGATGGTCCTATTGTTATAAATTTTCTGTTGCTGAATAAAAAGAGAGAAACTCTATATGAAACCTATGAAAACACAAAATGATAAAAGCAGGTAAATTGTTCCCAGTTATTCCCAGCACTGGGGGTTTATTCCTGGGTTGTATTTCACCTTTAAATGTGTGACTGCTGTTTTTCTTGAAACTGAGATCTGCCCACTGTCATCTGAGGACTGATATGGTCCCTTTTGGATTTTAGTGAATTTATGATGCTCTGGTAGCTGAATTTTACACAGCTTCCTGTGATGAGCATTACAGGCTCCTGTGAGAAGAGACTTGAGCAGCTGAAGCTTGGCAAGCCCCAATGGATCCTGTTAGAGATCAGAGGAGAAACCCACAAGCAAGGACATGGAATAAACAGCGCTACATCTGTCAGCAGGCAGCTGATCAAATCTGTGCTCTCTGTACAGTTGGGCATGAAAAAAAATACTCAAATTGCTCTTTCACCTACCCTGTGCCTTGCAGCATACTGTAAAAGAATGGCCATGCTGCTGGATTTAGGCTGTCTTGTTAATGAGAGCTCATGCCATGAGTGAATGGGTGCTAGGGTTATTGGCACGTGGGATTACAGTGTGTCTTCTTTGGCAGTCTCTGGAAGAAATGGAACCAGTGCTCTCTTCACTCAGTTGGGTTTTCTGTACTAGAATAAACCCAAAGTCAAGACATAGAATTGTTCAATGAGTAGTACAGTAAAAGAGCTCAATTTTCACTATTAGGACATTGAATTTTTATTTATTTTTGAAGAGAAGTATATTGTTCTGAGAGGAATGAAAAATATCTGATTGATATTTATTTTCTGAACTAGTATCACTGTTTAAGTTATTTGAATTATGTATGCTTTTTAAATTCTGTGTGGTGAAAATAGGGAAAGAGACCTGAGAGACTTTATGCTTATATAATTCCTATTATTTTTTACAGTAATATTTAGTCAACAACCGTATAGTAACTTAACAAAACATAAGAATTGGCATTTCATTCTAGGCATTGCATTATTTGCAAAAGTAATACCTCTTTATGATGATTTCTTTAGAGTCTAAATTAGAAGTGCTCCAAAGAGAACACGACAAAATGTGGAAAACAAGATAAGGTTCCTGCTGGTCCTCATGCCATCTGGAGGAAGGGAGCAGAGATCCTGGCACACGAGTGCCCCTTGGTAGGCTACACTGCTGAAAGAGGGTAGGATGCTGCTCAGCTGCACTCCTGCAGCCAAAACCACTTTTTTTTCTGCTGAGCAGAGCAGACATCAAGTGCATGCTAATTTGGTGCTCAATGCATAGGTTAATTGTTCCAAGACTGGTTTTGCCCTTTGTAAATTGGGAAGTTCATAAGACTGGACTTAGAAGCATTTCTGGTAGAAGCTGCATTTCTTCTGACACTAGTCTTAGGTCTGAACTTCTTGGCCATAAAGATTTGTTCCAACCTCAGTTGAATGCAGAGAGTACCCCAGGTTGCACCTAGGTTAGTGATTTGTTCAGAGCAACACTGCTGCTCTGAAGCAAGTCTGCTAAACCTGCCTGCTTGCAAGGCACTGGCTTTATTCACAGTGGGACTCTGGAGCTCATGGATAACATCTCTGATGGACAGAAGACTTGGAAGCCAAGCAAATGATGTTACAAAACTGATATTGCCACACAGAGGATTGACAAAGCATGACCCCAGCACCGATTGTCTTTGGTGTGAATACTGAAGTATAACTCAAGAGCTCCATGCCTGTGCCACTCAGGGAAGAGCATTCCTCTGTAGCTTTACAACTCTTCAGTGGTGAACGTGGTAGCTGTTCATAAATATGTGTATGCAAAACGTTCATCACAGAACAGATGGGTGAATGACACTGTTTATGTTTTCCTGTTTAGTATCTGTGTATTTAGATTATTTTACAGATGATCTAGTCCTTTAGCAAGAATCCCTAAGGGTGTTGAAGGATCAGAAGGATGAGGGAGAGCTCTCAGCTGCTTTGAGAAGCTTAGAAGAGCCTTGCAGAGATGTGCAATGGGCTGTGGATAGAAATGGCACAATCAGTATAATCCTCCTCCTCCTCCTGGCCCCAGCAGGTTCTTGGCCATCTACTTTGGTGGGTGTTCAAAAAATCCCACTGTAGCTTGACTTTGCTTAGTGTAGCTGAGGGGGTTTAGTAACTTGTGCTTTTCACTGTCTGAAGAAACTTACTTACTCTGGGAGAGTGTTTGGGTTTGTGTGGTGCCACAGTTCAGCCATCAAGAACTGGAAGTACAAAGTAGTTCCACATAGGAAAGTGCTTAAACACGAGGTGTGGCTGATCTGTTATGGATCCAGCCTGTTATGGAGAGCAGGATTCATCAGAGTTGGGTTTTGATGTGCTCTTTGCTTGTGTCTTTCTGGATGTTCAGAATATGCTGAATTTATCTTAACTGCTCTTGCTGGTGCAATGTGGCTGGGTAAGAAAAACTTCAAAAAAAAAACCAAACCCATTGAAACATCAATCTGTGTGAGTGAAACTTGCTGAGATAAGTAAGAAGTGTTGAAATTAGAGCTGTAAACAAGATTATATTGCTTTCATTCCCAAATATTAATTTCTGCAGAGAATAATGTTCTGCAGGATGGTATACGTGACAATGTATATGTAATGACAATGAAGAAACTAGTGAATTTTTCTGTAATGGGAAAATGAGACTATAAAGATGTTGTTTTTGAGTTACATTTGCACAGCTTCTACCCTTAAACAGAGGCAGCTTGTGCAAGAGCTTGAATGCAGTGTGTGATCTTGTAGAGGAGTGTGTGGATGTGGCGTCTGCCCAAACTTCTTATGCACTGGCAAATAAAATACAGTAACTTTTTAAAAAAATTTTTAACATAAATCACATTTTGAGGTTTTGGGCTTGGCCTTCCTTGTTCATGATGGAGATCCTTTGTTTGAGGTTTGCCTACTGCTTTTCTCAGTTTAATCAGGAACAGCAACAGATACACACTACTGTGTTGAGATGCTGTGGAATGAAGACTTTGATATGGACAAGGAAATCTGAATTTCCTGGATGATGCTCTTCTGCAAAGTACATTTAAAAGACCTGGCCATGCAATTCACTGTTTCATATGTTTGATGACATCCAGGAAAGAAGGGTAGAGCCTGGAAGTTACCCTAGCAAGGTTTTCACCCATCAGTAGCCTGCTGGACCACAGCTCCATGCAGCCATGGCCAGCACATCCAGCCTTCCACCTGCCAGCTGAGCAATGGATGCACTGTGGTGTGAGCTCTGAACAAGAAGCTGCTGCTAACAGTTTAAGCCCTTTCAAAATGGATACCTGCCTCCTAGGAAATAAAATAACCACAGCTGGCACTAACTGAGGTTCCAATTTGGAAGTTTCATTGGAGAAAGTGACAAATAAGGCCAGGTACTGAAAAAGCCACAAGAGATGAAATGCTGGTGGATCAGTGTGATGCAGTTAGTGGAGCTCCTGCCTATGGGGATATGCTTTACTCTTCAGCAGTGTGAATAAAGGCCTGCTGAGTTTTTGAAGGAATTCTGCAAGCATCTAGTTAAAAAGCTTGTTGCTGATAATGTTGATGAGGATAAGGATTTGACTGGCCAGGTTTGGACTTGACAATAAAAGACTACTGCCTCTAAGACTTTCTACACACCTGTAAGATAACTGCAAAGCAGGACTGAAGATTTTGTTTTCTATATACCCACCTGAAACCTGAAAGTATCAGTGTGATGTTATTCAGATTGAACTTTTTAATTAATAAAAGAAACATGAAAAGCAATTTTTTAGCATGCACATAAAAATTTGTTTGCAAAACTGTTGTAGTGAGTGCAGGAAACTGCCAGACTGTCTGTTCTGTTAAAGAACCTTAATATTTTGATGCAAGCTCAATGTGTCCAAACAGAGATCTGATAGACCAGCAGCCAGAATAAGTCTAGAGAAGAATTTGCTTACCATGAGTGCCCTTTCTCCAGAAAGCTTTTAGGAAAAAGATGGTCTTTAAGTAACAAGAATTTCAAATTGCATGGGACTTTTGAGCTAAAGCCCATGTATTGACTCATGCTTGAAAACAAACTGATAGCTACTGCCTTTTAAGACTGTGCCTTCTTCTCTGCAAAGGGCAGTGCAACACTGACATAGCACATCCTGAAACAATTAGCTGTAACTGTACTAATTGCATTCTTGTACTGTGAGGGGACACATTAAAGGAATGTAATCCCATAAATTGTGCCCCACAATTAAAAAAGGATGTTAAGGTATTTGAACAACTCTAGAGAAGGGCAGCAATGCTGGTGAAGGAGCTGGAAGGAATGTTCTCTGAGGAGTAGTTTAGGACACTGCGTTTATCTAGTTTGGAGAGAAAAGGTTTAAGAAGCCACTTCACTGCTCTCTACAGCTTTCTAAGAACAAATGGACTAGGGAATGTTAACTGCTCTCTTCTTCCTAGGATCCTATACCAGGATGTACAGGAATGGCTTGAAGCTGCATCTGTCAGGGAAGGTTATAACTTAACACGAGGAAAAACTTCTTCGCCAAGAGGGTGCTCAGATCCTGGAAAGGCTTTTTGGAGATGTGGTTGATGCTCTGTGCCAGTCAGCATTTAAGAGGCATTTGGACAATACCATAAATACCATGCTTTAAGTTGTGGTAGGCCCCAAATCTGTCAGGCAGTTGGACTAGATGATCATTGTAGCTTCCTTCTAGAGGGATTGTTTTATTCTGTTCTTCTTCCCCTTTTCCTAGCAGTACACAGAGGAAATCTTTGATGACATTTCTTCACTGCCCTGCAATAACAGAAGACACTAAATGGGTAATCATGTTCCATTCTACAAATAGGCTCTGTCACTTTGTGGGGAAAAAGGAATGTGTCTTCTGATGGGAGTGAGAGTTGTTCTCTTTGGGTAATTTGACCACTTGAAATCATTAAAAAAAAAAAAGCAAGCTGTGTAAAGTGTGGATTTTGTAGGTCTTGTGTGTTCACCCAGTTTAGCTGTGATTCCACAGGCTCAGGGCAAATGTCTCAGCTCAGCCTGGGGCCTTCAGACCCTGCCTGGGCTACAATGTAGGTTTGCACATCTCTGTCTCATATCTCAGTCTGGGACCTACAGCTGCTCTCCTGGATGGACCCCTCAGGCCTAGGACACAGCTTGTCATGCCTTACTTCAGGGATAACATGGCATAACTACAGTAACTTATTCCATTCCCTGCCTTCCCCGTGAGTCAAATAACGATGAAACTCTTATTTGCCGGAAATGCTAGGAATCGTTCAGTTTCAAGTCCACTTTCAGGGACATATGTCACACAGTTGCAAACAGCAATGGTATTTTATTTTCTTCTTGATCTGTTTCAGGGTAAATGTTCACAAATTAACAAAATGCACACATGTAGCCAGGAGCAGGTGGATACATTCTTCAGTTTAGCTTGGAAAAATTTTTGTTTCTTTTCAAAAATAAATGGAAAGTCCTCAGCTGTGGTTTCTGATGATGACTTCCAGGATCATGCATGAACACACCCATACCTTCTAGCACCAGGAGAGGCTATAAAAACATGGAATCTTTAGGAGATGGGTTCTTCCAGTTGATACAAAGTTTTGGGACAAATGAAAAAATCTTTTTTAAGCAGACTAACAACAAAACTTCAAGATCTTGTATGAAAGAGGTGCATCTTTTTCTTTCCCTTTAGGAAAAAACATTTCCATTGTATTGTCTATTTTTTAACTTCATGAAAGACAACACAAAATCTACAAATTGCATTCTAAAAATGTCAAAGTTGTTCAGTTTTATAGGAATGTTTTGGTTTGATTTTCCATGAATGAAATCTTGTTTGCTGAAGTGTTGTTTGCCATGGAAATGTTATTTTGGAAAATGCTTATGAACAGCTCTAATAGCTCTTGCTCCCTGCCTTAAATAGTTGGACTTTTCTCCCAAGTTGTATTACGAGTCTTGTAAAATCTGGATGTTTTACTCATTAGCAAGACAAAAATTAAATGCAAATCACAGGAGAAAGCTAATCCATTATCTTAATTTTGGCTAAAAAAATCCTTTCAACTCAATCTAACAGGTTTGTTGTTGTTGTTGTGCTCTTGGGAGTGATCTTTCCTTGCTATTGTTTGTTTTAAGCGGTGGGCTTAGATAATATCAGGATAATGTACCATGCAAGTCAAGGAAATAATCTTAGTCTTCTGTCTGGAATATGACAAGTGTTTCTAATTGTAATTAATAACTCATATATTAAATATTCAAATTAGCTTCAGTTGTTTAAGGTAGGAACTGGTTTCATATCAATGACCTGAAATTGTTATGCAGTATTTCTGAGCATTGGATCATCAGATCTGCCATTAGGCTCTCATTTCTTTGGTCAGATTGTTTTTACAAAATTTCTCCCTGTATTCATGATTAAATCCCACTGAATTTATTTTGATTTGGTTTCTTAGATGACATTAGAATTTTATCAAGGTTTTGATGTTTAGCTAAAGTGTTTTGAAGTAATGTTTTAACTCATTATTTTAAAATATTTCCTATTGCATAGCCTTAACTACATGCATTGCAGTTTTGAATATACATGGCTGGCCCAGAATCCTGAAAGCTCTGGGTTTGCAAACGCCTAAACTTTCTCAGCTGGCATAGAATTACATCTTTGCTGACAAGTTCTCTGGTTTAGAGCAAGCAAAGCCACTGCCTTGCCTCCTGCTCCTCCCTGGGGCCGTGCCACACAGTGGTGGTGCAGGCTGTGTCAGTAGGTAACATGAGTCAAATGGAGCTCAGCAGCATCTCACATTTCTGGTTTTTTGGAGTGGTTTGGCACAATAGTTGCTCTTGAGCAGAAGTCTCTTTGTGTCTGAAAGGCTGAACTGATGTCCGTGTCATTTATGTGGAAATGCAGCTACTGTCTGGCACCCAACCTTTCAGAGAGATGCTGTAAAGTTTAAAATATGGAGCAGATTGGCAAGCCCCATCAATTTCTCATTTGCTTTGTTTTGGTATGGGTGTTAGCAGTTCTTATTGTGGAAGTGTTTCTCTTTCTTTCTCTGATTGAGAACCTTGATTTTTTTTTTGTTTCCTGGAAACTATTTATATGAGTCTCTTTCTCTTCTGACCAGCTGTAAAGATGTTACTGGGAAATTTCTGAGCATCAGCTCAGTGCATTTCCAGGTGTATTCCACATAATGGGAGCTCCTTTACTCCCAAAATGTGATACTGCAGTGATGCTGCTGTGGATAGTCTTGTTGGATTGCCCCAGAACTAAATTTATAAATGGAGATGCTCCTCTATATGCTATGCTGTGATAGATTCTGCTAATGAAGGGCTTGGGTGAGGTGCCTTCTCTTCCATGGCTTGAGGCAAGTGCTGTATGAGAAGGGGAAGCAGGAGAAAATGAGGAAATGCGTGCCACAGCTAATGTTTTGCTGTGAGCATGTTTGCAATATTAAAGCAAATTCATTTTTATAGCCTTGTTAGTTTTAACTTTATGGCCTCCAATTCAATTCATAAACTTAGAATGTCTTATGTAAATGCAAACCTAAAAATGCCAGTAGTGAAGAATTGGCAAAACAGTGAGTTACCCGTGTAATTTATTGAAAGAATGTAAACAGAGATGAACGAATAGACAGACTGCTCTCGTGGGGACAAGGGGAAAGCAATGTCAAAAAATGTACACTGTATGAAGCCATGAAAAGTTAATACAGCATAATGCAACTAGGTCTGCAGAATATCAACTAAAGCCAATTACTGCTTTTAGCCCAACATGCTTAATAGATTCAGTATTTTGTCCCTGTCCTCGCAACTAATTCCCCTGGGACAACACAGGCAAACTTAAAGTAGCTACAAGATGCGGCTTTTCTCAAACAATTTCTCCATGCTATTATCAGTTAAAATGTTTACATTAAGATCTGTGAAACTTGGAACTAATGTTTAAAAAAATTCACAGAACAGATTTACTAGAGGTTGTAACTACAGCAGAGAGAGCCCAGTGTTTCAGTAGATGCCTTGGCTGAGTTTGTGTGTTTAACTTACACTTGTTTGATCCTTTGAAGTTGTGTCCACAAAAGCTGTGGGGTGAAGGGATGGGGTGGATTTATTCAGTTATTTTAATTTATTGCCTGGCACTTTCCCAACTTGTCTTGAACATGCTTTTTCCCCTTGATTTGCACAAAACTGAAGCATCACTGCAGTTACTTTTCTATATCTCCTCTGCTGTTAGTCCTAATGTGACTAATTATTGATGGAAAACCGTGCCCAGGGCTGAGTAGGCATAGGGACAGAGTTGGTATTTAAAAAGTGCTAGCCTATGTAGTTACAAGTTGACAAGGCTGATCTTGTTAAGTCACTCACCTAGCCACAGATAAGCCAGTTGCAGGGTGGAAGGGGTTTTACTGAACAAATGTGATGCTGTGCTATAAAATCTGCCTCTTGCTTCTGTGAGAATTCTGCCAGGTGCTGCTGTCTCCAGCTCTGAGTGGTGGAAACGAGGTATGAATAACAGGAAAGAAATTACAGCTTTTATACAAGTCTTTCAATTCCAAGCTTCTCATGAAGCCCATTTTGTGTGTTCTTTAATCCATTTTATGTATTTTGGCTGTAACTTCCATGGCCACCTAGATAAGGTATCATGGTGACAGTATGGTAGGAAAGAATAGTTCCCTCTTTCCTCAGGAAAATCATTAGAAGTCAGAGGAGATGAACTCAGTCCCATAAGCTAGGGAAAAAATACAGCTAATCAGCAGCTGTGGTTTCAGGTTACAGGCTTTATCCACTGGACTGATATAAAGACCATGTCCTTACCCTGCCTTGGTTCACTCAGTCTGTAACCTTGGGTATAGGACACAACCATACAGGGTTGTTCTGCTCTGAAAAGGAACTTGGAAATAGTCTGCATAGTGTTGGATACACCCTTCAGGTTGTGTGGGTTTAAAGTGTTTTGCTGGAATGAGTCAAGTGCTTAGTGGTTTGTAATGCAGGGGGCATTTATGGCTAAGTGCAGGACATCTCCAATATTCATGAGAGAACAGCAGCCCCATCATGGGACAGTGTAGCAATAAAATGGTTTTTATTACCATTTTATAGCTCTCTTGAGATAAAGCCTTGGTTGCAGAATTTGTGATCGTACCCTCAAGTGTGTGCAGGAGGACATTTTGTTTCTGCTGTTTAATTTCAAGCACCTCTGTGAATCTTCAATTTAGATAATGTAAAGATTTTCACAGACATGGGGAAATAAACAAACACCCCTTGCATTCAGCAAAATGAGCAGGAAGCCCTACCCTTTTAGCAGAGATGTAATAGAGCTTTCATTTCTGCTCTAACTTTAGTAGGACGCCTGAGGATAAAATTCCCATCAGCTTCAGCATAAACTGGTTCCAAAGGTGCTTTCCCTAAGAGAAAGCTCATCCTAGAAGGGGATCTTTTACTACTAGGTCTACAGATGTGGTGAGATGTATAGAAACAAGATGTGTTACAGCCAGTTGGAGGAAATAATATGTATTGCATTTTAATGTTATTAGTTTATGCATTATATATAGCTCAGAATTTATACTTGGGTAACCATAAAGTTATAACTTCGTGAAGGTTGACTCTTACCTTTTAAAATGTACTTTATTGATATCCAAATGAGCAATGCAGAACAAGAGCTTTTGCCATGCTGCAATAAAACTAGCAAAAATAGAAAAAATCAGAAGTCAAGAACAATTTTAAAACAACGAAGATTAAAAGAAAAAAATGGGGGTGAGGGAGGGAAGGAACTTGAATTTCAAAAGCAGTGTGGAAATACTTTTAAAGTGTCAGTGGAATCCTGCCAGGGATACATGTTACACATTCTGATTAATATAGAAGTTGCCTACCAGCAAAATTTTGGGATATAGAAGCAGAAAGATGGACAAGAAGGACACGCATCTACATGTGTGGTGTTACTTCCTACTTCTCTAAAAAAACAAGAAAAATCCTGGAGCCACTGGCCTTGATGTGCTTTTACAGTTGAAGTTTTTTAGTCTGCACAGATGCTGTGCTGGGATTCTTGCAAGACAGTGTGTTCTGTATTATCCCCAGCAGTTGCTTAGCATGAAAATTAAAAGCATCTACTTATTCAGCGAAACTTGCAGAGTGGTGCAAAATGAAAATCTTGTTCCTGGTGTTTATCTTGGATGCAGAATCAAGTCCTTCAGCAGCCTGAATGAGTGGTGCTTGTATTGTCACTGTTATGAGGATGAACATATGAGAAGGTTGTGTTCTGTGTAGCATGATCACATAGAAAGGATAATGTGGTAAGTAGCAGATGACTGATGATTTGACAATAAAAAACAATAAATAAAAAGAAGATGCTGTATAGTTTATTGCAATTTTCTCAAACAAGAAAAGATATTGAATTCCTTTCAAGAAGGATCTCGAGAGCCTTCCTTAATGCACATCCAATGCCAAGCTCTTGAAAGCCCCATGTATTGTATAATATGGCTAACAAAGGAAAAGCTGTGCAACAAAGCAGGGGAGGGACTCATTGACTGAATGTGGACAGACTGTGATTGATAGTGTTGCCTTTTTTCCCCTTTGTGCGCTGTGCACAATAATTATTGTAGGCAGAACCTCATGTTTTAATATATTGTACAATGGCCTCTCTTTTGATTGAAATTCATGTTCATTTGATCTTGACAGCAATGCGAAGTTAGTTTTTTCCGGTAACATTTTTAATAATTAAACAAGCTATTTAAAGCTTGGCATTTTCATTATATTTGCACCAGTGCTATCCATTATTCTGATGATCCAGTGATTCTTTATTAAAACGAAAAATATTACATTCAAATATAAATGTCAGGCATAATTCATAAGTGTAATGAAAGTCATATCTGGCTTGGAGATGCAGTCCCCTCATGCATCTCAGTGGCCAGAGATTCAGCATCCTTTTATGCTGGGCCACCTGGGTGACAATGGATGTGCTCCTAAACCTGATGTCTGTTAACCCTGGCATTCTCCCTCTGGAAAATATTCTCTATTGCTTTCAAAAGTATTATTTCTTTGGATGGAAACTAAAGAGCAATGCTGTCTCACAGTATTGTTAAAGGTGAAATACCTCAATTGTGATAGTCTGGGCCTGTTATCCTGGAGGGGCAAGAATGAAAACTGAAAAAAATTTAATCACATTGCGATTTAGGTGAGGCTGTGATAAACCTTCTGTAAAATGCCATCATTGCAAGGGTTATATGATGTGGAAATATCACAGTTTAAATTCAGGGCTTAGGTGTAGATTAACTCTACCCACTTCATGTCTTTACCCTTAGAAAACACTTAGAAATATTTTCTATAATAAAGGTAAAGAGTCAGGGAGTATTAATTTCCTATTGAGCAAGGAATATTGGTAAAGAGGCCATTCTGGCTGATTCTCTTCTGAGCAGCACATGGTTTTTGTGAAAAATCTCCTGTCTGGACTCCTGGTATAGTTCTGTTACACCACCCTGTGCATCTGTCCCTGTGTGGCACGGTGTGACTGACATCCTGACAGCTCCTGAGTTAGCAACACGGATGAGCCACGAGCCTCTTCACTGTCCTGATGTGTTCATGTGGCCTGAAAGGGGCTTGTCCAGCTGATTCACTTCAGTGACACAATCCCAGCTTGGCATGTCTGTGGCTGTTTTGTCCCCTGTCATTAGGGGGATGACATACTCTTTGCAGCTGACTGGGTTAATATCACTACTCCAGGTGAATCTCCTCCTGGGCTGTCTGATTATTTGTCCAGAGGGGGAGCTGGTTGAGGACAATATAGCATTTTTCCTCATTTACTTTTCACAAACACACTGCTTTTGCCTGAGTTGCACCAGTTAGAGAGAAAATGTGAAACCTTGGCTTCTCTCTGAAGAAAACCATTCCAGATGGAAGCTCACCTGGGAACAGGGCAAGAGGTGACCTCATGGGAAAGCAATACTGGCTTTGCCAGCAGCAGAATGTCATTGCTCCATCCTTGCACTGTTTCTCTCCCAAGAGGAAGGAAGGATTGAAATTAATGTGGTTTTAACTTATATGGAGTCCCAAAAGACTGGAATCAGAGTGGTGGCATCATCAGATATTTTTTACAAAGGGCAGCAGCTCTTGGGCTATTTCTTCCTTTTTGCTAAATTATTTAACCTCTTCTGGTTTATTGAAATGACTTAAAATGGCAGCTGTCTAAAACTCTGGAGCCAAGCTTAAAATAAAGAGTAGGTACTATTAGATACTATAACAGCCTGTCAGTATTTTTAGATTATTTAAATGATTTTTGATAACTTTTTGAAAGCCTTTTTTCAGACAGCAATTTGCAGACCTCTTTTGCAGCCTGTTTTTATGCAGACAGATGGATATAGTTGGAGAGAAATCTGGTGAGAATTGTGAAGGAGAATCTGGTGTTGAAATGCTCCCTCTGAGAAATGGTTTCTTCCTGGGATTTCCCAGCTCTGGTCTGGTTTTACACCCAACTGTTTGCTCAAAGCACTGCCCACAATGAGAGCCTTCCTCTTAGTATCTGGCATGCCTGTTTGGAGCCTGTGTGAGGATGTTTGTGCTTGTGGATCAGAGAAACTCCTTCAGAATCACAGGAAAACTTAAACTCACCAGTATTTCCAGAGGAGGTTTAAAGAGGTGACAAGATTTTCTTTAGTAACATGGTTGTTTTGTTGCTTTTTTTTTATCATCCTGTTACTTCATTTAAAAGGACTCCCAAAGTTTTGTTATGTTTTTGTTTAATAAGACTAAAGCCATTAAGACAGTATTCTGGGATATTTTTTGAGTATCAATGTTGTTGAAGCGCATTTTTCAATTTACTCTGACTTTGAAGCCATGGGAGCAACTTTGCATTTAAATCCAATCAAGGAACTCTTGATGTAATAAATGAAACACTGGGGAAAAAATCAAGGGTAACAATTGTATTTTCTCCCTTTGACTTTGGATTTTTAATGGGAAGAATAATTTCTGAACATTTTTAGAAATATTAAGTCTTTCCAGGCGAGTGTGCTTTTGCCTATTTGTTTTTTATGTATTCTTGCCACATAACAGTGGGAGATTTTTAACATACAGATGAGACTGAAATATAAGCTCCCCTAATGAGTAAGATATATTGTCAGTGTCAAGTCAAATACAATAAAAATGAGTGAATAATATGTGTACAAAAACGTACCATATGCCATTTTGTGATGATTTTTGTTATCATATTTATTCTTCAACTGATGCCACAGGCAGGCAAGCATTTTTTACCTTGTATAATTTTTCTTTGAAATCTGTGTGTTCACTTTTATTTAGCTGATAATAATCAATTTCCAGTTGAATAAAGTGTGTATATGTGTGCATGTCTATAATGGTATGTACATGCCTGTGTGTGTTGTGAAATTCTTGTGACAATACAATATTGCTTGGTGACAGTGTGTGTCTCTTCCTCTCCATGTTTTTGCCTTCCTATCCATGTGCTGGGTTTGAAATGCAGTCCACAACCCAGGCCAAAGGCTCAGTGCCTTACTGGGTGGCTGTGCCAGGCTCCAAGCTTGGTTACTCACTATGGACACTCCATGCCCCTGTGCTAAGAACTGAGAATTAATGAAAGCAGTGTCTAAGCCTGTATTTGGGTTTACTGGCAAAGCTTTCATTGTCATTGATGGAAGCACTATCATGTGTTTAATAAAGAAAGAAATTCTGATTTTGGCCAAATTTTGCAATTGTATTAAACTTTCTGGTGCTCAGAATCTCATTGCAATCATAGGCAGCTTTTAGCTTGACAGTTTCTTCAGCTGAAATCTACTGATCTGTGCTGGTAGAGGAGGGCTGTGATTTATTATGCATTTTTCCCACCCCACCCACTTCTTTCCTCTGCTCTTCTACCCTTCCCACATATGTTTCTTCTCTTCAGGTCTTTATTTATTCTCCTCAGTTTGTTTATTTTCTTTCCAGTGTGCTTTCATACTATTGGCTGATTTAGAAGTTCAGAAATCTAACTGAGGAGCTTTGAGTGTCAGATGCAAGAGGCTTTAAGGTGTTTCAGTTTTGAGAAGGTTATCTTGGTCTTTGGAAAGGAGTTTTGTAAAGACATGGTAAAAAGCATAGACTGAGCTTCAAGTCACTTTAACAGCTCTTTTTCAATTTAGTCAGATTTTAATTAAGTACATTCAGATACTAGGACCAAAATAATTTTAAGTGTTTTTTATTCACATTGAGTTCAAAATATTGATGAAACTAGCACTAATGCTTTCTGTATTTACAACCACTCAGTGAGATTCAGAGGGGGAAAAACTTTCCACCAATGAAAATGCTAAGGTTCAAGAATGTGTGAAGATCTGATGGGGGCAGCAGAGGAGAAAGCAAATTTACCAGATATTTCTGAAATGCTTTAAAATAACAAATGAGTGGACTGAGGCTTTTCTTTTTTTAACCTTGGTCTGTGTTATATACATATCCAAAACTTAAACTGGTCTCCTCTGTTTGAACAGTGGCTCTTCAAAAAGTACAAAATTAGTTCTGAGTTGAAAAATTGGTTACAGCATAGTGGAACTGGTTCCCTGTCCTTTTCAAAAATTATATCATAGCATATTGTGTTCTAGACTTCATCAAGGTTATGGTATCAACCATGGATTTGTCCTTAAATAAAGGGATGCCTCTATTCTAATGATCTTGGATCCTAAGGAAACTCCATTTGCTAGTTCAGTTAACCAAATGACATGCCATGGGTAGTATTTGGTGTATTTAACTAAACCTAAAGCACAGGGGATGTCAGAAAATTCTGTAATACAGACTTGAATTAAGCAGTAAAAAGTCATATGATATGCATCTTTTTTCTACATATTAATAAATAATGGGTCCTGTTACCAGACTGTGAGGCTTCATTGTCTGCAGTTACAGACTTTTCCTGGCCAGGGGGGAAATATAAAGGATGCAGCTATAGGAGAAAAAAAAAAAAAAAAAAAAAGATAGGAACATGTGTGAATTATGTATTGAGGTTTCTAAGAGTTCTGCACTGTCCTGGGTTAATGTAGCTGTTCCTTCCTTTCTTGTGGGAATGATGATTCATGCAGGCACTGCAGGATGAGAAACTAAATCATTTTAAGTATGTTAATGAAATATTTGTAAGAGTTATGAAGTATGGGAGGGTTGGTGCAAGAATGAAACAGCTAAAAAATTATTAAATAAAAGTGTAAAAATATGTAATTATCTGCCACTTTTACAGTATTCCCAGGGATTCTGCTCATCACTTGCTATGAGAGAGCAACTGTTATGACCTTAGGGCCTGGTTCTGTAAATGTAATATTGCTGGTATAATCCTACTGACTGCACTGGCATAACTTTACAAAAATCTTTCCAACACCTGGTGCTTAATATCCCAATACTGAAATGTTGGAAAAATACTAAAAAATGACTGTACATGCTATTTAGAATGTGTTCACATGCATATGCCTATATATATATATATTAAGAGACATAGGAAGGAAGAATTATTTTCAGTGATAGGTGAGCAAGTACTTGGTCTACCAGCTCCCTCCATTGCTTTTTCACTCATCCCAAAATCTTGTGCCATGCATCTGCAATTGTATAAAAATACTTCTACTGTACAAAATTTGTTAGTCTGCTTGCTGCCTCATTTCTTTGCTCAGTATTTTACTTATGCTCACATTCAGGAAAACACTTCCAAGAGATGAGATTGATTCAAAACTCTAGAAACTGTAAAGCATAAACTTTTCTGATTTTTATTTACCATATGGATTTCAGACTTTTAGGTTCATGATTTTACATGATTCTTTACAACCTTCAGGGCTAGAACCTTAAATCTGCTTATATGGTGTTTATGTTAAATGCTGTGAAACTTGCTGGAGTTAAAACCCCAAACTAATCAACCAAAGAAAATACACAACCCACTACACATTCACAGGTTCATAAGGTTAGAAAGGAGCTAGTTCAAGCACAGAAAATCCTTTCTTTAGAAATGTTAATATCTGAAGCTGGAAACATCTTGGGCTCTTGTGTTGTCAACTGCTGTACTGCAGCTTTATTTCAGTATTTAATATGGTGCCTGCTTGATCTTCTTCTTAATGGAATTTCAGAGTGAGAGCATTTATGCAGAGAATCTTCATCTTTTTATTTCTAGAAAATAGCATTTCTCAGAAGGAGAAAAGTTCAGTGAGATTACATAGAAATAAAATTACCTGGCTCTAGTGCTAGGACTTTGAGGGGGCCTAGTCAACCAGCCAATTGACACATCTCAGGAAGGTGAAGCTTTGTGGATTTATTTTAGCAAATAAATCAAGATTCAGCAGCCTTCAAAAAACCAATGATCTAACCAGGGAAGGCTGAAAATATGGGCTCAGGAGAATGACATGGCTGTGTTGGGATTTTGAATGATAAAGGCTGCATTAGAATTCAACCTGCTGTTGCAGTATGTCCCATATTATATCAGCAACAATGAAAATTTCACTATATGCCTTCTGTGATATGGAGGATAAAGTGTCCTTCGTACTGCAGATGAGGTCTGTGTGTACCTCTGACCTTTCAAGTCTTGCTAATCAATTCTCATCCATCAGGCTATCCACAAACTGCTGTATGAATAGCTAGGGAGGGGAAATTCTCCTCTCATTATACACAGTACAAAAGGTTTGTCTCCCCCTGAAGCATGGAGGTTCTGCTGGAGGCAGGTTACTGAGCTAGCTGTACAAGTGGACTTGATGTGTTTTGGCACATCCTATAGCACTGGCACGAAGGCACCAAGAGAGCTCCAGCATCATGTTAGGCCACAAAAATGAGTGGTGCCATCCCAACCTGACAATTCTCTAACTCTTGCTGTCAGAGCGGTTCTCTGCTGGGAAAAATTTGTGGAAGTAAGGGGAGCTATACCAGAAAAAAGCTAGGAATAGCTCACAGTAAGTTATATCCATTGAAGAGTATTTTATTTGGCAGGGGCTGAATGCCTGTCTCCAAGTGCAGGATATCTCTTGGCACACACGGGAACGGTGGAAGTCTAGGAACTGTGGGAATCTGACTCTGCAAAGTGCTGTGTGTCCCTGTCAGGGTGAAAGGCACCTATTTAATAGTAATGGGATGTGATGTTAGGATAAATTCAGGATAGAGGAATCTGCTTTTTATATGATGCCCATTGTGTGATATTCAGGGTTTTGACTTCAATGGCTTGTGTTACTCTAGCATTTGGGAGGATGCATGACATCTCATCCTTAAAATAACCCCCAATCCTACAACTTCTTAGCATATAATCAATCTGAATACAGCAGCTTTTTCCTCATGAAGAATTCCTAGATCTGTTTGTTCACAATTTTTGCAGATGTTTATTTGAGTGCAAGCAGCACAGTGTAATGAAACAAATGAGTTGGAAGTGTCAGAATGCCCAATTATCCAACTCACTGCCTGTCTATGGGGCTGAACAATAGGAACTACTAGGCATGCTTTACTCATTTAACTTCGTTTAAACTATTCTTGGCATCAAAGTTGCATTAATGTGATAACTTCTGTGTGGCAATTAACAAACTGTAACAATTGCAGACATTCATAGGGCCTGCTGGGGAAGGGTTGCAGAGTGGGCAGTTTAGCTGTTCTGCTAATTTCCTGTTGAACCTAAAAGGAGGAAGAAAAAGATTCAATTTTTGCTTCCTTCTCACAAATCTGAAAAGGAAGAAAAAAAATCTACAGGAAATCTGAATAGGAGCTGCTGTATCTTCTCCCAAAAGGAACTAAATTCTTCTCTTTGCCAGTTTATCCCTTTAGCCACCATTGCAATATCCTCTCATTACTTGCTCTTAACTCCTGTGTCATAAAAAAAAAAAGATGGACAAGGGGAGAAGGATATCATTGTCAGGAAAAGGTAGAAGTGAACAGAAAGCAGGTGAAAATCAACTAGAAAAAGGCAGAAAAAACTCATTATATTCAGGAAAAGGACAGCTGGAGTAGTAACTGCAGGTGGATCATCAGGGGAATGGAGAACCTGAAGATAAAAGAGTTATTCCTGAGCCCTGCACACTAAGGAATTTTGGAAAGAATAAACTTGATCTTATGCTCTGAAAGCAGCCAGGCAGGCCCTGTTTTCACAGACATTGTTCTCACTGACTTATATTTAAGCTTTCTTTGAACAGAGACCACAGATTTGAACTCACCTTGTTCAAAGAGATGTGTCTTTTATACATGCAAAATGTCACTTGACTGTAAATTATTTCAGTCTGTGCTTTCTGTGCTAAGTGGTAGAATATAAAGTGGACTGAGACACACATTATGTGGAATTCTGTATGATTGTTAATAATAGCTACCCAGCCATTCTCCTACAATTTTATGGCTTAAAAATAACACTCAGCTGTTCTGGAACAAGAGGCCATTGGAAAGGGGTGAGGGCAGAATCTTTCATAACCTCTGAGTGGAAACAGTAGCCACTGATCTGTTGGCACAGGAATTACCCAAGCCTATTATTAATCTATAAAAAGTAAATTGTTATTACCATATGTACAGACCTCCATTTGCTGGTGCACAATCAGAACAGCTATTTCCTGACAACCCATGCTTCTTAGAACTGTGTTGCATGTGTCATACAATGAAGTTTTTTGGGGATGGAAGGTAGCAAAAATCACTCATGAGAGGATGACCACCTAATGTGCATAACTACAAGGGCTTTTCCAGGGGATGTGACCTCCAAAATTCCTGTCAGCACTAAAACAACACAGCATTTTTCTCACTCTTTTGTCATGGAGAGCAATACATAACCACTCTTGGTGGAAGCACATTTTTAGTGTCCACAATCCTTGCTCCTGTTTAGCAACATGTATTTATGTAGGGAATGTGCAAATAAAGGAGTAGAGAGCTGAGCTCTCTCTAGACAGTAAGAGCATTTCTAGATTCAGGAGAATTTTAGAATCTTTTCCATTATAAAGCTTTGTAAGAGTGTGTTTTTGGCTAACTTGAGGCTGAAAACCCAAACCTGAGCCTATGCTAAAGCAACAGCAATTGTCTTCATGTGGAATGATAGAGTGACTTGGCAATTTTTGTGTCAGATCAGTGAATGTTTTTTTTTTTTTCTGTCAAGCTGACTTTCAGAGAATGGCTTGCAGGAATAAATATTAGTAATGAGTAAGGCTTTAAAAATTGTGACCTGCCAAATTTTGACAGTTTCCTCTTTTAAAAGACTCAGATTTTCTAGAGATGTTCTTCTGGAAGATGCAAAGTGTAATGTGTGCATGGCAACCCAGGGGTAAAAGCAGGCAATGCAGTCTGCTCTTGAACAGTGTTGCAGGAGTATCAGTTTGTGCAGGAGTGTCATGGCTTTCCTTTAGAATTTGTATGTCACACAAGATCATGGATGCAAAAGAGTAATTGCCTGATTCTGAAGCTTGTCCTTATACTGGGGTGGATTCACTTCACTGGGTTCTCAAATCAAATATATTTTAAGTGTGAGAAAATGGCTCTTTATGTTCACATACTGTATGAGGTGCTTAATCATTCATAGCTGAAAATTAGCTAAGTGTGATTATTCACCAAGGTACATTAACAGCAGCTGGTGTTTTACTGTACTCCCACAAGAGAAAAAAAATGCTCATCCAAAATCCATGCAGACCAGAGCTTTTAAAGTCATCTGAGTAAATATCTAGTGGTAAATGGACCAAGTCTTCCTGCCTGCACCTTTACTGACAGAGAAAGTCTTGTTTCCAAATCTCCTGCAGTAAAATTGGAGGATGAAAATGTTCCTTGGGCAGTGTGGCATAGAGACCAGCTCCCACTCCTTATGTGGTTGCTGTGGCTGTTTCTGGTCTGGAGGGTGGAGAGCAAACCCTGAACGCCTGCTCCCCAGGGAGGAAGAGAGATTGAGTTTGTGTCCTCTTTATCCCAGGACAGAAGCCAAACATTGTTGCAAACCATTCTCAGGTCTGCCTGTGAGTTCTGATGCCCTCCCCTCCAGTGCCTTTATCTGTGTACCAAAACTCATGGGAGATGCTGTGATGACACCAAGCACTGGTCTAGTGGCTGCTCATACATTTTCAAAGACAGAGATGCTCTACTAGAAACAAATATGTTAATGCTCCCATAATTTATTTTTCATAGTTATGGTGGAAGTTGAAAGCAAAAAATGTTGTAGAGGTCAGTAAGTACATCCACCTGCCCCAAGACAGTGCAGACACAACCAAGAAGTTTCAGACAAGTATCTATATAGCTGTTCTTAAAAGACTTAAATAACAGTGATCACAAGATCTCTGTAGGCCAGCTCTTCCAGGACTTGGCTATTCTTACTGCTAGAAGAAAATATTTCCTGAAGTCTAACCTAAATCTCCCTTGCTGCCTTTTCAGCCCATTTCTATACATACAAACCTCAGCCCACATGGAAAAGGGCTTGTTTCCTTTCTCTTTCTAGCAGCCCTTTTCTGTGTTTGAAGATCGTTATCGCATCTCCCTTCAGACATCTTTATTTTTAGACTAAACAGCTCTGCTTTTCCCAGACTTCCCTCCAAGGATAGGTTTTGAGACCTCTGGTGATAATTCTTTTCATCTGAAATCCTTCAGGTTGGCCTGCGTTGCTCTGGCATTAGATACCCAAATCCAGCTGCAGTGCTCCAGCTGTGGGAGCCTCACTGCTTCTAAGCAATGCAGAAGGTTTGCTTCAGCTGTCTTATGAGCACTGCTCCCATTTATACATCCCACTTTGATATTTGCTTCCTCTCAAAAGCAAAATATTATTGACTTGCATGCAGTTTATGATCCATAGATTCCCAAGTCCTGTTCTGAAGACCCACTGCCTCTCCAGTTGTTTTCTCTCTCAAGTCTTTTGTCAGCTGCACAGGAATATAGATGTATATGTAAGTATATATACATATATGTGCATGCAATCATCACATTTCATAGTCTGCAGCTCCACAATTGCTGAAGTGAATCTTCATTTGCTCAGACACTTTTCTCTCTGTCTCAGGATTACTTTGACTGTAAATCTCCTCCTCTAAAGAATCTGTTGTTCTTTCTCACCTTGATACTCTCTTCAGGCCTCGTGTTTTCTCCTTCATCAAATTTTTAATGAAAACACTGAAACCTCACAGGATGAAAACATATTCCTGCACTTAATTCAGCTCTCCTGTTTGGTAGTGCAGTGATGTCTGTATGATTTTTCAAATAGTCATGCACCAAACTGTTATAGGTGATTTTCACCTATACCTTGATTGATTGTCTTGTTTATGATAAATTTGTGAACAAGTGTCAGAATAGTTACTAAAGTCAAGACCTAGTACAGCCTCTGCTTTTTCATTCTCCATAAAAGCCATGATGCCATGGAATAAATTGTTTGTAGGATATGTAATGAATGTAATTTATGTTTGCTTATAACTTTCATTGTCTGCTTAATTGATACTTGCAAGTATTTTAATTTTGTTCAATATCTTTCTTGGATTTGAAGTTACTTTGATTAATCTGAAAACTCAAGGTATTTGAAAAAATGAAACACATTTTATCAAGATTTCCTGAATATGTTCATCTGGATAAAAATATGTATTTGTCTACCCATCTGCCTGCATTTTTTTGTGGAGATGCATGTGGGCAGTAGGACCTTTGCTTAACATGCACTTGATATCTAGTCCAAAATTTCAATGTACTTGTCAGCTAGCTAAAAAAATTGTGCAGACTGGCTGGCCTCTCTTTGGCAGCCTCTTGAACCTAGTTTATTCAGGCCACAGGGAATGTTTTCATTTTTCAGTGCTTTGGGATAATAGGCTTCTCCTCCTCAATCAGGCAAGAGAACTTCTGTTCAACCTAACTAGGATGAGAAATGGAATGTAGTTACAGCATGCAGGTTTATGCTTAGGTTTGTGAATCTATGACACATATTCTGCCTTGATTTTGCACTTTGTAAATGTACAAGAGTGGCTGAGTGACTGAAACTTCAAAATCTGCCTCACTTTTGGAGCATGTATCAAAGTACTGGTTTGGTTTAGAGGACTGAGCACATTTGTCACAGGTCTCTTCCTATGGCAGAGTTTTGTTCCTGCAATTTTATTCTCATGGTGATATATGTATCATTCAACAATATTTTGACGTCTAAAATTTTTTCACCAGTGTCCTTAGTTTTACTAAGTGATTACATTCTATCTTCAGTGATGAGCAGAATTTAGATGTAATTCCTAATAAAACCCAGCCTCTGTCTCTCTGCCCTTCACATTGCTTCAAAATCACAAGAGCAAAACAACATCACAGTAGCAAACTTGGCTTTCCAGTTCTAATCAGGAGCAGTGCCTGTGTGAAATCAATGGCTCTTAGTTTAAATAGATTACTTTGGAAACTTTTCCTTTTCCTGTTGGGCTTGTATACTTTTTCCAGATTAACTGACTTATCTTCCATGTCTAATGGAGGAGTTCACTAGCAGTTCCTACTTGTAAATTGCTTAAAACTTTCCATTACAAAAGGTGGTTGCAGCCTTTCCTTTGAGAAGTTCCTGTCTTGTTTGCAGTGAGTGATCCTATGCAGCATTAAGGATGCCCTTTGGTTAAGGAAATGACTCTTCTTCTTATTATTTTTTATCCCATTCCATAGAATGACATTCAGCTTGTCCTGCAATATCAAATATTAAAAGATGCCACCTCGCTTTGCTGCTTTGTGTGCTCCAGGAAGTGCTGGCAGCCCACCAAAATCAGTATAAAATCCAAAGCCAGGCTCTTGCTTGTGATACAACTGCAAAGGTGGAGAAAAGACTGTGAATCCCAGAAAGGCAATATAGGGGTTATAGTTAAGTGGCTAAAAATTACTTCTTGCTTTCCAGGGAGAAGAGAGAAACTCCCTCTCCCAATTCAGGTTACTCATCCTCCTTCTTTAGACATTTAGTTGGAGGGTCTTGCTCCTGCAACTGGTTCTTATCTCAGGGAAAAGCCATGCCAAAAGAATGTCCAAAACTCCTCTTACATTCAGCCCACACACTCTGAAAGAGGAGGTCCTGTGGAGTAGAGGGCAATGCTCTGTATAGTCACAGGGTGTTGATTGCACCTGACCACTGTAAAACCATGCAGTGCAGGGCACCTTTACAAGCTGAGTAAGCATTTCCTGAATGAGGCAGAGGAAGGTGGCTGAGTGGATAGATGTCTTGAACCATGTCACCAGACAAAGGTACCCTTGCTGCCCTCTCCAACAGGTTCTGGCTCTCTGCAATGGCTCAAAATTACCTTTTGAGTCACCTGGTGCTTCCCATGTCCCCAGAAACCAGCTTGCTCCTGTTGTGCATCACCTGTCAAATCTAGTCTGGTGCTCCTACATGAGCAAAAGTTGCTGCTAATTTTAAAAGAAACCTAGTACTGCATGGCAATTGCAGAGGCAGGGGGTCTGGTGATTACTCTTGCCCTTTTATACTGTCCTGTGTGCAAGGCACTATGCACTTCACTTCCAGTACATGTTCAGATATGTAAACCTTGTGTGAGTCTTTGAGTAGTTCAACCAAATTTCAACCCCAAATCCAACCAAGTAGTTCAACTGTGAAGACTGCAGAATCAGCAACTGTGACAGGTGCAGCAAAAAAGTGTCCCTGTTTAGCTTTTTATTCCAGTTGAGATGGGAACATACAATCCAGAGTGAATTCTGTCTCCTTCCACTCTCTGTCCATTCCCCAGGTATTTCCTGTTATTGTTGGGGGGAAGGAAAAGAGCCCCAGAATACTGAAATTGCCACAGTTCAGGGCAACATGTTTTGAGAAACTTCCAAAACAGAAAGCTACCACCAGACTCCAAGCACTGTCTCACTGCACAGCTGGAGAGGACCATCAGGGCTTAAGGAGATGCCATCTGTGCAATTTCAGGGCCACAAAGGTCTTAGAAAGTGTTAATGACATTCCTTAAAATGTCTTTACTGTGGAAATCTTCAGAGCATCTGTCATTTGTAAATTTTAACAGTGGGAATATCCTGCAGAAGAAAAATTCGAATCTTAACCTGATGTATTGGTTAAATATGGATTCTCTGGCACAAGTGATTGTTTTTCAGTATTTGTGTGCCCTGCTAGGGTTAAGAAATACAACAGCAATTAAAGTAGATGCACTCTGATAACTTGCTTGTGAACCAGTGCTATTAGTATCCATCTATCTTTCTGGCTAGTTTCAAACAGGAGACCAAAATAATACCCCACAAAATGCTGAGGCAATACCTTGCATCATAAACTGCTGTGACTGTAATGAAATCAGACTTAAATCACTTTATTTTATGAAATGTATTTTGTCAAGCTCTTGACAATGTCCCTGTTATCAGGGGCTACCATGTGTCCTACAGTGTAAAGTAGCCATTGCCATTTGTGTCTCTACTTGTCCAGAATTCCCATGTCTTTGAATTTCCTGGCACTTTCGCTCACTCAATAAATGCAGCTTTCTTTTCTTCTTGAATCAGACACAGCTATTTCCCAGTGGTGATAAACCTGAAGAAACATCCTAAAAGCTAGATAGATACATCTCTTTCACATTTATTGTGGATGTAAAATACTCTGCAAAGAATGTAAGCTGCTGTCAGGCATGTAGCCACAAGATGGGTGTTTTTCTCACATATGTATCCATTTCTTTTAATAATGAATAATGGACTTTATATTTAAAAGTGATGTTTCTATGAATGTGCTAGATTGTGCTATATTTCTTTCACATGAGTATATTCCCATCATGGCAAACTTCTCACAGAGCTTGCCTTGGGGGCTTTTGTTTAAAGTAATGCACTTTAATGAAAAAGAGCTGCTGAAATTTGTCAGCTTCTTCCAGCATGATTGCATTTGGTGGTGGTTTAAAAAAAATCTTTACCCACTTTATGATCTTCATGCTTGTTCCAAAATCCCCCTTCATTTTTTAAAGTAAAAAGATATATCTACACACATATTACCAAAAGCCCTAAAACTGCCTTGGACCTTTTGCATGAATAGTCTCATTGAAGCCTATGAATAATAGAGGTAGACTTCAGCTGTGTGCAATTTTCAAGCTCAGGCTGTAGGGTAGATTTCAAATATTACAAGCAATTTAGAGATATACACTTTGTGTGTAGTTTTCAAAGCCAGCAATATATTTTAAGGGCTTAATAGTAGAGAGAAATGGATGATATGGATACCTCATTGCCAGGAGATGATTTTGGAAATTATCAGCCTTGACTCGGTGAAGTAGAGGCATTGTCGGAAGATTGAGGACAAGTTAGTGAAGTACCCTTGTGCTTGAAAGGTAAGTGAGCATGCAAGTTCTTATAGGTTTTTTGGGTTTTGCATTTTTCTTGGTAGAAGTTCAAGTACTCTGGCACCAGGCAGATGGGCACAGGAAACTACAGCTGCAGTGATCTGTGGCCCAAAGGTTCCTGGTTATTTGTTTCCTCTTCTCCAGGGGGCTGTAGGGCAGATTAACTGAAAAATAGTACTAATTCCTGTAAGACTGGCTCTCCTTTAGCAGCAACAGTAAGGGGCTGAGTGGCTGTAGTGCTGGAAAGTGAGAAAACATTTAAAGGTGACTGGCATGTCCTTCAAGACAGGCACTGTAAGCCCTGCTGGATGCAAGGTGGTCTCTAGGGTGCTGCTGAAGCGTGTTGGAGCCTGGAGGAGATGTACCATCCTCTGGGGCAGCAGCTGTGCTCCTGCAGCCCAGGCTGCACAGGTGTGCCCCCACCAGCACTGGAGGCAAAGGTGACCTGCAGCACAGCGTTCTGGGAGCACCTGGTGTGTGACTCACAGCAGAGAAAAACAGGGCATGCCACACTTCGTTCTGGAAACGCTTCCTAACTGCAGACTGGGCACTGCATTGACAGACAATTGGTTCCTGTGGTTCTGAGGAGCTACCTGGTATTCAGGTCCTTTCCAAATCCAGCTAACTTCTCTTGTCTGCTGAGTATCTTGATGGACCCTGACAGATACAAAGTCAATAAGGTCATCAGGAATCATAATTTTTGGAAGTGTATGTTTATTTATGAATGCTGGTGGAAACTAGAAAGAAATACACACACTAGAAAGATATATATACACACACACATACTCAAGAAATAGAAATGCAAAGTAAAAATGCTCCCTTAGAGACTTACTCTACAAATGTTTCAGGCTATGTCAGACTGGCCCATGCAAGAGGGTTGTTGCAGAATCATGAATAGGCTGAGTTGGAATAGATCCATCAGGATCATGGAGTCCTGATCCTGGACAGGATGCTCCAAGAATCACATCATGTGCCTGAGAGTGTTTTCCAAATGCTTCTTGAACTCTGTCAGGCTTGGTGCTGTGACCACTTCCTTGGGGAGCCTGTTCCAGTGCTCGACCACTCTTTGTGTTAAAAACCTTTTACATATCCAGCCTAGACCTTCCCTGACACAGCTTCATGTTTGCTCACGGGATCAAATGGTCCTTCCTGGCACAAAAGCAACAAAAATGAACAGCCTGACCATCTGATCACACACTTCTCCATAACAAACATCAGCATCCATTTTCCAATGGCAGGCCTTGGGTTATTGTTCAATGGCTCTCTTGATTATTTGGCAATGTTGTAAGGTGTCCCTAATGGTTGGCTGTAAACCTGACACTTGATCTCCCGTTCATACTCCATACTGTTCTAGACAGGCAAGCATTTCCTCCATAGCCTGGACTCATTGCTCTGTAGAGATGTCCAAAATTTGACCAAGCAGCTCTTATACGGTGTCAATCTAATGGTTCAGCAAAGAAACACATCTTAGAGTTTATCTGATAAAGATGAAGCCTGTAGGAACTCTGTAATCTATGTAAATTCTTCTTCAGTAGGAGGAAAATTCTTTTAATATGGGAATAGGATTTTTTCAAATCAATACTTCCTTTTCCCCTAATAAATCTTTAAGTTTTAAAAAAGAAATTAAAAAAAAAAAAAAAAAAAAAAGCTCCGATCAGAATATCAGAATATGCCCTGAAAGAGTAAATGAAGCTAGAAAGGGCCAATATTTTTGTTATTGATTTATGTCAGATGTTCCAGTGATGGGCAGAAGTAAATTAAATGAAGTCTGGTCTTCACTGGCATCTGTGCATTTTTTTTTTTTTTTTTTTTTAGTTGGATTATGTTGTTTGAACTTGCTAGTAGCTCTTCAGAAACATTATCAGCTGGTTGGAAAGATATTTTGTCATAGGGTAATTTCTGTTTTTTTCTTTTGCAGTGTGGTGTCCATGCTCTCTTATTCTGCTACCCATTTTGAAGTGTTACTCCAAATGGGAGCCAGGCAGGCAAATGCTTCCTTCCCACACAAAATGATTTCTAGATTAGCAGGTTTTGTAGCTCATCTATAAATGTCTAGTGGAGCTCTAAGGATTTTTTTGAATTGCAAGTAATATACAAGCTGAGTTATTTGGCAGTTGAAGTGTGACTAATACTTGTTTTACATAGTTCAAGTTGATGATTACAAAGTTTGAAGCTTGGTTGAATAGAATTTAGTACTTAATACTCTGCAGAGCTTGTTTTCATTTTACATTTAATCAATTGATTTTTTCTTTAATGGATTCTCTTTGAAATTTTATGTTTGTACCAACGCACAGAGTTCACTATTGCTGTGTTACATTACCAAGGGCAATATCAGTTTAAATCACTTCATGATAAAACTTTGCATAATCTGCTCATACAAACTAATTAAATGTCAGGTCATTGTAATACAGAGCTCATATTATCACCGTGGGTCACTAGAAACAGCAATTAGTAATTCATGTGTAATCCAGTTAAATTCAAATTAAGAAAAAGAATGTCAAGTCAGAGTTTTGTTCCTAATTCCTAATTTTTATAATTTTGTACAAGTTGATGGGGGCACTTAAACACACAGCTTCAGAACTGGTTTGTAATTTAATTTGATATATACTGCTCAAGCATTGCGTTTAGATTGTTCTAACCAGTGGTCATACAAGTGCTTGTGCTTGGAAATTAATTAACTTTAGAACATATACATATTTTGAATATGTTAATCCTTCACTAACTACACAGTTATTTTACTGATGGATATTTAATAGTTTGAAGGACCTCTGCGTTCAGCTTTCGTAAGCAGAAATAAAAAGTGGCTGGTTGTTAGGTGAACTATGCAACTCACAAATAAATGGAATAGCACATAGTAGAAAGTCACTGAGGTTGTGCACCCTGCCATGTGCTAGGTAAAGGCAAGTGAGAAGGCAGGAGATTCCTTTCTTCCACAGCTGCCTGATGGGGCAAGGGCTCTGTGCTGGGGAAGCCCCAGCTGGGGCTCTGTCAGGCCAGCTGTCCAGCTTATCCTCTGGTTTGTATTGCCTGGTGCCTGCAGGGGAATGTTCTGGAGGAGGATGCATTGTCTTAGCCTGCCGTGTGAGATCCTGTCTCTGCAGCCAAGGACTGGGCAGCTGCGGTCAGGGTGTCCTTACTGCAGCACTCAGGCTTCTGTAAAGCTACTGCAGCCAGAGCAAAATCTCCACTGCTACAGTCCTCCTGCTATGACTTTTTTTGTTTAGAGCTCCAGATAAAAAGGGCATGCTCAGCATTAGGTACCATCAACTTTCTCTCTGTATAGTTTTTATAGGATTTTTCCTTTAATTTTCCTAGGTATATCTGGATTCGGGCTTCTTAGCATTTGCCTTTCTATGGTTAAAGCCTCATTAGGCTCCTATCATATTTCAAACTAAATAGAATATCCTGACTAAAATGTCAGTGACATTCTTATAATGGCTGTGTCTGAAAGAAACTAAAATACTGGTTGTAATTTATTTATACAACATGCAAAGGTCTTAGGTGATTTAGAGAGAAGTCTAAAGACAAACAATCATTCTGATCATGTAATGGCATATTCTCAGATTATTTTAGCTTCACCAGAAGACTTTTAGTTGGTGCGAACAGTGTTGGAGCTGGATTAAAAGTCACAGTGTGATGATACTCACTATTTCCAGCCCTGTTCTTCAGTCCTGCTCAGATCCATACAAAACCAGTCACTGGCTTCACTAGGTGATCTGTTGTGCATTGTTTTCTCACTATGAAACTATCAGAATCTCTTCAAAAAAGATAAAAAGAGCAGCATATTCCAGGGCACTTTTATTTTGATGAGTCTCAAATTTAAGTATCTAACTTTAGTTTCCAAGTTTAAAAGATTTGGCCTTCTTTTTTTTTTTTTCCTTAGCAAAGTGAAAATTCAAATGCTAAATCACAATCAGCCAAGCCCACCACTGCCAAATTAGGGATGTCAAGTATACCCTGCTGTGTGTAGTTCAAGAGAGATGTTTTCAGATATGAATTTGGCTTTCCTGTCACATTCACTTTATAATACAGTGATTACAGAACATTAAAAAATAAGTGGTTACCCCAAAATATTTTTTGCACTCAGTTTATTGGTGTGTGCAGTACTGCTGGTGTGTTGGTAACCTGTAATAGGGCAAAATACTGAAAACTTGAACAGCAGAATCAGATAAAACCAGATATTAATCAAGTGCTGTGCTAATCAATTTTTTATATTTAATTAAAGTGTTTTGCTTTGGAAAGTTGCTGTGAGAGCTGCAGAATTTCCATTCCCATCCCAGGAGATTGATACCAAACCCAGCCAACCCACTAGTCAATGGTAGAGAGAGAGGGCTCGTGGGTGTCACAGGGAGCTGGAGCTGCCACAGCTGAGCATGGAGCATGGAGATGGCTGGGATACACTTATGTCTCTTTTTTCTGAACTGATGAATTAGTAAATATCAGATGAGGCTGAAACATTCTATATCAGCTGAGATCCTGGCCTTGTATTTCGGAGAAAAAAGTGTTGTGAAAAGAGAGAGAGACAAAGTAATGAAGAACCTGGAGATGGGGAGCTGGCACACTACCAAGAGCAGCCCTTGCTTTAGTGGAGCTGTATTTAAGTACTGCTGTGCTCTTTGCCATTGTTTCACAAAGGCAATTATCCTGAGTTCATTAAGATGACATCAAAGGCAGAGAGCTCCCACCATCTATTATGCAAGCACTACAGCAAGTCTGCTGTTCATGTGTGTAGAGAAATGGTAGTGGGTATTTTGTTTTCCCACTTTAAAGAGTAAATTCAACATCATTTATAAACAATGAAGTCAATAAGAAATTTGAAGAATGTTTTTGACAATAAGCCTGCTTTAGAGTAAATATCTCTTGGTGTCTTTAAAGGTTATTTTAGATGGTACAGAGTTTACAGAATCCCAAATGGGAGAGTTTGTTATCTTTATGTACATTAACAGACTATGGCATCAACTCCCTTCATTCTGATGTTGACAGAAAACTATCTGGTTTTGAATACTCTTGATTTGTTTTCTAAATATAGTCTTAGATCAGGTCTGCCCTGCAGTGGAGTTCCCGTTTATCTCAGCTTGTGTTATCCTGGGAACAGTAGCAGTGATGCTGCAACTGATCCCAGGCAGTGAAAACACAGGAAAAGCCAGCCACAGCAATCAGGCACCTCATGGTTGTCCCCTTCTCCTCAAAATCCTAGAGTGCTTTATAATTTTAAGATAGATATATTTTTTATTTGCTTGTGACTTTGAGTCATTTAATTTTCTAGTTATAACGGATAACATTTTAACTTTTACTTTTAAAAAAAAGGGGTGTTTTTTTCCCATGGAATTGCATGCTTCTGGAGTATGATGGTTTTTAAGAAAAGACAGTGAATATTTAAAAATAGTAGGTAGAAGTGATCACTATCTCAAGTGGGCATCTATGGAAGGAAAGAATGTTTTCTCATGGGGCATTTAAATGTTTGGAGATCTTTAGTTATGAAAGAAGTCCTGTCAAAGGAAGCATATTGAAGTGGCTTGGTCTATGTGGAAATGTGACAGTGAATGAGGACAAATTTAAACTTCAATTAGCTATGAAGCCGGGATGCTTTCATCACTGGTAACGGATGTGTCACAATAAAGTGCAAGTATACTTAAGAACTGATAGGTTAAGTTTGTCTTGACCTGTAAGTGTAACAGCTCAGAAGCAGCCTGGTCTCACTTGTGTTGCACGAGCTAATGGAAATGCCAGGATTAATTGCCTGTGCGCCCGTATGATGACATGAAGCTGCTTGTACAGAGTCAGCAAATAAAAGCAACACAGATGTTTCTTCTGAAAAAGCAGCGCATGTCATTGTACCAGCGTACACAATGAGAAGGACAAGGCTACTGATCTTGGGTTCTGGAGAAGTTACAACAGCCACATCACCAGTAAACTCCCTCAGTGTGCCCCCCAGGGCAGTATTTGCAAAAGCTGCATGCCATATGTTGTGGTCTGTGTGGGTGCATTTAGGAAGCAAGCACCCACAGCCATGCAAAAATAAAGCACAAATTGGTGTTTTCTGACCGCCTGTCTCTATGAATTTAGCACTACTGACAGAACAAATATGCTGCCATTTCAGTTGGGTTTTTGGGGGAAGATCTGTGGCTATGTATGGAGACACTAGTGAATACTAGTGAAATAATGCTAATTGATAAAAATATCCACTGCTTTTTGTGGACAGCCAGAGGAGTTTCCTTTGTGCAGGCCAATACTACCTCTGTGCCCATGGAAACAGCATCCATTAAAAAAACCCCACAAAATTCTTATGCATGTTAGCAGGAGCATAGAGGGAATGAGATTGTGGTTGTAATAAATCCCTTACCTTTTTACATTCCTCCCTTTCACTTTGGTAACTGCAGCACTGAGAACTTTGCCTTCAACTTAATTCTACATCTGTTCACTTCTTTCTGCCTCTGTAGCTCTGAGGCATGGGGCTCAAATGTTTCCCAGGGCTCCTGCTAGGGAACTGCATTTCCAAATGTGCTTTACACAAGCTTTCTTTATAACCACAAAATTCTGCATGTCGGCTGGTGGACGCTGGGAACACAGACTTCCACAGCATAGGAAACACCAGGTTGCTTAGGTCTGAGAGGCAAAGCCCCACCATGTGCAAAAAAGATACTGAAAATGCTTTTCATGGCAAGCAGCATCACTGCTTGTGTTTGCTCCTTGAAAAGCAGTCCATTGAAACTGCCTTGCTTTGTTTCCATAAATGTAATCTATAGAAGTAATGATAAGCCAAGCAAGCTCTAAGGGTCCTGGCACCGTCAGGCTCTTTAGGATTCATTGTAGCAGGGGAGAACATCTGCAGTCTGAAGCTTTGGGAGCTTGGAACGAAATATTATCCTGTGTGTTTAAATGGCAGTGAACTATTTTTAAATAAATGCCTCTCCTATTTTTTAACACTGAGAAAGGACAATAAAAAGGAAAACGTGGTCTCACATAGCTTTAGGAGACCAGGTCATTACTCCAAAATTCTTGTTTCTTCACCTATGGCTTTTCCCCTCATTCCTAAGTGTGTCTTGTTGATGACTGTGACATTTCTAGCAGTCAGGATATATTTGTGCACTGAGGTCCACAGTCCTGAATGTGAGCTGAAATTGTTTGAGATTCAGAAAAGCTCATCATCCTGCTGTCTGCCTTAAGTATGTGGTGGTGGGCAACCTTTCATTATATGCTCCACCAGGGAAAAATCACACATCCCCTCCCAGTGACTGACAAGAGGCAGTGAAATCTCATCGCTTTCTGCTCTCCATCACCCTGCCTCAGCCCATCAGCTAACTGACAGATGGGACATGGTCCTGATGTATAGGTACTGGGAGATTAAAGAACAGCTCTACAGCAAAATAAACCCATAGGACACAAGTAGCTTTTAAAATGACCTCAGGAGACATGTCAGTCAGCACACAGGATGGGATTTTCTCAGGTAGGAGTTGCATTTGTGGATTGTGTGTGTTGTTTAAACTGTAAAATGTCCTACTGCCAACCATTTGCCAAGCTATTTCTTCCTGAGATGAAGGAGGGAGCTGGATCCAGGGCTCCCTGTGTTCATAAATAGAGATTATAGATCTGTATCTGCTGTTATCTATCCATTTACCTGTGTATGCTGAATGTCCCTTTTTAAAATGACACTGGCTAGGTTTTGTGTAAAGTGGAGCAGAATTCTCCTGTGATGTTGATTACAACACACACTGTGCACATTTCTTATTTTTGGGGGACAATGACTTAAAAAAAGTTGTTGATGCAGAGACAAGCACATAGTTCTTGGTTTAGTTTAATGGCAAATCACATTTGTCAAAAGCGCAGATGAGGGAGCCTCACCCCAAGCAATTTCTGTAACAAAAATTGGAATAAAACTTGACCCTGGATTCTGTGAATTCTGATCTTAGTGTGGGAGTTGTGCTTGCAGGAGAGTGGTGGGCTCAGTCCTTTAGTACAAAGGGCTTTGCCACGGTGTTTGCCTTTCATGCCCTTCCTCCCCACCTGAGGAGGAGAATTTTAGCCTAGGATTATGGTTTTTTTCCTGTGGAGATGAGCAGTTTGGGGTTTGTGAGCTGTTAAAACCCAGAAGCAGAGGCTCTCAGCAGCTCTGTAGTGATTTGTATTGTGGTGAGGAGCTGAGCTGGTGTATGTGCTGCTGGTGAGAAGGAAAGCAGCAAAGTGTTCCATGAGGGCAGTTCCCCAACTAGCATCACATAAAGTAACTCTTGTTTATCTGAGGATGGCTGATATGTTGTGCCACTCAAGTTCGTAGATATTTGCGGGAATGAGTCTTTCATGGGACGGTTGTTTCTTTGTTCCTTACATGCAAAATCATCTGTTCCTTGAGCTACAAACTTCAAGTTGGAGTATTTGACTGCCTCCAGTGCAGGAGAGTGGGGAGAAAAGAGTTAAAATTAATGTGTTCACAGGTGAACTCTCAGGTGTTCACAGGGTATTTCACAAAGCAGGTCTGTATGGTTGGCTAAAAACCAAATAAACCTTTTGACTGCTCTGAAGTGATTTACTCTCAAGAAGAAAACTTGACGAATTTTTCAGCTGTCAAAGGTAGCAAACACTCCTTCAGATATTCCCATTTAAAATTTTTATATTTTTTGGTCTCTCTAATTAGCTACATACTCACAGACTGTATAGCACAAGGCAGTTTTGAATTATGAGAGAAAGAGGAAAAGAGCTTTTGCAGCAGCTGGAGCCACTGAAGAAGTAGAGACAGAATTCTCTTTGGCTGTGGCAGGAAAAGCTGGAGAAAGTCTACTGAGGAAATTAAAACTGGCCAAGCCCAGTGTTTAGGTCTTTATCTTTCAGTCAGAGCAGCCACTCTTCTGGCATCAGGTCTGTGAAGAACCGCTGGAGCACCTTTTGGGGAATCCCATCTCTTCTGACAGCTAGGGGAGATAAGGGGCTGCCCTTCAGGTCACTTGCTGAGAGGGGACGTGCCTTGGCTGAGCAAAGATCACTTGCAGCCTCCTGCCCCTTTTTGCTGCCCTGGGCTGGGCAGGAGAGGAGGTGTCAGAACAGGGACACCCTTGTGCTGCAGCCAGGCTGAGGTCTGCCTCTCCCGTGCAGGAACCAAGCCCTTGGCTTTGGGCTAAGCAACACTGGCAAATTTATAAGCAACTGAAAGCACTCTGGAAAGGAAATATATGTGATTTCATCTACCATGGCGTGCTGTAGAGGGTTGAATTATTAAAATGCATGAGAGTTTGTCTTTTGAGCCAAATCAGGAGTTGTGGCTCTTCTCTGATCTGAGGCCTGGCAGACAGTCAGTTTTTTGCTTTCAGTGTACAGTAAGTACAAGATGTCGCTGCACCTACTTTACCTTGGTTTTCTGAGATGAAGATTTGCCAGGTGCCTCCTCTTTGTGGCTGCCTCTAAGTGTTGTGGTCATGCAGACTGGAGCCTGAGACAACTGCATGGCTCAGCAGGAGCGATGCCCAGTGGCCACTCATCCTGGAAAAGTGGTTGAAAAGTGAGCCTGGGTGATTTTCATTGCAGCTTTATGCACAGGAAAACAGACTGAAATGTCTGCTCTTTCCCAGACTGTGCTGGCTACTAGTGAAGGACAAATAATGCAGAAGATGATCAGTGAAGCTGCTGTGATAGGTAGCACAGAGTAGAAGGTAGCTTTATGGTACCTGTCAGGCTTTACCATTGTGTAGAACCATAGTGGAGACTTCAGCTAAATCAAGACCAGATCTCCTCCCTCAGGAGAAGACTTGAGGAAGCTATTCAGTCATGAAGCTGTATTTCTTGGGGTTTTCATCAGGTTCTTCTTACTAAGCAAATGCTCTCTTGCTGAGTGTATGGGTGTTGGGTTCCAATAGAGTCATGAGGAAATGAATAAAAGAAAACCAGAAGGGCCAAGGCATGAAGGGCTTGAAGGGCCTGGGCTCCTAGCAGACTGAGAGATCTTTTTTCCTTTATGTAAACATTCTGTCCCCTTCTAGTACTCTTCATCCTGGTTTTCTGGCAGTCAAAGTCCATAAAATCATGCTGGTAAACAAGGCATCTCTGAGTACTGCCTTGGTGGCCATGTGTGACCGTGAGGGACTTCATGTGTGGTCACCACGTGAAAACATATCATTTCAAAGCACTGCAAGTAAAATACTTTCACTGTAGCTGGAGCTTTGACAGTTTACTGGGGAGCCTCACACGCAGCTCCTGTAGGCTTGTTCGAGAAATGCCGCCCCAGGCACCTCTCATCTGGCTCTTAATTTCCTCCTTGGGAGACAAGGTGTGCATGTGTGTGAGGGAAGGTGTCAGGACAGCCTGTTTAAAACTTTGGCAGACTCGAGGGCTGGGTGGAGCTTTCAGCAGGCTGCTGCAGGGTCGGTGCAGGGAAGGAGTGTGAAACGCACCCAAGGACATGCGTACCCTCGGTGGGCAGAGCAGCCCTGTCTTCTGTCTTTGTTACATTTCTGAGACATAGAAAAGTAATTAAAAAGAGAGTGTTTCAAAATATTCTTTTTTTGCATTGAGGATTTTGGAATGAAACTGAAGCCTTTCCTGTCCCATTGTTTTCCCAGAAGTGGTGATTAGCAGCCATGCTAGGTAGCCAAGGTTTTTCTGCAGAGACAGTGTTCTCGGATGCAAAGCACAGCAATTCCCATGCCTGTGCTGCCTGCTCAGTCCCTGCTGCCCAGTGCTGGAGCTGTGACACCATTTTCACTGCATCCTTCCTAGGACAACAGAAGTAGGAGGCTAGATGGCTTTATTCCGTAACCTGTTATAAGAAGTAATTTCTTCCTTCTGGCATTAAGGTATTTGTCTTTATTCTGCATAAAGCACTTCAGTGACTTGCTGAATTAGTATTAGCTCCCAATGGAGAGTGAAGCAAAGTTGCAACACACTGAAAGCTCCAAAGCACTGATGCAATATTTATGTTGTTCCATGTTCTACTGGCATATTTAAGCATAATATTGTAGACTTGCAGGAGTCTGTTCTAAACTCCATGATTATGTCAGTGTTTGATTTTAAGTTCTGTTGCACACAGCATAGTATCCAGTTACATTTTTGTGTATGAGTCTCCTTCTGGAAGCAGAGCCATCAGTGGTAGTGACCTAGACTGAAAGGCCTAGAGTTTGCTTCCCACTCAGAGTAGACCATGCATGGTTTGGGCTTTATAACCTCAGTCATTTATCCAGAAGATGTATTTTTGAGTGCAAAGGCAGATGACATATCTCTTACTGATCCTGTGTCATCTGTAAGTCCCACAATGAGGTCCCATTACCCCATTTCATCTGGAAGCATGTGCAAGTACTTTAAGGAGGATCCAAATGTGGAAGTCCTTTCCTCAAAGTCCTTTCAATTTTATGCAAGGCTCATTTTATAACTGCATTATGCTGACTGAACAGATTAGCTGCTCCCCCTCCATTGCCTTTTCCTCCCGTGAGAAAAGTCCATCAGAGCTAACATGCACTGCCTATGTCAGTACTCTCTCCTAATAATTAATTTGTTAATTTTTTGCATTTAATGCACTTGACTTCCTCAGCCCACTGTCTTAAGAGAATGTCATAAGCTTTATGGATGATCAGCACCTATGAAACCATTAATTTTTGTGAAGGACTCAGCTCTCACTTAAGCAAGAAAGCATCTTTAATTTGAGAATTTGCATACCCAGCATGCTTAGCAATTAGGAGGAGCTTGGTGAATAGTTTTAATTTCAGAACTGTGTTTCTTGGAAACTGTGTGTCTTTAGATCTGAGTCTTTAGGTGCTACAGGTGTGAGCAGTTGCCCTTTCCTGTTTATGGTAGCTGCCAGACTGATGGCTGTTTTGTATGCCCGAAGGTTATTTGTCTGGTAACTAAAAATAGGTTGTCCCAAATAATTGACCTCATCCTAGGAACTGATGAATTCCTGCAGAAGATACTTCATCTTGTTTCCATCAGTACAGATTGCAAGAGAAGTTGAGTTGTACGTCTTTTTCATCACATGTGATGTTTAAATAGGAGATGCAGTCACAGCTTCAGTCAGAAAGTGAGCTTTAGTTTTCAATTTTAAGGACAAATAGAAATTTTTACTTCGATCCCTTATGCTAAGAACATCCTTGAAAACTTAATTGTATTTGTGATACTCCATAAAAGGCATTTCATCATTTTATTTCACTATAAACTCAAATTTGTTCTTGGCAGTTAAATATTGAGGCTGAAATTTATCATCTGACTAAGGAACTGTAGCTTCCCTGTGTGGCCAAGGAGGAGAGGTCAACATAATTATGTCTTAAGTGGGGTGTAGCACCTTTGCAAGCATCTCTTTCCACTGATTCCATCAGCTACTCTCCTAAGTACTTTGGTCCTTGAAGTTAAGAATGAATATAGTCCTGAGGAAGACTCCAGTTTTTGTTGATGAACAGAGGTAAAATGCTTACAGTTCAGCCAAACATTTTTCATTCTGTTATTTGTTGCTGTGGCTGACTGTGAATGTCTCTCTTCCTTTCTATTAATGAATACAGATGTGCAGCTGCCTGCACCCATCTGGCTTTGTTCAATAAATGTGCAGGCACAGACGTTTAAATCAAATATTGATAAATACAGCTTTTAATATGTAAATTCTTGTGAACAAAACTATGTCTGCCTGTTTTTTTCTCATGGAGAGGCATTTCTGCTACGATACTTCTTTTGATTGCCATTGTATTCTGCCTACAGCGGCACATGCATTGATGCTTGAGAGTCGGAGGGATAGGAATAGTTCCTGAAATAGATTTGGGGAGTGAATAAAAGAAGGTAGAAGGAATTCTTTGGGCATAATAATTATTCAGTTGCAGTTGCAACGTGTTCATCACCCAAACACTTTTTCAGAGATCAGAGACGCAACGTGCGAGGTGCACGAGTGAAGTCTTGAATGGTCCCGATAGCATCTGCAGGAGTGCCAGACAGGATAGTGTTAAAATGTGCACTGGTGTGTGCATATGCAGAAAAAGTGAGTCATTATAACCCCTTGCTTTCAAAATTTGTGACCCTCTTGAAACTGGTGAACTAAGGCCCTGCTAATATGTTTGACAGGTGCTTAGTGGGGTTACAAAATACTGTAAGGTGAGTGGCAGTAGTGGAGAGCCTAGCCAAAGGTCAGCATTCATTTCTCAGGGTAGTTTGAGTTAGTGATCAATTATCACACTTGCTGTTAATCCTAAAATCTTAAGGATCTGTGATTTCGAGGGATTTTTTTCTTCTTCCCTCTCTTTTTTGTGAAAGAAGTTATTAATCAGAAAAAGTCTATTGGAAAAGCAGGGAGGAAGAATATCCAAAATATCAGCATCAATATTTTTGCAGAGGAAAGTTGCAACTAAGTGTGGCTTTAAAGGAGACAACACTGTTGTTGTTCAAGGAGCACATGGTGAACTCACAGCATGGCTGGTGTGGCTTTCTTCTCCCCTTTTTTTTTTTTTTATAATTTTGGTCTTTACAGAAAATCAGGTAAAAAATTATTTTACAGTAAATAAGTGGGCTAGTTATATACATATATATGTATATATATAATTTTTTCATAGGTTTCATAAATATACTTTTAATTGCACTTTTTGGTTTTCTTTGGTTTGGAAATGTTTGTCTTGGTTTGAGCTGCTCAGAATAGAAAGGACTCTTTGTTATCTTGAAATACGAGATATTTGCCTTCCCCCCTCCTCACTTTCCTTGGGATTTTTTTCCCCTTAGAAGTTGGATGTAGTGAATTATTAGGTCTCCAACTTGCTTGCAGATTGTGTGATGCCCTTTGCTACATAGGAAAGACTTGTCCATCTTATCTTATTTACTGGACAAGCAGTTGAAATTGCAACTTTTGTGTGGTACATTGAGTTGAAGATTTAAGGTACAGGATGAAAACAAGAAGTGAGACTTTTTAAAAAATTTTTAAACTTATGTTACAGTCTTAGCATAATTTATTTTGGGGCAAAAGGAAGTAGAAGTAGCTTCTGTGTCCTTCAGCATCTCCCACCCCATGACCTGCTTCCTGCTTTGCTGTCTAAGTAATGTCACATGTGAAGTTACTTTCTAAAATGAAAGAGATGCATTCCCATGAGCCATGAATGATGGGTTTCTGTCAGTGCTTAGGACCAATCCCACCACAGCAGACATTCATTATGCTGCTAAGGAGACTTTTAAGAGGAATTAAGGTAGACATGTAAAACTGCTGGGTATGTATCATTACTCAGTGTCATAAAATGCAAACTTAAGCTATTCAGTCTATTAAAATACTTTGGTTTCCTTGTCTGACCTCAGAACTTTCTATGGAGAATACTTGCATGTCACTTATGGCTTTTTTAGTATCTCTAGAAATGTCAGAAATTTTGCTAGTTTTTCCAGAGACACATATGCAGAAATAGATGGCATTATTTCAGTGGTTTATAGAGAGATTACTGGATTAAACAACCTTTTTCTGTCTAGACTAAACTACATTTTTTTGCATTGTCGTGCAAAAAGTAAAATCGGAAATATATTTTAAAAATCAACATTTTATTTAAGGCTGTAAATTGTACTTCAAAACAATTCAGATGACATTGCCATTATGAATGCAAATGCAAGGAGCAATGTCAATAAGTTGGAGGCACTGTGGGTTCTATTTTATGCTTTGTACTGCGGCAAAGGAATGTATGAAATAAACCTTTCAAATACACACATATGTTGTAAAAAGTAACACTATAAAACATCAGGATTTGAAATGCTTGCAATAAGTGCTCGGTTGGATTATGCTGCCTTCGTATAAAGGTTGTCAGCACAAAGAGACTAATTCCAGTCTTAAATTAACCAGCTCAGGGGAGCATGTTTTGGTACCGAGTAGCAGGGCTTCTGAATCACTCCTGGAGCATTTGCCCTGTGGATGGAGGGAGAACATGGTCCATAAAGTTCACAATAGGTCTGAAAAGCAGAAATGTGTGTTGGAATCCTGTTGTGCTCATTGGCTAAACTCAGTGGTGGGGAGCCTGTGCTTCATCAGCTCTGCTTTCATCTAGGGAAAAAAAATAAATAAATAAAAGAAAAAGCACAAAGAAAAAAAGCCCCCAGAAATCCCCATGCATGGGAAAGTTCCTCTTGTCCTGAGCCTTCTTTCATTCTATTTTTGCACAGGTTTTATTGTTGTCCTGGGCAGAGTCTTAAGCTTTGAATTTTATGTAACTATTTTCTAAAGAGCTGTGCCTAGACAGAGCAGGATGGGGAACACATTTCAGCCCTCAGGTTCAAGGTGTTCTGGATGCCAGGGCCCTCACCCACCCCTCTGCAGGCTCCCAGCATCTCCAGGCAGGAATGGAATCTCCTGCCTTCCTCCCCCCCACCCTTTGCATGTTATGGTTTGGTTAAAGTATTCCTGAGTCCTTCAGGTCTTTCACTGAGAAAAGGTGGCTCTTGGTGCTCCAACTGGCACTTCTCAAAGTGCACCATAGTAACCAGAAATGTGAAACAACTGAGTTGTAATTATTCCATAAAAATGAGATTTTTTTTCTTAATTCTCTTGAGAGTTAGATCATTCTTGCAGGTAGGGAATCAGAGAACAGTATTTGATCAATGTTATTTTGCTTCAGTAAGACCCCAAGACAAGACACTCTCCTGGAAAGCTGTTGGCATTCTGTGCTTTGTCCTGGAAATAAACACCTACCTTTACCATGCCATTTTAACGCTGCTTTTAACAACCTTTGCACACACAAATACATCTTAAGCAATCTAATGTATGTTAACTAGGTGTTCATGAGCTGTGATAGATTACTTTTAATGGCTGGCATTTACCTACTCCATCAAACCTTCTTTGATAGGCTGCTGCTACAGGAGGATGGAGCTGAACTTTGTGGGCATGGAAAGTCCAGTGCCTGGCCTGAGGAGTTTGAGACCTCCCACTCTGTGTCCCTGGTGTTTTCCATCTCTGTCTCGCTGGTCTATTGCCATTTTTATGCCAGTCTCCATGGTAACTTGTTTCAGGATAACATAACAGGAATGTGAGTTTGCTCCCTGCCCACAGGAAAGCTGCCACGGTCCTGATGCCAGAGCCCCAGTGGGACACAGCCCCAGCACGTGCATTCCAGTGGGTTAGGCAGGCTACAACAGCTGCTTCCAGCCAAAGGGGAAAGCTCTCCTTTCCTGCTTGCCCTGCTAGGCAAGGTCTCCTCAGTCCTTCCCTCTCATGTTTGGAAACGTCCCTGTGTAATTCCTCAGTGGATTACTTTTCCCATCCTGTTTGCAGGTTTGCATGATTCCTTTTACATTTTAAATGGATTCGTCAATAAAAGCTTCAGTTTTCAAATGAAACATTAGCTGGTAACTGGGGGAATGTTACAGGAAAATGTTTACTAACAGTTGTTAGTAAATTAATGAGTTTGCTGTGCCACAGTGTACTTAGGAAATGGTGATATAAAAAATGATTTAGAGAGCCAGACAGTTTATAAGGAATAAAGCACCTGAGTTCTGTCCTTCCCTTGGCTGTTCAAGTTGTTTGTTCTTATGCAAAGTTGCTGTCAAGTCCTGTGCTTCTCCTTCTCTATATAGGAAAAAAGCAAATGGTATACACATTCTTAATTGATTTTGAAGATTGCATGTGAACTGCTACCTAAGTGGGAGCCACAGTGAGCTTGGGAGCCACTTGGGTCCCCAAAAACAGATGTTCACTTTTTTGGTGCAACTTTAGGAAGTGACCTGTGACTGAGTCCCCAGCTACCCTAGAAGTAGATGCTTTAGATGTTTAAAATACTTTTCTTCTTTTTTAAATAAAGCCTTGTAGACTTCTTGCATGTGTATTTCTTTGCATTACCCTTTCTTCACAAGAAGTGTCAACTGGAATCATAACTTTGTTGCTCCAAGCTCCCCACACAAACCTCAAGAGAGACTTCCATGAACCACTCTGTTCAATTAGACAAGACAGAGGAATGTTGGAAATATTAACCCATTCTGGAATGGCCTGTATAAAATGTGATAGACCCAGAAGGTGAGTTTTAGCGTCCTGAGATCTTTCAGCTGAAAAATAGCCTCCTCTTTTGGGCTTGTGGGAGTTGAGGGAACTCTGGGGGACAGCAAAATTAGTAATATAATTTAGTTTCATATGAAATCCATGTCTTTAAAATACCAGTTTTCCTCTTTGCATTTAGGGCTGGAGTTCTCAGCTACTCCTCCCTCCTCCCCAATATGAACTGAAGTTACACAGATACTCCAGAAAAATCAGTTTGAAAATGTCAATCTTGAGAACTTTTTGTTCAAGGCACCTTTTGTCCTATGTTCTTGAAGTGTCAAGTGGGAAAGAAGGCAGAGTTTGAACTGCATATGTCCCTGAAAGGCACTGTAACCCTTTGCACAACCTGGGTGTGGAGCCTTGGAAAGCTCTGCATCTGGCTTTGGATGAGAGGGCATGTAACAGGCTATCATAATTCCACTCCTCATATCCAGTGCTCTTTATAGTAGCTATTGGTAAAATGAGGTAAAGAGGCAGTGGAGTGGTCCTTCACAGTCCCCTTTGTACACCCTCTTTCCCACAAGGTAGGAAGCAAAGCCTTTGAAGTGACCCTGACAAATGTGAGCATGCACCAACTCCTGTAGGGAACTTAAGCAGCCTTTCTGCCAGCCACTATCCTCTTTTTTCATGGGATACCTTCTGCTAAATCACATTAGGACGGATAAGTGTTTCCAATAGGGATGGTGTAAAAATTCTGGTGGTTTAGCAGATACTGGCTTTACTCACTCTTCCCTCTTGTGCCGAGTGGAGGACATTTATTCAAAATGTTGTTGAGGCTCATGGTATTATTGCATCTCAGTGAAATAATTCATAGTATCATTAATTGTGGGTTGTTGACAAGATTTTTGTGGAAGCAGTGAAGAGATACATTCCGCCGTGTGGAAAAAATTAATGCATAAATAGAAAACAGAGAAAGTGGAATCTTTCATTTTGCGACTCATGCAAACAGGTGACAACAGATTTTGAATCCAAATATGTATAAAAATAAGGTGTTCTGAATGAATAATTTGGCTTCCTGTGGGGGTGTATGAAATTGACCATTTATTCAGCATCCCAGTTTGGAAATTGAAGCTGCACGTTATATCAGCTTGACAACAACATTGCATGCTCCTCTTACACTGGTGTTAAGGGGGGGATTGTCGATCAGAGGTCATTAATATTTATGTTTGCAGACCAAAATATAGCATTTGCTTTTTGAATTGACTTCTTCATGGTAACTCTGGCCAGATTACCTGCTTGGGGTGAGCTATACAGAAGTAAGTTGTGGCAGGGGAGTCTTCCATTCTCCATGGTTCCCATTAGAGAAATCAGGTTCATTCAACAGCAAAATGCTGGACCCACTCTCAAAGCCCTTGCTCACACAGAAGGGTCTCTTGCTGTCACTCTGATCCCCTGCTGTGATAATTTTTCTTCTAAAAGAGCCATTTCCTTGAAGCTGTACCATGGAAATGCGGTGTGGCTCTATTCTAGCAGGTCTCTATGGTGCCCAAACAGATTAATGAAGTCTCTGGGCTTGGCCTTTCATGGCTTAGTTTTTGCTGTAGCATGTCCAGACCACCAGACCACTAAGCCTTGAAGAGATCTGTTAGTTACGGACAGGAAAGTTCTAATGACATTGCTGTAAACACAGCTGTCTCCCACCCCAGGGTGGGAATCCCTTACATGCAGATTTCTGAAACACTATGATTATTGGTTAATTTCAAAATATAAACAAAAGGGACACTGCTATCAACAAGGGTGATAAGAAATTAAATTAAAAATCCTGCAGAAGCTAAGCCTCGTGTTATTGTCCTTCATAATCATGACAGTTGGCCTCTTGCAAACATAGAGAAGGGGGCTTATTGTTTCTTTGCTTGTTTCATACACAAATATATCAACATTTTTTACATCTGTGCTGAAAGAAGGAAAGCCTTCTGTTTCTCAGGATATTTGCATTTGATCAAGTGTTTATGTTAGGCAGGCAAATTCATTGATGAGCTGAGTGTTTGAGGCAATATTATGTCTGAGCATTTTGTATCTTCCTCTCGTGCATCATCTTTTATCCAGTGAGAAGGATTCTGGCTCTCTGGTGTTCTGCTTCTCCAGGTATCTGTCTTGGAGGTACTCTTGTTTCTCCTTGCCTGTAATTGATGACACACAGTACTGTTTGCAAAACAAAAGGACTCAGAGTTCACCTTAGCAGTTATTTACTATCATCCAGTTGCTTTACTTCATTATCTATTTTGCCAAGTAATGTCTGTGGGTGTGATCAAGTGGAAAAACCTACTTGCTGCCTTTTTATGGTTGGTGTGGGAATCCTTGTGCACTTATCCTTGTCCTTCAGCTTGTATTTACTGGACACAGGAGCAAAAATGGATACACCCTGTTGGGATGTTATCTCTGAGAAAATTACAGAATCATTTAGGTTGGAAAAGACCTCCAAAATCATGAAGTCCAACATTTGACCAATCTCTATCTTGTCAACTAGACCATGGCACTATGTGTCCAGTCATTTCTTCAACCCCTCTAGGGATGATGACTCTTCCATCTCCCTGGGAAGCCTGTTACAGTGCTTGACAACCTTTTCATTAAGAAATTCTTCCTGATGCCCAAACTGGATGCCCCCTGGAATAGCTTGAGACTGTGTCCTCTTGTCCTTGTCACTAGCAGCTTGGTAGAAAAGGTTGACCCCTACCTTGCTTCAAACTCCTTTCAGGAGCCAATTGGTGACTGCTGCTCAAACTTTCTGCTAAACCCTGTTAATCCAGCTTCCATTCCTGCTTTCCTGCTGATGATGCTTCTGCCACTATGGGACATGTTGCTGCTTTCTGCTTCTTTATACTTCAAGTCCTTCCTCACCATCTTGGGAACATTCAAGGGTCCTCAGCAGCCTCCCTGCAGACAAACAAGTAAATAAATGGAAGAAAAGATTCCCTTCTTCAGTGATATAGAAATATTTGGTTAAAATAGCACCATGTGCTTTATTCTTCTCCATAATCTCCAAAGTCATCGAGAGATCTGGTGAGAAGATAATGGTGTACAGCAACACCTCCATTAACTTCTCACTGAAAGTGAGGGATGAGGAGGTTCAACAAAGGTCTTCAAAGACCTCAGAGATAAGTGGTGATACCACTGCATCCTGTATTTAAGTGGCCAAGGGTTGTGTGGATTCTGTGTTTGTCTTCATGCCAAATGTATAAGTTGAAGAGTAAAGCATTGGGAAGCACCTTAGTCTTAGATTTAGGGCTTTGGGGGATTGAAGATTATATTTTGTTCTAACTCAAGATCACACAGCTCCATAATAAATTGTTCTAACTTTCCCCACCCTTGTTTCCTCACTGGGGATGAGAATGGTTGGGGAAAATACGGCTCATGTTCCTCAGATATTCTAAAACTACAAAGTGTCTTGGTTGAAGGTATTTCCTTTCATATTCACATTATTGATTTTCCTATTGCATATTTAGTACTTTATATTTTTTTAAAGTTTCAAATAGATACTCTTCATGAAAAAGGATTTACATACAACTCTCAAATCTCTGTTGCAAATGATAGAATTTGAGATTTTGGAAATTAAAGGTAGTGGAGATTTCATTCCTGATCCAGTACAAGAATCTGGAAATAAGGAATACTTATGGTCCAGTTTGCAGAGGGCGATATGTTTTTCTCAACAGTAGTCAGCCAGTTTGCCAACATTGTTTAATGATTCTGCATAATCTTGATTTTGATTTTAACCCAAATGTGTTTTGTTGGGAAGAGTCTGCAGTGGTACTGCACACAACCAACAGAACTTGAAGAGTTTTTTAAGATTTCACAATGGCATTTGACAAATGTGGCACTATAATTTATGTCTGCAGAGTTTCTGTCAGCCCATTTTGGAGGCGGGGAGGAAGAAGATCTGTTGAATGTAAGAGTAATTGTTATGTTTTCTTCCTCAGTAATACAGCTGCATTTAGTTGTCTGTCAGTTATTTTTCTTCACAATTTTAGTGTGATTTTCTTCCTCTTTTTGGGCTATTCCCTGTTTTGTTTTATAAAGAAATTACTTTAGCCCTGAAAGTATGTGTTTCATAAATATCATCTGATTAGTTTTAGTGTCTTTTGTTTTACTTTGTTCCTTTGACATATCCTCATGACTTTGTAATAAGAGTAATCTTTGATGCATGCTCAAAACTCATTCCCTCCACTTGACTTATATTTAAGTAGATGTTTTAAAGGCTTTGCTGCAGCAAGATCTCAGTCACTAGTGTCTTGCGAGATTCATTAGTTAAGTTCTGTAAATACCATAAAATGCATGTCAGAAAGACTATCCATAATCTGTGGTTTGGCTAGGAGAAGGTCTCTGCTTTCAATTTGATGGGATTTTTAAATTTTCCTTTCTTCTCTTTACTGCTTTGAAAATGTTTGGTATTTCCAAATGGAGCACAATCCTAAAAATTCCACTGTCCTTGAAAGGAATTGTCTGGATTCCCCTGTGTTTCCATAGCACAGACACCCCCTTTATTGCTGGTTAGGTGGCACTTCAAAGCTTTGGTTTGAGAAATTGCTGGTTGGAAGTCACACAAGAATTTTTGTTTTAAATTAATAGGAATCTGAATCAGATTTGGGTTTTGTCAGATTTTAAAATTGAAAAACCCCATACCAGCAAGACCACAAGCACTTGTTTCATGCCAGCCTGCTTTATGATGGTGTTTCATCTTTTACTTTGGAGTGGGGATATGATCTAGCACCCTATAAGCAGCTACACAATAAAATCCAAGAAAGCAGTATTTCCTCTCTTCAGTGCTCTGTTCTTACTTCCCTCCCTGCTCCCAGCACTAACTTCAGTAGGAGTTTTTTTGTGACAAAAGATTTGTGATTTGACTCACTGACTTGTGGTAGTATTGTCTGAAAGAGAACTATCTTATTCCCTCCCAGTCAGTATCCTCCTGTACTTTTTATGGTGAAGCATAAACTTTGGTGAACCCTTTATGTAAAATTCCTGCTGTGGTAGTTGTACTCATCTTAAGCAGATCTACCTTTCTCTGAAGACAACCGTGCACTTGGATGACTTTGTGGTCAGCAGCATTAGAAAAACAGTTGTCTTGGAAAAAAAAAAAAAAAAAAAAAGCCAGTGTCATGCATTGGAATGTGGGTTTTCCATCCTACCACTCATATTCCAGTGCTGATGAAAATTACAGTTATTAAGTTAGTCTTTTTTGTTTCAGCTCAACTAGCGTTTTACTGCTCCTTTGTCACTGGCTCAGAATGAAAATTTCTTGCTTTTTTTTTTTTTTTTTTTTTTTTACAAAATACAAGTAGAATCTATTGACATTTTGCTGTAACAAGAAACCGGGATGCTCTTCCTTTAAAAGCGATCTTTGCATGTTGCTATGCACTCAATCATAGTTTCCTAAAAAAAATAAATGTATTTTGGAAGATGGGTACAGATTTCATTCTACCTCCTTGCATTGTCTGGAGAAATCCCCATTGTTGGGATTGGGACAGAGAAACCACTGTAGTCAGAAGCTGAATTGGTCTTTATTTGGAGGGGAGAGTGTTAAGAAATGCTGGATATCCCAGGTCTGCATAATGCAACCAAGACAAAGCATGTGAAAGCAAAAGAACTGTAAGAATGTTAATATGACTCCAATTGCTGAAACATATGGAGCCAATCTCTGTCACAACCTCAGCACAACTGGGAATGGAAATTAGCATTTTTCTCTGAAAAAATATGGGATATTTCTCTTCCTGCAGTTTGTCTGATTTTTATGGCATTTCTCTTGTATAAAATCAGGGATATTTTCAAGATCAAGGTAAGCTATTTCGCTGTCAATATTAATTTCTGGTCTTGTTTTTAGTACATTAAAGTAGGAGAATTATGTGCAAAGAAAGAAAAAGTATGAAGAAGACTTGGTATGCTTGGTTGAGCATATTCTCTTAACTTTAACACATTCTTGCTGATCTCACCGTGGTGCACACTGAGGAACTCCTAATAGTTTTGCAAAAAAATGTGCTCATATCTTGGAGGTGGTACACTGACAAACTCTAAGTTTAAATTGTATTTGGGTTGTGATGTGTCTTCTTTGATCTTAGACACAGATCTGTATTTCAGCTCATTGATGTGATGAGTCACTGTTAAAAATAAGATCTAAAAGCTTTTAAAATCTTAGATGTTGATCTTAAGAATCCTTTAATATTAAGAAAAAACTATATGGTAACTTCAAAAATAACTGCTCCAAAGGAATGATTGCTTGATTTGTGCTCTCAGGTGAACTTTCCTCACTCCCTTCATTCCTTCTTTTCTGATTTTTGAATTGTTCTAAGTGGAGACAGGAAGGTTTTTTAACCCTGTGGTATCTGTAATTTTTAAAGGAGACTTTTTGTTGTTTTCTATTCTGTTCATAAAGATTTTCTTTCCAAAACCTTACTTTCTTTTTATCTCAGCTGTTATTAATTTATTTATTGTTATTATACCTTAGTGGCTCAAGCTAATATATATTCTATTTTATGCCTAGAGATTTAAATATGCATACAGCTGTTTACTGGAACATCATCAGCTGTTTAAGGACATTATATATATATTTATATATACATACACACACACACATATATATATGAAATTAGTATTTCTTGAAACCTGTGCCTTAAATTGTCAAGTTCCCTCTGTTTCTAATAAAGCAGGTCAACTGCTGTTGTGGCTGACAACCTGACTGAAAAAAAAATACTTAAGCTACTTTGTGTAAAACAATAAAATTCTTGCACAGTGTCTTTTCTTTCTCGTTGTGTTTGTTTTGCCACCGTGTCAGTGCGGAAAACTAAGGTAGGGAAAGAGGATGACTTTTGCTCTTACAGCAATTTAGATTAAATTTCTTCTAAAAATCTATTTAAATACAAGCTGCATGTTCATCTCATTATTTAAAATTACCAAGCCAAGATGCAATGTATTTCAGTCAGCAGGAGACATAGCTGAGTGCTCACCTTATTTATACGTAGCTCCTGTGCACACAGTGACTCAGTGGGCAGCTTCTTTTATGAACTCTGCAGTATCTTCTTTGGTTTGACTGGAATGTTTCCAGGTTTGAAGTAGCTCAGGAGAAAATTGCCACTGGCTTCAGTTACATGGAGTGTAAGAACTGGTTGGATGTTATTTTTTTTTCCCCCTAGGTGGAAAGAGACAGTGTTGTCAAAACTAAAGTGTTTATAGGAACATAACCTTTTTTGATGAACCCTTCCTGGGAAAGAACTAGGTAGAATTTCTTGCAAAAATTCCCTTTAAAAAACAGTTCTGTTTCATGTGTAGACTTGAATACATATTGAATATGAAAAGCACCAGTCTAGAGCAGTCCTGCTGTGCTGCTTATTTGCCCAGTTCCTGGCAATAAATGGCTCAGTGGCTCTGAGATCAATGCTGCATCCAGGCTATTAACCTTCACAGTGATCACTGGATCCTTCCTCCGTGATCTGTTTTGCAGCTGTTCATACTTCTGGCTACCAAAGTATTGGCTGGTGTGAGCTGCCCAGCTTAGCTGGGCTTTTCCAGAAAAAGCTTTCTTATGCTGGCTTTAAGTCTGACAAGTGACTTCTCTGGACAACCCATCCTTGTATTCCTTGCCACTTGTCCACATTACTGGTGATTTCTTTAATACACTTTTACTGCCCTGCTCTCCAGGTTTTGTCTCTTTCCCAAAGGGGAAGCAATGTCACACCTCTGGTCACTTTTGTTACCTCCTCCTGTAGCTTCTCAATTTCCTGTATGTGGTTATTGTGAGTCCAGGTGTTCAGAGAGCCAAGCACTATTTCAGATGGAGTTGCAGCAGAGCATAACAGGGCTCCTTCTGTTTGGATTCTTAAATAAATGAGATTTGTGAAGTCACTCTGTCACTCTGGAGACCATCTCTCCTTCTAGCCCAGGGCTCATCCCTCCACCCTGGGGCCCATGTGCCACTGGGCTTGGAAAGGAGGCTCCCAAGGCACTGCTATTTGATAGTGACAGAATTCTGGTTTGGCATGAAGTAGCCAGCCACTTTCCCCTGGTGGAGCTCATTAAAAACTGTAAATTTGCCATCTCATGTTCCTCACTTTTTATATATTAATTCCTTTGAAGAGTGAAGTGCTGCTGATACCGATTTTTTATTTCTTCCCCAAAAACAGACACTTGTCAGCATTACCTGGTTTTTAATGACATCTAAGATGAGAAACAATTTCACATAAAATTTTGGATAACAAAAATTTTTGGATAACAATGAGATTTTGGATAACAAAACCAGGTTTTGGGTTGGAGTTTGTGGTAATTTTTTTCACTTTTTTTTTCTTTAAAAAAAGATGATTCTGACTACTGAGGTATGAGGAGTGCAGCTGTGTCCAGCCTCCACTTCTACACTCTTCCTCTAGCTACAAAGTGCCTGATTTTCCTGTCGGGAGAATAGCTCCACTTATACAAATTGTTGTATCAGCCAGAGTGGAAATTAGAGTCACATTTATTGGGTTCTTCAGCGTGTCTCTGCATTTTACAGCATGTTAACATAAATTAAAGCAATGTTTTTGTTACCTGAAGAGTCCTGTCATTGCTCTATGAGGTTTAGATTTGACTAATTATAATGTCAGAGTATTTTTCTGCCTTTAATGAAAGTTTTTCCTTCAATCTGGTTTTACTGTTACATTTGGTTTCCTGGAAAATTGCAATGCAGAAGAAGAGTTTTCATTTTCTAAAAAGGATTAGTAAAAGTGAAACATTTACATCTCCCCAAAATTTTCAGTAAGTATAGGCAATTTTATTGAAGGAAACTCTAGAAATTAAGTTGAAAATACAGCCCCTTAATATTAGTAGGTTGTTCCACAAATAATGGCAGGGAAATAAATAGAGATTAAAAAAAATGAAATAACCTAACCTTCAAATTACTCTTTACATTCAAATTCTCAGCTTGAGTAAATCAAAACTGCTGTGCAAAGTGATATGATCTATTTTCACTTAAAACTATTTATCTAAGTCAGTGGAAAGATGTTATTTGCACAAGCTGGCTACTGGGGTATTACAAAGATTGTCCTAAGAAAAACAGCTGCCTTTTTGATTCAACAATGGAGCTTAAAACTTGAAAACTAAAATTAGGCAAATAGTTGATATTATCATTGCCCAGTTTATTCCAGCTTGCAATGAAGAATGGCATATCCAAGAAGGACTGGCAACATCTGGATCCAGTCTTCTAAATTCTGATATTTTGGATCCAGAGCTCTGGGTTGGAATGATGAGTAGTTTTCTTTTAGTTTAAAGCATGTTGAAGCTATTTCCTGCAAAAGGAGGAGAAGGATGATGGAACCCTCTGAAGTTCTCCTGCAAGTGGCATCTGACCTTAAGGTGGGAACTTCAGTGGGTTGGCTGTCAGTTCAAATGCAGAGGAGCTTTCCAATCTGCTGTAAAACAACAACAAAGCTTCAAAGGAGACAAGTTACAGCAATACAAAATGCATGCCCTATACCTCTTGTATTGATTAAATTGTTCTCTAAACCTGTGGACGTTTGACACCTCAATCAGCTTTCCCAAGTTGTGCATCAATTTTTTTCTGGTGAAAACAGTTCGACTTCTAGCATAGATATATTACAAATATAGAAAGATGCTTCAGCAAAATTACTAGGAAGGCTTTACAATTTACTTTTGGGGCAAGGGTCACTAACTCCTTTGATATTTTCTTTTCCTCCTTCTGCATGGTTCATTAAATTCCCTGAAAGGATGGTGTATGTTGTGCACATAAATGAACTAGCAATAACAAGGTCCCATCACTTATTTCTAGTAACTAGTTTAAAAAAACCCAAACAACAAACCTCAAATCCCTCTTCTGTTGAATGGGGCTATCTTCACACAAGGAGCGTCCAAGTACTTTTAAATCTTTGTAAGTCAAACCTGTAAGAATATATTGCACTCATGAGTTGCAAGGACCTTTGTCAGGTAATCAGTGTATTTATTATGAGTTACTTTAATAGTAATGGGTAGGTAATGTAGGTCATGTTGTTAGGCATTGATATTGGTGTTTAGCCTCATCTTTTTGTTCATCATACAAAGTGAACTGCAAGCCACTGCTCTTAAAGGACAGTTGCTACATCTTTCAGAAAGAGGTGTATAGGAGTAACCTTTTGAATTTGGTGTCTGTGACCAAGAGTTTTACCAAGACTGCTAATTACTATACACTTTTTGTGACAGAAATTATAAATCCACATAACCAGTGTCTACATCTTCATTCACATTATTTAATTCAAATTAATGTAAAAATACCATATTGCAAAGTGTTACAATAATTTGTGATTTATAGGTTGCAACATGCTTTATTTCCTTCCCTCATCTGCAGAATTTTTCATGTTTTTTTACTTCAAGGACTCTCATTATAACATTATTGTTACTTTAATTAGAAGTATTGGAAAAAATAATTTTATTATAAATACTTCAGTAAGGAAGGTATTTTTTCTTCTTTGTTAACATGTTCCTGCAAAAAATCCATTTTCAGAAATTTGGTTCAGCTGGTTTGTAAATAGTGTTTTCATGAGAATTTGTCCCGTGAGCTATTACTGATGTAGTTAATGGTGTACATTAGCTATCAAAATAGTTACGCTTTTTCAAAGTCAGATTGCATTTGCCTAAAACAAGCCTTGGCCACCTCTCCTTTTCTTTCTTCTCAGGCATTGAAGGAAGTGGGACTAACCCAAAAGCATTAGCAAGGTCGCTAAATCTGAATTTAGGAAGGATCAGAGCCAATGCAGTCTGTGTTTATTCCTTCCCTTTAGGATTACAGATGCTCCTTGCACAGCTAGAGTTCACAGGATAGTGGAACTGATAAAGAAGGGAAAGACAACTGAGCAATTTTTGCTGCAGTAACATAATCCCTAGTAAAATCCTTAATGATATCAATGGTCTTTGAAACCAACTTGTTTTCTCTCTGCACAATGAGATCCCCCCATATTATCACACAGTGCTCCAGCTGCTCGCTGTCTAGAAATCACAGGATGAGTTGATGCAAGCAATCTGGAAAAGCCACTGAGTCTTGGTCTTCTCTCTAGTCTTATGTGATGATCTCTAAAATATGACCTTGGAATTTGTCTGGGTGTAAATAAGCAAAACAATAAATGAAAAGTAATAAATGAAACTGGACTAGTAATGCTAGAAATACAAGTCCATTTTAGCTCAATTTTCTGCAGTAAAAGAGGCTTTTGAGGTCTGCTGCCCTGAAAAACACTTCAAGGTGAACTGGATTATCTAGTGAAAATGCTTGATTCAAGGAAAAAGAAAGGGGAAGAACTAGCTAAATCAGAAGTGAAAGCATTTTTTCATGTTTCCCATTCCTACAGTCCAAACTTATTTTCATTTTGTACCTCTTGCTGCTTCTTCCAACTAAATTTTTTCTTTGACTTCTTTATTTTTAAAATGCTCTCATTTCTTTATACTCATTGTGCTTTCTTTGTTTACTGATTACTGATGGCATCACTTCAACTGGACAAGAAATAAAAAATTAAGTGTGTGTAAGAGGGCTGAAGGCCTTCAAGCAATTAGGCTAATAAATATTCATTTTTATTTGTATTGCATTCAGAATAAAGGGAAGGGAAGAAACAAAGAATTCTGTGTTTGATGTTTGCCAAGAGAAAAGTGTGCTCTGAGGCATCTCTTGCTGTTAATGAGTGCTTAAATTTTGTCTGTCTTCTTGCATATTGATAGTACTTGTTAAAACAATGACCTTTTCCTCATTGTCCCTCTGATCCAAATACATTTTACCCGGATGGCTGGCGTAGGTGTTGACCTGGTAGTTTTGGAAATCAGTGAAATAATCTGCTAGTTTATTTATTGTGATATTTCTATATGAATCCCTTAGATGACACAGCCTTTGTTTCAGGGCTGATCAGTGAGTCTGGTTTTCAGCTGTCTAGCTGGCTGCAGAGCTCTCTGTTGCCTTTGGTAGTGTCTGTGGGTTTGAGGTGAGCTCTCTGTGCACACAGATGTCTTCCATACCCAAAAGTGACCCCATGGCAAGGAGCTAGTACAAGTAACTTCCCTCAAGTGTTTCCTTTCGATGACTGCTTGGGATCTAATGAAATGTAGAATTAATAGCCAGAACTGAGCTATATAATGTTGGTTCTGTAACCCAAGCCCAATCTAATGAGTTGACTAATTAGCACTTTTTGAGCATCTCCACTGTTGAGGTGAATTGAATTAAGTGGATTAGCTCTCTGAAATATTTCCCTCCAGAATCAAAAGAGGCACCCATCTTGCCTCCATAAAGTTTCCTTCAGAGAATTTTCAGATTTTAATTTCAAGCAATGTTTAATTTGTAACAAGCCCTTGCAAGCATCTGCATGTGAAAGAGATAGACACCAAGATGTGAGCTTACCCCATTAGATTGCTTTATCCCATTAAATTTGCTTTACTCCATTAAATGTTCCCATTACCCATTTCTTCCTGAATCATGCAGCTTTGTTCTGCATGGCAGGTGGTTTCTGACAAACTTGATGGCATCTGTCAACGACTGGAAGTGGTAACATCCAAATAATGCAGCCAGAGCAGAGTTGGCAGAAGGATACTGAGGCCAGAAATTTTAGCCACTCTGGTAAACCATGATTTAGGGAAACCCCCTTTCAGCAGGGATAGCTGGGATATCAGACAGCTGTCATGAATAATTAAAGTACATGCTTTTTCTTGCTGTCTTGGGTACAAGTTTCTTATTATGTTATGTTTTGGTCTTGGGACTTGAGCAAGCAAAAACCAAACCAAAACAAACAAACAAAAAAAACTGCTCCAGTTATGGCTGTGCAAGAATTCTGTTTTGGACCATGCAGGTAAGAAGACCTGTGATTATATGCTGGAGAGGAGCCCTATAGAGAAAGCCCTTGCACTTTTTATTCAGACTGTCTTAATATGAAGCTTAAGCAGCAGGGATAGACTAGATATATTGTTTAGGCTATTGGATAGGAAATGCAGCATGGAAAATCTGGCTGTTTATGGACAAGAACTCCCACTGGCCACATTTACCTGAAAATCAGGTACAAGGGACTCTGGAACTTTTTAAGATGGTGAATGAAGGCTGTATCTGATTACAAGAAAGAAAGATGTTCATATGAAAGGATTTTTCTTTCTCTTTATATAAGCGTGGATAGGGGTGCTTTGAAATGCATGAATCAAAGGTACTTATTGAAAAAGGTCAAATCTGTAGAATGAACAGTTGAAGTGACCAGATATGCTTGCTTTACAATGTGTTTTTGTGAGGTGGGCTCTGTAATCAAAAGCTGTTTCAATTAAGGAAGGCATAGTGAAAATTGTGGACTTCCTTGAGAGAAATTGAATTTTTTCTATGTTAAAAAAAAAAAAAAGGTGGAATACTTATAGGCCATTTTATCTATATATAATATCAAATAAAAATTATATTAGTAATTTTTAAAGCAGTGAATAATATGTAGTGCTCAGCAAATATTTGTACTTGTGTGTGCCTGTGGAATGTAGCCAGGTTAGCCCAAGTGATCTGGTGGTAGTGGTGAGAGTGGAGTCAGTTTGCAAAACTTCTGCCAATATTTGATTATCTAGAATAATATTAGTCTGTATGATTGACTGACTTTTGAATTTTTTTTTCTTTCTGTGAAGTATATTTGTATTGTTTTTCAAAAGAAATTAGGCAATATCTCCTATTTCAAACACTAATGGAGTGTATGAGTTGTTCAATATCCTGGTAGCCTTTAGAAGACTTTGTTAAAACTGTCTGATACAGAGAATGTGCCCTTTGCATGTTACTAACAGCATTTTGATGCATTCATTTTGAATTGAAACTGTTTCAGTAATCTATAGAATATAAAAAAAAATCTAAAACAGGGGGTTTTATTGTAATAGGAGCCCCTGGGATTACTCTTTTTTTTTTACATGAGTTTAAGATTTATCTGCTTATGCATACACACTTTACATGATGCAAGATTCATCCAAAACAAATCTGGCCATACTTGTGAATGCTCTTGATCAGTTTTTTCCAGGGTTTCAAGCTCAGTCTTCAGATTTTTAATTTTTTTTTTTTTCCTTTGCAACTCTGGTGAACTCCATTAGTCTATTTGGGTTGTGAGCCTTACAGGTATTTTCTGCCCAGAAGACTCACCTTTAACAATGTTTCCTGGTACTTCCTCCATGTTTACTCTTTGCTCCATATTAGCTGGCAGAGAAATCAGAACCTTTTACAGTTAACCTCTTTAGTGTATTCATTATTCTAATTAGTTAAAACAGCTCTATGTTAATTGTTCTTGAGGTTATCATATAACTGCTTCCCAAGAGGATACATGACATATGACATGGCCCATGTCAGGAAATGGACATTCCATGCACGGTGGGAAGCAGCAGAACGTTTCACAAAGACAGTCTTTAGCATAGCTTCCTTCTCTACATCGCCCAGGGCAAGCCTGTGTCTGTTCATTGGCTCTGGTGGGAGCACAGTCTCACTAGATTAAACTCTGCTTTTGTAAATACCCTCTCAGCAGTACAGAGCACTTTCATTAAATCAATCAGAATCAGTCAGTTGTTCATTGACGAGGTTCTTAAACATTTGCAAGTCAGCTTTCTCCAGTGTCTCTCAGGGGAGTCCTCACACTCCCATTTCAAGAAGAAATGTTTAGCCATCTCCTGTGAAGCATTGTGTCATTTTGGCACCTTGCAGCACTGCACAAAACTTGTTTGTTAGGGGACAGTTTGGGTATGAAGTGGAATATACCACTAGTGAAGGTGTCAGAGTTGAAGATATGAACCCACCATTGCTTTTACATATTCGGGCAGAATCCTGGTGCCTGAGAGCTAGGATTTAGGGAAAATAGCTAAAATGTCTGGTGCCTTGCCCAGCTATAGCTCTTTTAATTGAAGCTTCTTTTTTTTTTTTTTTTTTTTTTTTTTTTTTTTTTTTTTTTTCCTTTTTTTTTTCTTTTTTTTTTTTTAAAGTATCTGAAGTTCTCTTATTAGAATCAATTGGCAGCCATATTTCTCCTCCTCCCCCTGCTTCCCACTGCTTTGTGAAGAAAAATATGGCTCTTAGGGATTGCAGGGAACAGCACAGTCAAGAAAATTCTTTGTACTTTTAAGAAGTAGGATGATGGCTCTTTTGCCCGAAGGTAAAACTCGGTTTGAGCAGTAGGGGGCATGGGGAGTGTTTGTAAGCATAACTGCAGGCTGAAAAACTTATGTCTTGCTTCCTTCTACACCTTGTTCCAGAGGGCCAGAGGGGAGGTCGAAAGTCAGCTTCAAGTGTGCTGCATTGCTCTTTTCTAAATCTCCCAGCTCTTGGGGGTCTGACTTTTCAATGAGAAGTGGGCAGTGCTAGGATGAAACACCTACCTTTTTGTGAGTTACAATGTCATGTGCTTTAAAAGAATGACTCCTATAATTACAGCTATATCCAGATGTTATTCAGACATTTTAGCTTAGTAGCCTGGAGTTCTGCAGCTCAGCCTGTGGTCTCAGGGGAGGCCTGAATGCTTTAGGAGGAGGACTTGCACCCTCTCTTACCCTCCAGTTCTCTTCTCCAGCATTCTTTTGTACTCCTAATATTTGAATTGCTATTACCCCCAAACAGAGGCTTGTAAGAAAGGATTTTGACACAAGAGGCTTCTGGCATATTATTTCCTCCTTTGTACTCCCCAAAGGATGGGATCCCTTAATCTCCTGATTGATTTGGAGCCAGCCTCCCTGCTGCTGAGGGAGGGATGCAAAGCTTTTCTGCCATCATCCCTTTCAGATACACTGCTGGAATGTGCCACTAATCACGAGGAAGAATTTCCCCTTCCTGCTGGCTGTTGCTCAATGCTCTTTGGTTTGCCCTGGGTTGTGCTTCCAACTGGTATCACTGAGGCCTTCAAACTGGAGCTGTTTCTTCATTTCCTTGTGTCTGGAGACAGCCTGGGAAATAATCCTGTTCTGCCTTGCTTCCATTATCTTGGTAAGGCCACTGGCATGGCCTGTAGTCTGTCACCAATTTTCCTGCTTCCAGAGCTCCTGGTTCTTCCTTTGTTTCTAAAACCACCTGAAACTCATTGCAAAATGGGAGGGGGTCACTGGAAGGTTCTGTACCTTCCTTTGCTTCACTGCTAGACCCTGATGTGGGCTGCTGAAGATATGGATTCCTGACCCTGCAACAGTACTTGTTGTATTTGTTTTCACTTCCTATTTCTAGCTGAGAATCTGAGTTCCCACGTTTACCCTCTATCCATAGGGAGGCAGAAAAGTTGTTGTAGACATGCACCTTCAGTCACAAATATGCTGAGTGAAAGATGCTTCTGGTCATGAACTGAAGAGGAGAAATAACTCATAGTTTCTCATAGAGGGCTCATACACTGCGACCAGGTCCCTGACTTTTACCTGTTTGTGCCTTTGTCCTTGGAAGAAGTGTCACCTTCTGGCCCCAGGAAGCCTAGTTTGGAACTGTAAGCAGTTATTTCAGATCAATATGATGAGCACAACAAGGTGTTCAAATCAGTTTTGGAAGTTTTTTTAAGACACAAATTAATCTGAAATGCTGACTCCAGGCACTACCAGTAACATCCCGCAGGCATGAAAGGTGGTCTGGGGAGCTGGCAGAGATGTGGTTCTGCATTCTTTCTCCATGAAACCTTTCTCCCAGGGGTCAGGAGAAACTCCATCAAAGCATCTGTCCAGTTTGTGGGGGTTTACCCAAAATGCTTCTAGGGAATATTATGAGTGTGTGCTGGTAATTTCACAATTGTTGGAGTAGTAAAACCAATTTTTGTCTAAATAAATGCTTCTGTGTGTAGTGTTGCATGTGAATATTATTAGATGAGTAGCTACATTAAAGTCAGTCAAGTTCAAATTTATCACTCTTCCTGAATATATCACAAGTAGTACTCTGGTGAGGTGGAATGGGATGATTGGGTATTTAAACTGCACAGCAACAGCATAGCTGCTTACAGTACCAAAGGATGATAATGAATTTTCAGTTATTCCTTGTTGCTTGTAAGTGATGAAACAAAACAGTAATGTGAGGCTTTTCTTCTTTCCTCTATCTTTTATTTCAAGAAATAGTATCATCTAAATTGTAATAAAATTTGTTTACTCTAATATTAAATGCAGCTAACTATCATCTACTCCATGCTATACAAACCTTTTGACAGGGTTTCATTACTGCCTCATAATCAGTAAGATTTGCTATTTGCTTGAGAGTGGGAACCAGAGTTTGCTTATATTTGGCAGATTTTATTAAAATCTGAGGACTTTCTAGACCACAATAAATTAAGGGTGTATGCAGGGAATTTGTACAAATGTACATAACCCTACATGTTATTAACTACTAATAAAACTTAATTAGTTACTTAATTACCTACTAATAAAACTTTTGGCTCTCCAAACTGTGATTTGTCAGTGGTGGTCAGTTTGCATGGGGCTTCAGGACTCAACAATAGCAAGGACTTTCAATGAGGAGTACAAAATTAGGGCACATTATGGAAAACCTCATCTCCTGAGCTGACCAGGGGTTTTGTGGCATCTTCAGTGAAGCACATGTTACTTCTTATGCAGCCTTTCTGAGAAGTGAAATTCATTGCTTCACATCTGCTTACAGAATTGTGTAAGATGAACTGACATTTCAAGTAAATGTTTGGAATAATTCTGTGATGATAAGTGATCAACAGCAGAGACTTCCAGCAGAGCATTGGCCCAAAGGTTTGGGACTCAGTGATCTGAAAGCCACTGTGCAGAACACAGCCTTGTTCTGAATAAATGTCAGGAGTGCAGATTGTGATGAGGGAATGGAAGATATTGCCTAGAATATCATGTAATTCTTCTGAGTTTTTCTTTACTTATTTATCCTGTAAATGTACACTTTAATTCCTGTCCACTGCTGAGAATAAAAAAAAATGCTTGAGGAAAATCTTGAGTGCAATTTTATTTCTCAGCTTTGGAATATGTGAAGCCTGTATATTTAAATAAGAAACTGTGTTTCATGAAGGTATATAGTTACTATACATCAGCAAATTATGTATGATTTCCTGTCCTGTGCCTGGCTTGATTTTTGTGATTTAAACCTGCTCTTATTTTATTAACCATTCAGAAAGAAAGCTCTCTGAATGGAGAATTTCCAGTCTTTCGAGGGAACCCAAGGGACTTCTGTAAAATTGTTGTCTTTGTTGATGATGTTGCTTTCTAGGATTTGCAGAGAAGTCTCTTATTTATCCCAACTGAAATTTAAACAAGTTCTTCCCAACAGATTTCTAACAGGAAGTGTTGGACCACTATGTCACAAGAGCTGTCATATGCTCTGTAAAGATAGTTATCCCCATATTCTTGTTGACCCTGTAACTAAAATTCAGATACACCTTTGAAGTAACTGGCCCCACTTTAGTTATCCTTTTCTCCAATAAAATGTAATGTTTTTGCCAGGTGCAGGGCAGGGGAGGGGGCAATAAGGGGGCATAATGGGGAGAATGGAATTGATTATACGTGGTATAAATTTCAGATGATGTAAAGTATCAGCTCTTTGCACAGGGAAACCAGTGATTAAAGACCTGGGTAGTTCTACACAATTGACTTATACTCTGGAGTAGTGTTCTCCAAATTGCAAAACCAATCAAGCACCCTAATTGCCTTCATTCAAAACCAGTCACCAATTTGGTTCTGTTACCAGCCAAACAAGACAGCATAAATCAGCAGTGTGAGTGTCAGGGAAAGCACAACTGGGACCCAGCCAGATCTTACACAAACCTAACAATAGTGTGTTAAATCCACAGCCAGGGGAGACTTGCAATTCTCACTTTGGAGCAGCATCTCCTTTTGCTTCTCTGTGACGTGGCAAGTGTAGGGCTGAAAAGCTGCAGCTCTGAATGCCAACCCCAGATATGATGGTGTGGCTTTACAATGGCTGTGGTGTAAGCGAGGCTTGAATGGGGCCTTTACTTTGTAGTGTCTGCTTTTATTAGGATTTTTTTATAAAAGGCTCTAATGGGATTTACTTTGCTCCCATTGAATCAAACTGTTACTGACATTAGTGAGAGCAAGTTCAGACCCCAGTTAGCTTTTCACTGTTGTTGTAAAAGCATTTATTGGTTTCTTTTAGCTGAGTGGAGCGAATTCTTTTTTCATCTTCAGCATGCATTCTCTTTGTCTGCTTTTGTGCGCATATTCTATTTCTGGGGGCAAAAAATTCCTTACTTGAAAATATCACCCGATTTCAGCATGCCTGTAAATGGGAAATGAAGCTGTATGACAACTTTTGGATCCTGAACATGCTGAATAACTATGGAAACAATTAAAGCCTGAGGAGGCTTTCCTTGGAAGGAGGGATGAACTTCTCTCTAACTATCAACAGGACAGAATACCCATTAAAAATTCTCCAAGCCCAATTTGACTGTCGATTTAGGAGGTGCAGTCACAGATAGACAGTGAAAGATCTTGTTGGTCAAACAATAGGAGTTAAAAGCAAATAGTTTAATAGATGCTTGAAGCAGAAAAATAAATGTCTGCCATTGATGGGGCCATGTCAGAAGCCTTGTAACAAATTGTGACCACTATACACAGGAATCTAATGTGAAATGTAAAGATTGAATTGTCCAATATGAAAAAAGAGGTAAATTTAATAGAATTTAGAGAACTTCCAGGTCTTTCAAATGCGAACAAGAGGATGGTGCAGAAAACTGACAAAATGATAGAATAAACTTGAAAAGGAGGTACAGAACATTTCACTGATACATGAAAAACTAGGAATGCCATGCTGAAGACTTGACCCATCTCTTTAATTCTGCTAGTGATAAAAGAACATGGACATCTGATTTCTGACAAAACATAAAGGCATTCCATAAAAATAAAGTAATACTTTTTACAGAAAATATTGAACCTGTGATATTTTTACAGGAGAAAACACATTGTGGTTATTATGACCAATACCTAGTGCCTGTAAAAAGATGTAAACACAAAAATAATTAATTCTTAGGTTTCAATATATAAATGTATCTTTAAAAAAATCCTATGTTGATGAATGGCATTACTCAGCTTTACAGGTGTGTGATACTGTTTGTTTTCTGAGCTCCCTAAGATATTACCTCTAAACTGGTGAACAGGATGCCAGATTCTTAAACAATGGCAAAGATTTACTGAAAGTGTCTGAAAAAATATATTTCCTGTTGCCGAATGTTTTCTGAAATAGCTGGAAGATGCACTCTTTGACTTCCTTTGGCTGTTAAGTAGAGGCAAAATACACTGTCCTAAAATAACAAATAATTGAAGATACAAGAAAATTTACAACCAGTATCAGGTAAGCGAACATTGTCATAACCTGTGAATTCTGGTCAATTTTGTGAAATTGCTGTGTTCTATTCAAGGCTTCATATCTGTAGGTATGTCATTTCTGAGCTTGGACAGGGGAGACAAAAGGAGTGGCATGCCTGTGTTGGACACAACTGCATATGCAGGACTTGGTCCAGGGGGAAGGAAGCTGGCTGCAAAGAAGTTATGCATGACTTGGTAGAGAAGTCAAAGGAAGGCCAATATTACTTTTTTAGGAAGGTCTGACCTAAGCAAGGACAACATTTGAGACAGTTTGGAAAACCAGAACAATTTCTTGGCTGTCTGTACAGTTGTTTCTCAAGCTTGTCAAGCTTGTGGGCCTGCCTGTTGGCTGACAAAGAGATGCACTGAGAAAAAGATAATTGAAACTATGAGTAGAAGATAGCCTCATGCTCTTAGTGGATGAACAGGAGGGGAATAGACCCACCAGATTCCATCTGGTGGTGATTGGAGAATGTGCAGACAAGTGAGGTGCTACTTCTGTAAAGAAACAGAACTGCTGGGCTGAAAGTGAGTGGAGAAGGCAAGGAGGGAAACTAGAGCCTCTTTTCCCAAGAGTATGGTGAGTGCCTGCTCAGAAAACCCCTAGGTTGGGGTTGGCTCTGCTCAAATGCAAGTATCTCATTCACTCCTGCAAGTTTCTCATCCAAAACCCAAAATGTATTGATCTAATGGGAGAACCTGGAAAAGAGCAGTGGAGTCTGGCCCTTCCCCCTACCAGCCCTCCCCCTTCATGTGCTGAGGGGAGTGTGGAGAATTTCTTCTGAAAAGTGGTATTGTAAGCTGGACAGAGGAAGGAATTGAGTGCATCTCCGCATGAAATCTAATTGCATAGTAAATACTTTTTCTTTCTCTTTTCACTTTTACCCTTTCTGCTATTTTCTCTTCTCATGTCCTGATTCTCATTCCTTCATAGTCTCTCACTTCTCTTCCATTCTAATTTCATGTAATTTTGTCATTGCTATCTCCTTTTGCTCAGATTTTGGAAACATTTATATCTTTTTGTTAAATATACCAGTGCTGTAGTCCCTTTGCCTTTTTCCTCTAAATGACCACATTCTGGACCCTGTGTTCCACTCCCTGGCCCAAATTCTCCATCTACCCATGCTAAGGTGACTCCTTCCCTTGCCACATCCCCAGAGATGTAGAGCACTCAATCTTACATGGGGTTTAAAGAAAAAAAGCCATGGGTGCATATATCCATTTCCTTCTTGCAGCAGGCAGTCAATTCTGTGGAGGCAACTTTACTACAAATAAGACTGTGTCCTGCCAGCCCCTGAGATGGTCTGAAGTTACTCCCTTTTTTTAGAGGAACAAACATATGCAACATATTGATCTTTCATACCCCTCAGAAAAATCTCTGTGTTTTTATGGCCTGAAAGATCTGGTTTTGCAGGATGCGAACAAAGAATCCCAGATTTCAGTCTGCAGGCAGATGGACCTTTAAACAAAACTCCCTGCACAGCAGGGACATCTGTTACAATTTGTGATCCACAAACTTTAAGGATATTCAAAATTCAGCTATGGGGCTCAATCCTTAGCTAGACCCAGCAGGAGAAGTAAAAGGCAAAGGCTGTGTGCTGTGAGATTTGCTGAGAGCTGAAATAGTTCCTGCAGCAAACTGGAACTGTGTGATTTTAACCTCATGTTGTCTGGAGCACTGTTTGGACATCTTTTCTTCCACTTCTCTGTCCTAGAAGACCTGACTAAGGAGTTGAGGACAGTGACAAGCAACTTGGTGGAGCAATTAGAGGGATATTGTACATTAGGATGATATTTTTAGAAATAAATCCTTCTTGAAACAGTGCCAATGGCAATTTTTCATAAGCAGGAGCCAGCCCAGTTGTTTGCATTTACATTAAACATCTTCTGCATCTTCTGTTGGGAGTTAAAGGGTACCAAATAATTTTTGTTCTTCGTGTTGAGTGTTGGAGACTATAGAATTATTTCTGCTCTTAAACAAGGCTCATTAGCTGGTGAATTATCTGCATTTATGAAAAAAAAAAAAACCCAAACTTTTATGTTAAGTACTGGGAAATTATTTATTTAATGCATTTTTTCTTGACAATTTTCAGAGTTTTCTAGAAAAGTCATATGACTCTCTTCATTGCAGTGGTCATTTCTGATGGCACTGCTAGCATTTGTGCAGACATTACATGAGGTTTTAAAATGTTAATTACTAGTTTGGATTTTTTTCCCCATGAATGGTTAATAATAAGGGTCATTTAAGACAGGACTTAAGTACTTTGCCTTTTTTCACTCATTAAAGGTGTATGCTTTTTTTTTCTTCAACATAATTGTTTCAGCAAATACTCCTTCAGCTGGATTCCTTGCAAACATTAAGTGAGGAATTCAAGCAGCTTTGATTGGATGCTCACAGTGTGTTTTACTTGGACAGATAGGACAAACATGAAATTCATGGGACTGTGTGGCTGGCACACCACATTCTATATTTTAAAAGAATTCTATCTTTAGCCTCCCTGTTCTTGATGCTTTTAGACATGAATTAGTATTATGTTTATAGAAGTTCTGAACTAGTATCTGTGAATATTTAAAAAAATAAATCCAGAAGGTGCAAATTTATAGGCAAGCAGAGCCAAAGCAATTTCTATTTCTTCTTTTGGCAAATATTTAGGAGAAATATTTAGATATTTTAAGTTCTGCTTGACAAGTTTGCCTTAATATCTCAGGTTCTTCTATCCCTAATTGCTGGTGTCACAGCTTTTCCACAGTTGTGCTCCTGCCAGCAATGGCTTGGAAAAGCCGTCTGTAATCTAAAACTTTGTTTTGAAATTCATTTCACAGGGTATACCTGGCAAGAAGTCAAAGTGCTTCATTGTGTGATCTTTCTACTTTCTGCACTGCACAACATGCCCGTAGCTCTCCTAACTGTTCTTTCAGGGGCTGGCTCTCCCCACCTCCCAGATCTGTCTCCACATGATCTGACCTTTCTCATTCTGGGGTAGAAATGTGGAAATACAGTGTGAATATTAATTTAGCAACTGAACTGTGTTCTCCAGAAATAGCCATTTCTCTTAGATACCATAGGGGAAAAAAAATTGATTTAGCACGTGCTGGTATCAGACTGATGCTTACTTTTTCTGCAAATTCTTGAGCTCCTCCAGTCAAATGTAAGTGTTTAAATGCAAATTACACAACCAATTCTTTCTGTTCTGTCCTCCTTTTTTCATGCAAAAATGTGCAGTTTTAAAAAAAGATACAGTGGATGACTGACCTTTTGAAAAAATTAGCCTTAATAGAAAGTAAATAGAAGTAGGAAGAATACTGGAGGAAGAAGCAAGACAGTGAAATATTGCAGTCGTTTGTTCCTGTTGTTGTCTTCTGCTTCCAGACCTCAGCTGCACCAATATTTCCTCCAGGAAGTAAGAGACATAATGAATGTGTGTGTTTTTTCCAAAAATGAGTATATTAAAAGAAGAAGGTCAATAGGACTCCTTGCAATTTGCAGCCCTGTTGCCACAGAAGTAGCATTCTGCCAAGAACCTACAAACACTATTGACTTCCCTTAAGTTCAGAAATTTTGCATCATAGCTGTATAGATTGATTTATTTATTTCCAAGCAAGGAAAAGCACAAGGGAGGGAAATGCATAATCTGATGCTATGTTTTAGAGATTAGCATAGTGTAATTCTCATGTAAAGATCAAATGGGGCTGTATGCACCCTCTGGTTTTGATTGCTGTATCACAGTGATCGATGCAGCAAGGCCGTATCAGACCATTAAACATCTCTTGTTCCATGAGCCATTGCTAAATGCTTCAGAACAAGGTGCAAGATATACTGAGCATAATAAGAATATCCTGCCCAGAGAGTATTAATCTTTCTAGCATTCCTGTATAGCCTGCATCATGAAGATTTATCTCCTTTTAAAACAAACAACAAAGTCGCCCCTTTCCTATCTAAGCCTCCATCTTTTTCTTGCAAAGAAATAAAGTTTTTATCTTCAGTGCAGGATCGATTCCATTAGATATTTAAGTCTTTGAAATGAAAGTATTTTCTATGATTCTAGTACTGTAACAAATCCTCTGAGCTCCTGTGGACTTTTTCCTTTTGCTTACAGCTGTGCATATGCTTACAGTTCTTGGTGCACTGGGACCTTGGCATCCAGAACAAAACTGACTTCTGACATCCAATGCCTCAATGACACTTCCTGAAGTTATCAAATTTTGCAGATGAATAGTTATCAGAATCTTGTCAAACTGTATGCCTCTGATTTTAAATAGACAGATAAACACTGTATCTTCTGCTTCATCTAACAAATCTGCTGTTCTTTGATCAGCTAGATGTGATCCATGAAATCAAATAATTTCTTAAAATTTGTCTTACTGAATCTGAATTCTGTTGGTTTTTAGCATCTATATTCCTGCATAATTTTTCTTGAATTTGAGGATAGAAGAAAATATTTACTTTTTTTAGAGCAAAATTTTCTGCTTCTTAAAAATATTTTTAAAACTAAAAATGGTTATTCATAAACTAATTAAATGATTTTGCATTCATTAATATTTTCTCTAGAGATTTTTTTATGAATTACAATGTTTCTGACTCAAATCAGAATTTTAGGCAGCAGCAAAAAAAACTCTCATGTATGTTCAATTTGATCTATCCATCCAAGTTAACAAGTTCTTACTAGGAAAGTCAATGTAGAAAAGATGCCTTTTTCTGTATCATGGTCCAAGTAAAAGAGGCCTGTAAAAAAAGTGGGTAACCTCAAATCATGGTGTGACTAGCATCCATTTGATATTTTTATTTTGTTAAAAGATTGACAATGCCATCAAATATTTGAACAGTTTAAGTCTGACTATTCCATTGCACAGCAGTATCTGCAAACAATTTGGGGATAATGACAGTCTGCAGCAGATATTTCTAAAATTACCGGAGATGGGAACATAAATATATTTGTATTTTCTTCAATATTTAATCTGTAGACTGTAAGGTTTTTTGGTTTTTTTTCCCCCTGTGTCTTCACGTTACATATAATCTTAGGACCAGACAGTTAAAAAAAAAGATAATTACCCTTTCCTCATAAATAAGTGTTTCTAGATATTTATTTTAAAATGCATAATTTAAAAAGAATGTTCAAAATGTTGTAACAAGGTGTTTTTAATTTCAACATTTTCCCCTTATGTAATATAGACATACATGTATACATGTAAATACACATAGCTGAATGAGATGAAGCAAAGCTTTATTATTATGATTCAGCTCCTCAAATTTACTTTCCTCATCTTTGCTTTTGTATGCCTTTAGCTTTCTTAAATTCACCTAATTCATGGTCCTGCTTTCAGCTTCATTAAAAAATTAGTCTGCTATCAGATTTAAGCAAAATTGGAAACATCCTCTGTGTTGTTCTGCCTGTGTTGTTATTTATTCCACTTAATTACACTTATGTGTATATCTGTGAGTTACTAGAGGCCCTTCTGTGTCTTTTGTTGTGTTTGTTCCTGATCATACAAGCTTTCATACTCATTGTGCACCTGAAAATTGACCTAAAACTTGATTCAGTGATTAGATGATTGGTAATTGATTTGGGACTCTGCTGTTAGAATTTGAATGGACAAAAGATGTCACACATTCTCCCAAAGGGTCCAAAAGAGAAAGCAGTAAAGTCTGTTACAGAGGGCAGGGAAGAGCTGTGCAATGTTTAAGTCACATAAGATGCCTGATTCAGAGGTAATGGTGATTTTTGATCTTCCAAAGAATAGTTTTCCTCCTTAGGTGAAAAAACATCTTTTTATTCCATATATAGTAGATGAGATTCCTTTCTTTTCCATCAATACTCATTAACTTACCCTCTTAGTATCTATATAACCGTTCACTAGATACTGAAAGTTGCACTTAAATAATCATGAAACTACTTATAGGTGATTGGAACTTTTAAAATATATTTTAAACTGAACAAATGATGTGCCTCCCAAAAATATATCTTGGCAATCTTCAAAAGTATTCCCACAAGTCATTCTGAACTGTTCAGGTAGAATAGGGTAACTAACGTCATAAGCTTCTGTGCAAATCTTGTTATTATTACTGTTTTTTCCTGTTTCCCCTATAGATTATGGCACCCATACATGTCAGGAAACAAAAGATATGGCTGAATATACTGTATGGGAATCTTTCCTGACAGGTATATTCTAAGCACAGAGCTGCAGAGAGCATCTACTGACATATAAATATGAGATTCAAAATATGACTTTTAAAGGAATTTCTAGGGTATTAATTTTCTGTTAATTCTCTAGCATTTTTAGACCAGTGCCCTTACAAAGGTGTAAGAAATTCTGCTCATGTTCAGGCTTTGGAAATACAGCCAACAACTCTAGAAAATCTTTGACTTGAGAAGCAGAGGTTTTAAACCAACTGGGAACAATGTGACAGGACAATATCTGTTGACCTCAGAGCCTTCTGCTGTGGTTTGTGGTCATCTCCTCTCTTCTGCTCAGTCTCTGCTCATTTCTTGTTGGATTCTTGTAGCCTGGACATGACTGCTGCACTTATATTTTAAAATCTGGATTTTAACATTTTAACAAACATTTGGAAATATGAAAGGGGGCTCTGGTTACATCAGGGAGAAACACAGAAGTAGAGGTTTGCATCTCCCTGTTTTCCTCTCAAGTTTATGATGTTGAAGTTCAATAGGAAGGATCTCAATCTTCTTCATCCCATTGGGCACTAGGGGAAAAAAATCCCTTAGGCTGAGTTGCACAGAGTTATTCCCCTAGCTGTCAGTGTTTCCTAAGTGGAGAAATACAGCTCCACATGCCAGGCTCTGAGGAGCTTCAGCTGGATTTCCTCTCTCGAGGCTCAATGACTTCTCATATTTGAGCATCCTCCAACAAGATTCAAAAGATCTCTGCTTTCCACTTAGAGCTCCTCAATGTGTAGTGTGTTGGACTTATTTTTTCTCAGCAGTGTGATTTCATGAAAACTGAAGCAATTTTCAGACCTGCCTGTGTTTTTCTTACTGCAGTAACCATTCTAAAATATAAGTAATTGTCATTTTGTTGTGGTTATTTTTGGTTTATCAATTCATAAAGTGCCAACCTGAAACCCTTGTGGCTTGGCCAAAAGCAAGCCAGCCCTGTATCATTAGTTTGAAGGAAAAGTATTACTATGGGGAGGTTGATTGTTTGCATTCACATTGATACTTTATAGTAGAAGTATTTTAATATATTTAAAAGCATTTAACTGATGTTATATTTACATACAGTAGACAGGGAGCTGTTTGCTTATACTCATGGCTTACTTTGAGGCAGTGACTAGTCTCATTGTTCCAAATGATATGCAGACCAAAGCCAGAGAAGCTTTGCATGGTCAGGTGTTCAGCATGATGCCTTGTGTGTAACTCATGCTGCTCCGTTCCTTCAGATTCACTGTTTCATTAATTTAATAGTAATTTTGTTTGTTGATTCCTGTTTCTCCTTCATACTGGCTTAGACTATTGTCAATAATTCTGTCTGCAGAATTAGTTGGATTTTAATAGCCTTTCATTGCCATTTTTCCCCCCAGAGGAAAACTAAGCAAATCCCATAAGCTCTGGTGCCTTAGTATACTATCTCTTAGACATTTCTATTGTCTTTTATTTTAATGTCATTTTTCATTGAGATTTGCTTATTTTTAATGAAATCTGTAGCCATGTATTGATGTACCCTGGAAAACCAGTCCTTGCCACACTAAATTCATCCCAGGAAGTTTAGAGTCTCCCGGTTACAATTCGCTCATCCCTTTTAATAAGTTAGTCATCTCTCTCTTCTGCAGTATGAGTGCCCAAAGCTTAAGGGAAGAAAAAGCAGCTTTTCTAGGCAACTCTGTAGCTCTGTGTGCATGTTCCTCTGTTCTGTATTTGATACTTAACAGATATCTGAGGCAGTTGAAATTGATTTGGAATACCCTGAGACCTAGTCTTGGAAATGTCTTCTTGTTTTCTTTTTCTCTTTGTAGCTCATTCTTTTTTCTCTTTTATTTTTTGTTTCTCCTACTGAAGTAATGGAATTGTTAGACTGACTATTACATTTCTAATGGATCAGTTGAGTACTGGAAAAGACAGAGGATATTGGCCTTTTCACATTCAAATGTGTCATATACAATATATGTGGTTCTATGAATAATTAATTTGAGTGAAAGGCCTGTCTGAGTATGATTTCACTGAGTGAGAAATAGCTTTTCATTTCTGGATTTCCTGGCTATGCAGTTTGCTTCTTTTTAAAAAAAAATGTTCATTGAGCATTTTCAGCCCAACAGATACCTTTGGCAAATCCTGATTCAAGTAGCAAAATTCATATTAGGTTTTCATTTTCATTTAAAAAGATGATTTTGTCTGTTCTATTTATCTGCCTTTTGTGTCATTCTCCTGTGTTCCCTTGGTTGGATCTTTAGGGCTATGATGTCTTTAATGCCCCTCAAGTGATCAAACATGTTGGTGCTTAACAGATAATGAGAGTTCAGGTGTGGTATTGAAAAATGACCTATAATTTTCCCTATATTACTTAATTCCATAAGAAATGGTGTTGAGCTTCAGATTGTTGTGCTGGAAATTATAACTCCATGGTCAGAGAAAGCAAGCTGTTTTATTGTCAAGGGAGCAGGAGCCTGTTCACCAATCAGCAGTAAAACAATTTATGGGAGGAGTATTTGTTTCTCCAGAAGAAAATAAAAACTGTTTGCAGGGTATTGTAGCTAATGACAGGCTGGATAAATCATGCACCTGCAGAACTTCTGGTATACAATAGATATAACATTATGGGAAGGAAATCATAGCTTTGATAAATGTCCTAATCCCAGGGTGAGGTTTTCAAAAGCATGCAAGGAGCTAGCTGGAGAGTGGTACATTGGTTAGTTTTGTAGGATTTATAGAATTCTTCCCAGTGGCCAAACGTGTTTCATAACTGCACTGCATTCAATAAAGAAAGCATTTTGTGTACATGAAGGCTTGTAGTATGCATGTGATGCTGGAATCAACACTTGCCCTACTGCTGCCAAGGAAAGAAATTTGTCTTTTTATCATTTGGTCAAATTGTAGAAGTGATGTTGTGCCACAGACATTTTTCAGTTGTTCATAAGCATCCCTCTTCTCTGGTATCTCAGCCTGGATTGCATTCACTGGTTAATGTTTCAGATTTGCTTAAATTGTCAGCCAGTTGTTACTCTTGGGATTGTCTAAAAAAAGCTATGTATTGCAGATCTAGTGTGAGGAAAATGCATTTTATATCCAAGACAGTGGTTGATTTACTGTTCCTGGAGTAATTCAGTATACATGAAATAAAAAGATACATCAGAAAAAATGTTAAGATCCTGCAGAACATAGTGAAAAATACCTTTGGGTACTGTAAAAGAGGAAGGAATTCAAGTGTTAATGAAATAATTATTTTTCTCCCCAACTATCAAAAAATAATGAGTTTTACAACAGATGCTAGCAGTCTGTAAAAAGTCCCAGCTTGGCTGGCACACAGGTAAATGCTAAAATCATTCATTAATCTGTAAAGCTCCTGAAGTTGTGTTGCAGTTAGTGTTATACAGAAAAATAAGATGTAGGTGTAAGTGGTTTGTTGACTTACAGGAAAATTGATAGACGAGTACTGTGTACTTGGAAATGTGATCCTAAGGAAAATATATATCAATATTTTTTTTTTTCAATTTTTGCAGCACCCTGTTTTGTTCTCTGGTTTACCAAGGGAATGCTGTAAGTCCCAAACAATGCTGTGTATTTTGCAGAACATTCCTTTAAGAGTGTCAGCAGGCACATATGAAACAGGGATTCTTAGACCATATAAAAAATTTACTCTGGAGATCTGTCAGTGATATGTTTTGTATGTAATCAACAAATATCCTTAGTAATAGTGTTGACCAATAGACTTTCTGATCTAGAATAAATTCTTTGCCTCTGTGACTTATGTGATTAGCAGCTGCTGGTGGAAGAACATTGTTTTTTCCAGTCATTTTGTACAGATGGGCTGTATAGGAGTATTGCATTGAGCGGTTTATTTTACCTGGGTGATTTCTTTAGAAATCAGAAGTATTCAGGTCATCTGTGAAAGGGTCTAAGCCCGTGCTATCTTGTCAGAGTTTACTAGAAATACTCAGTTCATGCTTATCTTGAGTTAACACAATGCTTCTCATTGCTGTAAACTGTAACCATGATGTTATAAAAAAAGCTGGAGTAAATTTAATGAATGCCAATGTGATTTATTTTCAGAAAATAATTACTTAATGACCTACCATTACAAGGCCATATTCAATGTCCTTCCGAGGTTGTTATGATTTAAATTTATCACAATACATTGACTAAATAATACTCTGAACAGAAGAAACTTTGACATGGCCTTACTTGGAGTCAAGATATTCACTGTGTTTAAAAGTAAATCAAAGGTTTAAACTAGACCAAAAAGAATCCCATCTAACAGAAATACATTTTAATCCCAGCTTACTTTTACAAGAAGGTAGCAAAGATAAACAAATAAAAAAACATACATTTTGGAAAGCCACCTTTCAATTTCCTTTCTGTGGAAGAAAAACATACAAATGAGTGGTCCAGAAGCATGAATGCCCCCATTCCCTACGGCTTGGCAGTACATCAGTAACAAAAGCATTAGAGGCGTCTCTTTTGCGTGCAAAGTTCTTTTTCTTATTCTGGAGAAATTAGTTTGAAGCACAGAAGAATTTCTCTAGCCTCTTGTCCTTTGCACTGACTTTGCCTGCTGAGAACTGGTGGTGGCAGTGCTTTTGGAGAGGGGGTGTGTGTGCAGAAGTTGACTGAAGCCCAGGGTCTCTTGCTTAGAGACCCACCTGGTAACAGCAACTTTTTTTTGTGTGTCCCACACAGATTGACGAGAGTTTTAAGGCTTTAATCTGGATTCCTACAGGCCTGTCTCCTATTACTAATTCTTTGCCTCTGGTGTGGATGCTAAGATGGCAGAAAATCAGCCTCTTCATGGCCTCTTCCTCAAGCTGTGAAGGCCTTCATTTTTTTCAGCTCCTCTGCTCATTCTCTTGTAACTACAAGAGCAATGTTTCATATTTTGCCCAGGAAAAAAATGCTCTTGGGATTCTAGTAACAGTTAAAAGTACAGCATGAATTACAGTGTTGTCACTGGAAATGACAGCAATTCTAACCAGAAAGTGTGAAAGCCATATATATTTTGTTTTCAAGGCATAATAACACTGGGGGAAAATAATGAATGGCAAACTCTTTTTCTGGAATACATTCCTTGAGTTATTTGAGACCTATCCTAAAAAGCCTCTCCACTTAGCATCCGTACAGGGCCCCAGCTGTAAGTATTCCAGCTGTGCAGATTTGGTCCCCTTCACCTGGCTGGCAGGGAGCCTGCCTGCCAAGCAAGGCTATCCCATGGAGAGCATTCCTCTCTCACTTACTGGCAGGTGGGCTGCACATCCTGACTTTTGGCATGATGTGGGCAAGCTCTCAGTGCTCTTGGATTCACTGGATTCACTGAAACCTTATGTGTATGCCGAGGTATGAAATACAGCCTCATCATTTCTCTGTGGTTTCAGTGGAATGCTGTTTCTCCCAATTGATCCTGTTTTTCCAGGTAGAGCATATTGAGTTTCAATCCCATGTCTGGAAAAACAATGTTTCTCTCAAATTTGGTCATGTCTCTGAAGCTTTTTTTTTTTAAGATTATGAGACAAACTTGATAAACTTGAAATCTGCAATGGCCAAATATTAAAAACTCATTTCTTACTTAAACAGATGGAATCTGGTCCTAGACTGTAAAAGATTTGCAAGCTATAGTGAATGATTACATTGGGAAAAGTAGCAGCACAAAATTCCTCTTTTCTGCCATTAAGAAAACCCCAAAACCAATCTGCAATATCTTCCATGTTCAATATCTTCCATGTTTAGTTTTTGTAACAATCCAAAAGAAAAAAAAAAAAAAAAAAAACAACAACCTTCTTTCTCCAATTTCCCAAATCTTTAAATCTCTCAGGATTTTGTGATGAATTAACTTCAGATTTGGTTTGCCAGTTTCTCTGAGCATAAAAAGCCCTGCAACATTTTAGCTCATGCAATAATGTTCCAAGGAAGCTATTTTCATTTCTTACTTTTACAGGTTATAGGAAACCTTTGATTTCTATGGGAACAGTAGTGTTTTGTAAAGCATCCAAACTTTTAAGAGCATAGGACTGTGCTTTGCATCATGGCCTGATCCAAATACAGGCATATAGAGTTCCTGGAAGCAGTATCTCCAGAATGGCAGTTTCTCTCCTTGGCTTCTCCCACCTTCTATAATCATTTTGGCATCAAAAATAAGGGGTGTCAAATCCCTTGAAGGGATATGGGAAGATGGTGGATACCCTTTCAATCACAGTTCCTTTCGGAAAAAAAAAAAAAAAAAAAAAAAACCCAGAAGATGTAGCTGAAGACAGAACCATTCTATAATCAAAATCCAGAGAGATCCTGAGAAAACAGCTCAAAGTGTGTGGGCTAAGAAAATTACATCATAGCTCTGTAAACTTGCTTCTAAAAGATGAGAGAGGCTGAATTCAGATGTTTACACCCCTTCATCCCTCTTGTTTGTTGGTCTTGGTTTTGGTTTTTTTTGAAAGTCAATGTTAGTCAAGAGGTAGCATGGTGAATATTTGAGCCTCTCCCTTCTTTTGGAGTGCCAAAGCCAATAACAATCTTGGTATGTTTGGCAGAGAGGTGTCTGATAGATGTAGTAAAACTTGCATTTGATGTGATGTAGAAATTCAGAAGTTAGCACATAGTTTTCCTGTTAGTTTACTGCACGGTAACACTGCAAAATGCAATGCAAAAGAGTGGAGAGCATGAGTGTGATGACATGAAGACTAAGGCTGTGTCAGAACTATCAGTTTTGTTTAATGTCCTAGTCAAAGGGTGTTCTTTATCCACATATGAATAGAAGGGGGTGGCTGCTAGTTCTTACATCCACTATAAACTTCATTAAAAGTTGGAAGTCTTGTACTAGTCAAAAATATTGCCATCATTTAAAATGTGCAGAGTGATTTGATGATAAAAAAGTATTTATGTTCCATAAATACTGTGTTCTATTTTTTCCAGTGTTAGACTTCACACATCAGCTGTTAGAAGAACTAAGAATTGAAAGCAGTTAAACTCAAGAAGTACTAATAATACTAATAACACTTTCCACTTCACTCATGCTTATGTCCAAAAATATGAAAATTGTTTACAAACACAAGGAAAAGCTTATTCTAAAAGTTTTAAAGTAAGATTATCCAAACTTATAAACCAGAGAAATTAAGGCACAGGAAAAAAAATTTAAAAATAAGGCTACAATTTAAAATATGCTTAGACACTTAAACTTTACTGATCTCAATTTTATATTGCATTAGGCCTTTGGGGTATAAAGGCACTAGAATGACTTACTCAAGGAAAAGAAAATTCTCCCCATGCTTGATAAAATTTCTTGTTTCTGGCAAGGCACAGCAAGGAGGGCAAAAGTTTTTGTGGGTTTTTTTTGGTTTGGTGATGGGTTTTGTTTCTTTTAATCTGATTGTTTTCTGCAGAAATTTTCTGAGAAAAAGTGAGTGGGTTGTCCCAGAAGAGACAGTGGTGGTCTGCCATTGGCAACCTAAGAGCTGTAAATAAGACATTAGGATTATGGGGAGAGGTGATTCTTTCTCTTGGCAGAATGAGCAGTCAAGGGGAAAGAGACACATTTCTAAATCCTGAGTAAAAGCTCACGTGCCACAAGACCTGCCAGTTTGTGGTGAGTTTACCTTTGCTGGCTGAGAGATGCTCATCTAGAGGCTCTTCTACTTCCCCTCCTCAACAAAACAGGGGTGGAAAACAAGGTGGAAAAGCTTATGGGTCAAGATAAAGGTAGGGTGATCATTTAGCAATTACCTTCCTAGGCAAAACCAGACTCCACGTGGGAAAAATAACTTACTATCAGTCAAAATAAGTTGGCATAGTGAGAAGGAAGGGGAGATTATGGCAATACCCACCCCTGCTTCCCCCTGCCTTTTTCCCAGGCTCAGTCTCACTCTTCTTTTCCTTAGCCTGCTTCCCACCCCTGCTGGCACAGGGAGGTTGGATGTCCTCCCTCTCATGCTCCTCCTCTGCTGTAGTGTAGGCAGCAGTTCCTTCAGGACATCTCTGTTTCCTCCAGCGTGGGTTTCTTCATAGATCCTGTCCCACTCTTGTTCCAGGTGGGCTCTCCAGGGGCTAAGGGGCATTCTCACCCTCCTTCCACTCTCTCCCAAGTACTCACATGTAATGGGTTACTCTAACTCCATCACTCAAATTTGGAAGCCTTCTCCAAGGCCTCAAGTCAAAGGCAGTCTTCTCCTGGGATTCAGTGTCAGAATCTCCCAGGCTTCTGGGTTCCAACATCCACAGGCATGTTTCCCACTTTTTCCCTCACTGCCAGGCAGCGTTTTGCTCTTTTCAAACCCCATTTTGGCAGAGGCAGCAGTGTTTTGTTCAGCAGAGGACACCTTGAAATTGAACCATCAACTTTTGGAGTCCCTGATCTCACATCCTTGCTCCCCAACCACCTGAGGGACCAGGCTGTCCTGGGACTTTGTGGCTGGTGGTGCAGAGATCTCTATTTTCTGGCAGACAACCTGTATTTCTTCACAATTTCAAAGACAATTATCCTATGAGTGTCTCCACTGACTTTTGTTTTGTTTTGCTATGTGTTTTGGGTTTATTCTGGAGGTGATCCAGCAGCAAAAGAGCAGCTTTTATGGGTTCAGACATGGTGGTCTCTGACCAAAGCCATTCAGGGCAGAGGGGTCTCCTCTCAGGGACCTTTCTCCCATGGCTCCCAGCCACCCTGAGGGGGAGTGGGGTCTGTGGGGTCTCTCTTTGTGCCTCTTCATCCTGAGAGATCTGCACAGGGACACCCTGTGCATCCTTGGTGCTCTGAATGCCTCACTGTTCCTAATGCACCCTGTGTGGGGTAGGAGCTGGATGGAGGAATAGAAACAGGGCAGAGGGGCTCAGCTCTGTGCCTGGATTTAACACTGGGGCCGAACTGTGCCTCCAGCATGGGGACAGATCTGGGAGGGTATTTTGTGTGGCACACAAAAGCCAGGCAGCAGTCAGAAGGCTGGCCAGCAACTCAGGAAGATGTGCAAAAAACAGGCTCATTTTTGCTCCTCTTCTCTCATAAGAGAACAGGTATTTTGTGCATCTGTGTAGTGCAAGTAGCACATCCCTCCTTACTGTAGTGGAGCCCACTGCCATTGTGAAAATAATCAGTTAACAATTATCACAGCTGTCAATGCACCTTTACATCCCATCAGACACAGACACCTTCCACTGGTCCATACAATGAAAACTCATTGGAAATAACAGGAAAAAGCAAAGTTATTATTAGGATAGAATTGCCCAATGTTCGCAGAATATTCAGTGGGGGATCAGCTTCTCAAGAAGAGTTAATAAGCAGCCACACATGAATATCTGATGTTTATACAGAAAATATATGATGAAATGCATACAGAAAAGTACATTAGGGCTAAAAACCTACTTGATCTGGCCGAGACAAAACCTAGCCTTCATCTCTTATGTAGAAGCAAGTCTACCAGGGGCCAGAAAGAAAGGTTTGTCTTTGAGGAGTGATCTGAAAGATAAGTAATATGTCAAAGGAAAGAAAATGCAGTTTCTGCTCCTTGGGGAAAGAGGGTAAAAGGGGAAAGAAAAAAAAAAAAAAAAAAAAAGAAAAACCCCACATTGAAATTCCTTGGGTTTTTTGTTTTGTTTTTGTTTTATTTTTCTTCCCTAGCTGTAGCTATAGCCTCTTTCCTTTGATTTGTCATGATTTAAATTCATACAAAAAGATTTATTTCAAATAAGCCCCTTTAACTGTAGGGGCAGATATTTTTTTTTCCCCCCTAAAGCCTTTTATAAGAACAAAGTAACCACTTGTCACACACAGCGACTAATGAGAGTTTAGTGTGGGTTTTAGTGTTCATTCATACGCTTTGTGTTCAGCTAGTTGCAAGTTAAATCTTTAGAAATCACACGGCAGGAATCCTTCTCTTAGGGGCGGGGGTGGGAGGCGAATCTGTCGAGATATTGAGAGCTGGTGAGCGGAAACTGCTCTTTTCAGGCTTCCTAATCGGCGGCACAGGAAATAAACACATGCAGGAAGTCCTTTGGCCTTCTCTTGAACTTAAAGTTTATACAGCAATTGATAACTGAGGCAAACCTTGTGTACTTAAACTTCTGAAAATTAAATTAAATGGAAAGGGCATGTTTGGCCCGTGCCAGCATGGTTTGTAGTTTCTGCAACCAGCTCGTCTAAATACAGTATTAAAAATTGGAAAGACTACAGCATATATATTTTTACAGTTAGAATGTGTCCTTGAAACCTTTTTTTATGTCTTCTCTCTGTCCTTTTTCCTTCCATTTCTCTAATTCTCTCCCAATGAGACTGAGCTGAAGCATTGAAGTTAAACTGAAAATCATGTTTATGAAACTGTTTTCCATGCTTCTACACCAGACTCTGCTCTTTCATTCTTTCCCTGACCTTCTCATTTATCTTGTAAGCACTTCAGGGTACGGATGGTCTTGGATCATGTGAAACACCTTGTTTGATGGTGGCCCATATTGATATTTGGTTAATGCTACACGTATGATGTATAAAAGTTGTCTTTGAAAGGAGGGTAAAAATAAATGAAGTGTCATTCTTGAGTATAGCTTTTGAAATTCATAGCATCAATTTGCTAACAGGGACATTTATAAGCATTTCTAAGAAATATTATTTGTGTTCATATTTCTCAAGCTTTCACTGTATAAACAAGGTCACCGTAAATTTAATGCTCTAAAAAGAATAAGTTTCATTTTATCATAACTACAATTAGTTGGGGTAAATTTGCATGGGAAAGAACACCTTTGCCAATAAAAAGAAAGCAAGCAAAACCCAAATGAAGAGCAGAATATGGAATAAAAAGTACATTTGCATGTCTTTGAAGACCAACCTAAATACCTGCTAAACATGCATCCACTCCTATGCATCTTCTACTCTTTTGAAAATTGATTTTTTTTCTGCCCTAATAAACCAACCCTAACTGTGCAGATGTTTATTAGAGATATTTTTTATAAAACAAATACTAGAAGCAGAAAGCTGCAATTAAAGTAAAATGAGAGAAAGACAGAAAGACTGCATGTGACTTTCAGATGAAATTATAGAATTTTTTTAAAAAAGCAATTCAAGTTTTTGGATTTTTTTTTTCTAAGTAATTAGAATGTCATGAAATTTTATAGTCTGCTTAGAAGGCTGCATATTTGATATGTAGCTTTCTGATGGTTCAGCCTTAGCTAGCTACTAGATGAGATTTCAAGTCTCCAAGAAATAGATCTAAACATTGGCCCCAAACTGCCATTTACTGTAAAATGGCCATAGCTGATCAGTTGTTCAATAAATGTCAATATAATAAAAAGATATGGACGTTTCTACAATTAATCTTGGGATTGTACCTTCTACACATTTCCAGAACATCCCCTTACTTCTATCACTTATCGATTGTCCATTTGATTTATATCCCAGCCTGAAATCTAACAGCCATCAGTCTTCCTTTTGGGCATTACAGTGACATAACTCTTTCACTGATATCTTTGATGGAATCCATTTTTTGCTTTTCCCAGCTCCTTACAGGAAACATTCAAGTTAGTTCCAGACCATGTGGCAGTATATATATGCACAATGATGATTTATAGCTGCATTATTTGTATTCTACCCTAAAAGCTATTTTTACGTTGCATTTCTTTCTTTTTTGATAGTCCAGCTCCACAGTGAGAACGTACCAAAACAGTAAATCGAGAGTGACCATGAGCCCTGGCTTTAGCTCCCAGTGGAATAGCAGCCAACCTGCTTGGAATACATACACCTTTCCAAGAGCAAGCTTGCACTACCAGTCTCATGCTAGCTACACCTACTGTGCTGGACATCCTGCTGTAAGTAATGAAAAACTTTTCTGCAGTTACCTGAATGAGCTCTGTGGTTCCCTTGGAGGTGAAGGCACTCAGGGGCTGTTGGTTCAGCACCCTTTTGCACCAGTCTTTATGTCCCACAGCTCACATGTGCCAACCCTAACTCTAAAAAAATATATTAGAATGAGTCTTAGACACAAGCAAATGTGAAAGTTTTATGCCTCAGTACAAATACATATATTTTTGTACATTTAGCATTCTTTTTCCTTGCATGAAATTATTGTTGTATGCCCGGATTTTGGTGTCAGAAACATAGTCTGGAAAGCAGCATTACAGATGGCCTCATTTCTGTTTCTGGTGAGCCTGGAAGATGAATGAATTATTCTTTCTATTTCAGACATTTTAAATTGCATGGATTAGTCAGAGGAGAGCATCTCTTCTCATCATTAGATTTGTTTAGACTCACTACTTTATCATTAATGTGATCAGTGGTGAACATGCAATCTTGTTGCTAAGCAAAGACTACTGGTCTGTAATTGCATGAACTGGTGGCCAAAAAAAAATGGGTAAGGGTGACTTAGTGTTGTGTGTTTTAATTTGACAGTCATGAAAGGGTCACAACTATAGGCTGATGGTGAGTTTTATCATATTGGTATTGTTGACTGCCTATAGCAGAGCCCTTTCAGTCATGTAGTTTCTGGTTTTGAAAGACCCCAGGAGAGTTAATGGGGGGAAATCTCATTAGTGTAAGCAACCTCCCTTTCTTCCCCACTCCACACTTTGTTGATTCAATGTTTGGATTTGAACTTGACTTTGGACATTTGGTTATAGAACTTTTTAAAGGACATAGCATCTTAATTTCCTGCCATGTGTACGTGATGAAGTTTTGCCATCCTATAGAAAATTCCAGTAGGGAAATGGGAAAATGCAGCTTTTGGCGCAGAATGGAAATTGTACCATGCAGTCTTATTGCAAGATCTTTGTGATTTGATTTAGATTTGCTATCTTACCTCCCAACAGACTTCTGGCCAGAAGCTTGGGTTAGGAATTGTCTCAAACATTAACATGGTAACTGAAATAAAGGAGAGGAATAAATTTGTAAAATCTTACTTTTTTTTTTTTTTTTTTTTTTTTCTGAGATAATGAGTTCTCAGAATAAATTAAACACCTCTATGGATTCTTCTGTTTGCTCACTTCCATTATGGTGTCATTGAAAATTATAACAACCGTTGTGAAGAAACAAAAAGTATTTGACATCAGAAGGGCACAGATATTTTCCTTGTTTAGAATGATGGCTCAAAAAGAGTCCCATGACAGCTTAATTTATCTTAAACTGTGGGTATTCAAATCATTAACTGCTCCTTAACTTTGATCATTTAGAATAAACACTATCCCCTCTGTGACTCAAGCTTTGACTCTGCTCAGCAAAACAGCATACAAGAAGAATGCTGTACTTCCTGGAAGAGAGCTTAAAATTTGAACTGAAATTTCAGGCTTTTCAAGCTATTTCCACAGTTCCTCTTTCCTTTTTTTAGAGTAAAATTGAGGGTAGCTCCACTAGAATTGTACAATATCTGTATGTTGTACATATATAATCTCTACAATATTTGTTTTCATTAGCATCCTAATATGTAGTTACTGGAAATGATACATCAGTCTGGAAGTTGATTTATCTGATTACTGGAAAGCAGAGATTTTAGAATGTGCAGAATTGCATAAACCTTTTTGCAGACTGGTCGATTAGTTCTGCCTTCAGTGTCCCTGTCTTCAAACATTTACAAAACTTGGCACATTTCTTGGTTCCAGCTCATCTGAGGACCTCTGTTGCAGCGCTACTCAGCAGAGATGACACAGATTACTCTAGCTAGTGGTAAGATGCTGTGCCAAGTTGGCTGCCATTGCAGTGCCCACCACTGTGATCACACACTTTTTCTGTAACTTCCCTACTTCTGTATTCTCTGAGGGTGAGTCCATAAGCAGGGCCTGGGCAAGGCACTCCAGGAAATTCAGCTCCTCCCATCTTCAGCATCAAAGGAAGTTCAAGTTTCCAATTAAAAAAAAAAAAAAAAAAGCCATAATATTTGGTTGGATATCTGTTTCATTGCATACGATAAAGTTAGAATTAGTCTGGTTCCTGTTTCTAATTTGGATTTGTTTAATCTGGGCTCAAACCAACCTTTTTATGGTAAATAACAACAATAAAATCTGGATACCGGGGACCTCCTTTATTCCTGAATCTTCCCAGTATTACATACTCAACTGGATTTCTACTTTACTTCAGAGGATTTTATTTGCCCTCATCTAACACAGGCTCACCAGAACAAGTTGTAGATTGTAAAGCTGTATGAAGCTGCTTCTGCAAAACCTCCCACATGGAATATGTCTAGAGATCATTGCAGTTCCTTGACACTTTGGAGGCTAACAAACTTACAAGCACTCTGCAAGTTCAAGGCAGACAAATGTCAGGGAGTTGGATCTGCCCTTGAAGTACTTAAAGATATTAGTCCCTGAAGACAGCGCCAAGAGAAAAGCTTTGGATTTCTCTACTGTTTGCAGAAAAGCTGGAGGAGACAAATAAAGATTCATTTTAATTGGGCCAAATGTAACTAAAAAAAAAAAAAAAAATCAATTCTCTAATTCTTTTTTTAATCTAAATGAAAGAAAAAAATATCTTAAAAAGTGCAGTGTTAAGAGACCCTTATGACTCTGGCTGGTCATGTCAGAGCCAAAGGTGGGGATTTTATTATGTTTTATCAGAGAACACTCTTGGCATCTCTCTTCCACAGTGCTGCAATCATTGATTAAAAGCAGGCTTTCCACCCTAGGAAAGAAAAGAACAGGAAGTTTGTTTAAACAGGGTAATTTTTCAGCTCTTGAGTTATCTAAGGGAAAAACAGACTGCTTATCATCCCAGTCAACAGTGCAACGCAGTTTTTGAACAAACAAGAAGGTGCTAATTTCTAGCTATACTGGGAAGCAGGATTCCCTGCAGGATCTGTGTATACTAATATAAATGATAATGTGTAGGTGATCCTTACATAGCAAATGATTTTTGATATTAGGGGCTTGAAATTCTCCTGGCATTCACATTCAGAGGCTTGCAGCTAGAAAAATGCTAAGAAAAGGAGAAGACACCTAGTCATCTAACATGCTTTTCTCTTGAACTTTCTTCACACAGGAAGATAAAAAATAGACAAAGTAATTCTGATTTTCCCCACTGGGCAAGATAGAAACCTTTAGCAATAGTGTCCTTTGAGCACTTTCACATCTTCATGGGTAGGTTTCCTACCCGTGCTTTTTCAAAAGTCTCAAACACTCACTTCATTTCCCTTTCTCCACATTATGCTGGAAGGATGATAGAATTTCACAGACCTTCAGAAATCCTGTCCATTGAATGAACTCTAACAATTGAACTATTTAGACTGTACTGTTGTTTTAAAGAAATACATTTGTAAGGTGAACAAACAAACACAGATCTCATAATCTTTGAGTATTCCAGCTGAACTTGTAAGGGAGTCTTTTATGCCTTTCTTTGATATTCCTGTAGCAGTCTCAGGTACCTGCCATGCTCACCTTTGTAAAAGTCAGTCCTTAGTTATGAAGGAATTTGGCCATGTGATACTCTCTGATGAAGCAGACAGAACTGTTACAGAAAGTGTTTTCAAACCTGCAGGGTTTAAACCTTTGTTGTATGCCCATGGGATGATGAATTTAGCCACGTGTATTAATTTCTCAATATGCATGCATCTCTGTAGCATGTGAAAAGTCTTTGAAATCCTCATCCAGATACCCAACCCAGTGTATGTAAGACTTTCAGCTAGAATCTATTCTGCACTCTAACAGGATTTGGTCATGCTCCACTAGATCAGTGACAGCCTTCAAAGCATGATTGGTTAAATCTGTAGAGTTATTATTTGGAGCTCTACACATAATGTTTACAAGCTGTTACATCTGAGATGTCATATATGGATCAGACAATCAGTTTGCTTAGCAGTCCCCATTCCAACAGCCTGTCCCCAGACTTCTTTCTATGGTTTCTTTAAATGCGTGATTGCTTCTGAAATTATGCTGTTAGTTGGAATGTGAAAGGCAGAATTAAAAAAAAAAGTGATGCAGAGTGCTATGAGGCACTACTGGCATTCTTCCACTCACTTCTCCAAGCCCTAGTAGGATCTCAAATCTTTAATCTTAGAAATCTTAAGACCCAGTAGAAGGAGCTGTAGCTCCTTTTACACATTTCCGCGGGCAATCCTTGGATAGAAAAGCAGAAAGGGAGCAAGACTGTCACTGTGGACAAGTCTAATGGAAGGGCTTACTCACTGTCAGCATGACTATGCAGAGTCCATTGGAAAAATTTCCAGTTCCAGGTAGGTAACCTCATTGCTGATGACAGAACTGCCGGACCGCAGCATTGCACAGCTGTAATGCTTTATGTAAACTGACTGTTCTGATCATTACCACACAAATTGGATTACCATCTGCAGTGAGCTCTCAGTGATTGACTGCTTTAACAACTTATTTTGTATACATTTATAAAATTAGAAAACCTGCCATTTCTATGGGATTAGATAATACAATGCTTAGAGACCACCTGGGGGTGTGAGATACAATTAGCAATTTGTATATATACCTAGATATAATGGATAAATTATTTGTTTTAAGTTTATATATATATATACATAATTTATACATATATACTTAAAACTTTATATACATATATAACACAAATCAAGCTTTTGGCTGAAATTTTTGCATAATGATGTAGGAAGGTTCTCAGTGCAGGGCTGGAGTTGGTTATTAATCTCTAGTTTTCTGATATGATCCTGTTCTCTGAAATGTAAACCTAATTAGGGAACACATTTTTGTAAGTGAAATATTCTACTCAAAGTTGGTTCTATAACACTAAAATAAGACTGACAGAAGCAGTTTACTGATGCATACCAAATTCAAAAGACAGACCATAAATGATGTGACCATACATTAAAATGTATGGCAATGTATGGTATGTATGGTATGTAAAAATAATATTTTAAGAAGCATCTTTCTTTAAATTCAGGAAGTATGCAATACATAGTGTGGGTGTCCTATTCAGAACAAACCTTTATTTCTCTAGAAATATAAGTAGAACAGATTGGCAATGAAGTTTGGTTGGTGGTTTTTTTTAATATTAGATCTTTCCAATGAGTAATTCTGTTGCACCTCTCCTTAGAGAAAGAGACAATGCTGAGAGTGAAATGCTTGTGCAGTATGATCCTGTCATCACTAATTTCCAAGATATCTGTTTAAACAGAAGCTGTCACTTTCTGATCTGACTTGAGCCTCCTGCCTGATTCATTTTGTAATGTCACGAACAGTGGATTGTGGATTCGTGGAGTAGAGCTGGTCTGATTAAAGAGGAAGAAACTTCTTTATACACATGCACATCCTTATAATCAGCAATGATGGGAAAGGAAATAAATAGTACAGTAGGCATGAATTGGAAGTGTCTCTCTAAGAACCTCTCAATTATACTTGAAGTGCTGAAGTCTTGGCTTTCTCTGTCCTTAGTGTTAACCCTTTCTTACCCTCCTGGGCCTTTCATGTGAGATTGTTCCCTAGCATTCTCTAGCCAGTATTTCTTTCGTGCTACTGGCCCTTGTCATTATAATAGCCACAAATGAAAAAATGTGGAAGTGGTTCTAAGAAATTATACACTGTTGAAGGACCATTGAGTGAAATATCTGCCAGATGTCACTTTGGTGACAATCTTACAGTGTATAAAGTGTAAAGGATGTGTTTTGAGCTTCTAAATTTGGTGAGAGCCCCAGCTTTCCCCCATTAGTTAATCTAGGGAAAAATCAAGCACTGGCTGGAAAGAAGTAGGAAAGAAAGTTCCCAACCAGAAGTAAAAGAGAAGTGTCTCACCAGAAGCTATTTTATGTAGTTGCTGACATGTTCGTTTTGAAATTCTGCAAGAACAAGTGAGAGTGTAAAATGAAGAGGCAGTCATTAAAGTGGGAATTAAAAGGATGACATCTTCATTGCTAGGTTTCAGTTGTTCCATAAGAGAGAAGCAGTGCCAGTTAGGAGAAAAGTAATGAAGGATTGTGGAGAAAGAAATATTTTTAACTAAAGAGATGCTGTAGCTATCAGGTGCAATGAGTAGCTTAGTGATCAGCTGCAAATCCATATGCTAACTGCTGACATAAATTATTTATTCTGTTTATCATTACCTCCATCTACAGGAACAGAGCCTCAAAAACATGAACTTATTAGGCCGCAAATGTAAAACACATTTTCACTGTGGCTTGGCTTCTTTGGAGAAGAGAGGGTGGAAATTTCAAACCCCCAAACAAATATGTCTCTTAATTAACTTTTCTCACCATCTGTGCTTACTTATAGCTGAGGCAAGCAGTACCAGTGACTTGTGAGATTGCTTTCAATGCTGCCTCTTTAGGCCAGCTTTTCAAAGCAGCAATCACATGCAGTTAATTCTGATCAGATCAGCTTATCAGCTCAGTTCATTGTAGTGCTTTCATAATAATTCGTGTGTGACAGCCCATTAAAACTTGGCCAAGTCCTTTTTAAAAAAAAAAAAAAATCACAAAATCCACCAATGTGTTTTACATTCAGCCTTTGAGTTAACCAGCATATTTGTTTTGAGTATTAAGCTTTGAAATGGAACTTTAGTGAAGGGTTGTAGGGAAAAGTCACCAGCAATATAGAACTCTAGCCAAAGTAGTTTACTGTATTTTACCTCAAAGAGTAGTTTTATTCCAAAATGTGTACATGATGCTGTAATAATTGTGTTCAGTGGTGCCTGTGGCTCTGCTTGGCTCCTGCAAAGGGACAGTGGAGAGTGTGAAAGGCCACTGCCCACGGGTGCTTCAGGTTGGCCAAGTGAGTTTTTCCTTTCTGGAGTACTTTTGATGGATGGCAATTGCAATTTGAAGTTGAATGCCCTGCTCCAAAAGGGCAGTGCCTCTCAGAGGGGAGGGAGAGCACTAGTAACACAAAACCCTTCAGCTGACTCACAACAAATATTTTTCAGAAAGTCTGGAGAAATTGAGAAGTTCCACGTAAGTGAGTTTAGAGATGTTTGGTTTCAGAATTCTGACTTTTATGTGTAAATGTTGTTTTAATGGTATTTTTTCCAGTATCCTCTACTCATTTGCACATCACACATATTATGTTTTGTCATTGTTTCTCTTAATCTTAACAGATTAAATTAAGAATTTTGTAGTTTGATTTTTTATTGATTTGTTTCCTGCATGTTATTTAACAGAAAAGAAGATCAAATTTTCTGCAAAAAAAAAACACAGGACAAAAATATATATATTTTTTTCTCAACAATTAATGCTAGAAAGATTGGGAAAAAATCCCCTGTATATAACTAGTGTCCTTATTTTCAAGAAGAAAGATTTCTTTATGGGAAGTATAATTGAGATCTTTGAAATTACCAAAAGTGTCTATACAGATATATCCACAGCACTTATTTATTGGTAAAATAACTAATGCTGGAAAGTTTCTCATCACCTTCAAATGCTAATAAATTCAACCACTTTGGAGATGGGAACTTTTTGTTTATTCACAGACTCTATGGAAATTTTCTTGCTGATTCTACATTTTTTATTCTTGCGTACTGAAGTGGAAGAAGACACAGAAAGATGGTATTTTTAATTGACTTTAAAACCCAAACCAGATGCTGCTTTTTTTTTCCTAAGAAAATTCCCTAAATTTAGACTGTAAAATAGGCTTGTAGGAGGCCGTAAATACAGATCTTAGTAAATGTCTATAATTTACAGCTACAGATATATATATACCTATACATATCTCTATATGCATTTCTGTCTGTATTCATGAATGTGTGTCTATATATATGTATACACATGCCCCAGTGTTTGTTTTGGTTTTCTGCTTTAATTTAGCAAATAGGAGGTGTATGGTTCTAATTTAGCTTCTCCATCTCATTTTCAGTAAGCCAGACAGGTTGTCTTTAGGATTTGTTAGTTAAGGTGATGAGTTCCTTCAGGCTCCAGAGAAAATCCTGGTATTAGAGCTTGACAGTAGATGCTACAAACTGCCAACCTGTCACATGTTTTGGAGACACCTGACACTTTTTGAAAGATTGATTATTGCAAAAGGCCAGCAACTGTGTTGCTTTCATTTTAAATAATTAACACGCTCAGGCAGCTTCTTGTATTGCAGCCTCCAAGGGTGAAGAGTTTTGGACTAGTCTGAGCAAATACTACTTCAAAGAATTTTGCTGATGGACTCTTTCTCTTCTCTCTTAATTTTAATTGGGGTTATTGATTTAATATAAACCCACCCAATTCAGTAAAGGCATAAGGAATGAATTTTTCCTTTTGGACTTAGACCTATCTCCTTGCCTTGAGGATTTATTTACACCGGGGATGCTATTCAACAGCACTGTCAACAGTGACTTCTGTTTACAAAGGGACATGGAAGAAATGCATGTCTGTGGGAAATATTGATTTGTCAAAATTGAAATGTTCTTTTGATGACATTTCAGGTTTTTTTACACTTGACAAATTTCAAGTGTTGCTTTACTGTAAACCCAAATGCTGACCAAAGGTCATTTGTCCCTTGCTGATTTCTGACATCTGTTCCACCAGTGATTTAAACACTCTGTTAAGAGCACATTATCTAAAAAAGATCAAAATTCTAGAGTTCCTTGCAATCTAAATTTTCATCTTTATCACCTTTGTTGAAGTGTTTGCTCTTGCTTTTATTAGCTAGGTTTCTTCTAAAAGACACATCTGAGAGATATTGTGATATGTGCTATCATCACAGTGCTATGTTGATTTTTTCCATGATAAGACCTCTATTGACCTCAGATTTGTATAAAAAATACTATAAAAGAAAGTTCCTATCCCCAGGCATGTAACTAGATGGGACAGAAAATAGGAAGGGAAGCAGTGACACTGAAAGGGATCCTACCCAAGGTCCTGCACCTGTTGGAGGAAAAGAATGGCAGTAACCTTTGGTTTTCATTCATTCCAAGCTGGTACCTCATCTGTCAAACCAGGCTCTTTTCTGTATTTTTTCCAAGTATATAACTATGCAGTGTTGCTTTTATTCTAAAACCTGTGACTATAAGGTGATGGAGGTGTTTTAGTGAAGCCCAAAAGTTCCAGCTGAAAGCATGATTGGTTAGTTTTGTTCTTTGCTTTCCACCAGTGTCTCTCTTCTATGCTGTATCAGGTTCTCATTAAGGATGTCAAATACAGATATTTGTCTTTTGGGAAAAGAGGCTTGCTTTCTGCAAGGGCATCTCCCCTCAAGGCATCACTCCTTTGTTTCATTTTTTCTGCTTTTATTTTATTTGAGGGCTGTCAATATTTTAATATAGTTTTCCATGGCATTTATCTTTTTAGCTGTAAAACGGACTGCCTGGATTTTGCCAAATAGACTGACTACCTCTAGGTTTCACAAGGAGCAGAATATTTTTCCATTTGTGTACAAATACCTCTCTTCCTTGGGTATACAGTCAGCTCCCATGCAAGAGGGAAAAAAAATTGTAAGGTTCTGGAAATATTAAAAAAGGTCTTTGCAGAGATTCTCTACAGTTTTCGACTTCCATGCTTTTTTCTTGTCTTTTTGAGCATTAGCCCTCTGGCATGGTCAGGTGCTAGGAATTTCCTGGCACCAAAGGCAAATGCTCTGTTGAAGTTCTGTCCTTCTGCCCTGGTGACCTGTCCCTGGATGCCTGCCAGCATGGCTTGCTCTGCTGAAACCAGAGCTGCTGCAAATCTCTCTGCCAGCTGCTTGCAGTCAGGGACAGCAAAACTCAGCCTTTATGTTCAGTATGGTCACAAAATCTTTATGGTTGGACTCTGTCTTAAAGGTCCTACCCAACCCAAATGATACCACAAATCTGTGACACTATGTCAAGGTTGTCAGGAATTCCAGCATCTTCCCTTCTGCTCTGTGCTAGGTTCTCCTACTGCATCTCTGTGTGGTCTTGGAAAAACCATGTGGTTTTATTTGTTCCCCCATCCTACTTTATTTCTTTGTTTGTATCCTGTAAATGAGAACATTTGCTCACAAACACTTAGATGTGTTGTTGAGCTTTTTCCTTTCTTTCTTTTTTTTTTTTTCCTTTTTGTATTGTCAATGATTTATTTGAAAAGTAGGATCTTTTAAACTTCTAGAAAGCACCTCAGTTTTTGCTTTGTTATCAGGGCACTGTCTCTTTGAAGACTTCATTTTCTTCAAAAGCTGTGCTTGTAGAAATCCTTGTATTGTATACAGCTGGGTGAAAGGTTGGATTGAGTTGTTTTCCTGCCAAACTATAAAGTGATTTTCTTTTTAAATCTTTCTTTCCATTTGGCTGCTACTTAATGTCTTTGTCTGCTTAAGGAGGACAGGTGCAATTATTCACCTCTGAGTCCTGGGAAAGAAATAGTAATTCAGCATGGTCTCTTAGAAAGGAATGTAATTCACTGCCCCACATACGGTACATTATGCAAGACAAACAGAAATGTGAAAGCTGTAGCATTGTAAAGGAGAGCATATGATGAACAATGGCTGATACCAAGTCAAGCTGTTTATCTTAATATTTTGTTTGGGAGTTGGAAAGTAAAAGAATTAATTATATATTGAAGCTTGATAGAATTTCCTTTCCAGTCTCTTAAAAATCTCTTGGCATTGCTATGTGAAGAAAAGGATGTGTTAGCATTCTCCAACTAGTTCATTGGGATGTAGATTTTAAAGCAGTGATAGTAGATACATCATTACTTATACAATTTAATAGTTTTTTCTTTCATCATGATGAAAATGGGGACCAATATTTCAGAAGTGTAGCTCAGAATCTGTTTCTGCAGAGTGAAAATTCTCACCCTTTCCTCAAAGAGCAAACCTGTCTGCCACTGAGTTAAGATACTCAGGCTACATAGGGGTTTCAGCCCAGAGTGAATATATTCAATAGATAATTATAACTTAATGATAGAAGGGATCTGCTTACAGAACAAAATTCTGCACTGGGTAAACAAACAGTTTCTAGCTGTGGTCACATAGAACTGCAGAGCAACTTTGTCCCATCATACTTGTTGCATGAGAATTGCACAAAATGAACAGATTTATTTTAAAGATATTTAATTCAAATTTCCAAAAATACCAACAAAAAAACCCCCAAAGAAGCAAACCACCTGTGGGGCAAATAAGTCAGGTTACTGCTTGTGTGCATCATAGTAAAATTTTTTCATTTCAGTCCCTGTATTTACTTGCTGATAAGTTTATGACACTTGTACTTTTCCAGGGAAACCTACGAGGTCTGGTGTGATGCTAAAGGGATGTTGCTGTGTAATTTTCAACAGAGTCCTTTTTGCTCCTCATAGTCAAGAAAGTCAGATGCACTTATTCATCAAATCTTTTCCTCCTGTGAAATTCAATGATCTATGGAATAGATACCAGTCTCTTCTGGCAGTTAAATGTTCATGCTTCCCCACTTCTCCTGCATGCTCTGTTACATCAGGAGCCAAGTGATTCTCTAAATTTTTTTTTTTTTTTTTTTTTTTACCAGAGATAAAAGGGGCAATAGAAAGAGGATGAGCATTCAATTTGTTGTTCTTACAGCCAAGTATCATACAATAGGCAAACTGACTATGGAAACTATCTGCTTACAGTAAGATGTACAATTCCCTTCAGAGAATATACAGGTTGCTGTGTAGATGTAAAAAAATTCTCAGAATTTGGGAATAAAAGGTTGTGCTGCTGTTCCAGAACAGAGTGTACCACATAGCAACCACTTTGTTTTTCTTGAAATGTTAGTGAGGCAGAAAATGAACAAAAAAATCACATAACATTAATAAGGAAAAGCTAAGCATGTTAGTGCTTTTGTGATGGCTTCAAGTTATATGGCTTCATGAATAACTGCTTTTTAAAGGGCAACCAGCATTGAAATCTTGTTAACTGACTAAAAATAAATTAAGTTATTTTAATGACTACATCCAATTTGATATTTTATGGCAAGATGTTCCATGTGAATAAACACCTTTTTCTTGTCTTGTTAACCTCATAAGGGGTGTCTGTGTTGGTGGCGGTCTCTGTGGATAGAGTAACTGGCATGGTTGAAAATATTTGTCCTTATTTAAGACCAAAAAAAAAAAAAGGGGTGGGGGAGGAAGTGTAAAGATTCTTTTCCTCTGTAAAAGGAAGAATAAACCCATGCAGAAAGAAAAATGCCAATCAAATTATGTTTTGGGGAAAACAGTTAAACTGTCTGTAAACAAAGTCAAAAACAAAGAAGGAGGGAGAAAACCTAAATATAACCTCTTTCAGCAAAAGTGAACTTACATTGTTAGCTATAACATTCTTAAGAACTTTTCCACATTTAAATTTGTCCTAAAAAACCCTGCACCTCGTTTGCCAGAACTGTCCAAGAAAACCCAAGACCCAACAGAGATGCTATTCCCACTCAATAAATGCTTTTTAAACCAACCCTATATATTTTTAGCATATATCTGGAGGAATAAAACCATCTAATTTTACTACATTCAAAATAGAAATACTTCATTCTGTTTTAAATGACAGTGAATAAAATGGAATTGAAAAACAGATGTAAACAAGGCTAGTGATCACAAAGTATTAGTTGCTGGTCCAAACAGGGAACTGGAGGAGAAATTTGAGAGTCATTCTATGGAAATTATATATTGTAAGGAGAAGCTTTATTCTTGCTTTATACAATTCTTAAATTTCATGAGAAAGGGAAGGTTTCTTCAATGAAGTCTTTAACTACAGTGATGTTCAGTGGTGGCACTGGTATCAGCAGATCTGCAGCTGAGTGTGAGACTCCTTGCTGATATATTGGACATTTATAATGCAGATTCCAGCCTGTATTGCTGTGCAAAATGTCTCCACAGATATTTCCTTTTTGCTTTTCCCTCTCTAAAAGCCCCAAAATATACACTTTCAGTTTCTGTCTGGAGAATACTATCTGCCAAGATCTCACATGATCAGAGGTGATGTAGTCCCACTGGCCTCAACCAAGGCACTCCTGTTTTTATTCACTGATGATCCAAAGTAGATGGAAGGTGTTTCATGCCAACATGGACTTCTTTGTCTTTATGTCTTTATTATCTATTGTATCAATACACTGAAACAACCCTGGTTCAGGTGGTTCTAAAGAGGCAAAATGATTCTGAGGTTTGCCCTGACCTTGTTGCTTTCACCACATGTATATTTACTGTTCTTTTCTGTCCTCATCTGGCTTTTCTTGAGATCATGGGAGAGAGGAGAATACCTTTTCACATGAGGGAAATAGATTTTTTTGTTTTGCTTCCCACTATTTTCTTTGCTATGTTTTGCTCTCTTACAGGTGAAAGAATCCCCTACCTGCCTGTGGGGATTTTAAGAAAATAATCTTTAAATATAGAAGTGTTTATGTTCTCATTAAGGGGTGAACATAACATTGATTTCCTGTACCCTCACCCAAAATCTAATTGCAAACTGTAGTGACTGGAAATAAGTCTGCCCACCAGGTTTGGTGCTGGTTTACTGGTTTAATTAGGCTTTGGGTTTAAGGTGTTTCATGAGAAGAAAAGGGCTTCTCAATAGTTGGGTTAAAAAGGCAGAGAGAAACAACAGCTGTAAGGGCACTTTCCCATGTACTTGAGCATGATTAAATGTAGCAGGGGTTCTTCCTTCACTGAGTAAATTACCTTTGTCCCACGTGTATATTGATATAAACTTTAAACATTTGCCTTTGCAATATATCTCAGGCTGCTTCTCTTGCTGCTCAGGGTCAAGAGAGAAATTCATGAATGCTGACAGGAAATCTCTCTCTAAGTATAAGTGTACAGTTTCTCAGATAAACAGAAGATTCAGATTGTCATATTCTTTGTGTGTTTACTTTTAAAAAATACACACTGCAAATAAAGCAACCTTTTCACCAGATTTATATTAGTGATTTAGATTCCACATAATTTCTCTAGTGTCATACATAAAAAATTTCTTGAAAAATCAGCTTCCCTGTACAGGTTGTTTAATCCTGCATTGGTGATTCAGGAAAAAAAGACTGGTTTGAGTTATTTGTTACTATTTTAGAAGCCAAAAGATCTGAGTCTTCAAGAAACTCTACCTGACACTGCCAGATGCTACTCAAGTGATAGTTCCATCAAAGTGCCACAGGATTTTAACAAGAAGTGTGTATTTTTTTCTTTCAGTGTAGGAGTATGAGATCAGTTCATAAACTTTTCATTTTTCTCCTAACTGTCCCATCTCTATCCATCTTAAAATATTTTTTTTCTCTGTAGTATTATGACAGATTTAAGATCTCAGCTGAAGCATAAGACATAAATAAATTTATACATTATCTACTTAATCCAAATGTAATATGTTAAAATTCGTTCAAAATCTTGTCCAACATCCTAACCTATATTTTAAAATTCCCCAGATCTTACACCTTCTATCTGGAATTACTTTAAACTCTTTGGGACTGCTAAACATTGGATATTTATTCAATAGTATATTTCTATACTTTATAATTTTCTAACATTGAAACAAATAGAAAGTTTCCTTGGTTTAATATTAAGACGACATAAATATGTGATGTGCTTTTCAGTCAAGCTGAAGATATTTTCTTGGACCCTGTTTTCATAAAAAACATAGCTAACAGTTATAAAGAAAATATAATGGTTCAATGAAACTTTTAGACACTAAAATGAGACCAAACCAACTCTAACCCAACACCTCTGGGTGTGTCGCTGTCTGATTAGGAACAGTGAATAATGCAGCAACACACACTCGACTTCTTTTAAGCAGCAAGAAATGATTTATTGAAAAGCTATGGCATTTATATAAGGGAGATCGTGCCAAACAAAGTAGAAAAGACTCATTGGTCCAAGAAGGCAACACCTCTTTGAAAACATGCTTTCTGCAAAACATCACGAGACACTCACATGGCTCGGTGGTCAACACCAGGTGTTTGTCTGTGTTGTTCTTTCTTCCTTCTCTTGTTTTGTCTCTGAGAAAAATCCCCAGCCTGGGAAAGGTCCGAGCTGGAGCTGAGAAAGCCAACAGCCTGGGAAAGGCTTCCATCACAAGCCTTCAGCAATGGGTATATCCATTCAGCCTATGCCTTAGTAACTGTGCTTCCCAGACTTCACAGTATCACAGGATGGGTCAGGTTGGAAGGGACCACAGTGGGGTCAGCTGGTCCAACCTCCCTGCTCAAGCAGGGCCATCCCAGAGCACATGGCACAGGATTGTGTCCAGGTGGTTCTTGCACATCTCCAGTGAGGGAGAGTCCACAACCTCTGGGCTTCTCTGTGGAAGCAAGAGCAAGGTGGCATTTAGGGCTGTGAGGCTGTGCCATGTGGTGACAATTCACCCCACAGAAGTCACCAACTACCAGGAACTCCTGGCATGGCTCTCATGCCACCACCAATCTACATTGGGGACTGAATTATCTTAAATGATCTTTACTCAAAAGCAAGCTTTTTATCTCCATTTCTGACTGAGAAGTATTTCAATGAATATCCTTGTTCATTAACTACACACTAGTTCTAAACATTTGTTCCATTTAGCCACTCTTTAAGCATGCTATTTCTAGCTCATGCTCTGAATGCACTATTTGATAATGATGGTGAGCAAATAACTTCAGTCATTTCACTAATAATTGTCTTAACCAATCTATTGTGCAGCTGAACAGATAGAGTTAATGCAGAAAGCAGGGGGGTTTAGAAGCAGCTTGCCTATCAGAAAAGTGAAAGACCAATGTACATTGATTCAGATTTTAAAAAATCAAAAAAAACCCCCAAACCAAATTGCTGATCTGAACAGAAATATATGCCAGTCAGAATCAATATTGGCCTCAATGAGATTTATTTTGTTGGAGAAAAGGATCTAATATTCAGGAGACACTTGAGCTGTGATAGTTGTTGAGTATTGTTTATTCAGGCAGTTGAATTACTGGGCTGAGGCAAGGAAGGTTTATTAGCCCTGCCTTGAGCATCAAACTATTAGATTTCATGTAATTTCAGTAGGCTTCTCGGAAATATTTTACACCTTCATGAGTAAATTTGAAATTTTGGGCACTGGGAAGCTACATAAGCATTGCATTTTTTATACAATTTTCCAAATAGTGCTTAGTTCCTTGAGACCATAATGTTTTTATTATGATAAGCATTATTTGTCCCTCTGTACTGTTGGTGCTCATTTTCTTTTTAAGGAGAATATAAGAATGAGTGCTGATATGAGGTACTGCCTAACTATGTTAAAAATGAAAAGGGGAGGGAATGGCAAAGAGCTGCCTCAGACAGATGAAAAATACCCAGTATGTCAAGGAAAACATATTCCCCAGTGTCATTTCGTGCTCTGCAGGGGTCTGTTTTCTTGAGTCCAGTGCAAATGCATAACCTCAAAAAAGCCATTTTCTGCTTAATGTGGAAAAGAAGAATAAAGCAATTTTTTATTCTACTTTTATACAATCTTGTCAAAAGAGAGAGGTGGATGAAGAATTACAATCTTTAGAGATGCCATGAGGACTCCCCAAACACAAACTTTACCAGCCCCAGTCTGAAATCATGTCAAATTTCACAAATTAAGCAAGACTGGATTCTGCTTTGGACACCGCCAAGGGAAACCCATGACACAATAGGAACTAACGTGAACAATTCCTTAAGGAGAGCTCTTTTTTTCCTCTGAGTGAACAGTGATGAGATGAATATGGAGAAAATATTCAAGTTCTCCCTTTGATTCCCTGGAAGAGGTTCCCTACTAACCCTTTCACCCCACCAAAATTAACGCTTGCTCTGACCTATTTTCATATTTTTTATTCCTTGTGCTCTGTGCCAGAGAGCAGGCACAGAGCAACACTGAGAGTTCATGCACCCGCCTGCAAAGAGATGGAATGTGATGCAAGAACAAGCTAAGACAGGAGAATTGATCTCTTCAATATCCCAGTGGCAAGCACATAGTGTTCAGTTCTTAAATGAGTCTAAACAAAAGGTGCTGTGCCCTTTGAAATGTCGTGGGGTTATCCTTCCTTGCCTACAGCTCCCGCTCTGGAGCACCACAGGTCTCCTGTAGGTTTTGTGTGATACCTGCCAGGTCTCTGTGGTGGCTGGGGGTACTCCAGGCCATCTCAAATGGCACTAGGCAGCTATAATTAGGCAACTTGATCAAGCCCTTAGTTCCTAGGACTGCTTTGCCAAATATCTAATTTTAGCTGTCAGTGATGCCATGAGTGGACATTTCAGATGCTGCAGAAAATGAGAATTGTCACCATATGACTCACCGAATCTGCCAACTCAAATGAAGTGCTCAGCAAAGCATGAAAAATCCAAAGATCAGAACCTGCAAATGGGAATGTACCCCTGCAAATGAACTTATTTTTGGCTAGTCACTTTGCTTGCGTTGGATTTTGTGTATCGAAGGGGAGAGTGATGAGCAGTAGTAAAAGCAAATGAACCCAAGGAGACAAAAAAAATCCCAAATCCCAAGAACAACCAAGAGCCTTCCTGAGATTAATTACTGTAGACATTAACATCACTGAATATTTTGATAAATCCTAAAAGGACTCCAAATCTCACTAAATGAAATCTTACAAATGATTCACTTTTATTATAGGTCAATATAAATCTAAAAGTTGTGAGAAAAAATTCTTCAGCTTGGTAGTATTTTATTAAATAAAGTCTATATAAAATTGTAACATAACAATAATTTTCCTCCAATACTGTATGATAGTAAACTAACTTTTCAGGATGAGTGGGGATTGAGGTTGTCACACTATTTATTTTAAGAAGCTGCCTTGATACTACTCTGCTACATCACTTCCAGAATGCACAAGTAGTAATGTTTGGAATACTTCTCAATGAGGTTAGAAAATTCACCTTTCACGCCTGTATCTGCTTTTAAATTACATGAATGTAAAAATAACAGTATTTCTGCAACTGGTAAAGAAGACAAATGCATAGTCTCTCCAAAATGGCATCTAAGGAAAAATCCTCATGCTTTCCTGTTGATGCAACAGTTAAAATATTTTCATCCTATACTCCATCCCCATATGGTTTTTTTCTGTGTTGTTTTCTCAGTTGATGGAGGGAAATTCCCTAGACACATTTTATATAATTGCTTGTATGGTTGCTGTTGCTTACATTTGTTCTGTCAGTTGTGGATAGTTCTTATTTCCAACTATTTTGTTAGAAGTGTTCAGAATGCTTAAAAATGGTGGAATAAAGTATATTTAATACAACCACCCACTTACAGAGCTGTGCAAAGCTGGAATTCATCCCTCAACTTTTCTCTCAGCACCTAGCTCTGTCTCATGGAAATACCTTTGCTGTTTTCTTTTACTTTAACAGTTTTTGGGTTGGTTGAGGACTTTTTTGGTAATTTTTAGAAATTATTTTGGTAGTTGCTGAAGATACATATTCACTACTGCTTTTGTCTGAAAATTGCTTTTGTCCCCTTTGAGGCAACACAGGCTGTTGAAAGAAGCCCAGGCTCTAGACCCAGGAAATGTAATGTTCCCCTGCATTTTGGTTGACAATATTTTTCAGATTAGCTAATAAAAGGATTCTGTAGCATCCTACAAGTGTTAGCAGTTAACCTCAGTATTTCAATGGGGGAACATTTCCTTTACAGTTTGGGAGAACAAAGGTGGAATGAAATTAGATAGAGGAGCACTAGCTGGATTGGCACTCATATTTCTTCTTAGCTACCCACCTTGCTAGATGGACCATAAGATATTACTCACCTTTTTTTTTTTTTTTTTTCTGTAGCATCTTACCCCCTAAGCAGAACGATGCAGTAATACATGCCTTTGCCTTCCTGAAGTTTTGAAACTATTGTCAGTTGTAAGACAGCATTAAATCCATGTGAACAGAGACAGTTGCCTGAGGTAGAGATGAGGGTGGCTCCCCACATGGATCACCCTGCGGCATTCGGGATATTTTCCCCCCAGCATCTTTGATCTCTCACTTCAAAAGTCAAAGTACAAAGTCCAAAATTAAATGAAATCTGACCTGGTCAGTGAAGTACTTTTTCCATAGACCTGTGGAAGCCTCCACAAGTTTGATTTATGACTAAAAGAAGTTACACAGGGTTTTTGTTTTATTTGTTTGTTTGTTTTTTAATTCCAAAAGACTGATGTTGGACATATTAGAGGTGACACAAGGGTGAGTACTTCTTAAGCATATGCTCTGCAAAGATCTATTCAAAACATTAATCTTTTAAAAACCCAAGTACCCTGTCTTGTAATAAAATAAGATGCCAAATCTCATCAGGAAAGTTCTTTTATTTATACTTTCTTCATTTGCTGAAAAATTACTTGGGGAAAACTTCCTGAAAGTCAAACCAAAAGCAATAGATTGTGCCTGTAAGAAATCATAAAGTTCATTATGTACACAACGATGTGGCAGAGGAGGAGAGCTGAATTTTTAGTAGCACTGGATGAAAATTAAAGTAATCCTGGGTAAGTAATATGTAGCAAAGTGATAGTTCAGTATGTTTGAAACTCATTTGTATTCAGCACTGATGGTGAGATCTTAACAGAACATTTTAGAGTGTCTTTTCAAGTCTGTAGTCTATAGGAGAGAAAGATTTTTATTTTATACCTGCATAAAACAAACAAAAAAGGTTTTTTTCCTCTTTTTTTCCCAGGATGTATTTAGAATACTTGTCCAGTTTTATGACTCATAATAACCCTTTGCTGGGGAAATAGTCTGTCAATTATTCCTGTTTTTCAATTCAGACTTCTAGATTCTGCTTTTAACACAAGGAAGGTGAGAAGTAAAACTAATTTCCCAAGTGATTTTGTTTTTCCTCATAATGAGAAATGCAATTTGTAATGTTTCAGATCATGTAGAAATCAGCTGCAGATGTAAACATCAAATTTCCATTTTCCATTAATATGACAGTTCATTCTAGTTGAAGAGACAGCTTTCCCTGCATATGTGGACATCCTGCCATACAAGAAGGAGATACTGTACTTGGGAGTGTGGTGTGGTTCTTTGTTCTGATTTTGTTTTTTAAACTACTTATAAGGAGTCTTAGTCTTCTATCAGGGTTAATTTCAGGGTACAGAAGGAGAAGCACTTTCTATTTGAGTTCTATTTGCTGTAAATAAGCAGCAAACTGAGAGAGCTACATAAGGTACCCACAAGCACAATTATAGTTTCAAATTTAAGCAAACATGTAAAGAGAATAGCCCAAGAATTTGATGCCCTGGGAAATTTAAGGTATTTCTAAATGTTTCTGACAGTGGTTTACCATCCTAAAAAGAGCAAATTATCTTCCTAAATTTCTAATAGACAAATAGGCAAAAAAAAAGTGAAGAATTTTTATTTTGTGAAGGAGAGTTCAAAAAAGTAACCTTAGTTTTGCCTGCTGTTCACTAGTAATGCCATGACAGAGTAACAATTTTAACCAGCTTTTAAAATAATGGTCTCTAATATAACTCCCCAATTATGTACATTAGCATTTTATCTACCCTTCACTTTCATGCAAGTAGTATGGATCTGCTAGTTTATGCTTCAGACTTTTTCTTCTCCTTTTGAGGCATTTTCCCACGATGTTCTTCAAAGTGCAGAGCTGAAGGAGTGTAGATTTGGCCTGGGTAATCTGGACAGGATTGGAAGTTTCTGCCAGCAAAGGGACAGGAACAGCTCCTTAGCTGATGTGGTGGCTTTGTCTGTCATTCCCTGTGCTTGGACTCCCCAGTTCTCTCCAAAATTTTGAGGTTTGTAAAGAAGATTGGGGCTATATCTCAAAATATTACCTCAAAGATAGCCTGCATATCTGCTGAGAAATTACCCTGGGGCTGCTGTTGTAGTTTGTTTTCATAAATTCAGAGCCAGGGCCCCAGTGCCCTTGCCAGGCTGAAGTAGAAAAGAGGAAAAGAGGTGATGCAGGCCACAAAGAAATGCTGGGCTGGCAGCAAAGGCAGGATGAGAGCAGTAATGCAAAGAAGCCATGCAAGGTGTTTGCTGAGGTTACAGGCAACTTGTGACACAGGAATGTAAAAGGAACAAAATTAAGATCTCTCTTGCCCAGTTATCTCTTCTCACCAGTGGCAATACAGACACAGTATGGAGCAAGGCAAACTTGCAGGGCCAAACACTGCTGCTCTCCCAGCCTCCAAGAACTTGTAGCTGACATGTTTTCTGAGACAGAAGTGTTGTTTCTTTTTAAAGTGTCAGTGTTTCTGGAGGAATCGCAGCAGTTCTAAGGAAAAATAGGAAAAAACAATTGTTCTCAGTGTTTTTTATTGAGAACTCCTCCCTTAGGCAGTTCCTGGGAGGGACAATCTGAGAAAAATTTATTTTCAACAGTTTAATATACAATTAGTGGGGACCAAGATTAGAATTCCAAGTAGGAGTTGATTTACTGGTGCAAAATGAGAAAGAATACTTAATTGTTGCATGTGAGAGTGAGGATATCCTTAGAGAGATCATTGCTGTTTCTGGTGGAAATAACATTATTCCTTTGCCTGTGTTCAGATGTCTTTTTTTCCTGTAGTGTTTAAAGTGGAAGAGACACTGCCCCAAGGACTAAAACTGTAATACCCATTAGTTGCACTGAAACTGAAGTCAAGATACATGTGGGCTGAAGGGTTAAGAATTGAGTAGCTAAGATGGTAGAAGGGTTCAAGTGCTTTCTGAGGTTTTACTGAAGTGCTGCCAACTGACTTGAAACCTCTCATCTGAACAAACACTTGAACTGAAAATATTTCTGTATTTTCCCAGAGAAGTATTTCATTAGTCATCAATAACTCTTGGGGCTACGTACAACCACCTTCACAGGTGTTAACAAATAGCTTAAAATCGAGAAGACATTAAAAAGAAAAAAGGAAAAAAAATATTATTTAAAAAAATAATTTTATTAAAATTTTTAGAATTTGTTATATCAAAAAAAAAAGAGAAAAATCAACTTATTCCCTTGTTATTTTCTGAATAAAACTGAAATACACCAAAGTCCTTGGGTTTTAAACAAAGAGTTAGGTGTAATTTTGGTTGTCATCAGAAATCCTGACAGAGTTGTCAAAGTATGAAGAGCTCTGTCACATTAAGTAAACATTTCCCAGTATATCTGTTATCTTCCCTCTCTTTCTTTTTGGGGCAATATAATATTTTGTGAGATGGATAACTATCCGTGGTGGTGGACATGTAAGGGAAAGCTATTTATAAAATTTAAATTGTAGGGATAATATTTAATAAATTTCAAAATTAGAATTATATATAAAATAAATAACACTCAATTTTTCTATTAATTATAGATTATAGTTACTTTACATGAGGCAAATTTTGGTTAAATCACTTTTGCAAAACAAGCCTTATATTCTATCATAATTTTGCTCCTTGGCAGACGACAATCTTTCCTTCTGGGACACTGGCCAGTTGTGCATTTCCAAAAGTTTCAAATTGTTGACTGTTCAGTGCTCCATGGGTTAGCTCTGCTCACAACCTGAGATGTGCACACCTGGACATTCTGAGGCTCCAGGAGCGAGCAAGTTCAATTTAAGAATGAGTCCCATTTGACCATAATGACGTGATCCAGGAGCTGTGCAGAGAAGTGCTCAGCCCTGCTGTGGGTAGGCAGGAGCACCTGGACAGGCTCAGGTCAGCCCAGAGGCAAAGGACAGGCTGTTCACAGGACCTGGGGAGTGACATCTCCAGTAAAAGAGTCTTCAACCCAGTTTCAGCAGTGTCCGACTTCCTTATCCCAATTACGTGTAAATCATACTATTTGGTAACTGTTAACAGCCTGAAGATTTTTCCCAATTTCCCATGCTTCTCGTCTATTTGCTGTCTTCTAGCAATGCTTATTTATGCTTGCTGAGAAAAAAATATTTTGGTGGGTTTAAGCCTGTTGCCTGAATTGCAAGTTAGGTATTTTTGATGTCTTGCAGTGGTCTGAGTGCTGTTTAAATGCACAGAGGATGTGTTTTCACACAGCACAGAGAACTGTTTTGTCCTTTTTCACAAGTAAAATGTAGGATTTCTTCTGGTAACTGTGTAATTGTGAGCTGTCTCTGCTCTCTCTAACCAGCTTTACTGGGTGGGGAGTGAATCCCAGAGCCTTGGATTGCACTTTAGGAGATTTAATAAAATATTTCACTAGAATAATAGCAGGATCATTTATTTTTAGCACAGTGTAGCTAGTGCATTTTATTTTGAGATCCTATTTATAGACTGTTTAATTTTTTTTTTCTGTGAGACACAGCTTGAATCTATACTCATTGCTCTTCAGCAATTATTAAAGTTTGTTTTGTATAATCTTAGCTATAAGCTTATAATCAGCTAAAGGAAACAAGGAATTTCTCTAGCTTCTGAAGTTTCAAATTTTTTTTTTTTTTTGCCAGTGGCTGTCTGCTGTTAAATCACTTCAAAGTTTGGTATAATTCTTAGGTATGGCAAATAGAGGATTTTTTTTGGAAAAGAGATTGTTTGGAAAGTGGTTAGAAGGCTGACAGTACAGAAATATAGCTTGCATGAAATTTGTGATTAAATAAAATCAATTAATGTCTTCAGGAAAGATGAAAACTGCATTACTCTTGGTGGTCCATTTAAATGACCATTTCTGAGCAAAGCCTTCTTTATGAAATTTCTTAGGTAGAAGAGCAATGGGACTAGTTGAGGAACATGAAATACTCCCTCTGAGAAGAAATGGTTACTTTAGCAGCCAGTAGGAAAGTGGAATGAGGAAAGATGGAGACGATGTGTTCATTGGTGATCAGGTTTCTGTGAATTTATTGGTTTAAACAGTGGAAAGGGAAGATGGGGATTTATGCATTCAACTTCTCCAAAATTGAAGCTAAAGGTTTTACATACAAAGAAAAGGACACACAAGTTCTCAATTCTGCTATATTACTAAGTGTTAAAGAGAATTCTTTTTCCAAGAAAGCTTTTCTACAATATAGATATACTGCCCTTAAATTTGAGCAACCTATGCATGAGGCAGGAGCCAGTCACTGTCAATCAGCTGGTTTGTACTTTCCTGCTGCTGTGCAAGGCAGCCAGCAGGAATTTAGCAAGATCTGGCTGCCAGCATCTGACCTTGCCTTGCATGAGGCAGGCTTGTAGGATTTAGTTCAGACTCCAGCTCTGTCTATCTCAGGGCTTTTAAGTGGGTTGGGAGGGAGAGGGTTTGAAGAGCAATGATCATGAGTAGGGAAATCAGGCAAGGATCTGATAGCAAAACAGAGGAGGATGCACGAAGGCCAAGTTTCCCTTTTATGGGATCTAAGCATGTTGAGGTCTCCTTAAATTTAAGGTTATACTTGGCCTCTTAAAATAGTTGTGTACATGTGCAAAAAATAAAAGAATGGTCTCCTTATATCGAGGTGGAGTTTGGAATTTCTCTTTTTCTTAATAATTTGAAACAGCTCTTCTGGTTTTGATGGAGTAGCTCTGTACTAATACATCTGAGTTCAGAATTTGACCCCAGCAGTATAATGAAATGTTCTTCCTGTCGAAGCATGGCATCAGCACCTGGTGATTTCTGGCTTTTGGTGAGAAGGAAATTGGGCCAACACTGTGTCTGCAGTGAGAGGGATGCGGGTCTGACTGACCCAATATTGATGCAGTCTTTTCAAGTTAAGCTTCTGTGTTACCTTGAAACCTTTGGAGAGTTTTCAGCCTTTGTTTCCTGTTAGAAATCCTTGGGGTAGCTGTTATATGCCATCTTAAGGGATAAGAAAACAAATCTAACTTCCAGTCTTACCTTTGCCTGTGTTTCACAAAGGCTGTGGCCTTCATCCCACAGAAAGGCACACATGCAGAGTCATTATTTCCTCACTTGAAAGATGAGCTACATATTACTGCCTGGAATTTTTTTTTCCTTCTTAATTTTTCAGTTCACATGCACATCTTTTGTTTTGATCAGTCTGACAAGTTGAAACGCAGCCTGAATGGTGGTGCTTACTTCAGATTTGAATAGAACAGAGTGCTTATGTAAATATTGCTGTATTACCTGACTCAGATGCTTATTGCTTTTATAACCTTTCTGGCTTGCCATTACAAGGGCCTGGTAATTTCATATATTCCTTTTCTGCATGATTCAGATAATCCTCCATTGATGCAAAAATATCAACATTTATCAATGAGAGAGACTGGGGGAAAAGTAACTTAAAATGAAATCAGAAAGGGGCTTTCTGTGGAAACAGTTATGGTTGTAGCATTATACCTGCCCAGTGGTCCAATTACCTCATCACTGAGTGAAATACACTCTGAGAAAAATAGTGGAGATTAATATACACAGCCAGTGTCTGAAGATCAATATAGTCTTGGATCCATCTCAGATTTATTAGAAGTGTGGATAGTTCTATGGATGTAAAAAAAATTTGAGAGAGAGAGAAATGTATCTGTAGTTTTAAAACTGATAAGCAAATTTGATCCTCAAGAGACAATTCAAAATGGGTTAATTTTCTAAAAGTGTCAAGATGCCAAATGTTAAAGATTTGGTGTCTTTGGGGGTTTCTAATTGAACATTTCTCCATAATGGAAGAAGAACCAAAAATAGTCAATTTTTATGTCCTAGTAAAGTTCTTAGTCCCAGAAGCTTCCACATTAGATATACTATGATGTCAAGAAATAAATGAGAATTATCAGCTGAGGGTAAAGTAAAGCAGACTACAAAATCTCACAATAGGGCTGTGTATTTTATTGCACATGTAACAGTGATATGGAAAAGAGAATCTAGTAACAGTTGCCACCCTGACTAAGGTATTTTATCCATATTCTGAGATAAACAGACATGAAAATGCTTGAGAGGCTGAGGCTAATGATATAGTACTATTATGCTCTGCCTTTAACACTGTGCATTGGTTTTTACTTAGTTCAGCATAATGAAAGCACCAGCAAACAGAATGTGTTTGCTGTCCAGTGTGAAAACACAGCTGACACTTTAGTCAGACACCTTACAAGGGAAAAACAGCCCCAAAGGTTTAGCAAAAATCTCAGAAGATGTTGCTTCTAATTTACTCAACGCAAAACAGCAACAAAATGTCTTCCTCAGGGAAGATGTCCCAGCATTGTCCCAGGACAGCAGCAGAGAATCTGTTGTCTTTGAAAAACAGATGCTATGCAGGGAAGATGAAAGACAACTGGAAGGCTGACCATACATTGCTGCAATATGGAAGTCAAATGCATTTAGATTTTCTGGCTAATAAGGGAAGCTTTACAGTAAACAGGAAAGTCGTGGAGAGGGATAAGAAGCACCCTTTTCTTCCTTGGTAATTCTATGCATTAGGCAGAGCAGACTATTCCACTGTTTGCACTGAGAAAAGGACAGCAAGGGCAGACCAGTCACAGAAGATTGCTGATTTGTGCAGGGTTGCAAAAATAATGGCAAGTCTGAAATTGAGCTGGAATTTGTGTGGCTTGAATTCATCTCTAGTTTCAGTCAACAGGGACTGTGTTCTTCTCAGCATCATTCAGCAGCTCAGCCTGCAATGATTCCAAGTTGGTGTTTTCTCTCCCTGTCATTTCAGGATTTTGCAACCATAGTTCTGTTTTGTGCTAATATTAATTAACCACCCTCTTGGATAATATGAGTTCTCAAAAGGTGAAGCTTGTTACACATTTAGACAGATCCTAACTATTGATTAACACACTTGTGTACTCGAGGAAGTCTGTCACACTGCAAGCATACTGCAGGCTGCACAATCTACTTTCTGACTGAGTGACCCCTTCATCCTCTGCCTTTGCTATTTACCAGACATCTTAATTTTCTGTTAAGGTAAGACTGATGATTGCCTTTAAACCTGAAGGAGCCTAGGATCCTTCAATAAAGATAGCATGAAGAAACAGGAAAATCTGGTACCTTTTCCCTTTCCAGCACTTAGGGTTTTCAGTTCGACATAGATTATTATTGAGTCAAAAACCTCTGCAGATCTGTCTCTTTCCAAGCCAGCTCCTTGCCAGCATCTCCATTTGAAACATTAAACATTGGCTCTATATTTCTTCTTGATCACTATCATGTTAGCTAGGAGAATTAAACATCCTTCTCCATTCAGTTAGAAAAATGGTTTCTTCAATACTGTCCCTGGAAAATTTTGCCTAAGACTGTCTTTCCTCTCTTTTTTAAACAGGAAAATGTCCATCTTATCTGGCACAAAATACACACAAGTTCTTTTATCTGGATTAAAGTGAAGTTAGTTTACAGATGAAGTAACACCTTTCCATTCAGGTGAACTATAAATTTTGCCAAATTTGTCAAAGCTAAGTTACCAAAGTAACTGAGAGTAGTTACCAGTTTTAACCTGTAGTCCCTCTAATTTCTTGATCTCAAGGCTTTTTCAGAGACCTGGTCTTGCTGGAGACTATGATGCACTTGCAGGGAGTCCTATTTAATGTGAAGCCAAAGGACTCTGGAAGCTGTAACTGCATAGACAAAGCCTTGCCCAGTAGAAGACAAATTGTACCACTGTTCAGGCTGGTGTTGACTCTTATGCTGTGTGTTCCAGCAGTTAGACCACAGCTGATCTCACTGAAATGTTAAGCTCAGTTTTCCCTAATTGGTGCATGGGAAAGAGGTGACCCAAATCAAAAGCAAATATTAGTCAATTCTATCTGGTCAGTGTCCAGAGCTGTGACAAGCACAAAGAATGTGCAATGCATATTCAGTGAGACAGGCAGAATTTCTGGAGCTCTCTGCTGGCCAGCCTAGATACCTTACTGGCATAATGTGACCTCAAAGTGCAAGGCAAAAAGTGGGCCTTGGGCTTCTGATGTCCAAATACAAGTGTTTCTCCTTAACATCATACAATACATGAAAGGAAGCATCAGGAAGGAAATATACCCTGTAGCATCATTCTCAAGGGAAGGTATACTTCCACAAAATGAAAATAAATGAGTTGGTATTATGATAGTCTAATACTGTGATGTTATGTACAACAGATGCATTTTTCTGCTAAGGGTTTAATCCCTTCAGGCCCATTAAGCAAGGGGAAAAGTTTAGAAGGGATGCTGTTAAAAGAAGGCATTAATGCACCTTTAAAAGAAAGTAGCTGGAGCACAAATCCCAGGAGAAATGCAGTACAAAATAGTGAATGAAATATTTATACTTTCCACTGAAGTTGAGTTTATGCACTTGAGGGAGAAGCCCTGATGAGATGGTCTTCCCCTTTGTTCTGTATCTATTTTTCCAATTGCTCAGACACAGCTGTTGGTTTCACAGTCACTCTGAGGTTGATTAGATTAGAAATCATAGGCCTGTCTGCTCAGCATGACCAATGACACACAGGAAGTTTGGAATGCATTCTAAGCATGTAGTTTGGGTTAAGGAGATTTCTTTTTGTGTGCTTCCAGACATAAATTGGTTCTTCAGGATTTAGTGTGATTGGATCAACTTTCCTGTCTTATTCTGAACAAAGCAATTTAATACATGATCTAAAGCTTGAATATGTTCATGTGAAATCTCCCTTAAGGGCTAAACATGCTGCAAGGTTCACTGACTTATCCAAGGCCTGTGACTCTCACATTTATATACCATTGCTTTCAATTGTATTTGTTCACCATGAAGCAAAACTGCATAATAAACAAGCTGTGAAAGTTTTAAGGGGAGATTCTTCAAAACAGATGGAGGAGGAAAGTGCCTGCCTGGCTCATGAATTGGACCCTGTGCCTTCCAGAACCTTTTCTTTCTCCTTGGACCTTGACATTGAGATTTCTTGTACAGGATCATTGTCTTTTTAAAGAAATTATTTATGGTTACTCAAAGAACATTTTTTATTTTCCAATAGCTTCTGGAAGAAGAGCAAATGCAATTTAATGCCTTGTATTCTGCAGAAGGGTTCTCATGTTTTGTCTACACGGCTCATTTCCTTCTAGAAGGTCTTTTCCAAATGCCACCCTCCTATCCAGTCTCATTTATATTACCTACTGCCATTCATCTACCTACAACCCTCAATTAAATGATGTCAGTTGCCTAAAAAAGTGAAGAGAAGGTGGTGGTGTGTTGTTTGATTTTGGTATTGGTTTATTTTTGGGTTGGTTGGTTGGTTGAGGGTTTTGATTATGTGGGCTTTTTTTCTTTACATTTTTTTGCTGCTTTTTTTTGGTTAATTGAGTTTTTTTTAAACTTTAATGTACTGCAGTTTGTAAATATGCCATTTGATATAAAGGGCAAAATGACCTTGCCATTGTCTGTCTTGTATTTCTGCTTCCTGAACTTATTTTAAGCTCACAGTTCCATGATCTGATATAATACCTTCATCTGCATTTTCCATAGCTTTTCATTCAAATACACAGATCTCTTGGGCATTCACATTAGCTTTTACATAGCGAACATTTATTACTCTTGGGATTTTTTTTTGTTTTGTTTTTTTTTGTTTGTTTGTTTTTGCTTAGAAAGACCCTTTTTGCAGGTTTTTTATATTTATTTCAATAAATATAAATAGATTTCTTAGAAGGTTTAGATAAATCTGAAGGTGAAGTGCATATTTCAAAATCTCTGAAATTAATACACATCTAAACTAATTGTCCTCAAGTACTTTTTCAAGAAGCAGCAGTAGCAATCTTTGTGCATGCTATTTCTCAAGTACAGATAAGTATGTAAGAATAAGCTGGAATGGACATTAGAGGAGACAATTTGCACAGAAAGTCCTAAAATTGTGGCCCTCAGGAGTAGTTTTGGAAGATGATTGAGTCTACTGAATAACATTTTTATTTAGAGTGTCAAATCAGGAGCATATGTAAGAGTGAAAACTATTCCTTGAGAACCGTCAAATCTGATCTTTCTCGGTTTTGCTGCATTAATGAGCAATCGATACATAAGGAAAGGAAATGTAGTAATTTCCCCTTGAAAAGATCTTCTACTCAGTTTTTCAATAATATTTAATTCTTATGGAGCTTTTTGCTTCCTCAGAATATGTTAAAGATGTGAACTTATTCAATTCATCTCTGTTAATTTTCCCAGCACTTCACTGAGAGTGGCAGTTCTACACTCCTATTTCTGTCCAGGAGGGAGGATTGGGCGGGTTTCTTAGGCTGCTTCATTAACTTTTTTTGTGGACAGGAAAAAGGGGCACAGTTGGATCCCATTTTAGAACTAAGGATTTCCTGATTTTCAATCTTCTGTTTACACAACTGCATTGTGCTGCTCTGACTTGAACTAAGTATTCCCTGGCTTAAGGGACTGAGGTGTGGTAGATGTAATCAAGACAAGCCAACTTGCCTATCTCCAGTAGGCACACTGGAGCTTTGCTAGCTGTTACCTTGTGCTTCCTGCAAATCATTTGTGTTGTCCAAATGGATCTCCTAGTCATGAATCCATTGCCTACTTGTTAATTTAGGACACTGGATTTTCCCTGTAATTTTAAATCCAAACCATGAAACACTGAGCTTTGGTATTTCTTTTACTGTATTGAACTAAAAGGTGCTTTGAGACATTTGCCAGTGATGTATTTTAAGGATAAGGTAGCATTTTTTTTTTTTTGTTTACTTCTTAGAACTTTTCTGGTATTAAGGATGCTTTTTCAGGGTGGAACACAGGGAATTTATTGTGTAACACCTGCTAACAAAAGAGGAACTTGATTAATTTCCCACTCATGGTGCTGAGACTGTTCCCCTTTGTTGTCATTTTCTCAGGGTTATTACTCATTACCCTTATTCATTCTGCTTTGATAGAGGTAAATAGCTTTTAATTCCCCCTGCCCCCAAACCTTCTTAAAGTTTCCTTTGACAGCTTGTTGTAATTATGCCCCTCATTGAAGACACACTCATTATTCTCTGTTGCCCTGAACAAGATTATTTAAGGCTCATTTTGGATTTACTCTGTGCATGTGTCTCGAATGTATTTCCCTGAAAAATAGAAAATAGCAATATAAGGGCAGTGTGAGATGCTGGTAAATGTGTTACTGATCACAGCTTGTATAGTTGGAGGTATTTCAGTGAACATGAGCAATGTCCTTGTCATTACATGACAATAAAGAAAAAAAAAAAAAAAAAAAAAAAGCCAAAAGGATACAAGCAAGAAACTACTGAAGCCTTCTATACAACCTGTTATTGAGTAATTGTTACATGCAGTTTACTGTTGAGCTGTCACTGTACCCTCAACTTTAATAAAATATGACCCAATATTAGGGGCAATTTTTTCACTGTATCAGGAATCTTCTTCTGGAAGATATCCAATGGCATTGTGAATGTTATTCATAATGTTATGATACTGCAATGTGACAATTAGTACATCCTCACTTTCTTCACTTCATCTCCCCAGACAAACTTACTTGCCAGAATTCACAAGTTCTTGGGAGGGTCAAGATTCTTGATTTGCCACAGCCTTATTGTTACTGGGACATCTCAGTGCCGAGGCATTTAACAAATAGCTCAGGCCATTCCTGAGAGGCATTGGTTCTTAATTTCATGTCTCCTTTCCTTATTCTTAGAAAAGGATCCTGCTTGGTAAGACTTCTGTTCCTAACTGCTAAGGCTGTTAATTCTTTGACAGATCAGCCAGCAGGAGTAGTTCCAGAAACATATCTTTGCCCTTAAATGAACTTGAATTCACTCAGGTAACTGTAATATACAATGACTCCCATCCAGGAAAACACTATTAAAAAACCCCTGTAACTTTCAAAATATCACAGTAGTTATGCACTTGCTTTTCTAGATTATATGTAAGTGATCACATTTGAATTATCAGCTCTTGTAGAACTTGCAGTCACAGTTTTTTTAGCTGCATTGCACCTTGATGCTTTGTATTTGGGACAGCAGGTCTCTTTTGCGTGTGTCCTTGATTTTCTCTTATTGCCCACTCCCTTTTACATTATGAATTGCAATGTTTTTGATATTCTAACAGTCTTAGACTATTTTATAGTAGTCTGATTCATTAAGGTATTGGCATTTCTAGTTATTTGAAAACAGTAATATGATGCAAGGAATGATGAAGAGATTTAAGGGCAACAGTAATTACATAACAGATTACTAGTTCATGGCTTATCATCAGTAGTATCTTCCATTCTACTTTCATAATACTATACTTCCATAATACACTCTTTGGTTTATGGCAAACATATTCCTGATGGGGTGAATTTTCAAACTTGGACTCTGTTTACCAGTCAGTGGTCCATACAGAAATGACTGCATATGCATATCTTTTTAACTGGATATATTAAGTTAAATTAAAAAAAAAAAAAAAAAAAAAAAAAAAATAAAAAGAGGTTTCTCTAATGACACATCCCAAGTAAGGTATGCCTACCTTGGAAAGCAGGTAGCTGTATTTTTACAGAGTCATAGGCAGTAGATGCAGATGACAGATACAGACTTAAAAACTTTACTATCATAATTTACTTCATAATTTACTTTTTCCTGATACCTTGTGCTTCATCTCAGTTTCGTCTAGAAACTGCAAAGACACATGTTGGAGGAGATAATTCTTGTTGAAAGGGAAGTGGCTGAATAAGGATCCACAAACAACACTGGGAGTGCTATGGTGGTCTAACCTTGACACAGTTTGTGTTTGCTGGATAGTCCCAGGGTCCATGGTGTATTGCATTTGCTGCCCACCTGATGCAGACCTGCTGTGAGCAGCAGTTTTTTACCTGGCCTTTCTGGAAATCTGTAACAGAGGCTGCCAGAAAACAAAACAAAACAAAAAAACCCTGAAACAGTAAAGACGTACCCTGCATGACAAATGGTGAAATATCACACTGGTTAACACATTTGGCAGATCTGCCTTTGCTCTAGGACCACCCTTCCTGTAGAAATTTGCTTGTGAATTGTGTAGCTGTGGGTATTGTGTGTGGGGAGACGTGTAACTTCCAGATGTACAAATGAATCTGTGATTTACAGTGCGGTCTATGTGAATAATCACAACTGTTGTCCATGCGCACAGATTTTGAGAGGATGTTTCCAAGAATTTTGAACAAAAACTACACGGAGCCAGTACATATTTCAAAGATATCATCATGTATACATGTGTCTCTCCTTGCTTCCTACAGTCTGAATTCCTATAAATAGGAACAATCCCAGTCTGAGAAAGAAAATGAGAAATAGTGCAAATAATACAGACTTTTTTTTAATCATAATTGTCTGCATATGCCAAATCTAATCGTGCACACAGATGCCACTGAAATAGAGATGGCTCCAAATGAGTCTCATGCCTTTAGCCTAGAAAACACTTTTCCATTTCCCAAGAGAATATGAAATCCCTCACTGAGTATGAGAGATTGTACCTTAAAAATTATTTCAAGTGATTATATTTATAGCCTGTTTATGAGGCTCATTACTATGTACATGAACACATAAATGAAATTAGCCTCACAAGAGGCATTTATCCAAGGATACACAGGATGTCTGCAGCAAAGCCAGGAACCAGAAGATATCTTCCAAGTTTAGTCCAGTATCTTAACCACACTGCTATTTTTGCCTACTTGTGTCCTACCATACTCCATTAGTGACCAGAAATCTTCACGAGGAGACCTCTGCTCTTTCTTTCCAAAGAAGATTGTGTGTGGCTTGTGTGCTTCTCCCCATTATATTATGATATCTCCACAAGAATATGGACTTGTGTGATCAGTCAAGATCACTACTTCTAAATGACTGAAGTAGCAAAAGAAAACACAAGGCATATGTAAAGTAAGATATTACAGATCTTTTTTAAAAGAATATCTCATGCTCCTGCTATAAAGAAACATCCTATTCAGAGAAATCCATTACCCAATTTAGTATGGAGGGGATAATCTACTGTGGATGTTAATCCTTTGGAGTCTATTTTAGCTCTCTATTTCATAAAATTATTGCTTCATTCTCTGATAATTTTACAATTCAGTATCATTAATTTTATATATAGAAAAGGATTGATGGAACTACTTATTGTTAAGATTTCCCATCCTTTCCCATTAGGAATCTTTCTTTTCAGGTGCTGTAAGAGTAGGATTAAGTTTACTGAGCAAGAAGATTGAGATTAGCATGCAGGTCTGGGGCTTGCAGCAGGACCTGCCTGCCAAGATATACTTGATATACCTGCTGCCAGGATATACATGAGGCTTGCTGCTGCAATTTGGTGGGCTGATCCCATAGGGGAGGACAGCAAGGTTTTGTTGCCACTGGTCACTCTGTGTTTGTAGCTGACGACTGGCAGAAGCTTGAGTTTTGAGCAGAACTGTGCCATATGATACACAGTATTCTGAAAATGGAAGTCGTCCTTCCTTAAAATGTGCACTAAAATCCAGCACTGACTTTTTGGTTAATTTTGTATGTGCCTCTGCTGCCTGCCTGTTAACTGGGGATGAACATAGTTCTCCATTTCCTCAGGCATTAGGAAGATAAATTTACATGTGTTACAAAGCACACTGTCACTATAGTGAAAAAAAAAAAAACCTGCTTGAGAGTCTATGCAAACATTAATAATTCTGTCTTCAGAGCAGAATTTGAATGCTGTACAGGAAATATGGTATGGCATTAAAAAGTGATGAGAAAATAAAATATGAAATATTTTGTCGTACTGCTAGCAGTGCCCATTCAACACAAGGCAAGGGGCCTCCCATTAGAATTAGATGAAATTCTGCAGATTTTTTTCTAATGAGAAGATTCAAGGATGTAGTTAAGGTGGAATAAACAGTCTTAATTCCAGTGCCCCAGGAATTCTAGCTGCTCACTTTGCAACTTGTCTTTTAATATACTTTCAGTTGTGTTATATAAAGTGACTAAGGTGGAAATTTAGAAGCTCCATCAGGCTAATGTAGAAACCCTTGTATCATATTCCAGAAATCCCAGGCTTGGTATGACACCTCCTCCCCAGCCAAAAGGTGCTGGTATTCGTGCTGGCAGACGTGCAGCAACCACCAGCTCTAAGGAGGAGGCCAGAGCTGGGGACTGAGCACTGAAGGTATTCCAGAGCCACATACAAGCAGAGCCACAGGCACTGTAGGGCTCCTAGGGGAGCTGGAGTGAGTGGCAGGGTGTGCAGGTTGCAAACCCCGCTGCTGAAGTGGGTTTTAATAGCTGGTTCAGGAAATGATTGTGATGTTTAAGAGAGAGTTCTGCTGAACCAGGTCCAACTGCTTCCAGACAGTCCTGTGGGATCAAGTGTGCCATGGCACCCTGTCATCTACCAGCCTACTTGGATCATGGGTTACATTCATGTGTGTGTTTGTACATAAGAACATCCACCACTTCAGTTCAGAGATGGTCCTTTTCACTGCAACATGTTGGAAATTAAAGGATCTCTTTTCATTCATCTTTGTAGGAGTTATATAACTAAGTATCCATATACCAGCTGATTGTTTTTTTCTTTTTTTGTGTCTTGCTGGTTAGTGTTGTTACAAGACCAGCTCTTGAATTACATGTTACTGTGCTTCCTACATGCAAGGAGGCAGCAACTAAGTTATTGCATAAAATAGATATATAAATGTGGTGAAGTTCATATACTGCTCTTTGTGACGCTTAAGAACATGTGAATGACTTGCTGTGAGAGTGAGAACATAGGATCCATAACCTTTCTCTTATAGCCAAGAACTTAATAATAGAGAAGATGAATTCAGAGAAGCATGCAGAGAGGTGCTTTCATTTGCCCTATCATTCTCCACACTGTTACCTCCTACTTGATCTCTCACTTTACACCTAAGACATGTTTCTCTTGCTGTTTGAAAAGTGCTGACTAGAGATTGACTCTTATCTAATATTATTTAGTGTTAACTCCCCTTTTCCACTCAGACTGCAATGACTGCTTCAGGGTCATGCAGCTGGAAATGAGAATGTGTGCTCCACAGGTAGTCAGCTCACTGAGCTGGCCCCCCAAAGTGTCTGCTCTTTACTAGAAACAGGTTGTTTTTTTTCTTTTATTGCAAACAGAAATCTCAGCTGCCAAGAGAACCACCTGCATATAAGCATGCAGGTAGTGTAGCAGTAGTTGCTATATGATACACATTAGGATTCTAGTCTGAATAATGCAGATGTTCAGAGACTTGCAGTGGCTTTAGGGTGACCCAGAGTTGCTTGAGTGACAAGGATTTGGGACAGTCCTATGGGGCATTTATTATTATTATTATTATTATTATTATTATTATTATTATTATTATTATTACAATACTTTGGAAAGAAGAGCTAAGAGCTTGCTAAAAGCTGACATTTGCAGCTAAAATATGTAATGCCTGAAGAAATGCAAAACAGCCCTTATTAATATTGGCTTTTCCTAGCAGTAAACTTGAACTATGATGATAGTCTGTAAGCATGCAATGCCTCTTTCCAGTTAAAAAATGTGCCTAGTACCATGTCTAAGCAAGAGTCCAGCAGTGAAGGACAGCACATAAAACTAAGGTAAATCAGTGCAGTGTCATGGAAAGGAATGAAGGAAATGGTTGATGTCTTGCTTTCAGCCAAACCCTAACTGAATAAAGTATTTAATTGTGTCCTGAAATCTTGTTAACTTGGCTTCCACTGTTAGAACAATGGGAGAAGCAAACTGCAGAATCAGAATTTTTTACAAAACTGTCATAAAAACAGGGGTTTTAAAAAAGATGAACCAAGCCCAAGAGTTTGTAGCACGCTCCCAGCTGTTAAGATAGGAATTATGAATGTACAGAGAGGCAACAAACAAATGCACCCCTCACTATTTCCTGGCTGTTCCTCATTGAGATAATCACTTGCTCCTTCTCATAATCAGTATAAAAATCTGTTTGAAAGGTATCAAGGAAATATGAAGACTGCAGATGGTGTTCTGGAGATTGTTATATATCATTACACAGGCAAAAACAATGTTTAAAAAGCATTAAGGTTGCAAAGTCAAGTGCTCAAAAGGTATAAAATGACTCAGTAATGGTTGTCTACGCAGTTATAATGGGCTTCTCTGTGAATGGTCGTTATCATTCTATTATTCATTATAATTCTCCCATTCCTCATTAGCCTTAAATGTGGGATCATATGGAATTTTCCCACTTGTTCTTTTAATTTAATTTACATGTGAAAAAGGTTTTAGCTTTAAAAAATAAAGGAACCTGAAAATGCCATCCCATGGCATATTGACAAATGGATTGTCAGCAAGGTTGAAATTTTTCTATTCATCACAGAGACATGGAGAGTCTGGCAGCATTAGATTTTAATAGTCTGTGTGGACCAGTGCTAGAAGGGGCTGGATCATTTTGCAGCTGGGTGTAGATGATTTTTGTTGACAACAGAGGAGTGGTCAATGTCAGGAATTCAGGGTTAGAGCCAGGATGCAGAAGGAAAAGGGCTGTCCTCTTTTTCTCCTTGTATGTCTCTGTGCCCTTCTGTTTTCACCCATTTTGGCTCTTCTCATGTCCTGCCTAGCCCTCCTAATCAATTTGGATTGTCTTAACTACCTGGTTGCCATAACTACTGCTTTTTTATTCTCAATTTTAGTTGATTCTAAATCTCAGGTCACATTTTCCTCAGGTATTTCAAGATCCCTATTTCATTCTTCTCTACCTCAGCCTATAATGCTTATTCACCCTGGGGTCCTTTTATAACACCAGTGCCTTGATGTATTGTCTTCACTCCCCCTGTAACATCCCTCTTTTACTTCCAGTCTCCTCTTGTGCTCCCTCCTCCACACCTCCTCATCTCAGTGGCTGATGGGCAGCACTCCAACAGCCCAGCAGAGATAGTGCAATATCTCACAGTACTCCTAGAGTCATGTACCAGCATCTCCTGCCATGCCTGCCATCCCTGCCTCCTGCTCTGTACAGCTCCTGCTCCTGGGAGGGAGGTGCCATTCCATGTCTGTCTTCAGAGGTCCAGGGAAGCTGGGAGAGAAGCAGGTATAGGGACTTCAGGGAGATATATGCTGAAGATACAGGGACTATGCCTTTTCAAGTGTTTCTCATGTGGCCAGACATGGAAAGTTTTCACAAGAAAATAGAAAGTGCATCCCTAGCAGAGTCACCCATTTGGGAAAATTTCTGGTCCATCTTCCACATGCTTTAAGGAGCCTTGCCATCCTTCAGCCTCCTTCCAGCCAATCCAGCTCCTCCTTCCAAGGAGAAGAAGCTGGATGAGCTTGGCTATTTTTTTCTTCATTTGGCACCACCTTATTCCAACACAGGTAAAAAAACTGTATTTTTCTTGAGAAACAGGAAAAGGACAAATGGCTTGACTGAAATTTCTCACCATGAACTCGAAGGGAGGATGTGATCTGCAGGATGGAAATATTTGGCTGCAGTGCTAGAGATCTGACAAACCAGTGTTTCACTCCGATGAATGTCTGAGACCATGGGAAATGTCAAGCCCCCATAGTGACAGAACACTCCTGGGCCTTGTGATAAAACATTCAAGTAATTGACTAGCACAAAACATCTATTGCTAAGATACAATTTCCCAATTTAATGAAATACAGTTATTGTTTGGGTTTTGCTCTCCTACAAGCTCTTCACAGTACAGAAACATCTACCTTTGCTTGGTGGGAATGTACCAAATGGCCAAAGTGCAAATTATCTGCAAGCTGAATTTGTGTCAGTATTTCATCTGAAAAACTGTATCAAAAGATTAATATTTAACTCCTACTCACTTTCAGTGGTTTCTGCTTGTAATTCTTACCCTGCTGTATGAGGTGAGAATTCTTTGGCAAAGATTGCTCTTTAGGTTTTAAGCTGATACATGTTTTGCTGCCATAGGGTCCTGAAAAGACAAGCATGGTGATGTCGAGGGTGTACAACTTGCAGTTGTGAGGAGAAGAGAACCTATGTACATCTGTACTTCTGTACTTAGCAGAAATGTCTTTAAAGCCCTTTATTGAAAAGAAGTCAGTAAGAAGTGAGATTAATTGGATCCTCAGTTTGTGAGACCAAATTCTTCCTCTGTTAATGAACTTAATATTCTCACCTTCTACTTTATTTTAGCTCTGTCCACAACTCTGCCAAGGCACCTCAGCTGACATGAATATAGATGTTTATGGCACACTGTGCTCTCTCTTCCCATCTAGTAGGAGGGATTTCCAAGTTAAAAAGAATAGTGCAGTGGTATCTTTTTTCCCCGCGTGAATATTTCTGTTCTACATTCAAAGAACTGCAACATAAGTAAGAAAGCGGAGCCTAAAGCATCTGTGGCTGAGGAATGGGGGCAACAGAAAAAATAATGGAGAGAAAATTTGAGAAAAATAAAGTGCTTGTGCTGGCAAGACAGGCAGTTAGGCAGGGACAGAAATAAAGAGGAAACAAACCAGATGAAGGATTACAGAGCAAAAACTGTTTGGGAATAGGATGTTGGGAGCAGTAAATAGGCTAGAACAATAGGGATGAACATTTGCTGAATGTGAATAGAAATCACTATAAAGTTTCCACCATCTCCTAATAAAAATACAGTAGCCTTGAGTCCTTGTGCTTTATTAAAAACTCCAGCTGGAATACATAAAAGAAGGCAGGAAAATTATTCTCAAGCCAGATAACTTTCAGATGAAGGAGAATGTAGAGATGTGATGAGATTGTTTTGAAGGCAAAAAATATTTGATGAACAAGACTGAAGAAAAGATGCACAAAGGAGTGGAGGAAGCAAAAGAAAAAAGAAATTGTAAAGGGAATAGAGGGAAGATTTGAGCTATAATTAGCATTTGTCTGCTTGCAGGAAATAAATGATCTCTTACCCAAAGAATTTTTCTGGTACAGGAAAATGTCAGTCCTAACCCTGTTTTTGTTAGATGTCAGGTATTACCCTCCCTTTTGTTCTGGCAAGTGTACAAGTGCAGGATTAGGAGGTTAAACATTTCTACAGTGTGCTCTGTTCAGAATGGGCTTGGTACTGTTTAGTGGACAATGAGCTATACTGCAGCTGACAAAATACAGGTTTCCTGAACCAAATATATTCAGTTCAATACATTTTCTTTGGTTATGATGGACAGTAATCTAGTGTGACATAAGGTTTCATTTTGCATGGCAGGCTGCATTGGTTCTGTGGAAAATGGAAGCTGTCCATTACAAAAAAATGCCATTATTCCTATAAAAGAGTGAACTGATCTGAAAAACGTAGAATTGGTTCAAGTCTGCAGCTTACCTTCACATGGAACTTTTTACCCAGTCCTGTACTTCTCCATTTGCTATGCATTCTCTTCCTATCTTGGTGAGACAGAATTTGAGAGCCAGAAATTCCCCTTCTGTTGGGAATCGTTACACACAATCTTTTGATTCCATATTTAGTGGACACTTATAATTTTTCTTGTAATGCTTTCAGGGAAGCTTTACATGTTGATAAGAAGGCACTAGCAGTCCTAGTACATGTTTTTATGTGCTTTCCACTTCAGTTCCCAGTTCTGTTTAGGTGAGAAGGAAAAGAATAGCATTTTGTTATGCCTGAAGATTACAGTTCCTCCCAACCTGTGATTTTTCTTTATTTATAAAATACTTTGGACTGAATAGAGTCAGAATTACTGTAGAGCTTACTGGCACAAGCTAAAGTGCAGATTGCTTTTCCCAGTCATGAATTTCAGTTAAAAACAAACAACTGATGAACACATTCCCCTAGAGACTGATTTAAATAGGGGTATTTCATTTGTATATTTCCTAAATAATATTTTCCGGCATGTATAGAGATAAAAGAGAGTTTTTGCTTAAGACATTTTTGAAAATATCTTAGGAGTTTTTTTTTTTAGAGTTTGGTCTTTCCTTTTTCAGGGGGACTAAGTAGAAAAATATTTATTGCAGATAGGTCAAGGCAGAATTTTAGTGGGAAAAATTAAAATAAAAAATCAAATTTGAACTAAACTGAAAGAAATGAGGTTTAAGACTTCATCAAAACCATAACATTTCCAGTAGTTGTAAAGAAAAATTATTTTTACAATGAATTTTTGAATGAAGTTTTGGACAAAATTGCAAGCGTAGCGCCGTAATTGTAGCATGTTTTAGAAGAGGGTCTATTAGGAGATGAAATAGAAATTATTAGCAAAGGCTCCTTCAGGCCTTATTTACAGCCAGCATTAGATAAGTGTTACTTAGTGGGCAAATAAGCCTGCCAGATATGAAAGAGACAAAAAGAAATGTGTCTTGGCATGCTGGGGAGGATATAAGTATGGAGCAAGCAGAATCTATTATATTTGATAGCGATGGAATGTCGCCTGAAATGACCCTCCAATCTTGCCTATTGTTAACTTTCTCTCATGGAAAAAAAAAAAAAAAAAAAAAAAAAAAAAAAAAAACAGCCAGTGAATTCTCTAATAGTAGCTGTCTGGATGGTAGAACAACAAACTGTTTACATACATTATTACAGATTTCTGCTGTGTTGTTTTGGTGCCCAACCAAAATTGAGGTTCTCCTGAGGTACTGTAAAAACATAGAGATTTTTCTCACCATAAAGAGCTCCAGTTGACACTCATGAGACAGAGACAGACAGGAGGGAGCAGCAGAAGTGGTTTGTCCAAGGTCATGGTGTAGGTCAGCGGCAGCACCAGCAGGAAAACAGGACCCAGAAGTCTGGGTTTGTGTAAATAGGGGCATTTACCAGCATAATCACTCCCAGGGAAGAATGCCCATAGGAGGAATTACATGGGTATGACTCTAGCTGTCCAGGATGCTGGTGCAATTACATCAGCAAACTTTCCCAGGCAGATGAGCCCCTGCTCATGGGCTCTTTAAGCACAAAACCCTGTTACAAGGAGACCTTCTGCCAAAGAGTGTTGTTGGAAATCTAGCAAGAGGAAGGAAAGAAAAAAACCAAAACAAAATAGTCCTCACTTCAATTAGAGGAAAAGATAATTCCTTTCAAGTCGAGAGGCTCAACTCCTGCTGGCCTTTGTTCTTAAGCTTACCCTTGCTGTAATTTCACAGAGTAACTTGAATAATGCCAGTTTGTTCTGTGATTACCCTCAGCTGGAGCACAAAATTAATATCTCACTAAGTAATTCAGTACATGATGGGTGAACATTTAGTCAAACATGCCCTAAAAAGCTAGGATTTTCAATGTTTGCTGGAACTCCTTCAGTGACAATTAATTGCCTGTGTTCGTATATGTTTATGAGCCTCAGTAAACAGGCAGCATATTTATGTCTCCCCATTACCTTCAGAAATAAACTTCCTGAAGAGAAAAAACCTCATGTTCCCTGATTACAATCTAATTTTAAGTAAACAAGGGGTGGGCAAAATGACTGGTAAGCAGGACTTTGGAGGGAGGAAGGTGGGAGGTGAAGAATTTTCTTCCTCTGGAACCATACCACATCTAATGCTGTTAGTGTTAAATTAATATGCTGCAAGAAAGAATGGCTGTGGCTAGTCCTCTTAGTGTTTGGGGGTTTGTTTGCTTTTTTTATATTAAGAGTTTGGACTCAAGACCAGATGCAATATTTACTAACTTGTGATGTGGAGTTGCTATAGAAAATTCCACCTTTGAAAGGCAGGTCTTCTAACCCGTGCACAATTCTGGCATTTTTTGAAAGCCCTAAACCATTGATGCGTGATCCTATGTTATGCTACAGCCAATGTCTCTCTCCCATCTCTTCACATTGTACCCACTGCCATTGCACTGTTTTCTCTTCACATTAATCCCTTCCAGAAGTGAAAGTACCAATCTTTTGCCCCATTGGTCTTATTTGCTGTGGCTTTTACCATGCAATGAAGGTTTGTGGGGTGAGAGGAATCCCCCATTTTTTGTCACAACTAGGACATTGCAATTGACTAGTCATGTTACTTTATCCTCTTCTGCATTGCAGGATGAATTAACTCTTGCAAAGTGTTCAGAGATGTGTAGGAAACAGACTGTAGACAAGAGACTAAGTATTTTTTACTTTGGTTGTATCCATTAACATCTGCAGAAAGAAGACATTAGTGCATAATTTCAGTCTGTACAACTGACTGCTAGTTTCACTGGCTTGTTCTTGTAAGGGATTTTATCAGGTGGAATACACAAACAATTTAGTCGATGTTCATTGTTGTTCACTTTTCATCTAAAATTTTTCACTCTGCTGCTGTCCGAAGATTTCCTTTAGGACTGGGCTTTTAGGTAAAAGTAGACTAATGGAAACCCCTGAGCCATAACGTGAAGACAGAAGATGATAAAGTGAAAAATAATGAAGTATGATGATAGATGGCAATTCTTTGCTGTTGTCCAAAATCTTAACCATTAACTCTTTCAGATTTACTCTAGGCCATCTGTAACTCTGCCTAATTCTAGACTTTGTGCTGTTGTGATGGTTAGTGCTGAAGGCTGGAGAGCAAACCTGCTGGGTTTCTTCATGCAGGCAGGGAAGGGGTGGGTGTGCATGTGGGTGAAGCCACCTCTGGTGGTCTCTTATGAAAGGAAAGCACCTGAAAACAGTGGCATCCCCCAACTCAGAGAGGTTCTGCCAATCCCAGACATTTAATGCTGTCATTGTTAAATTAAGTGTTTTGATCCTCTGTGTCTTTTCACCTTCTCCGTAGCTATCACATGCTTTACTGATGGTTGCACCAGGATATGTCCCTCCTTAGAAACTTGGTTAGCTCTCCTTAGGGACATCAGCTTGATAAATGATCCATTAAATAATAAATTTTTGTGTTCATCAATATAGTTTTAAGGTAGCTGGACTGAAGGGGCTGACAGATCTAAAAATAAAATCAGTGTTCCTCTTGTAATCCATAGTAAACAAGCTGTCAAGCATCACTGTGGTCTCCTTTGTAATAGCTTTAATGAGTAAATAGAATAAAAGTAGAGAGATGGTGAAAAATGTAAATCAAATATAATTGTTCTTTTTTTTCTTTAACCTATTATATTGCTTGAGGTGGTGGTATCTCTATTTCTCTAGTCCTGACTTAGAAAATTTTGACATAATTTTGCTGAAGTTAAATCTTCTAGAATTTGTATTGCTGCTTTTCAAGAGCAAGAAGCTAGAAAATGTTTTAATTGCTCCCTGACTCTGACACCAATGACTTTAGAAGATTTTAATAGGCTAGGTAAGCTTATTTAAAAAAAAAAAAAAAAGTGTATGTAGAAATGTATTTTATCAAATAAAACCCCTTGAATTTTCTATTAGGTATCTGCTTTTTTTCTTTTAACTCAGTTTTTGTGAATGAAGAAATCTGCATTCTATGACACGTAAAAATACATCTAAACATATGTAGATTTTCTGTACTCCAGGCTGCCAAGAAAATGAGTCTCTGGGTGTTTTTTTTTTTTTTTTTTTTTTTTTTTTTTTTTTTTTTTTTTTTTCTTTTTTTTCCCCCTTCTGTCGGTTAAGTCCAGGTTTCTTATCCACAGCTTTGGTTGTTGCTGGGTTAATATCCTTTGGTGCTTGTCTTTGAATGTATTTGGCTGTCAAGTTTACAGAGGATGTGTTCCCATTTATTTCATTTCATTTCTAAACTTCCCATGGAAGAGATCCTTTCTGCTCACCTGGCTCTTGAATCTGCCCTCAGGTCAGTGACACCAGTGGGAGCAGTGCCTTTGCAGTTGCACTGGGATCTGGCTCACTCCCTGGGTTCCTGAAGCTGGGACTGGCTGGGGCTTGATAATGAGCCCTCCCATAGGAAGTAAAAAAAAGTTGTGAAGTTTGCTCACTGTTGCTCACTGGGATCGAACAGCTTGTCTTTTCTTTTGAGGAACATTTATACTTAACACTCAGTAGGCAAACTGCTATTTCAGTTTGCAAGTGGATTCAGTTATTCAGATGCACAGGCCAGAAAATGAAGGGGATTCTATTTAAACAGTGTGCTCCCAAGTCACAGATGATCTTTTTGATGTCTGTATTTTGCAAATGGAAATTTTCCATTTTCCAGCTCTAGCATTTGTTCAGAGGCTGTATGCTATCTAAATCTGCTTTTGTGGCTGCTCATTTGCATTTTTGCTATGCTATATTGCCTCCTGTCTTCTCCCCTTGGCCCCCCACTCTTTTATATTGAATTCCTATTTTTGCTGCCTCCACTCTGTCTTGCATCTCTGAAGACTCAATCATGCGAGGTGCTGAGCACTCAGAGCAAACAGCAGAGGCTGCTCAGCACCTGGTCAGGATTACAGGTGAAAAGGAAAATCTAAAGCATCTGCATACTGAAGACTTTTGCTGAGAGAGAGCACATGAAAGGTGGAGCTGTTCCCCACTCAGATAATAGTCCCATTTCTCCTGTAGCTTCCCACCTTTTCTCAGTTCCTAGAACTGCTGGAGCTACTCGCCAGTGCATCTGATGGGGAAGTGTGTGGAAATCTTGAGCTGAAATTTTATAGCATGATTTGAAAATACTCACAGTAGTAAGATGATGTAGTCAAAACAGCCCTTCCTGGATTTAAAATAATGACCATGGGAAACCTTGAATGTTCATGTAGCTTTCTTGGTCAGAATGCACACTTTTCTACATCCTTTAGTATTTATCTTTTATTTCACCCTGTACACATAGGTTCTTTTTTCTCCCAAATCTGGTTACATCCACGTCTACAAGCAAACCGCTTAGCAAGAAAAACTGCGTTAATATCCTGAGGGAAAATTGAGAAGGTGAGGAGAGAAGCACAACAACTTAATTCTGGCAGTTGAGAGAACAATCTGAAAGTTGTCTCGGCTCAAAGTATCACGTACCGTCATGTAATCACTATTCACTTCTGCAGATCCCAACCCTCAAACAGTCTCTTTCACCCTCAGGGAAAGCCGGGCAGGGGGAGAAGAAAGTGTAAGCAAGAGTATCATGCACTACAATGAGAGGCAGCGTATTTAGAGCTGAGCAGTGATACAAACCGTGGGGCTGGGAGGCGGGGATTGCAGGCTTCTCCTCCCATTCCTAACTTTTTCCTAAATTCACTTCTCAGAAGAGAAGATGAATGAAAAAGAGGAACCCTCAGAAGAGGGACCACATGGTTCTGCACAGCTTGGAATGATAATACAAATTATAGGGAATGAAAATACTCCAGTATACCCAACCAAGCTTTTCTTCTGAGTCTGTTGGAAACTGGGGCAATGGTAGTGCTCCACAGGGCTCATCCAGGTGTACAAGAACCAGAATGCCTGTAGAGTGCTCTGGGAACAGAGCACTCATTTTGCAAAAGTTTTTCTCCTGCCACAGGAGGCAAATACCTGTGCGAGCATGGCATGGTATTCCCACTGTCTGGCAGAGGGCTGGTACCGAATTACCAACGATTATGAATGCCTGGTGATGAAAGCACAGTGTATAGGCAGTATTTTGAGCGTGTGTATGGCTTCCCACACTGCCCTTTTGGACTGGCCATGGGGCAGTTATGGGAATCCTTAACAAAACCCTCTGCTTACGAGAACAGCAAAGTGCCAGAGTAAAGCGTGATATTTCCATGTTCCTGTCATGTGCAAGCACGTGCCCACAAACCAAAACACAGCTGGCAAGTCTAATTTTAGCTCTACCAGCCTTGAGAAGTGTCCCTTTAAAGAAATTCTTTTTATAATTCCTTTTTTTTTTTTTTTTTTTTTTTTTTTTTTGGAAGCAATTTGGTTGATAATACAGCAGCTGACAATCCCACTGCCATACTATGGATGATTTAAATAAAAACAAAAAAGAAACTGCTGCCGCACATTTTTTTCCCCCGAAAAATTTATAAATAGGCAAAACCACTGTAGAAAGGCCCAGGAATCTGATGACATGTTAAAGAAATAAGTTATTGTGAAAAAGAAGAAACGCTAGGATTTGCGTTCAAGAGGAAACATTTTGTTATCCACGCATTTCTTTTTTTCCTGATGATTTATAGCCCCCCTGTAAGACAGACACTTCGTTGGTGTATTTTGGAGGATAAATATTTGCGATGGCGGTGCTGACACAGGTCCTGCCCGCCTGGGATCTGTGGCAGGTGTGGGGCTCCGGGCCGGGCGCGGGGCCACACCTGGCCCTCACCTGGGCCCGGGCGGCGGCAGCTGCGTGCGGGGCAGCCCGGCCGGGGCAAACGCAGCCGCGGGAACTTTTGTGTCTCCGAGGTTTTTTCACACGTCTGGGACAAGGCACCCGCACGTCAGGCCGGCCGAATTTCCTCCTTACCCTCTTCCTCCATTTTGTTCCAACTTTAAATACACCAAGTCTTATATAAGCGGTCTAACAAAGTATGTATTTAATATGTCTGGCCCGGGGTCGCCTCTCCGCGAAGTGCCGGATGACGGTGCGGAGTAGTTTTCTGAAGGGGGAGGACGACGACGACTCTCTTGCTCGGCGACCAGGCTCCGTGACCTTCCCCCTCCCGTTCGTTAAATACATATATATATATATTCAAATGAAAATGCTGGCTCTCAGGCCGCGCTGTGGGGCCGGTCCCGCTGCCCCCGCCCCGCGGCGCTGGGGCTCCGGGCGCGGCGGGCGCGTTCCGGCGCTGCCCGGTCCGGCGCGGGCGCGGAGGCGGCCGCGGGCCTGCGCCGACCTCCCGGGGAGCGGCGCGCCGAGGTCCCTCCACCGGCGGCGCGGCGCGGAGGGGGTTTGAATGAAAGACAGGACGAACCCTGAGCACCATGTCACTCCGTGAGGGAGGCAGCGGCAACTAGGCTGGGGAAGGCTCTTCCCTCCCCCCCCTTTTTTTTTTATTTTCTTTTTTTTTTTTTTCCTTTTTTTTTTATTTTATTTTTCTTTTTTTTTTTTTTTTCTTTTTCTTTCCTTTTTTTTTTTTTTTTTTAATTTGGTTGGAAGGGGGGTGGGTGGGGAAGCGAGAGGGGAGGGCTCGAGAGCGGGGCGAGCCGAGGAGAGGACGAGGAGAGAGAGCGAGCGAGCGGCTCTGCGGAGATTTGGAGTTGCACTGTGTTCCCGGCTCCTCTGGCAGGACGGTTCTCTCCCGAGCCGGGCAGCGGGCACCGCCGGAGGCACGCTGCTCCAGCGGGGGAGGCGGGCTGCTCCGCCGCGGGCACCCGGGCACGGGGCTTCAGCCACGCACGCACCCACACCCGCACACACCCGTGGCGCACAGACAGACACACACACACACACAGAGACACACGTATATGTCCGTGCGGGCGCGTTTTTGGCTGCGCTGGAAGTAGCGCGCGGTAGACGGCGAGGAAGTCTCGGCAGCCTCCTCTGTCGCCCGCGCTGTCAGGAATAGCGGCGTGAGAGGAAGAAAGGCCCTGGGGCACTACAGCCTGCCAACGAGTTCCCCGCACCAGCCAGAAGGACTCCAGCTACATGGGCAAACGCCTGGACCAGCAGCCAATGTACCCCCAGTACACCTACTACTACCCCCACTATCTCCAAACCAAGGTAAGGGCTGGCGGGGCCGGGCGCCTGGCGGGGGATGGAGAGCGGAGCCGCGCGAATTGCGGGCTCGCCTCTTCTCGTTGGCGATTTTTCTGTCTCTTTCTCGGGTTCGGTGTCACACAGAGCCGAGCTGGTAGGCAGAAAGCAGGCGTGAGAGAGGCAGGAAGGTTACTGTCTACCCTCCCATTTATTATTTTTTTTTTCTTTTAATTTATTTTTTTTTTCCCAAGGGCTGCTGGCGTCGGCTAATTCCTTTTATTGTTTGGGGAGAGCAGTGCGGTTAACGCTATCGTAACAGCGGGCAGGTAGCGTGTTTGTTATGGCATGGGATAAAGATTGCTCTGGACAGCATCGGACATAAACCACTTTTGGTGGGTCTTCAGTGATCTCTGCAGTTTATTCACAGCTTAAAATGATTTTGCTGTTAGAAAAGCTGTCTGTGGCAACTCAAACTTTTAATCAGCTGAGGAGGAGATGCTGTGGAGCTCGGAGGAGAGCTCAGAGCTAACCGTCTGTAAATCTGGTGGAGTTTGTTTCAGGGCATTGCGCTGGTTTTAATATTTCATTAATTATTGAGGATGATATGGCTGTACTCTGTTGCGTTTTAAAAGGTCTAGAAAGAGAGGGTAACTACTTTTGGAGAGTGTATCCAAGCGCGGACGCTTCCGTTTTCTTTCTTCTTTTCTTAATAATTTTTAAAATGCCAGCAGACTGGAAAGCAGGCCAGCCTCCCCTAGAGAGGCTGAGTGAAGTCTATGCTACCTGGCCATGAGCTAGTTAATTAAAGCCTTATTTTTATAATGCTATTGTATAATAGTCTGCTCTCTGAAAAGATTTCCTGTGTGACCAAAGGACAGTAACAAAAGAAAGCTTTAAACCGAAAGTTTGCAAACCCTGTCAGGACGCTGTATTTGGAGGAAAGAAAAAGGAAAAAATACACACTTCACAAGGCGAAGTGTGACCTCACAGTCGCAGATTAACAGTTTGAGTAAATAAACGAGCATCCTTTAGGAGGGAAAAGCCAAGGCAGGGCGCAGGCACGTGCATATGGTACTGCGTGCACACCATACACATTGCGCTCCTGTGGCAAATTTAACACATGGGACATTTGATGTGTGCGACTGTGTGTGGTGAAGTGCCACAAGGGAGGCTGACTTCTCCAGACTTTTGGTTTGAAGCATGTTAATCTGGCTGTGGTCGTGAAAGGATAAGTTATATTCCTTGTTAATAAAAATTACTTTCCCGTTATAACGTTTATAGCCTGACTACTGCATTATATAAATTAACTAATTGTAAAAACTGCGATTCAGGCTGGTTGGAGTTGTGATGACACCAGAAGCACTCAGTATGGTTACAGCTTTGTAATTCATGGCACGGTTGCCTCTCACTTCTCTGCTCTGCTATTTCTTTCGCTGCATCACGCAGATTTTTTTTGGTATAAAATTAATCCTTTTCTACATTTTGTATTTTGGCATGAAATTTATCATTTCTCCCCCCCTTCCTTTCAAGGTCAATCCAAATAGCATTTTACCTTTGTGACCATTTAGTGTGTAATGTTGCTGTTGCAGCAGCAGCCCGTCACTAGCTTGACTGCAATATTGCCTATAGCTTTAACTGTTTGGGGGATTGGGGGACGCAGGCTGATGCTATTCCTCAAAACCTGGCAAGCCAAGGACATGAAACAATTGATGGTGTTTTTTTGAAAGAACAATAGCCTCGAGTATTGGAGGAGAAATATTGGACATTCCATCCCTTTTACTCATGTACCTTACATTTTGCCAGTTGTCCTTTTTCTTTCCTTTTTTCTTTATTTTTTTTTAAACTTTGTAAAGTAAACTTTTTGAGAAAATTAACTTTATATTTGAGCTTGAAGTAGAAAAATAGCTTTTCTGTGCCATGACTTTTTTTTAACCCCTTGCTTTAAAAAATAACTCGAATGCATTTTTATAGCTGGTATATAAAATTATCAATCCTGTGAAAAGTCATGTGCATCAGTGTTGGCACACTTGCGCTTTTACAGTAAAGACAGGTAAAATTTCAAGTCAGTGATACATTTAACATGCCTTTATTTTTTCCTATTTTCCTTGGTTCGCAGTTAAGGATGTACATAAACTCTAAATAATAAACACACATACACGTGCACATATATTTATATATATATACATACGGATGCAAGTATTTCTCTTCTATAGACCATAAGACTTTAAAGTAGTGCAGACAGGCAGCATCTGGATTTTGTTACCTTAAAGCTAGCCATCAGCTTCTGGGACGTTTTAAAGCAGTTATATCCATTGTATGTCTAAAGCTAATAGTTGGGTAATCAAATAATCTTGTGGTGGAGAGCTGTATCTTTTATCATCCCTATTGGAGCAACACATATAAACAAACCTTTGTATGATTCCACCCGACATGAGAAGTTCAGCATGTTATTTTCCAAAAAGTGTTCTTTCTACCAAGCATGGTAGGATTCAGCTCCACAGAAAGAATGTGTTTTTATGCTCACAGTCATGCATGCTTGGGGGGTGTGTGTGTGTGAGTGTGTGCACATTCATTTGTAATTAAGAAAGAAATTCTAGGCTTTCTTATGGCATTTCTGTACAGCTTCTGAAATTCAGAGTGGCAGTTCAACAGGCAGAGTTTGGAAATTCATGTTCCCCAGCGTGTTTGGGTGAAGTGCTGCTTTTTCTTTGCTTGTTTGGTGGAGTTGCCTTGGTTCTCCTTTGAGAAGCACCGCATTACTGTACCTCACATCCCTCTCATGGGGGAGCGCAGAGCCGTGCAGGATTCCAGCCTACAGGCTGTGTGTGTGTGTCTTCTAACGTGGCTAGCATGTTGTTGTGCAGAAAGGGTGTAAATGAATAGCTATATGGGTAATGGGATTATAAATAGAAAAAATGGATTCCATATGTTTGTCTGATTGCTTTAACTTTTTAGTGTTTCTAGTGTTTTGTGGCCTTTTGTGGAACACAAAGCATGCACTCGTTCCATTTACTTGTGCTCCTTCATTATCAAATGCCACCACTGAAGCTAAAACTTTAATTTCAGGTTTAGTAAAAACCATTGCCATCCAAAAAAGAGAAGAAGGGGAGGGTGTCAATCTTTATGAGACAATTGCAAGGAATTTAATATGTCTCTTAAGGACAAACACTGAGTTTGAGGCAAGACAACATTATTTCTGTTTTAGTGTGACACTGACAACTTTAGTTTGAATGTACAGTTTTGAAACTTCTTTAGACAGAAGTTGACAGTAGGGAGAGAGTCCAGTTGTCCTAGGAGTTTATTTCACGGTAAGTGTTTCTGGTTACTGTTGCAAGTGAAGCACAGTCTTGTGTTCTTTCTAATTTTGCAGGGTGTTCAGCAGTATTAGCTGAACTAATATGGTGGTTCAGCTCATGTATATCTGATGAGAATCTGTAGTACTTTTTTATTTTATTTTGAGATGTTAAGAGAATTTCCTTAGTTGCATCCTTGCTAATGTTGTAACTACTCAAAGAACTGGTTTACAGGAGTACATTGCAAATTGTCACGTAGAACATTAACGATGCCAAATCTTGCATTATGGTCTTATGGATTTCTTTATTTTGTTTCTTGTTTGCTAATGCATATTATTTTCTCATTGCTATTTAGCACAGAAGAAAACAAAAATAAGCACTATGAAATATAATGTAATGGTGTGAAAAAGGAGACAAAAATTTTAACTCTGAATATACTTGAAAGAGTCTTCTTGATTTAATAGGTGATGTGTTCTATCTTTGTCCTCTGCAGCTTATGATTAGACCTCTTGCTGGGGTCAGCTTTCTTTGCAAACAGTCTACTGAAAAACCTGAATCACTTGGATAGAAAGGAGGAGGTGTCACAGTTACCTGTCGACAGGAATTGTTTGGTTTATGGTCTCTATACCTGCACTCGGGGTAAAAATATGCCAGTTAAGCAGCTATTTCCGTGCGGTTTGCTTTCATGCATTCTCCAGATATTTCCTACTTATTAGTCATGGTTTGGGTCTTGTAGTTTAACTCTCATGGTGTTGGCTCTGTAACCCAGTCAGATGGCAGAAACACCCCAAAATGAGAGGCAGTGTTTGCAGTACCCACAGTACCTCTTCATCTCTGTATGCCTGATGCATATGTGAACACATGCAAAAGTAAGAGGTGTGATTTGCCAACACCTACCTGAATAAAACCCATCTCTGTGGCTGTGAAAGGGATGCAGACTGACCTGCAAGCAAAAGGGCTTAATGAGCCTGATCCTGAAATGACAGATACATGCCCCAGCTGAGTAAAAAACAGGTAGGGAGCTCAAACAGGTGTACTCAGAAGAGTTTAAATTTGATATAGTGATTTTACGGCAACACATTTGGGAGTGTGTTATGTCTCCTTTTTAATATTTTTTTAGGGCATCTTTTGGCATGAGGGAATTGGGGACTTCCTTCAGTTATATGGCAGGAGCATACCTTCGTGCTTTCTCCATCACTCTTTTAGAAAGTGTGCATTTGGATTCGGTGCAAAGCTCTTGCCTCTCTTCACCTTTTACCAACCAATCCCGTGCTCTTTAGTCACTCACGTTTCTGTTTAGCGGGTTCACGGCATTCCCCACTTTTGGCCATCTGGCCATACAGAAGGCCTTGGAGAAAGCGTTCCAGATACGGAGATGCCTGACAGGGCTTCTCTGGCTGGTAGTGTTCAGATTGTGTTTGGTGCCTGGTGTGAAGCAGGGGTCAGGTGTAAGGAGTAATTCATCAACCACACACTGATTTCAGGCTGCATTTCCAACCATCTGCAGCTTGGATCTCTGCCAGAGCTCAAAAGTCTAGCTGGAGCCCATGTGATCGTGCCAAAGTAAAGGCAAACACTTGCAAATAGAGAAATGCATTTCTAGGAATGAAGTTTGTTCGCACTTAGCCCCTGTTTGATTCAGTATGTCACAGCATGTTTTAAATGCCTCAGAGCACTGCCCAAAAGGAATATGAATTCATTTAAATGCCATTTAAAAATATTTCAGCCTGGCTATGATTTTGATGGTAATATTAATCTATCTCTAGTATTTGCCAATTGGCTTAAACAATAAGGAAGATAAAAGTTGTGTTCCTCTGAAAAATGCAGGAATATATGAGCTCATTTGCTTTCCATTTATCTTTGCATGCCTGGATAAAAATACTTCTGTTGTTTTAAGGGACATGATGATATGTATTAAAATGGTGTTAAATTTCTTGATTAATCTTTCTTTCATATGTTGTCTCAATGCAAGTCTGTTTAAATTAAAAATGAACCCACCCACAAATGAAAGCACCAAATAGAAAAAACCCCAAAATAAACAAACAAACAAAAAAAACAACCCAGGCCAAACCTATGGAAAAAGAACGTTCAAATTTTTACTACTTCTAATACTTACATATTACGATAGTCTATGGCTATTTATGTTGAAAGCAGTTATTTTATTTCTGTAATAAAAGATGGAAGTTGCAAGCATTTGCCAGATGAGGCTACAAAGATCTTGCTGTGGCGAGTGTGTTAATAGTTATAATTTAGAATGCCTTATACGAGGTGCCCTTTCAAAATAAAGTGCAGCGGTTCAGAAATGAACTGGTTTGGTTTTTAATGCATGAAGTCTTTTCAAAGAAAGCATGATAGTATGCTTGCACTTTAATTCAGGTATCTTGGTAAAAATCATCAGACTGTCAGTTCTTAAATTTCCATGAATTAAAAAACAGATAAGAAAAGGATCCATTTCAAGTAGGATGTCCGAGTTTGTTTCAGGTCTTGCTGTGAGTAGCCCATATAGTATTTGTATGTAATTGCAAGGAGCGTTTTCTAATTCAATTTTATTTATTTATTTATTTATTTATTTATTTTATTTATTTTTTTTTTTTAAGGAGTGGGAAGTGAATTTTCCACTATCTATACTCCAGGCAGGGACTGAGTTTGCTTGCAAACAACCCCATTCTGGACTGTCCAGAAGAGCAGACTTCTTAAAAAAAAAAAAAAAAAAAAAAAAAAAAGGCAAACAAGCAAATACTCTGGTTGTATTTTTTTTTCTTGAAGAAAATAATTTTAGTGCTAGAAATTTTATGTAGAGGAAAATAGTTATGTCTCAAGAATTTGCTTCCAGTGCTGCATTAAAATTGTGTTTTGCAACAGTCTCATCAGCTACAGCTGTATGTGATTAAATAGTGTAATATCAAAAGCATGTGTGAATAAGAGCTTTTATGATATAGTTGTTCCATACCAGAGACTGCAGATGGGCAGAGAAGGGAGAGAGAGAGCAATGGTTTACTCAGATATTGTCAGAGCCTATACTCCAAGTAGTCCTGTAGTGGTGTTTTGCAATTGTTTTCCCACTCATATGGGCAAGATTGAGTAAAAAAGGGAAGGTTAGCAGTAAACAGTTTTACAAAGAGAGCTATTCCAATTTAGCAGGTATCAGCCCAAGAATGGTGTCTACTGATGCAGAATGATGTACCAATATTTTAAGTAGAGGATAAACAATAATATTATTGAATAGAAGTTAGAGGGATCTATTCTGCTTCCTTTGAAAAATCGATGAAAAAGATTTAGTTGTCTTCAGCAAGACAGAATCAGGCCCACAAAGCACACACTGATCACCATGGCAAAACCAGGACAGCTGAACAACATGCAGGATTTTTTAAAAAAACAACAATCACGAAAGAAATAAAAACAGTAAATCAAAATGAGTCTCCATTGTGCAAGGGGCCGAGGACATGGCTCATCTGATACTTAACAGCATTTTGTGTTTGCTGTGGCTATAATTTCTATTTAACATTATTTATCATGATTTATAATTTTAGAGAATTAGCAGCATAAACCAGATGCCTTGTCTTTCTGTCTGTTTCTCTCTCTGCCAGTTTAGATACAGTTTATACAGAGGGGAAGTCTAATTGCCATAGGAGATGTCTCGCGTGGAGCCCAGAGCCCATAATGAAGATTAACAATTTCTGTAAGAGTCCAAGTACGCTTAATCCACAAAAAAGTACCGGAGAGCTGGTTTTGCTCTCAGTTATGTAATTCTTAAGGTAAAAATTCTGTGTAGCCTCTTTGAAAATTGAAACAAGTCAGTTTTCTGTGTCGGCCTTTCCTGAGGATACAGTGTTTCTAAATGGAGAATTTAAGCAAAGGTTGCTTGTCCTATCTGTAGCTGCAGAATGGAAGCTCTTGTTGAATTCCTCAGTCATACTGCTTTTTATATTTTGTTGGTTTGCAGCAAAGTCTAATCTCTTCTTCTTGAAGTCTTTATTAGCTGAAAGACTCCAGGTCTGACATTGTCAAATAAGAGAAAGATTATTTTTCCTGCTTTTTGGATGGAAAGACTTTTTCCCCCTGTCCTTCCTTCTTCCTGTCTGTCTTATTCATCTTGTTTGGTTTTGGGCTTGCTTGCAACTATGGTGGAAATAAATTCCCTCTTTGCTTATTTGTTGTAGAGTTACCTTCAGTATCAAATGTGATAGTTCATCAAAAAGTAACTATTTACATTTTTAAGTGCTTCATTTGATGTATATTTATGCAGATGAAATTGTTTGGACAGATTTTCTATGAGGGTTCCTCTGTTAATTGTATTGACTTCATTCAGATGCAAATGAATGAAATAAACCACCTGACACATATAGATCATAGTAGAAGCCAGAAGACGCATGAGATTGCATGTTTACAATGTAAAGCACTCTGATATTTTGTTTCTTGTTGGTGTCTTCCTGACACATGTTTTATAGTTAGTACCATGTGGTTGATGATGATTTATGTGCTGTCATGTTGTGGAAGTGATGTCACTCCCATGTGATTCAAATTTATTCAAGAAGATAAGTTGTTGAACAGATTTGTGTTCCCCCCTCCCCAAGTATAAATCAACCAGCAGTTTGTTTTTATTCTGTGAGTTTGCATTCATAGACTTAATACTGAAGCTGTGCTGAAACACTCTGTTGCAGAATGTGGCAGAGTAGAGAGGGAAGGTCTTACTGGTGGACCAACATGGTTTTGTTGTATTTAACTGATTGCTCATTTGGCTTCTGTTCCACTCCCTTCCCCACCCACCTTCACAGCCCTTCCTCTGCCCAGCTATATTTAGAGACCAGCTAGGCTGAGCCACTCAGAGTTCAGTACTGAGGCTGCACAGGAGCCTGACCTTTCTGCCTTTGGCTGGTGGGAGATGGCAGGACAGCATCAACCACCAAGGCTCATCTGTCTCACCTGCCAGAGACTCTGGTTATCTGGAAGTGTGTGATGCAGTTGCCTTCTCAATTGAGAAGCTGGCAGCGCTTGTGCCACGGTCAGGGGAGGGTGAAAAGCAGACTGAACTCGCAGTGGATAGGGCAGAGGGCTGTTTTGGGTTTTGCAGCTGGCAAAACCTTGAGGTGGTGCATTGGTGACTTGTGAGATAAAGGGACATTAGGGAACTTGAGGTGGAGGCGTTTCACCAGAGGATGAGATAAGGGAGCCTGGTGTACCGCTACATCACAAAAGGTTTTTAAAGCTAGGTATCCATAGTTACAACAGGAGAGTAAAAATCTAGATTTCAGGGACTCACCTGGTGTAATGTCCTCCTTCCCTTTAAAGAAGAAAGTGTTTGGCAGTTCTTAAAGCTGGAATGATGTGCCTGTGTGAATTCTCTGGTGCTCAGAGAGCTGCCTGTTTAAAGTTTGCTCTATTTTCCCCTCTTGCTCTAATTTTTCTGGCTAAAAAAAAAAAAAAAAAAAAAAAAAAATGTATTGCAATTCTTAGCCATATAAGGGACTTGTTAGTTTCTTTATGTGGTTGGGAATTGTTTCTCCTTTTGGTCTTCAAAGACTCTTGCTGCTGAGTATGCTTTAAAGGGAAGGAACTACTTGCTTAGACAAAGGCTGCAATCCTTATTTCTTCTCTTTCTCACTTCTCTCTGACCTTTTATTGGGGGACATGCATATAAATAAATTCTGCTTTTGGTGTCATGCAAGTTGATGGATACTCTTACAAAGAGAGAAGCATAATGGGAAATGCAGTCTTCATTTCTGTTCTCTCATTTTGCAGTGATGAATTTGGTTTGGTGCCAGTTAGTAAGTACACGACCTTTTCCCTACATCTTTTGATTCATGACAGGGAGTGTCAGAGCTGTGTTAGTGATCTCTCGTTACAGCTTTTAACAAACTATGAAATATTAAAAATGAATTAGGTCACTTGGAGCTTGACTAATATGTCAGTGATGCAGGATGGTGATTTCATATTAACGAGGCATAAAACACAGCTTAAAATACAGAATTCAAATTTCTGTGAACATGGACAGCAGGGACGTATCGCTTTTAAGTCAGGACCTTTTTATCTTGAAAAGGTAATCTTTTAAAGACAAACCAAACAAGATATTTTGCAAAGATGGTGTTATCGGCCACATTCATTTAGTGTTCATTCCAGAAAACTGTATCAGCCTCAGCCTAATTGGAGCTAAGTTTTTCAGTGTATTTACTTTAAGATCAGAACTGCCGACAAGACTTCTTTTAGTATCAGCTGAGATGTGTCTACACAGCTGTTGATGTTGTGCTTAGCTGCTGTACACAGCCTGGTAATCTAGCACATGTAACTGAGTGGGACAATATGCACTCGTTTGGTGTGCAAATGACGCTTCTGGAATTGCTCAGTGGAAGGGAGACTGGCGATAAAAATGTGCTGTGAACGGCACAATGAATAAGGTAAAAAATAGGACTGATAGCTCTTAGACAAGCCTCTGCCTGGTTTTGCAGTCCTGAAAACTACCTTTAATATGACTCTATACCTGCAAGACATCAGAAAAAAGTCAGAGGCACTGCAGTCCTTCAGATGTTTGACAAAGCGTGCAGCAGGACTTGGTAAGCTGAAAGCTTTACCCAGGCTGTATTAAGACAACGTTTACTGTGTCAATGTAGAGCTGCACTAAGTGTACTGTTAAACAATCCTTCATGAAAACAAGCATAAAGCAGACATATTGCTGTGGCCTTTAGCAAAGCAGCTGGGAACTTTCTGCCTGGGGGAGCATCACACTCGTTGCATTTCATGTTTGTGCTCTTTATGTCTCTTTGGAGCTTTTGCATCCTAAAGAAACACATGGGTTGGTCCAAATATTTCCACGTCCTTTTTAATGTTGCTTCTATTGTGAGTGTCAGCTGGTGGTGCAAGATGGAATAATAATAAAACTGGCTGATGTATGGTGACTCCATGATGACAGTAATAGTACATGCTGATCAATTGCCTCACAGATACAGGTGTGCAATGCACTGAGTTGTCTTGAATTTGGAGATAATGCATGTAGTTCCTGTCTCTAGGAACAGCTGTGAGAAAGATGTAGACTCCTGGCCCACCAGGACATACTTGTTATCTGTGTGATTTAGAAGCCTTGCCGGCCACTCAGTTTCTGTTTTATATCTCTGCCATTTTATGAAATCACTGTAATTGTATACAGTTGTCCCTGTGCAACATGCAATTTCCTGTAGTTTGAAAAGCTTTCAGCTTAAGATTGTCTAAACTTAATAGCATAAACATTAATTTACTGTGTTAGATGGGTTATTGGGTGTTTTTAGCATGCATAAGCCTGGCAATAATTGTGCTGGACAGAAAAAATAAGTTTTGTTTCCTTCACTGTCTGCCCTGCTTTGACTTAAATGGATCCCTGGTGATGGTAATACTTAGCATGTAGCAGTCATTTCAATTTTCAGTGGGCTGTATAAACATTAACTAATCTTCAGAGCTCATTCTGAGAGGTGCCTTAAACACGTTATTTGCTCATGCAGTGGCTGCATGCAAATAATGACCTCAGCCTTCAGAAGCCTGTACTGGATTATCAAGAGTTGGGGGATAGACTTGTGTACATCCACACCTCTCTCTTTGGGCAGAATCTGGAGGTGGGGAATTCTGTGCTCTAAGAGTGAAGAAAAAAACTGGAAAAAATAAGAGGAAAGCATTTTCAGAAGGTGACATGTTCTTCTCTGGTTATCCAGAAGTGTTGAGTGCCCACAGCTTTAGCAAATGGAGTTCTCAAAGACATTTGACACTAAACCCAATGTGACTCACAGAATTACAGAGTGCTTTGCAAGACCACTTACCTGAGGCAAGTGCCTGAACCTGCCTGCTGGTTCAATATTACATCTTCCTCTTGAGCCTTTCTGCCAGGGAGAGGAAAAATGAAGCAGGGCGAGAGGATGCACTTTCTGGAGGAGGGGAATTCCCTGTCATGTCCCCAGTGCCAGGGAAGGAGGTTGACTGAAGGAGGAGTCCTGCTAAGGTGACTGGAAAAGGTATTTGTGGGTGTTTGATCCGTGCTATGAGGGGCAGATCAGGGGCCAGCTTGCAGTGTTTTAGAGATTCAGTGCTTGGCACAAGAGTTTCCAGAAGACAAAAACTTAACAGACACCTGGACAAAGATGCAAAGGATTCTTCATTCTTCCAAAGAGAGAAAAATGCTTTCAAACAGTGCGTGTGCACAGCCCCCAGTCCTACTGGCCCTTGCCAGCTTTGTCAGGCACTGATGGGAAGGTTATAGAAAAACAACTGCCACAATTCCACCAACACTGTGTAAGGAAACTGGTCTGTGTTCAAGTCCTTCAGGTTAATATTTCAAATCTACAGCACCCTGTTAATCACCAAGGCAATAGCAAAGAAGTTATTTATGAGTGGGTGTTAGCTAAGTAGTAGTTGATAGATACAGAACTGTCACAGGCATTGGTTTTCTCATGCCTGAAGTTGTGTGCCTTGCCAGTACTTATTTTAGATTTTCTGTTGTCATTACTCTTTTTATTCCTCTCACCTTGGCTTGTAACAGTATCATATGTGCTTCCCTCTCTGTTGTGTTGGAAATAGTTGCATTTTTAAAAATCACAGCTTGTTTGGCTCAAAGGTAGTTCATGGATGGGAGAGGAATGATGATATTCTTGATGCTGATAACTTCTTGTGTCCCAAGGGTTTTGTAATAAATATGTGAAAACACTGCAAACAAGGGTTGATTATTGGTGTTTTAAAACTGAGCAAGGAACTGTGCCAATGGCCACAAAGATGTAGATTGTGATTTTACAATGTGTGTTGAGGAATGAAGTAGGACTGCCATGCTCCAGCAACAGCCGATGAAGTAGGTGTTTATGCTTCATCTCTCCTGGTCTTTTAGCAAGGGAGTAAATTATTAGTTGTTTATTATTTCTTAACCTTCTGTGGGTGACTTCCTTTCTGCACTAGTCAGCTATTTTGAGGTAGAGATAGGTGGATTTTATTTCCTTCCTCCTCTTTCCCACATTCTCATTTGCTCTCAGGATAGATTGTCAGGTAAGTTCATGCCTTCTTTTTTACCAGCCTGGGGGTCAAAGAGATGATCTGAAGCTTAGGTGACAAGGACAGACCTTGAAAAAGCTGAGGCATAAGGGCATAATTACCATGAAATGAATGTAAGGAAAGCCAGAAGCCTTACTTCTATTCTACAATTTGTCCATCATTTGTGATTTAGCAAACCTACTTCTTTACCAATGTCCTTGTTTTGATTCCCTCCCTTGTTTTCGTTTTCTTCTTAGCCCTTTAAGAGCTCTGCTGGTTCTCTTTTTTTTCACCCAATTCTAATGTGCATGCCATGGTGTTTGTTCTATCATTTGACCATCAAAACTATTTTTGTTATATATAGATATTGCTGTTGTATTTCCTAAGCCAGTCAAATTATTTCTCTCCTCCCCCCCACCCTTTTTTTTTTTTTTAAATGGTATTTATTTATGTCAGACTGCCTCTGACTGTGCAGTTTGTGCTGAGCTGTGTACAAAGCCAGGGTAAGAGATAGTCCCTGCCTGCAAGAGTTTATGAGCAATGTAAATAAGGCAGCCTCACAAAGGTGGGTAGGAACAGCAGAGGAGAGGAGTGAGGTGCCTGGTAGGTGGTTGCATTGCAAAGCAGTGCCAGGACCTGGAGGGTAGATGGCAAATAATGTTTATTGTTTACCCATATACTGTATGCTACTCCATCACCTTGGGAATGAGTCACTGTGCTTTCCCAGTTCATGCACTGATTTTTTTTTTTTTTTTTTTTTTTCATTTTCTTCCCTAATACTTAGGGTTTCAGTTACACAGAATAATTTCTTCTTTTTTACCTTTGTGCTTACCTGGGCTTTCATTTCTCCATCTTTGCTGTTTGATGGCCAGTCTCCCATGCATTGTCTGGTAGATTTTGGATGTTGCAAAGTGAAGGAAGCTATAGATTGGATTTCTGGAGTTCCCTGTGTCTGTAAACTGGCACTGAACAAGTACAGTCTTAGCTGATGTTGGTGGCTGACTTCATGGAGAATGTAATGCAACTGGACAAAAGAGCAAAGCAGTTGAGGTCAGTGTGAGACAAGAAGTCTATTCCCAGCAGATGAGAGCTCTGGAAATATCCTGGTGTGCAGTGGCTGGGGGCTCATGCTCAGTGAGGATTAGAGCTGGTATTTTCTCATGCTTGCTTCCTGTTTCACCAGGGCTGTAATGTTGCAGGAAAGCCATGCTGCCCACAACTGTTTGGTGCTTCTGAAAAGTAAAAACTGTGGGGGAGAGGGGTGCATGTTTCTTGCACTTCAGCAAGTTGGCTACTGGTAAATGCTGAAATTTCAAAGACACAGTGCTCTGTACAGCAGCTTGGGGCCTCAGAGCCAGAAGTGCTGGTCACCTGCAGCTCCTTTTAATTTCAACTAGAACCGTATGTACTTTGCACTTTTGAAGACCAAGAGCTCCTTAGGGCTTAAATGTTACCTTGTTTTTTTTTTTTTTTTTAGTCCAAATAGTGCTTCCAAGCTGACAGGGAAACCTCTCACCTTTAATGTGTTTTTTGTAGGGGAAGGAAAGAGGGTTGGGAGACAAAGGGAAGAAGTTTGGGTCTTTTGGGGTGGTTTAGTTTGTATTCTTTTGTTACAGCTATGAATAGAATGTATATCCAAAAGCAAGTATGGCTTTTAACAGGTAACTCTTCATTTTGTTAGTGGTGTGATGTTAATGATTTTAATAACTTTACTGTTTATTTAGCTTCCACAACTTAGACTGAATAATGAAGAGGGTGATTTCTTCCCTTATTTCATTTTAATTTAAAAAAAATGTTGTAGCATTTGGATGCATAGACTGCCACAAAATGATTATTTGCTTAGATAGAAAAAAATGTGACAGAAGCTTCTCTAGCAGTTATGTCAAGTTTATTTTTATTAAACACACATTTTGAGAAATTCTTACTGCTTTGTTCTGTTACCAGCTCTTCCAGTTATACTAGGTGGCAGAAATTTATTTTTTCTAAGGTACTTTAGTTCAAAAGGATCTAAATTATCAAAATGTGTGTTTGTATATGTACCAATTCTAATCTCCCTCTAGATTGCAGGGAGAAGCTTGAATGTCTAATCCAGATATACCTAAAAGGCTCAAAAGTCACACAATGAAAAGCAGAATGCAGTCTTCTAAAAAGCTTGGGATGTAACATCCAGCCTTACCAGGGTTCCTTATGTCTAGGTGTAGGTTGCAGTGCTCAGTATTTCTTGAGTTTATAAATAGTAGTTTTAACACTCAGCTCATGATTGACTTTTTTTAATTAGACATGCATTTTGAAATTCTGGGTTTGTGTTTCAAATTGATGCCAAGTGCTGCTGTATCTGTTGCTTAGTCAGCGTTTACAGTGGCAATATCCAAAGCAGACAACTAGAGGGGAAAAGAAATCCCATGCCTGATTTGTTTAATTGTATTAATTTTCTTCCCACTGAGGTTGGTAGAAGTGATTTATTGGGACAGATGGAGTGCTGGTGTTGGGAGACTGGTAACCTGTGAGGTGTTTTCCCTGTGGGCCCCATCCTGTGGTCCAGGTGTGCTCACAGCTGAACACTGCCTTGTAAGCAACTCTGCTGAAACTGCAGCGCTGCATACGGGATGAGGAATTATTCAGTTGGAAGAGAACTGTCAGCATTTGGCCTGTAGGATGGAAATTTCATTTTGTGAGTGTATTACAAACAAGAGAGAGTTAAAAGATGAAAAACTGCTTCTACATAGAAAAATAATGCTGTTTCAATTTAAGCCTTGGTTTAGTAAGCTTTCTTGGAAAGAAACTTGTTCCTCAGGGCATTTTATCTGTTTTTCTCTCTCTCTTTGGGTTTTATACTGCTGCCCATCACAGCAGTATCTGAATGCTTTCTATGTAGAGATTGATAGCAACTTTGAAGTCCCCAGTGAACTGTGCAGTCTTTGACACATCTTTCTTTAGGGGGCGAGAAGATACATCAGGTGGGAATTTTTAAGAAAAATATTTGTATTATATAATTTTACATTCTAATAGTATTTTTTTATATTGTTGTTTTGGAAGATGTTAAGTGTTTTTTTTTTTTTTAAATTTATTTTTTCTTCTCCTTTTCATGGTTTGACTGAGGTTATGGGGTGCAAGAGATGTCAGTGTTGCATCTGGAATACACTACTGACTTTTTAAAAATGTGTTTTCCTAAATGTCACATCAAGCAGATAAGGGATAAGTTATCAAATACCCAGTGTTACAGAGGTTTTCTTTTTTGTTCAATGTTATCTAAATTGTTTGAAAAACATTCAAATAATATTTGCACTTTTACAGGTGATGCATACCAGATCTATATCAGCTAATGTAAATTGTTAGATGCAATCTTTTGCCTTTTAAAATTATTCTAGTAAGAGTAAATATATAGGGACATAGGACTAAGTTCTCAAAGCTAGAAAGATTACAGTGAGAGGATTTACTAACTGGTTTAAATACTCAGTTCTAAACTGTTTCAATATTAGTATTATATGGCTAATCTATCTAACTAGCTATGTAGTCTGTTTAAACAAGGTACTTGGCTCTTCCCAAATAATTTCAAAGAGAAATAAAAATAACATCATTGTTTTCTCTCTTTCTTTTTAGTCTGTCAGAGAAACACCTTGATTAGTTTATATTTAGTTTATATGCGTGGGTGTCCTCCTTGGATGTGAACAGTAAGAAATTTTTGAAGAAACTGAAATTGTAATAATGAGTCCTGTGGTTAATTCAGAAGATGACTGATCCTGTCGTCATTGCTTAGTTGTTGTTTTTCTAGAGCAAGCTAGACCTGTCCTACTGCCAACATTTATGAGTGCTTCCAGGGCTGCCCTAGTGAAGATGGAAGTCTGTGGTAACTTTTGACTGAAAAATTACTGGTGGTCATTTCAAAGCTGGAGAAAATTCAAGGTAAATCACTCATCATTAAGGCATGGATTTGAACTAGGCTATGAATTTAGTAGGTAGTTTTTGGAGAAGTAGGAATTCTGGTAGAGTTCAGGAGAAATGGGGAGAGCAGGGAGGATAATCTTGCAGTGTGGAATTTCATTTCCTCAATATGCTGATAGTATTTTGTTAGAATGTGTGCAATATTAGAAGAGACCTCATCCAGAGCATGCTCCCTTCCTCAGAAGTGAAATCAAATGGATTTGCAGTACCTCTACCAGACATTTCTCAGTGGCTTGTGTTATAAGGAGGCACAAGGAACTCCTACCTCATGGTGACACATGTGGCTGAGAAAGCTGCTGAGTCTCTCACCCTTGTTTAGAGAGGGTTCTGCTACCTATCTGTGTAGGTGTGATAGTAATTATATGGTGAAGTGGAAAAATTAAAGGCAAATTTGTCTGGTTCTTTAATTTCTTCCTTCAAGGAGGGCCTGCTGTAGCTCCCCCGTAAGACACTTAGTTTTAAACATGTGAAGGTGACGGAGCACAGTTAACTCAGGTGTGACAGGTCCATCTGAAATATCTTAATTTTTTTTTTTTTGTGTTACCTTTTTTTTTTCTATAGCTGCTATTTTAACTTAGCATGCTCTTCAAAGGTGTTAAACATGCCTCATCACATGAGTTAAGTCAGTTTTTGCCTATGGGTAGAAGAAGTCAGCCTGTATATTCTTGTTTGAAAAGCTGTGTAGCCTTATCTTATTTTTTTCACTGTTGAGTATCCATTAGGTTTGGTGGGAGCTACTGGGTGCATAATATCTTTGGAAATCAGGCCTTGGGGTTATACTTTGGTTATAAATGTATGCTAATTATGCATTACAATGCTAAAGATCCACAGATCTTCCTTCCCCTTCACTAGTAAAAAGCTGGGGTCAGCCTGGATGAGCTCCTTGCTGGCGTGGACGGTGTACCCGCGTCTCGGTGCGCTCAGAGCAAGTTTCCTTTTTGAGGCCAGTGAGTCAGCAGGGTTTTGAAGTGGATGAGTCACAGGCAAACTAGCTGAATGATGGTTACCAAGTGGGTGGGGGAAGCAAGGGTTTTATTCTGGGAAGGTGTAAATGCAGGCAGAGGCCAAGTCTGGAGGTGAAGGCGGCCGCAGGATGAAAGGCATTGGCCGATAGGAAGCGCTGAACCGGAGTTTGATGCTGGCAGCCCTTTGTGGTTCACTGCAGCCATGTGCTTCCTCCTGGCTCTGTTTGATGCTCCTGTGCAAAGTCTGTCCCCCTCTTGGGGAGCAGATGTTCCAAATGAACAGCAGATAATCCTGACAGATAACAAAGCAATGCTAGTTTTGCTGAGAGCCAGCTAGTTTCAGTCGTACAGACCATAAACCTTTAACATCTCTCAGACTGGGACAGGTAACATCAACCATGCCTGAACAGAGCAGATTACTGTGCCAGCCTCTGAAATCAGAAACAACAGTGGCATAGATTGTACTCTCTGACAAATCTTCTTGGAAGGCTTAGAAACAAAAATGCCAGCAATGTGAAAACATCCTGTTCTGGACAATCCCATCTACTGGTTGATGGAAAAACCTGAATGCCACTCCAGAGCATCCCTTTATGTGTTTCTCATATGTTCCTGCAACTCCTTATGTAATTTGTAATGAGGTTTCCCTTAAGGTGTGAGGATTTTTTTGTTACACAGTATTTTGTAGTTCAACAGGAAACCAGAAAATATGACCATGCATCATTGCCACTAGAGCTACTGCTGACCACATGCCTCTGTATTAGCAGATGGTGATAAAATCGGATTTTTTTTTTTTTTGTGTGATGGAGTGTTTGCTTAGAGTGGGATAGGAGAATAGCTGTCAGTCAGAGAGCTATGGAAGGAAACTGAAGAGCAGTGGTTTAATAGTCAAGCCTCTTGCAGCCCTGGCTCTCTTTCCCTTCTTCCCAGTATCTTCAGAAAGAGTAGAGAGAGGAAATACTTCAATTGATAGTATCCTGGAGTACTCAGATACTGAAGGAAGACTGTGGTCACCAGATTCCATCTGTCCTGTTTCCTCTCCCAAATGAAAAAGGAAAGCATATATAAATACTTTTCATTGCAAGCTCAAATAATTCTAAAACTATTTTGAGTAAGAAGTTTTTGTTCTCTTGAGTCCAGATGTAGAAAATATGAGACAGTGAGCTGAAGGGCGAGAGGCAATTGAATATATAGCCTATAAGAAATAGATAGAGAAATGTAATAGAGCAAAGAAAGAGCCAATGGCTGAAAATTGAAGCCAGTAAAATTCAGGAGATGATGCAGTGCATGTTTTGAAAGGCAGTGGTAATTTACCACTGGAGCATATTGCTGAGGGATGCAGCAGATTGCCCTATCACCTGAAGTCTTTAAACTGACATTGGGTCTTTCCCACCCATCCTTGCTGTGTTCAGTCCAGGGGTTTCTGGGTTATATTTGATGGTTTCTGTTGTGCAGAAGGTCGAACTAGACCATTGTAATGTTTCTCCTGGCCCTAAATTAAGGGTCTGTGAGCTGTGACTGCTTGTACAGTTTGAGTAACAAATTCAGTTGCCAGTGGTAAGGGAGGATATGCAGAGCCAAATCTCAAACTGAATCCAAGCCCTGGGAAGAGTTGATGTGCATGTGAGAGACACCTGGCTTCCCTAACTTCTGCATTACATCTATTTAAATTTCCTTCCAGTCATGCTCATTTACCTACACTCTGCCTCTCACTTGGGCCATTGCATTTCAGGGATTCTTGATGGCATAAATCACAGGCTGAAACAGTGAAGGGAGGGAGGATTCAGGACAGATCAATAAAGAGAACAATATGTAGGAAAGCATGACTTTAAGTGCCCCAGACTTAGGGGCCTTATTGCACTTCTGATGCTTTGATATATAAAGTACATCACTTTAGATTCCCTCATGCACCAATAGAGTGGGTAGAACAAATTCTAAGGGAATCTGAGTGAGCATAAGTGGGTATAAATTACATTATCTTATAAATTGCCTCTGAATTTGGCCCAAGTTCTTTCCTTTATTTTCATTATGTCAACTTTGTGCATTGGCATTATAGTCTTTTCAGCAACTGGTCTGACAGCTAATGAGTTCTTTCTACCAACAATAAATCAACCAAGACAGACAATGCTGCTCTGTGTAAATACTTCTCTTTATGTTCAGAGTATGCAGAATCCCATTAAATCTGGAACAGTGTACTAGTAGATATGCATGTGAAAAAATACTATAAAAAGTGCTAATTATTCATAAGCCACCTGGTTTCCTCTTTGCTCCCCAGCTAACCATGTTCTGAGGCTAGGGGAAAATTAGAAGAGGACTAGACAGCACGATAATGCTGGAATATAAACTGCTGTGATGAAAACAATTAATTCCAAGGGGTTTTAGGAAGTTTTCTCAATTTATGGTTGTTTGTACTCCCTGAAATTCCTGCAACAAACCAGGTTAAAAGAAAAAGTCAAGAAGGGAACTAGTAACATTTCCACTCTTGGAGAGCTGAAACAAAGAAAATTTTAACTGTAGTTCATTAGGGAATAGAATGGATTTTTCCTTCTATTATTGAATAGAAGAAAAATTGTATTTCTATGTTAATTAAGTTACAGTAGAATTTGCTTTAGGAATAAGTTACATGCTATGCAACTTATTTCATCTCTTAGTTCAGAGTATATTGCTAAAAGGCTAAACTCTATTCCAGATTGCAGCATTGATAAATGTTTCTGTGCCACTTCATTATGTTTTAGAGAAGTTTTTCTTTTTCTGATGTCAGCACTTAAGCATTTAGGAAGCCATGGGGTAGGTAGAGCAAAGAATTCCTGACTGGCTGCTTCTTTTGCCTTTTACCCTGCTGTATGAACTGAAGAAAAACTCACTGTTTTGTCTTCCTTTTCTGGTCTGAGGTTGTCAAGAAAGCCCATAGAATCTTATGAAAGATGTTCAGAGATACAGTTGATATCTTATTTTTTTTCTTCTTCTTCTTTTTTTTTAATATTCTCAGGTGATAGGAGCTATATAAATGCAAACTACCCATATTATTTCCTACCATATAAGATTTTCAATTGGGCTTCTCCTCCAGAATCCCTGTGTTCTCTTGAATGATGAAATTGCAAATGTTCCATGAATGTCAGTGCAATTTATTATCATCTTTCATTCAGAGCATTACAAAATGATTTGCAGATGCAGGTGTTGCTAATGATTTTCAGCCACCCTCCTTGAAGATTGGAGAATATAATTGTCCCTGTTGCTATAACAAGGATGAAACTCCCTAACTAAAATGAAAAGGCCAGTTTGGAAGGTGAATTTGTGTTGCCTACTACATCTTCTTGGGGCTCTGTAATGCTTTCTTCTACTTTTTCTGTTATTTTTGCTTAGTGGAATCCATTGGCCGTATGGGAGGTTGAATTTATTATTTTTTTTTAATGTACAGAAGGATGCTTTAGATGAAAAGGAGAGGGTAAGGGCAAAAAACATATGCTGCTTGGCAGGCCTAAATAACTACCTTGCAATATTTAACTGAGAACATCATGGATCTTTCTTTGTTACCTAAAGACTCTTAAACCTCTGTTTTATTCCTAAAACGCACTTCAACAGCTTCACTTGCAGTATCTTACAAAATGTTTCTGATTTTAGTCCCAGAAAGTCCTTTGTTAAGGAGGCATTATATATGACTTTTATCATGGAAGTTTTGAAGGGAATGTGTGGGAAACATCTCTGGCTGTATCTCATACAGTCCTTTGTTAAGCTTCCTAGTAAAGAAATTGCTGAGAAATCAAAGGCATAAATGCAGGCATACTAGAAGCCCTAAATGTTTGAGAATGCACAAGTCTATAGACTTGACTTCTTGTTGATAAGGACATTGGATTCAAGATCCTGGTGATAGGAATGATTCTATCAGTAGCAAAAGGACAAGATTCCTTCTCTGTGAAGGACTGAGCAGGTGTAGTTGGTCTGGGTTGCATAGAGATGCAGAGATTCAGCCTTTTTTCCCTGCAGCTTCAAATGGAGAAAGTACTGTAAAGCATTAACTGCAAATTAAAGCTTTTTTTTCCATAGGGAAGAGTCCTTGGGTGAAGGTTCATGCAGTCATGACAGCTCTCTCTTGAGGCAAATCCTCTTAGGCGTTTCTGGATGAAAGGATGCAATTTGAAGCCACATGCCAGTGGGAATAAGTCAACTGGGATGGCTCATGTGGCCCATGTCAAAGCACAGATGTGGCTATGATATTTTTGTTGTTATTGTCTTTTAAAGTGAAGCTGTACATACTTTGCTTGTGGCAGCTCTCTGAAGGTTTAGTGGCTCACTTTTTATTTGATTTTGATTAAAATCGATGTTTCTGCCAGCCTTAGTGATCTCATGAGTGAGATGCCTGAGTTTGATTCCTGGATTTGATTTTTCACTGTTGTATGGTGATGGGAATCCCTGCCTCCCTCTAGAAGGAAGGCAGAGCTTCAGATCTCTGTGCAGAAACCCTGTTAGGGGTGGGATGGATTTAATGGACTCCACAGGAGAGGTCTTTACCACTAATTAGCTGTGGATACACACCATGTAGGCATTCCCAGCAGCCTAAGCTTCCCAAACACAGAACAGGCAGGGTTGGTGCAAGTCCCCCATCCCTCCCTGATAATCCTATTTAATGTCAATAGGGAAAAATCACATTTTGTGGAGAGGAGAGCACTCTGTCTTAGGTTTACATAGACCTTTGTGTTTCTGCAAGGGCTGAGAACAAAGGGTAGTACTTTTTTGTCTCAGCAGACATGAAGATGGCAGGTCATAAAGTTCTTGTGAAATTAGGCTGGGCTCTGTACAGCACTTTGCTTCTAAAGTGTGCTTTCTATGAAGAAAGCTGAGCCAGGCTTACTGGCTTAGATAAACTATCCAAGAGTTGCTGAAGTAATTAGTAAATGTGCACTGTCAGACCAACTAATTTGTTTAATTTTGAACAGGCAGTGTTTATAGATATTTAAATCATCTTAAGAAGTGGCTGTCCAGAGTCATGGCAGGATCATGATCTATGCAGTGCTGCAGACAAGCAGACCTGTTCCCTCCCTTTGCTGCAACACCACTGAGCTCTGTAGAAGACAAGTGCATCCCTACCACACTGCTGTTTCATGGTTATTTAACTCAGTCCTAGTGGTAGGAGGTAGTTCTGTCCTTGCTGGAAGCTGCACCTTCCCTGGTGCAGACATTTGTGTTTGTGTGGCTACCAAGTCAGTCTGGCGAGGGAGCAGATATGGCTGAAAGCTAAGATATTCTGGTTTCTGTCACTTTTTTTTTTTTTCTTTTTTCCTTTGTCCTTGGGCTCTCTGAGCCAGCTCAGCACATGGCCAAACAAGCACTAGAACTGGCATCCAAGAGGGAGTACAAAGACCCAGCCAAGGGAGGTAGCCAAGGCAGAGACAACTTGCACTTTGGGCAACTTAATTGGTTACAAAACTGCAACCTGAGTTTACATGCCTGCTTGTGTAAATTGAATAGTTTACTGACTTCTGGCTTGAGTTGTGTTTGGGTTCTCCAGAGTCCAGGCACAAAAATGTCAGAAACTTCACTACAGTGACTGAGTCTTTCAGCTTCCTGTGTGGTTCTTTGCCAAATTAAACAGAGCCAGAAATCTCAGAACCAGCAGCTGTAGGGAGTTAATCCCACCCAGATCCAGATTAGCCATGGCACATTCTTGTAACCATAGGCACAACAGTTTAGTGTAGACAGCTGTCCTGATAAACCCATCTGGGAATCCTGCCCTCATAGGAATGCTTGATGTGTACTGGTCACAGAAGTTGTTTCAAAGTTATGGTAAGACAAACTGGTAGCCTGGATAACAGTTGCATGTTTTTGTCGGTGTTGTGGTGGCAATACGACACGGGTATCAAAAATGACATGAATGGTTTTACTTTAGAAGTAGAATGAATTTCTCTCTCTACCTGAAATTATATAGGTACCATGCCAGTACTCATCTCTTGTGTTGTGAGGATGATGCCTATTTTTTTATCCAAGAGAGACTTGCTGCAGAGAGACAAGAGGTGCAGAGATGGACATCCTGCTTCCCACCCTGAGCAAAATCCTATTTTCAAAGAAGATTTTCTTCCCTGCTGGGTTTGCTCTTCTGGCCTGTGTTGGCATAGTTGTTGATGGTACTGGCTGAAGATTTTGTGGAACAGGAGGACAGGGATACTTGTAAAATAGGGTAATGCTGTGATTGTAGACAAGGAAGACTTTTGACTGGGTGAATGGGGGTAAAGCTTTTAAAATTGTTTGGAGCCATAATGATGGGTCACCTTGGGTAACTGCATGGCTTGAGTACCAGGCTTGGAATCTCAGAATTGGGGATTTGATCACAGTTTAAGGGAAAAAAAATACTATGTTTTGCCATAGAGTAATGGCATGCTAAAAATTCACCTGGGTTCCAAATAAGAATTGATAATTTCATTGCATAGAAATCACTGAGGAATTGCCTCCAAAAGACTGTGCATGCAGTGCCAAACATCCAAACTGTTAAAGGCTGGGAGTATGGTCAAGGGTAGTTATCTGTAGGTTTTCTCTGCTCCTGTTTTCTCCTTTTGCCCTCTGCTTCTGGTTGCTATTGAAGACAAGATTTGGGGATAGATGGAAAAGTACTATGAGCTCACATAGCGGTTTTTGCGACTTGAAGGGAGAGTATTTTGAGAAGTAGCAGAGTCTAGTAAGTAGAGTACTATAACCATAGGCACAAGAGTTTAATTCAGACAGCTGTTCTGATAACCCAGTTTGGGACCCTGCCCTCAGAGGGGTGTTTGTGTACTGGTCACAGCAGCTCCGAGGTCATGGTGAGCAGGTTTGATAGCTGCCCTGATAGGGTTGGTAATCTGGAAGGGAACCCATTATGTTCTTGGCTGTGCCACTGGTGTGCTGTTCAGCTCAGAAGTTATTTCATCTGTTTGACTCGACTCTGCTCCTAACACACACCCTGTTTCTGTGTTGCCATTTCTGTTGTCATCTCTGTCAGATGAGGACTTTCTTAGGCCATGCTTGCAGAGTCACAAGTGAGGCAAAGCGTTTCAAAGACTTGGCTCTGCACTGCTGGAAGTTTTGCCTCTCAGCAGAATTTCATTGTGGCTGCACACTAAAGCAGGTTTAAACTAAACTATCCTGAAGCATTGCCATTAGAATAGATTACACTAACTTTGTAATAGTTGAAGAGTACACGTGTGTCAAGTAACATGAGGTAGTGTCCCAAGGTTCAAGGAACCTCACCAGCTTCCCCTTGTGCCAGTGGTGTCCCCAGGTTCTGCTTGGTGCTTTGTCCAAAGGAGCTCTCAGTCTGTTTTTGTATTGTTACTCACTGCTCTAGTAATAATAATGATAAATCTGAACATCTGAGCAGAATCATTTTGCTATTCAACCTCTGCTGCTCTTTTGATTAAGGAAAGATTTAATGCTTTAATTTGAGACACATTTTGTTAAAGAATAGAGGGCTTTGATTCACATGTTTATAAAGGGGTGCACTTCCTCAGCAGGATGGAAAACATTCCTTGGTAGTAAAGGATGTTGAAAGTACAGGCACTCCCTGCAGCTGATGGATTTGTTCTGGGCTCATATTTATCAGTACATGTTAACAGAAGAGAAAAATGTTGAGGTATTGTTCCACAAACAAAGTAAATTATATTCTTTCTCACATTTATGCTGAGATTGATGCCAAACCTTAAGCTCCATCTGAGTAAATGTCTGATATTAGGACACCTTAGTGTCAGGATTTCTTTCTTTCTTTTTTGTTTGTTTGTCTTTTAATTTTTTGTTACTTTAGGTTCATTACTTTGCTTCTCAAGTGATTTTGTTTAACGTCAGCAGTTATTTTAGAATGATGTTTCCAAATTATATACAACTTATATAAAATTAAATTTTACCGTATTGATAATTTGAATTGCAAATATAAGACTCCCAAAACAAACACCAGCAAACTCCCTTGATGATTTGACTTCCTGGTCTTTTTGAAAGACTGGTGACTGATTCTGATAGCAAAGATAGATATTTTTCTCCATTTTTTTTTCTGAGGTAATAAAAGTTAAGTGCCTATTCTAGAGTAGAGAAAAAACATTTATTACATAAACCATTGGTCTTCTAGCTACAGTTTGGCATTATGATTTTATCAGCACTCTACAGTGTCAGTAATATGACCCAGAGCTTAAACTTGCTACTGTCACTGTAACATGTGTTTCTTCTAAAACTATTATTGTCAGCCAGCTCCTGCAAGTCCAATACCACATTCTAGCATCCTCTCTGAGAGCAGCTAGGCTTAGCTTATCATCCTCCTGGCACAGAAAGGGATGTGGTTTTGAGCTCTGTAGGGTGCAATCAGAGCTGAGAAATGCTGTTCTCCAGGAGCAGCACATAATAAGTACTGAATTTTAATCTGCTTTCTCTTCAAAACCTACATGAGCATCTCTGGCTTGGCCAGAACTCAAAGATAAGAATTTTCAGGGTTCTTAAAAGTAGGGGTGAGATGAATACAGTTTGAAAGACCTGAAGACCATTATGGCTTGAGCAGGAGGAAAACTTGCAGCTGTTCTCTAAAAGCCTGGCTGTTATTGCCTCTTTTGAGAAGGTGCACCATGTCTGTGCTTTTCTCTTGTGCAAGACAAGTCAATTGCTGCAGGCAGAACCCTCCTCGAGTGCTTTTGAGAGTCTAGCACTGGCCTCTGCTCCATAAATTGGAAGGCTGTGAATCCAGTCTTGCCCTGCAGAAAATATATTGTGTATTGTAGGCTCTTTATGATCTTTTCCCCTTTGCACATCTTCACAGAGCCAGGCACAATCCAGCCCATTATCGTATGTGAGAGTTTTTCCACTATTACAGACTTGTAGAAGTTTCTATTAGCAATTCTGATTTGGAAAGGACAATTGGAGGCTGAAAGAATGGCAAATTCAACCTGGATATAACTTTTTGATCCCAGAACCCAATTAAACTTGTGGTTTTAAAGTGCTTGTGACTCCTGAGTTCAGCTGTAATACTAGATTTATATTATTTCCTGGAATGAAAGTTGCTGCAGACAATATCCAGAAGAGCATAATAATGATCCAATGAAAAATGAATCCAGCTTTCTTGACTTTTTTCCCCCCAACAGAAATAAGATAGGGAACCAATTTAGTTTTATATAGGCTATTCTTTTAATGCTCAGTAACTTTCCTACCATCAGTGACTTTTTTCCCAATGATATCTACTTCATTAGTGCTGCTGTTTCTACACAGTGCTAGTGTGCATTTGTCTTGACATGGCTAGTGCTGTAGTACTACCACATTTGGGAATAAAACCCACAGAATATTGGTTGAAATATGTTATCTAATATCCTATTCATAAGCTTACTTATAACAATTAGCATTCTGTGAGCCATGTGTTTCTCTTTACACCCTGTCAAGGTCCTCTGCCTAAAATGATGCTTCAGCCTGATCAGTTTAGGTAAGTGGGAACTTTAGACAGCAGTAATCATGAATGCTCTGTACTTAGCTTCTGTCTGGCTCAAAACAGCCTTCGTGCTTCTGAATTATTATTAGAGACACTTAAGTTTTGGACTAGCAATACCCTGTCTGTCTCTCATTTTTAGTTATATCACAGGACAGCTTTTGTCTCACAAGGAGACTGTTATCTTAACTCTGCTGCTTCTTGGAGTTTGTGTCCCCTTTTGCTCTTACAGATCTCTAGGAAAGAGATCTGAGTTATGTCAAAGATGAAAGCAAGTGTCCTTGCCCTCCTCTTCACTCTCTTTTCTGATTTCTTTTCTATGGAGATTGGCAGGTTCTGCATGTAGCATGAGGTTTTCTGTTCTGAAAAGTGAGAGATTTGGGGCAAACCATAAATTATTCTTATGGAGAAAGAGGCTACAAATTCTCTTTTCCATGGAAGGAAATGAAGGTGTGTGAGAAGTCTACCCTGGAGTTTAGCTTTTATTTTTTCCTACCTTTGCTGCCTGGCTGGTAATTTTGGGGGTACTAGCTAGATTTATCATAATGACATTTTTGTCCAGCAAGGCTGTGCTCTGAAAATAAGCAAGAATCAGAAATGAAAATGTGCTTTCTTGCTGTTGCCAGTGGACTTACACAGACATGAATGAAGCTGTTTTTTTCAGCTTCCTGAGGTGGGAACACTGCAACCCATTTGACATCCTCCTCTGACTTCAAGTGACCAGAGAATGAATTTAGTAAAGCTCTGTCTGGTGTGTATCTAGGTGGATTCCAAAAATAGGTGCATCCTCATATTCTCTCTTTAGTTTGAACATGAATGGTAGCTTTTGTTTTCAGCCTTTGGTTGCTACTGTTCGGATGCTTTTCCAGATAAGGTCAGCCTATCTGTGAAGTAGAAGTATGTTCATTTTTACTTCTCAGAATTTTTCTTCTACCTGATCTGAGTTCTGTCCAGAGACAGAGCAGAGAGAAACATACATGGTAATTTAGTTCCTGGATTACCCTGGATTTGCTGTAACCACAAACACAAGGGGATAAATGCTGTCAAGAACAAGTTTCAGCTCAGATGAATGTTAACTGGAGATGAAAATCACTATGGAAAAATAGAGCTGTTGCTGCTAAATCAAAACAATACATCCTTTTTGAACCCTCTGGGAAAGCCCTTCTTGCACAAAAGATCTGTGAATCAAAAAGGTATCCATTAATTCCTGTTATCTCTTCCCTGCTTCACATTAGAAGATACCTTGGCTAGGATGATCATCATCTTTTATTCTTTCTCTGCTGTCTTGACTGAATACAGAATATGACTCTGTGGTCAGTTTAATCCTCATTTCAGATGCTGAGAGGAGAGGTCCTTATTTATGTCCAAAATGAAAAAGCAAAAACATCCATCCAGCTGAACTTGGTGATTCACTAAGGTCTTGGAGTAATGCTTTTTCTGTGAGCAGCTAACTTACTCAAACTGATACTGATTTACTGAGTAAACCCCTCTTGGACGATACAGAGCTTATTGTATCTCTCAGCATTGCCTAATAGAGGGAAAATTGAACAGAACGAGGACTTGATCCCTATACTACCTTTATTTTTTTTCCTTTCTCTTTCCCTTATTTTCACTCCAAGACAGTTTGGTAGTTGACCACTTTGCATCTTGAGAGACAAGTTCTCTACCTTAAGCCATCTGCATTTGGTGCAGCATGATTCATGAAACTGGGCTGTGTCTTAATCTGTTTTTTTTTTTCAGACTCTGGAGAACAACATTGTGCTGTTGGTACTGGTTTTGAGCTGAAGTTCCTATCTGGAAAATGTATCCCTGGATGTGGCATACTGAGCTTGCAGAGCTGGTCTGCAGTGCAGTCTGGGACCAGATGAGGAAATGGATACTTGAATGAAATCATTATTACTCTCACAGATGCAGAAAAGTAGACATACAGTAATGGCTTAGACAAAATGTATTGTTTAAAGACCATGTTAAATGGATTCCTTTAGGAGGGCTTGTGTTTTTATGGGGAATGCTGTCCAAGCAAGAAGGATCTGTTCTTCCTTAGTCCAACAGAGTAATTGAAAATGATTTGGAAACTTCAGTCTGCTCCATATATTTCTCTTCAGGCCAAATACCTGCAAAAATAAACATTAAACTACTTTTTCCATCAAGATAGACATGTTTAGAGGCCCTGTTTCTAATCAGACGATTTTTGGAAGCCTAATATTGTACTTTGAAATTGGAGCAGTAGTCTTCTCAACTGATTCACATATTTTTCCAAAGTAAATGTAAGAGATTTTCTTTCTTCTGTTAAACTTCAAAATGTAGTTCTGTGGAACTTTTAGGATTTCAAGGCAGGGAAATCACTTTGCCTGGAGTGACATAGGCCAAATGGCCTCAGGGTTAGTGATATAGAAATTCACCCATTGTGCTTCTTTGCCTCCAGTCCTTTAAGCGTGTGTCCCCAGGTCTTTTCTGCACATTGGTGTGTATTGAGAGAAAGCCTTACACAACTTACCTCATTCTATGTATTTATATTCTAAGGAATTCATCTGGGAGGAAGAGGTGGAAATTCTTTTTACAAAAAAATCTTTGATCCCTAGGATCATGATTGATAGGAAGAAATATGTCTGTATTTACTTTAAAATCCTTTCTTTGTACAAGATCCACAAGCACAGCTTTGCTAGAAATAAACAGATCAGGGGGGAGAGAGTCAGAAAGTGATCTGGTTGTTACTGGGATCATGCTCTGCAGTTCATCTCCTTAGAATATATATTATAATAATTTTAGAAGTTGCCTATTAGCTTTTTCCCTTGCTCGTACTTGGGAACCAGTGTGCATTTCTGTTTATAGAAAATTACTGGGAAATAAAGAATCATGTCTAAATTTTTAGTAAGCAAATAATTAACATCCTTTTATTCTGGTTTCATACAAGGTGCTGAATATTTCACTCATTTGTGTGTGCACAGGCACAGGCAGGCACACACACATGCATTGCTTGTCAGGTTATCCATTTGTAGAGATGAAAGCTGTGGTTGCAGTCTATGATGTGCCTTTAACCTCTTTATTACCAAGATGTAGTTATAAATAAAGTATTAGATTCCCTCTTATCCATATTATTTCTCAATATGTGAATTCTCAAGTCTATGCACCAGTTCTGATTTGTAGGTTTTCTTACATGTAGAAGTGATTTTTGGCACGAGTGTTTCTCGGAAGGAGTCTAATGTAATAATATACTGTTTTGTTTTATTCAGAAGTGTTTATTTTCAATGTCTGCTTTTGCTGCTCACAAAGGGGTAGGTATTTGGTGCCCTGTGTTTGCGTGAGAAGAGTGGGCTCAATGCACTGTTTAAAGGTTCAGTTACATCTGAGAGATTGCGTGATACTGAAGAAGTGCCCGGTGTAAACCTCAGTTTTCCTCTCAAGTGTGTGATGCTGTTGCGTAAGCAGAGTAGCTGCCTCTTGCTGTGCTAGAGTAGTAGTCCAATTTTAGCTTAGCCTGAGCTGATCTGAAATCTTTATCCTGTCTTTGGTGTGAAGTTCTGTATCAATAGACATGGCTGAGCAGTGCGAGGAAGCTTGTGTTGCTGTCCCACATCTCAGCATGGTTGAATTTCATTATCATGCATCAGAATTGTCATGAGGAAAAGCTCGAGGTTCAGAAGGCAATGTTTGTAGGCTTGCTAAAAAATGATGAGTCATCACTGACCTGGCATCTTGTTTGCAAACATCTCATTGTGCTGGTGAGGGAAGCCTTCATACCATCAGCCATCTCCTGTGCCATTTTCTCTTCCTTCCCCTCACCCACTGGCTGTGATCCTTATGAAATGATACAAGGGTGGGCTGTGGGGTTTTCGTTTCTTTCTTTTCCCATGGGATCCTAAAAGAGTATGGTTTCCAACTTGTATTTGAGCCTTAGTGGAGATTGGCTGTCTGATTTTCATTCCAACATAATATATCATGAATATTAAAACTCCTAAAATATGCAGCTGTGCGTACATTTCTGCAAGTACTACAACCCTTGCAAAAGCAAAGCAGAAATTCTCTGAGCTCTAAACAAAATGCTTTCTTCCTTAGGAAATGTTTCACAGTACAGGTATCAGGAGCAGGTGGGGACAAGGGTTCAGCAGCTTGATACTGCTGATGGTGATGCTGGTACTGGGTTGTGATGCTGACGTTGGGAGCAGCTTTCAGACTGCACAAGAGGAGATGTTTGGGCAGGAATTTCATACTGCGCTGCAGAACGTGTGCAACAGTTAGCAAAAGTCTTGATTCCTTTCTGAGCAAAGTTGTGATGGTTACAAATATCCAGGCATTTGCTGAGGGCCTGTGTGCTCGGTTTGGGTGGTAAATTGCATTTGAGCCAAACATAGAAACCCAGCAGTTTCTGTAGAGCTGCCTGTGGAGTGGGATGCCACACAAGTAGCCTCAGCAAGTTCTGGTCTTCGTTGCTAAGAATGGAACCAGGAACAAATGTTCAATTTTTAGTTTTCTACATGCATCTTCTTCTATTAGTAAACACAAACGTCGTCATGGAAATCTGTATGTCTTCCATTCACAATCTCTGGTTTTATAACTGTTTCCTCAGAATGCAGAGCAAAGCTAACAAAAAAAGAAGTGGTTTTATGATGCAAGCAATGTTTTTTCCTACTTAGCTTTCTGAAACCAAACCTGAAATAAATAGTTGTGCAGCCAGAGTACAATTTGCAAGCAGTATTTGAATAAAGATAATAAAGAAGAATTACAGTTCACTGTAAGGACTCAGTTTAGTTGCATCAGTCTTAATGCAGTCTTACCTATTCTGCATTTATAAAAGTAGAGGAAATAAAATGAACGTGGCCTTAAAACCTCGATACTGCAATGTAGACAGCTGCCAGTAGAATCCAGTCTTCATTAAGAAAACAACTTTTAGTATTGCAATAGATTTATTTATTTTTTTTTAATTAAGATGTCTCTGTATCTTTATCCTACTTGGTCCCAAGGACTTGCTAATTTAGTTAGGTTCTGAAATTCAGAGCATATAAATGATACAGCTTTACAAATGAGCTATACAATGCAAGAAAAATCATTCCACTGTCGTTTTGTTAATTTATCCAAGTAGACACTGTTCTATCCATTTGTTTTACATTCATAGTGTTTTAGTTTGTAAACCTTTTGGAGCAGAAACATCTGACTTTAGGTTGTGCAAGGAGTAGGGTTTTGGCTTGGACTTGTCAGTGCTGCTCAGAAAAAAACCCTTAAAAATATGTTTCTAAAGGGAGAGGGAATATCTAAATGTGTGAGAAGTAATGCAAAGTAGAAATGTAAACTTGCACATACCACATTTCACTTCTGTTTGGGCTTTGTTATACACCTATCAAATGGAAGTTGGAAACACCAGTGAATAACAGCTAAGAAGAGCTTTTATGTCCTTTCCTACGTGCACAAATACATACATAGCAAAATAAGAGAACATGATTTCACATATATTTGTAAGAATTAATCAAATGGGATTACTTAATGGCTGTTATTACACAACTGTTAGTATCATTCTTAACTGCCTATCAGCGTGATTTGATTAAGAGTTTCTTAGTGAATGTGCTGCTTTGATTATTAAAGTTGTATATAATATCAAAGTGCTTGTAATTTAGGCAGACTTGTTATTTTTATTGGGAAAAAAAAGATAAAATTGTATTGATTTGTTAAAGTAAGCTTTGATGTTCAGTAATATATGTTGTTTCTCATGTTTTAGGGCCAGGTTTCCTTTCCTGAGACTTCCTTGTAGAAATAAAATAATTAACAGAGGTTGGCATGTCTTCTGTGCTTTCTCACAGCAGGAACAGAATTCCTGCCTTACCCTGTTGTGGTCTTTACACTGCCCTCAAAGGAATTTAGACCAGACCCATAAATCTCAGCTCAAGTCCGTAGGCTATTTGAAGGCATTTCTATAGAGTCAGGTTTCTTCCATTCCTGTTCTATTCACGTGATTCACGGTATTTGACTGAGGAAAATGTTCAGGATACCTTCTGGCAAAATCACTCATCAGGGAGTTGGGTTCTACTTCTCATAATTAGAGAGAGCAGGGGAGGGGAAGTTGTGAGCCTCTGGTGGTACCCAGAGCAAATCTGTTTACCTTTTCTGTGGCTGTGGGGGGTGGTGTCCATTCCAGACACCCTGTCCCAAAGCAGGATCCTTCAGCTGTAAAAGGCAGGAAAGTTTCTCTCCATCACTGCTGCATCCTTGAAGCTTTGTTCCTGCAAAAGCTCCCAGCTCTATATTAGGCATGACTAAGCTCATCTGGTGAAAGGGCAGGATTGCCAAACATGTTAGTAGAGGTTCTTTTGATGTATTTTGGAAGTTCTTTCCTTAAAGGTACCTTGTTTTTCTTTCATGTGTTTCCTTGGTAATAGGGAAGCCGTGGTCTGAAAAAGAAGTGTTCTGACTATTCATGCCAGGTATTTTGTTCTGTCTTTTTGCTGATACATCCTTTTTCAAGGCAAGTGAGACAGAAGGATGACATTGCCATCATATGCATAGTTTTGCAATGATTCAATAAAAATGTTTCTCAATTCTAAAAGCATATTGCTGAATCCATGTAATATATTTTCTTTAATGAACAGCTAGATTTCCAAAATTGGAGGTGCTTGACTGTGCTGCTCCTCACACTGACCAGTGCCTGATCACAAGTGATACTGTGAGCAACTGGTGTGTTGGTACAGCTGGCTAGAGTAAGCAAGGAGGTTGGAGGTGCATAAATACAGGATTTAAGAAATATATTGGTTAATTGTCCAGTTGTCAGCACCTGGCTTTAATTCTCCTGTAGGAACTGTTCTGCTGTCCTTGTAAAGGGGAGCTAAAGAGAGAATGGAGCTAGTATTTAAAAAAATAACTCAAAGTTGGCTACTGAGTGAAAGAAATAGCCATGTGTTTTTAACAAAATTTTAAAAAGATTTTAAAGATGATTGCTCATCTTCCTCCTCTCTAACCCTATCGAACACTAATTTGGAGAGATTCTGTTTGGAGTGAATGGGGGTTACTCCATGAGAACTGGTGGGGTGGAGGGGTACTTTTGTCTCCTATAATTCTTTTGCTATTATTACTGTCAGTTATTCTTTTTGTATCTCTACAACAGAGGAAAAGATTTTCTTTACATTAAAGTAGGGCTCTTTATCTAACTCTGCACTTCCACTGATATGTCATCACAGGTACTTTTGTTTCTAACCATCACTGATGATGTCTCAAAGCATTGATGCTTTGAGAGCATTTTGTGAGGGCTGCCTTAAAGCACAGGTTGGTGCTGTTCAGAAATGCTGTGGACACATGTGGTTTGGATTATACATCACACAATTGAAGTTATAATGAGTTTTGACCATGGATTAATGGAGGCTTCTGTGGTCTCGTGTAATCTGTGAATTTATCTAAACAGTGTTGTAAACATCTTACTTCTGATGAGTCTACAGCACAAATCAATGAAATATTAACAGCTCTAGAAAAACATTCATCATCTCTTCTTACAAATATCAATCAATTAGTATGTCTCCTGATCAGGGTATTTATTTCTAATTTGTTTTGTGTGGCTTTTTTTTTTTTTTTTTCTAAAACTGTGAGACTCCAAAGTGCAGGGAACTCTATTCTCAGCCTTACTGTAAAAGCAGTTTTATTGGATAGGAACATTAAATTTGCCACTGTAGTCAGTTTGGGGACAAGTTTCAAGATAGCATACGGATGGTGAGTGTGCAAATCCTGTTTGCAGGATTATAGAAGTTGAATGAGAAACTAATTCAGTATGGCATGTAGCTTTTCATTTTTGAGATTCAAAATGTCAGACAGCACCAATATCAGCATTCTTAAACTAATTCTGAAATTCTTTAGATTTGCAGTGAAATATACATAGAAAATGTACATGTAGTGGCCCACTGGAAGGAGTAGGACCCTTAGTCCTCCAAATTTAAATTTGTTTTGCAGTTGTGGGTAATACAAAAAGATGGAGAGACTGAAAGCCTTTTTTCTTTTTTTTTTCTTTGACACCTTTTGATTGGAAAAGTGAAGTGCCACAATATCTGTTACTTTCCTATAATTGCTCTTTTTACACATTTATCAGGTATATCCCATCAGATTTGATTTTTCTTTTACATGCTGTATCATTTCTTGTAAAATTCCTTTGAATTTAGGTGTGTTACTAGGTCTGCACCAGGGTAGAGGGGAGGAGAGAGCAAAGCTGAAAGTGTCCCTGACTGGTATTTCTGAGTTGAAGCAGCCCAGCTAGGAATTCTCCTTGTCTTTCTGGGGTCTCTTCTGGGAGGATGAGGGCTTTCTAACCCTTATGGAGTCTGAGCATGTTACAACCCAAAGGAAATGGGATGGAGGCAGGTGGAGGTAGCTTTCCATTTCTTCATCTCAGGCTAATTGCAAAAGAGTTACTAAACCCCCTGCTGTGTAGGATTAGCTGGGTCCTCCCTGCAAGTGAGTGTGAGAGATGGGCTTGGAATTCTACAGTAACATAGGGATGTCTTTAAATAGTACCACAGAGCCTTGTAAATTTAGGATTTGTTTAGTCTTTCATTGTTCTAAGGAATCTTCAATTATCGCATTGGCTTGTGCATGAATGTATATTATTAAACCAGCTTTTAAAATGCATAATGCTGGGAGCTCAGTGTTTTGCAAAGTTGAAACTTGGCATTATAAATTCATTCTTTTGCACTTGAGTGAAATATGAGGAAAGTGTGCAAGTTGGTCAGAAATTAACTCCTTGTGGTCCTTGTTTCAGCTAAGCAATGGGGTGCCCTTTTTTTTTTTCTCTGATAACTGAAAGTATTTTCTTGCCTTAAAGATTTTTGTTAAAATCCTCAGGACATCCCTTCCAACCAATCAGTCCATCCCCAATTCCCTGTACAGGTTCAAGTAAAAATTCCAAACAAATCCACTTCACACTGAAGTATTCAGGCACTTCATAAATGCTAAGCCAGAGCCAATATTAAGTCCTCCATCTCTTGGGATTAATGAGCAGCCATCAAGAGCAGGAGAAGGGGTGGGAAGAGAAAGAGAAAAAAAGAAAGAGAAAGAGAAGAAAAAAGCCCAAACTACTCTTTGTTCAAACTTGTTTAGTACACCTGTGCCTTTTAAACAGTTCTCATTGTAAGCAAAATTTTCATTGAAATTCAAGGTAAATTTTCTAGCTAGTCCCATTGGTTTTAGGAAATAAAAATCCTAATTGAAGTGGAAAGGAGTCTGATACCCTTAAATGATGATATGTAACTACACATTGTGTTCTTTCATTTTGCTTTGAATTTTTGTGACATCAAGGTACATTTGGTTCCTGTTCCCAGGCTTTTATGTACAACATGAGGGCTGAAAGTATGCTTTGGGAAGTGAAAGCTGACATTCCTAGAGGATCATTTGTTTGGAGCAGCTAGGGTTTTAAATAAAACATCAAATATGGGAAAATCAGAAGGACTGTCAATGTTGTCGTTACCTGAATGCAGTTCAGATCAGCAGTGCTGAAAAGTTGTCATCTGATGGTTGCAAGATGGCCAGTTTTCTCAGAGACAGGTGTGTATTAGGTTGATGTAACAAAATTGCTGCCTGCAGAAAGCTAGGCAGAGCTGCACTTCCCTTCCTCACTTAACTTCATCTGCAGTGAGGGCTGGGAGACCATGGTAATTGGGAGGGCAAGAAATACTGAGGGATTACTCTGGGGAGAGAAGAGTCTGCATGAACTGAGAATAAACCAGTCCATTGTTCTGGATTCTAGCATTGTTATAAATTAAAAACACATTTAAGTATGGTTTTGCTAGAGTTTCCTTCTGAGACTTCGTTCCCCTTTCAGTCTGTTACATCAGTTCCATCAGAAAATGTAATTCCAACTTCTTCTTTTTTTTTTTTTTTTTTTTTAAGTGTGTGTTTATGTGTGTGCCTTGGTTGTAAGACACAAATTTGACCTGCCAGTGTGAGTGCAAAGGAGTTTTGATTTATGCTTAGGCAGAAGGATGAATAGCACTTGCCTGAGAGTGACTTGACAGAAGAGCTTCTAATTCTTCTGTAAGTATAGGGAGACCTGGCACCATCTTCTGAGGGCAGCTGGGGTCAGTGTTACCACACACATGCTCTCACATATTGTTCCTTCCCTTGTGGCACAAGAATATTTGCAATCTGTTCAGAACTTACTGATTTCTGGTTTTAATTGTAGAATGTGCACAGGGATGTATGTGCTCCTAAACCTTACTCCTTTGTAGGTGAAGGCTTCATAGAAGTGTAAATCATACAAATAATCCCCTTTGGAAATGACAGGCAAAGAGGGTGAAATGTCTCAAATCTCACAGCCAGCCTGGCAGAATCTTGAATTTTAACTCAAAACTTGTGAGATGCAGTCCAGAGCTTCTATCAGAGAACGGACCTTTTTGTCTCTTGCAGTCGTTTGTTTTCAAAGATGTTCCTGTTTAAATGTCTTGACTGTGTACAGATAATCTGTAAGGAGCAGTCAATAATCAGAAAGCCTTGACATGCTCAGTTATGATTTTTTTCAAAGCCCTGACCTGTGTAGGATTCCTTCTGAATGTGTCTGATTTCTAAGCCCTCTACAGCAGATATTTGTCATGAGCTCCCATGAGTCAGAGCAGAGAGGCCATTGGCAAATGTAATGACCTTTCAATATCTGCTTGAAAACACCTAAAGAAAATCAGGGAAATAATGTTTACGTAGCATGGTCATGAAATCATTAACAAGCTGGCTGGCAAATTAGAATTTTTTAAAAAGGAAAATTTAATTAAGTAATGACATAGTTGTAGTGCAGTTTCATGCCCTTCTCCTAGACAAGCATTCATTATGAGCTTGAGTAAACATTAGATATTTATCACATAAGATGTTAAATATTGAAATTTTCCTGTAACAGATGTATATTCCTACCTGGTAGGCTGCTTTTCAATATTGAATTAGAAGGACAAGTTTGTCTTAAGTTGTTTTCTTTTTAGGTGTCAACTTGTAATGTACAAGCATTGAACTGGATGAAAGCAAGATTTTTCAATAGTGAGTTTGTGGTTAAGTAGGCTTAATGCCTACTCTGGGCATTAAGGCTTTTATGTCCAAAGAATGCCATTGCAGCCTGGTCCAGGAAAGTCTTGTCAGTGACAACCAGCACCTACAGCTGATACTGTGGAGTAAAGGCATGGAAATTGTTCTGTTGGCTTTCATGGGATATCTCCCATACTGGCATTTGTAAAAATAGTTTTGTGGTTTTTTTTTTTTCTTTGTTTTGTTTTGTTTTGGGTTTTTTTGTGTTTTTTTGTTTTCTTTTTTTTTTTTTTTTTTTAGTAGGATGTTAATCAAGCATGCTGTGAACTCTCTTTGGCCAAACCTGCCATGGTCTTTCCATAAATTTTGCTTGGATGAAACTTCTAAGGTTCCAGTGTGTTGTTTTGTCCTTTGTTTATATTCCATTATTCTTCTCATCATTTTCTAGTCTCTGGGAAAGAAGAAGCTGCAAGTATTTCTTATAGTTTATCCCCAAAGAACTTAGTCCAGGGAAGCTGGAGTCTTTGCATTGCTCCTTGATCAGCAGATCTTCATAGAAACTTAGATCTAGATCTAGAGTTTTGTGACTACAAGTATGCTTGAAGCTGCAAAATACTGTGAAGGACATGTATTATTATATTTATTATATCCATTATCATGAATAAAATTAAATGTATTATTACACCTTGTGTGCCACCAGCTGAAAGGGAGTTTGAGGTATGCAGCATAAGGAACAGCTTGTGCTGAAACCAGACTGGCAAACTGAAATCAGTTGTGTTGCATGTGATGTCTTCAGCAAGGTATTCTTGTGTTATTGCCTTATTATCTTTATTTATTTTTTTTTCAGAAAAGATACAGCTATTTGTAATTTTGAATGCATTAGGAAGTAGTCAAAAAGGTGACAGCTAGGTCAGAAAAATAGATGCATTCCTTTATTGTAATTGCATAACATAATCCTATTCATTGTTGTTATTTTAAAGGAAATTATACTGATTTTAAATTAGTCTTTGATTTGAGTTCTGTGTTATCTTTGCTTTGGAACTGACAGAACTGCACTGTTTGTCACTCAGTTGTTTAGTAGCAGCCCAGCAAATGCAAAGCTGCATAACTATAAATCAAAAATGAATGTTTGCTGCTGCCTTTGAAAAAAGTTGCTGACATATTAGAGAGACGCTAAATGAGCCTTATTGATGTTTCATTCTAATTAAATACAAGGTAAATGTTCAGTAATTGCACCTTTCATTAAAATGTGAATGTGTGATTTGCAAGCTTCCCAGCACTGCCCTTTAAAAATAATCATAAAATATTTTGGCCTGGTGGCATTAAGTCACTATAGCTTAGCAATGTATTCGTAACTTAATAAGCTGTTGGCATTTATTTTGGAGAAATTGTCCTTCATAGGCAAAGTTGTCAGACTGCTTGGCTATACAATCTTTCTTCATGTGAAATAATATAATAAGGTTCTTGGTATTGAATTGAATGCTTTACCATGACCTGTGCCTGGGATCTTTGTGCATGGACTGAAATTGCTTGACAGCAGCAGGATCATTGGGTGACAAACATGCTGATTCCATTACATCCATCTATCTCATTTACATGGTAGATCACCTACTGCTGCTGGTTGCTTAGGTCTGAGCAGCTCCATGCTACAAAATGGAGCCATCACCCTCGTTATTTTTTATGTTGTTGGAATTAATAAATGTTGGACTTCGCTATCAGTACTGCAGGTGAGTTCATGCCTCCCATGGAAGCCTGGCACATGTCGTCCTGTGAAAGAAGATAGGGAAAATTTACATTTTTGCCTGCTTTAAATTAGGATCTGTGCTAACGATTTAGGCTATTGTGTTATGAGAGCATCGATTTCATCTTTTCCAATGATTCCTTTTAATGAAATTGTTCAAGGCTCAGTTCACTAACAGAGGAGAGGCTGCTCTCTGCATTATTGGAGCCAAGTTTAGGTCACAGATCTTGGCTCTTCTATCATGAGAATCGTTCAATAGAAAACACGGACAGGCCAGAGAACAATTTTCAGCTAATTCTGTGATTGCTTTGAAAGCAGTGGTGAAAAGCACAGGAGTTAATGAGTCTCTCCATTACTTATCCATTCCAACTAACTCAGAAAGCCAAATAGAAAAAGCCTCTGATTTTCAACTGAAACTAATTTTTTAACTGTCCCCAAAATAGTCCTGTTTCAGCTGAGAAGGAGGCCTCTCTCTAGTAAAAGATCAAATGTTTGAAAGGCTGATTCTGCTTCTTTCTGTTCTCCTGTCTGTCAGTGGCCTTGGAAAAGTCACTTCATCTTTATTTCTGTCTTCACATTTGAAAAGATAATATTTTCCTATTTCATTAGGATGGTGGCTTTGCAGTGTTTGAGCTGCTTGAGAAAACACAAGTGCAATTAACTACAAAGTATCCCTGAGTACAATAAAAATACAGTATTTTCTTTTTCTTACCGTGTGCTTGCTGTGTGTTTAAAAATACCAACAAACCTCTATAGAACCAACAAAAAAAAAGAGCCAGTCGAGATCTTTTCTGTTTCTTTATGTAATGTGTCTGGCATAGTGTCCTTTAAAAAGAAAGGCAGGCAGTCAGAGAAGAGTACCACAAGCACAGGAATTATATTGATAAACTAGCATCTAAATTCTTAAGGAGATAATTTTCATCACATTATGCATATGTGGGTATTGAATTGGAAATGTGTTTCTACATAAAATATAATTATATATGTAACTTATACAAATATTTAAGAAATAAATATAATTAGTACTTACAACAACTATAATATTATGTAATCATGTGTGCTTGAGTACTAATGTATAGATAAAATTTAGTAGATAGACTAATAATAGGTACAATAATATATTTCATTTTCAGGATGCCCTTGAGTGTCAGTTTGCACTTCAAAGGTGTTATCATAGGTTCCTGCCCTGAAGTATCTTTATTGTGGCAAATTCTGAAAGCCTTTCTTCTAGGACATCCTTTTTGAATTTCCTAGATAGCACTGATAGAAAGCTACTTTCCTTGTTTGCATGTAAACAAGGAAAGCTGCAATTCAGAATGTTTTGTCTGGCACAGAAGAGACAAATGTTAGTAATAATACCTATCTCTTAAATAGCACATCTCAGAGCATTTGGGCTAACTAGGAGTCAGGTGCTATCAGGGAGTACCAATTCCTGGTGTGCAATCTGCAACCTGGCTCCTGAATGCTCCCTAGATCTGGGAGTACTGCTGCATTGTTTCCAGTGTTGAAAACAGAGACACCCAAAATTTGGGTTTTCATAAAGAGGAAAAGACAAGAGAATAATCCAGGATTACAGGTTTTGAGAAATGTACTTTCAGCAGATGCAATGCATTTTGGAATGCACCTGAGTTGAGATGATACTACAGATGTGGGTAGAGTTTAGAGATCCCATTCTGCAGAGCACAGCGAGGCTGTTTTCCAGACTTGCATTTCCAGCCACAGTGCTGGCAGGAAAAGGGGCAGCAGTAGCTGCTTCAGGTCATGGCTGAGGCATGGGAGCTCAGGGGCTCATCCAGTGCTCCTGTCTTTCCTTCTCTGAGTGTTTTTGCAGTAGCTTAGTGCTTCCTTGTGATTTGTCTGTCTCTTGATCTGTTCTGATGAAAAAAGGATCTTTCAAAAAATTCTTCTGGGAAATACACCAAAATGCTGGGAAAGCCCCCAAAAGAAGCATGCTTCACTTTCAGGAATGTGCAATTTTTACAGTAGAGTAGGAATGACTGGAGGGAAAAAATGTCAGGAAGGAGGGAAAGAGCTCCTGGACTTGATTTTGTATTGTAACTGCAGCATCTCTGATGTGAATGTGATTTGGAGTCTGTCTGGTCTTCGTAAGTGATGTATGACTTCTGCTGAAGCTGCTCTGCATTTTTTCTCCTGATGCTTCCAGGCTCCGACTTGCAAAGAGGGCAGCTCTGCAAGGAGAAGCTGACATGATGAGATGCAATTCTTGTAAAATCCTTTTTTGTGACAGTAGGTAGGGAAAAAAAACCCCTTTAGTCAGGGTTGAGGTAAAACGCTTGGGCTGCAGTATATGGGGGTTCGTGACTACTAAGAGCCTCTTAGAAATAACTTAAACTCAGTGTTGCAGAGAAAAAAAGCTTTGCTGATCTGAATCAGCATTCACCTCTCTACCTTAAACTTGGCTTATTGAAATAGGGGGAAAAAGACTTTCTGAACTTTGTGGCTGATCATACAGTGCCTGGTTATGTAGTCTGGCTTTTGAGTCAGCCTAAAATGACAGTGAATGAGCCAGGCAAATCTAAAGTATTTTGCAGAATTCCCAGGCAGGTCTTCAGTACTTGATGCTTAAAGAGGAGTTGAATGTCATATACTTGTTTTAATCAGACCTGCTGAACTGTAAGAAGTGTTTTACTGCTCTTCAGTTTTTGGAAAAATTTATTCTAGGTAATAGTGGTTTCCTTATAATAAAACATGTCAACCAACACTAACACACATCAAAATATTAGAATAGAGATAACAATAAAAGTCTGTGTCTGCATAGGAATTTCTCTATTAAATATATAAGGAACAATTTGCTTAAGATGGCTGAAAACTGGGATAGATACAAACACAGGATTCATACTTACCCTCCCTGTTGGTAATTTAATAGTGGTAACGAGACTTGCTCCTAACAGTGCATACTATAAATAAATTGAATAACCTAGATATGTACTGCAGAGATTGCTGCATTTATATCTGCATATAAATATACATATATATAATTTTTAATTTGTGACCTGTATGGCATAAATCCAAGAGTTTCATGATGCTAAACTATCTGAGAAAAAAAAAAATCATTAAGGACAAAGTAACTGGAAATTGGGAGGTAACAATGGAATTTAAGGAGTAAGCAGAGTGTGCTTGAAAATTGGGAAGTAATCTGTCTCAGCAAAAGTTTGCACCATGGAAATAGAGTTGCCTTTTTAAAAGCCAGTAACTGTAACTCATTCAATTGAACTCTTACCTGTACACAGAAATGTGGATTTGATGAGGTGCATGAAGTGCAGGAGTCTACAGTGTGAACTGCACATGTGAAGGCTCAGGACAGGACAAGCATGGCTGGGCAGAAACCAATTTCAGAAACTTTTTTTTTGAGCTGTTTTTTCAGGATCTGCTTTCTCAGGTCAAATTTTTAGCTAAAAGCTACTTCCAGGTGGTACTATGAGGCTGCTTGGGTTTTGCATATGTTTTTGTTTTTTTGTTTGTTTGTTTTTGTGGTTTTTGGGTTGTTTGTATTTGTTTTGGGTTTTTTGTTTTTTGTTTTGGTTTATTTTTTTTAAATTTACATAAAGATTGTGGCATGCAGAGAGACTTGGAGAAAGGTTTTTGAGGTGAAAATGTATTTCTAATAAAATCTGCTATATTTTAATTTCTTTGCTTAGAAATAGGAATTTTTTAATTTATCCTCTGTACCTGGAAGGGAAACACCTTGATTTAAGTATGTAGAACTTTGTCATTGTACAATTCCTTGCTGACACCTAAATTTTAACGATTTTTTTTTTTTTTTTTTTTTTTTTTACTATTATTACAGCATTGTAAAATAGCCTAATATTTCACTTTTCTTTCAGTGGACATATATTTAATTCTACCTAAGAGCATGAAGAGGTAATATATGGGGGAATGAAATTATATCAACATGACTTACATCATTATCAAAGACAAACTTTTTTTTGGTTCAAATCCTGATTTATTAAAACTACCTTGCACTGAATAAACTGTTTAATGATACATACATTTAGTTCCATTTTTCAATCTCTTATTTACTGTCTTTCTTTTGCTAGCTTGTGTTATGTTCTCAGCAGATCTGCTTTCTTATTGTACTTTTTTGATGTTCTTCCACCAGCTCTAAAATCATATAGTTCATCCAAAACAGTAATTAAGAAAGAAAAGTCTGTGATCAGCATTACTTGAACATGAAATGTTTAAATTAGAAACAGCATGAAAGTCTTCCAATTCATCATGGCAGGTAGTTTTTTTTTCCTCCCTGTTGTTAAGAGGGGAGAGGTGCCCAGCCTGGCTAACTGCAGCATTTGCATGTGAAAGACATTTTAAAGAAGAAAGCAATCCTGGCAATTACTGTAAGGGAAAAGAAGGAGGTAATAGAGGCTAGTGAAACCTTGATATGTCAAAATTGAGATAGAAGAGATATGCAAGCTGTTGCTGTAATTCACCTTCCATAAAAGAGAGATGCAATGGGAATTCATGGTAGGAAAAGTGGTTTGATGACCAGTAAAAAGTAAGAGTTATTTTCTTTGGGGGGTCATCAGTTGAGCAAAATAGATTTACTCAGAGCTGCCTGATTTAAACCAGGACAGGACCTGTCCTTTGAGCTTATATCTCTGATATTAAGGGAAAAATTATTTTCCACCACTGAAAAAACCCCAAAAGAGAAATCTAAGTACATTATGGGGAAAATGAAAATACTTCAATATTTTGCTGGCAAATATTTTAGCAATGTTTGTAAACTATATTTAGATTCTTGAGTCATATTTCTTAAATAATTGCTAGGCACAATTTCAGTCTACAAGAATTTATTAAAGATATTATGAAATTGGAGTAAGGATGAATTCTGTACGCATCAAGTTGCCAAAATAATGCTTAGATCATTTTACGCTATGCATTTAAATGAAAGTTTACCTCAGAACCTTGTCATAAAGCACAACACACCATCCTTCATAAAATATTTGTTTGATAATAAGCTTTTAAGAATACATCTTATAAATCTGTTGGATTACACCAGTTATGTTTATGTAAAAAATATGTTCCAATACAACTCAGACTTTTAGGAGATGGAATTTGTCTGTGTGTTACTTTGCCCCGGTAATGTTTTGACTTCATTATTAGCTGGCTGATGATACTGGTGTTCTCAAACTGCTAAATAGATTCAGTGCATTGTAAAATGCCTTCCTGTGGGATATTTAAAAAAACTTAGATCTAGTCTTGATAATTGTTTCCATTGTTTGCTCTATGAATGAAAATAGTTATTGCAAATCTGTGTAGAAGTTGTGGAAATCCCTAGAATTTGACTCTATGTATAATTGTTTTCCCCCTTTCAGTTGCCCAATGCCATTCAGGTGCAGTCTTATTTTATATAACAGCATTATCAAGCATCAGATATAGCTGTTTATGTAAGTCATCAGAAATGTGGTGAGAAATAGAAGCTGCCTCTTGCTTTACAAACCCCAAATGCTTAGTATTTTCACAAGAGAACTGCTTTCTTAGTGACAGGCTGTCCTTTCCTCTGTGTGTTATTTTCAGTTCTGAAGCAGCTGTAGTACATACAGAGCAACACAATGTACAGCAGCAACTGGAAGCTGTTTTTGAAGCTCGAGGTGGGGCTTCTGTGTGACTGCCAATGCCATGCTGGGTGTGGAAGACTTTTCCAGTGCCTTTCCAGGAGCCTCCAAGCCTACCTGTTCCCTGGCAGCACCTTGATCTGTCAGGAGTGCTATCACACTGTTCCAGTTGTTACTAATAGCCAAACAGCAGGAATTGCATTGAGGGATGCTGTGCCAGGGGGGTATTGTACACTGAGGCTAGGATGTTAGTTAAGACATTTGGGAAGCAACATTTTTATAACACAACTTCCTTATGATCCAGCATAGATCATAAGCAGTAGTGATATAGCCCTAATTTATGTCTTTGTGTAAGATGGATACATGTTTATGTATTTATATATTTATATATTTATATATTTATATATTTATATATTTATATATTTATATATTTATATATTTATATAGTATATAGCTAATATAGCTAATTCATGATGGTTCTACTTGCTTCCCTTTTCTTTATTCCTGGCACCTGCCATGCAGCAGCCATAGCAGTTCTGCATTCACCTCTTCCACTGCCCATGGAGTTTTTGTAAACTTTGCTCTTATCACTGCCCATCCCCCTCTCCATATTCAAATGTGTCAGCCTTTTTAGCCTCTCATGGTAAGGGACAGGCTGCTTGGTCAAAGTTTAGGCAAAAAGCCTGGCTCAAGGCTGTTTTGTTTAAGAATGGCTGTGTAAAATTAGGCATCCCAAGCTCTGGTCCTAAGGGACTCAAATAAGTGGCCTGTTTTTCAAGCTGCTAACACCCCATTAGTTCCCATGCAATGATTAGAAACTGCTGAATCTTCAGCAATTTTGAAAATTAGGCCAAGGATTTAGTTGCCCGAGGGTGGTATTTTCAAAAGAGTGTGGGTTAGGCCAATACAAAGTGCTTATAAGCACCTTGCTTCAGTGGCAGCTTTAAGCTTGTGACTTCACAAAAGCTAATACTTTTCTTAAAAGGATGGTTATTGAGCCTCCTAGAGGGGCAGATGGGATTTATGGAAGCTGTAGCCAGGACAGAAAATGCGAGGTATGCATACTTTCAGGTGCTGTGCTGTTAGAAATGTTAGCTTTTGAGAAATATTCTGAGAAGACGTGGAGAGTGGCCAGTCTGTGAGTTTAATAACATGTTTTTGATCTGTAAATGCTACTGTGCCATGGTTAAAAGGTAACTATATTTTTCTTGTCCAGTAATCACTACTGGTTTAACTGCAGCGTATTTCCTTTCAGAACTGTGTGGTTATAGCAGAAATGAGCTATTGACTGGAATCTTATCATTTATCTAGACTTCTTTTGGTTATTTGAAATGTGCCTGAGAGGTAATAGGTGGCAATTTGCATTCTTTTGTTCTGTGAATTTTACCTGACAGTCCTGTCTACAGGCTCTTTTGTAAGGTTTAAAGGAACACCAGGGAGGGGAGGAAAAAAGCTGAGCAAAATCCAGACCTTGCCAGTACATATTTTTTGTTGCATTAAAATTCTGCCAATTTAGGAAGGCTTCACTGAAGCAAATGCAGAAACAGGAAGGATCACAGCTCATCACAAAGCAAAAAGGAAAGGATTATTATCTTCCTTCTCTGCTACACTTCCATTTAAGCCGATTTTCCCCCTGTTACTTTTATGAGAATTCAAATGAAAGACAAAAATTCCTGTGTTCCTGAGACAAGACTTCCAGGAGGTTGAGTTTTTTCTATGTGCATGTGAAAATTCAGAGTGTGTTCTTTAAATTATTTAAAGTGATTGTCTATATGAAAACCTGCCTATAATGGAAAATCCTAACATGTAGTTTAGCAATTTAAAAGAGTATTGGGTAAAAAGCGTATGGCAACAGGATCTCATTAACGAAACAGATTTGATTTGAAGCCCTGATGCAGCTGTTGACAGCATAATTAAAATGATTAATTTGGAGTAGAAGAAGTACTTTGAACTAATTTGAAAAAATGGTTATGATCTTGACCATACATCTGACCAGTGTTAGGCAGGTACATAGAAATGCTTAAAGGGAAAAAAAAACACTTGAAGTGTTTTAGCTGAAGGAAAGAAGGCTTTGTCTCAGATCCCTGTTTTTTCAGACATCAAATATTTCCTAACAAATAATGAAGGTAAAAAAGTGAAATAAAACCTGACCTAAACACATGAATAAAAGCATAAATAAAATTTATTTAAAAATAAGCATATAATTTCTCTCCTAAATATCTTGGGATTTCTGTATGTGCCATTTTGTCACAGAGAATCATATTTAGCATCATAATTAAGAGTATATATATTCCTAATGACTACTTCCATCTATTTCCTCATCTGAAATGACTACATATTGTTTGCATATATATAAAACTTTACTTATATATATGTATATCTATTCGTATATGTATACATATATATTAAAAAAATACGTTGTTTCTTTTCCTCTTTCTCTGTCTTGATCGTGGTGGGAATTTCAGTTAATGCCTGGGGCAAAGTGCCCTGCAAGGATGGATGTTTGGAATTCCTTTGCTCCCCATAAAGCAGATCTTTGGAATCTGTGAGAGAGTTAGAAAATATATTGTTGTTCTATAACAACTGGCTTAACTTCTGCAAGTTTCTTTTGCTTTCTTGATATAATAAATAAATATGCTTGATATGCTTCAGTCATATCCTAAAAGAAGAGCTGGGCTTTGTTTTCTAGTTTTTAAACAGGCTGAATCAGAATGTCAGCTATATCCCATGCTGTATTTTCATGGATGTTGTAATATATGTGCATTTAAGCTTATATAGGTAAGTTTTCCTTTTGATTGGACATCTTATATCTCAGTGTTTAATTACTCAAATCTTTAACATGGGTGATATGAACTGTTCCCCCAATCTGGAGTTTGCAGTTTATGTGATATTAACTTTTTCAATTTTTTTTTTTTTTCTCTTTTCATACTACTACACTCATTTGTGTAGATGGGGCTTCAGGGCTGTGAGGTGCAGAGGGAACATGAAAACTGGGCAGAAGTTTAGTGACAGAAAATATTAAATTCCACAGTCTCTTAATGTTCGTTTATTAGAAGTGCATGTATGTTAAGAGTAGATGTTTAATGCTAGAATGACAGTTTTGTCTGAAATGTGGAGCTTAAGATCATTTTATTTCTCTCCTCTGGGCTTCTAGATTTATAATTGCTTTTCCTTACTTCTTATTATAGTCAAGATGAAACGTTTTTATTGTAGGGGAACCAAATGATTTGCCTTGTAAACACAAAGCCACACACAAACTCTTCCTGCAAAAGTATTTTTGTCACTGGTGCTCACCCCTTCAGCCTGGGTGTCAGGGCAGGTCTGGATCATATATGTGATATCCTTTTCTTTAAAAACGAGTTGTCAAAGTGACTGTGTGATGCTGTGGGGCATGCTCCCAGTTTTCCCTAGTCATTCTGCCTGAAATTGAGGTCTGATTTACCACACATGCAAGCAGTTTTCTTTGCTAAAGATTCTGTATCCTAAATCTACACTGTGATGCTTCCCTAGCAATGGTAACATGTGCGTTTTCTGAAAGGCTAAATGCCTGCTTAAGGCATGTAAGGCTTTTTTCTTTACACATCTAATAAATGCCCCCTCTCCAAAACCAAAACCCCAACCAAAATTTAAAAAAATCAAGAAACAACCAACAACCCCAAACCACCCAGATTTATTGAATAAATGGTCTCTTTTTTTTTTTTTTTTTTTTTAATCTTGGACTGACCTTTGGAGTTAAGCCTCTCTGTGGTGTATAAATAAGTGGTGACCAATTACTCTTGGGAAGAAGGAAGTTTGATGAATCACAGGAAGTAGTAAATTATGTGGATTCCACATGATTCCCAAGGTTGAAACGACTTTTTTTTTTTTTTCTTTTCTTCCCCCTTTGCACAGGGACCTTAAAATGTCACTGATTTGGTGGGATGGTAGGCTCAGGTTACTTCTGGAGGGCACTGTGGGGGGAGTGAGGAACAAGCAGATTTCACAGTTGTTATCACACCGAGTAGGTTAAATTTGCTCTCCTTTGTTTCCTCCCTGGAGGGTGGAGGAAAATAATCGTGGTGTGCTAAAAGTGTTCAAAAACATACCAGGTATTTGGGGACAGCAAGTGATGAAAGTAGGGCTTTTAAAGAAAAAAAAAAGGTGTCAGGCATGGCTGTGGTGCTGATAACCTATTAAGTTTTACTCTGCTGGTCTCCCATGATTTAAAGTTTCAACATATTCCAGAAGTGGTAGTAATATAAATAGTTAGGGTGGGGAAGGCTGCAAGTACTAATAGCAAAAAGACTGCAGGATGTGAGAGCAAGTGGGGAAACAGAGCCTTTCCTGGTCTACTCTGTCTCTGTCTCTTCCCTGCTATTCTCTTGGCTTCCTTGTCAATTAAACTAATTGGTGCTGAAGATATTTCCCTAAAGGAGATCTCATACTAGGGCTTTTCAGGCAAAATCATTTGCAAGACTTTTAATCTAGTCAGGATATATTAACAGTATGCAGGGTTTTTTATGCGTGAAGGGAATGTTTTGAAATTGTTACATCGTTCATGATCCCATATAGCTAGACAAAACACTCTGTGCTTACTGTCTCCAGAAAAGGAAAGTTAATTTATATTGTGTAGCAACATAGTATGTTGTGGAGCCACATTAATATAATATAGTTTGAGTCACAAGAATTTTTACTATGTGATTTAGTCTTTTTCATTAAAAAGTAACTTTTCAATGCAAAAGGAAGATTTTCTTTCCCATTTCTTTCCCATCTTTTTAGTTTGCTGTCTGCACGTTTACATCAGGAGGTCTAAGACCTGTATTTTAGTTGAATGCCTAATGTCTGCATTGTGCCACTAAATGTTTTCATTCTCTCTACAATTCTCTCTTTCATTCACTCTACAATAGAATTTATTTGTAGTGTGCATTAATAAAATGCTTTCGAAAAAGCATGCAAGAATGGCACTGAAAAGTGGTGTATCTACCTGGAATTTAGCACAACTTTGAGAGAATTAATTAAAAATAATACTACCAAAACTCAAACCTTTAAATTACATGATTAGATTATTTTTAGATGAACTTTTCTGAGGTCTGATTTGGTCACAGAACCTCATTGTTTGTGTATCCTCAAAGGTATAAATTGGTATTTTCCAATAAGAGCATGAACTTGCAAATGACTGTGCTAGCCAGAGGTAAGCTCTGCTCTGAAAGGCCCCTGTGCCTAGGAGAGTGCTTCACTGTGATCAGGAAGCTGCAGGATAAATACTGTTTCTTTGTTTTAAGTCCTTCTTGCTATTAGTGTGCATTGCTCCATCCCAAGGATGTGTGTGATGCTCTGTAAAGCAGCGAGATGGAGTCCCTGTTCCGTGGAGCCTAGGGTGGCTGTGCTCATGCAAAGCTGTCATGGGTTTGCTGTCAGGTTTACCCATGTGAAAAGCTCCAGTAAAGGCTTTTAGCATTGACCACGTGGTTGGAACCTGGGTAAGTGGTCACTGCATGAGTGGTGTTGTGAGATTATTACAGCTTTCCACAGGGTGAATGCCAGGGACAAGTGTGGTACTTACAGGAGCCTTAAAACTGTTCTCAGTTCAGACATCTTTTGTGCATCTTCCACAGGTCAGCTGCAAGGCTTTCATGCTGCCACACCTCTGGGATGTGGCAGAAAGGAGCTGAGGTGGACATTGGTGTCTTGGTCTACAATGTGGAAAACATCAAGCTGTTACTTGATCACAGTGCCCTGATTTCAGACTGGATGTGGCTCTTGGGGGAAGACTGCAGTTCCCTCCTGGATGACTTCCCAAGAGCACTGAAGTGGTGACCTGATAGAACAGTACTTTTATTTTTAGATGTGGTGCTTAGGTTCTTCCTGGTTGAGGCACACTGAAACTGCTCTGTCCTGGGCACTGACCTGTTGCAAGCTGCCTTCCAGAAACTTCAGCAGTTGAATACCAAAAAGTAAGAGAGATGTAGGATTGCCATAATTACCCACTGGCTTTTCAGCAACTCATTTGTACTTGAGTGTTACCACTTTTTGGGAACATCCATCTCAAGCCATGTAGGAAGTGACCCAAAAAGAGAGCAAGAGGACCAGAGCAAGTGGGAGGTACATTACTTGTGGAACTGGAAGTATGCAGGGCTTTCAAGTCTGACAATTAATTGGAAAGTTGATTTGCATTAAACCAAATAAATCTAAAATTTTCATCTTAGTTAATGATACTTTGTCCTTTAAGATAAGAGTGTTTAGATCAAAACACTTCATCTTTTTCTGCTTGGAACATCCTGTGAGTTGCTCACTTCTGGATTTGTTTGGGGTTTTAATATTTAAACAATGACAGCTTCAAGTGATTTAGGGAAAAATGTGGAGAAAAACCTTACTATTTTTATAGATCAAATTTCTCAGTTAATATAGCAGCTGAAACCTTCCTTTCACTGAAACTATTATCTGAGTTTGAACCATGGATAGGCTTTGTTCGTATTTCAAAACACAAAATAAAATTTGCAGGGTATTTAGTATTGATTTCCTACCCTCTCCCTGATCTAGCTGATGAAAGTGTTATGTGCTTATTTTTATTTGGACTTGCAGGTACATGATTAGCTTTCTACAAACTGTGACTCAGTCCAAGGTCAGGTCAGTTTTTCAGGCTTGCTGGGGCTCTCAATAAACATTTAAACCAATTTTCACTGTGACTGACCACTTGGAGAGATTTGCAGGCAAAGCTGGGCAGGAAGTTACAGGATACCTTTTCTTATAGACTTATTTACCACTCGAGTACCTACCAACTTCAACAAGACTCTACGTAAATATTTCTGATGTGTAAGGTGAGTTTTCAGTTGAGAGAGAGGAAGAGGGTCCAGTGTCGTCACTAATGCATTTTTTTGGGATAGTCCCATCCAAAGAACATGATCACAGTGCAGTTTCCAGTTGCCTTCCAAGTTGTGGATGTGGGTCCTGATTTCTGGGTTTCCCATGCCCAAAACAACGTTTCCCTTCTCTCAGATTGGTTCAGTTTTGTAGAATTAAATCTAAATTCATTCAAGAAGGGCTGGCTCTCTAGCTGCATGGATCAGGCACTTACTATGGCACACACATCAGAATGACTTCTTTTGAGTCCTTCCATCTGATTGAAGTGTCTGGAAAGAGCTTTATTCCAGGGTGGAATGTCTAGTTGGTGACTGAGAGGGAAAGCATCTGGTGGAGGAAAGGCATGAGTTACATTTTCATACTGAACCCCCCCAAAATAGAGCTGTGTACTATCAATGTCTCTTCAGATGGGAATAGAAGAAATATCTGTAAAAGGATGGGAGAAGAGAGAAGAGCTGGAGACAGAAGCTGACAGCTGAGCACAGATTCCTCCAAACCCCTGCCCTGTGATGGGTCAGTGACTGAGGTGCAGAGCTGGCAGTGCATGCAGAGAGCTCTGAACCGGGCTGGGCTTCAGTTTTTAATGCTGTTGGGTACAAGCAGCTCTCAAATGCTCTCCATACAGTGATCATCTGCTCCTTGTGAAGATCAGTTTTGCTGGCAGGAAAAAGCAGCACCCATTGGTAATATTGATGAACGTTCAGACCAGGCAACATAGTTTTACTAAAGAGTATTCTTAATAGTCTGGGTTGTTTTTGAAATGCAAGATTTTTATCCTGTGAAGAAACAAGATCAATTGTAGGAAGGGCAGTGCATGTATATATAAGTAAGGAAACTCTTTGTTCCCCAGAAAAGCACTAGCTGAAAATACTTTTCTCTGTTTCTTCAACTCTAGAGGCTGTTGTCTCATGAATTTTGAGGTTTCAGAAACCTCCCAGTAGAATGAGAGTTGGCAAAGAAATTCCCTTTTATTGTATCATCTTCTTGTAATGGGAAAAACTGTGGTTGCCAGCAGACAATTTCTTGGTGTCATTTATTCTAATCAAAATGTTCTATCATTGGGCTGCTTTCACAAGTAGTCTCATTTGGCTCTCTTTCTCCTCTTGGAGTAATGACAGCATCCTTTCATTCCCAAATGACACCCAGAAGTCCCCTGCTATTGAGAGTCAGACAGCAGTGTGATGCCTGTGACTTTCACACAATCTGATAAGTATTCATAACTCTCAGGTTGTTTCTGCTTAGCTGGCGCGTATGAAAAGTGGCCACTTACAGCAGTGAGCTGACAAAATGTCTTTGTAACTAGAATCTCACAGCCAGTTTCTGGGAGGGGGGGAGGAAATAGTGAATGTTCTTGTCAAATGGTTTAACATGATCTCTACTTCTGGGCATGCCTCGTAAAACAGAAGTCATGCGGTGAAGGGGAAGAGAGCACTTTTGATGTGTGTATTATCTACTCTTCTGCCATGGGGTGAGAAACGCTTGAGCCAGCCTGTCTGTTTAGCCAGCTAAAAAGCAAATCAAGGTTACCCATAATTAGAGATGGTTGAAGAAGAGGGTGTTCAGATCTGAGTCTGGATTACAGGCAGGCTGCAGTTTGTGTTTGAGGCTGAATGATCTTGTCTGGCTTCAAGGGCACTGACACTGGAGATAGGCAATTTTCAGGAGTATCTTGACCTCGAACAGCAGAAACACACCATGTGTTGTTTATAACTTCCTTATGATGAGAAGAGAAATTTCTGGCTTAAGAGTTAAGCCCTGGTAGAAACCCTAGGGAATTTTATGCTCTTGCCCTCCCTGTGAAGCTTGTATTTAATATTCAGTGCCATGATACGTGAATTCCAAGAAGGCAATGAAGTGCCCTTTATGAAAAGGAGCTGTGGCACCAACCCTGATGTTTTGTTACCTGTGGGAAGATCTTGTGGAAAAAAAAAAATTATGTGGCTTAATTGGAACTCTGTTTTGTGCCATTGGCTCTCTTCATTCTCTGCTACTGGAAGACTTATGGGAAGTGTGGGAATGTTTCTTCTCAGTTTTCACATCCCCAAAGAACTAGAATTTCATCAGTAAGGAAAGCAGACATAACAATCTTCCTTTTTTTTTTTTTTTTTTTTTTTTTTAAATACATGTGTGTATCAGATCTCTACTAGATGTCCAAAAATCTGATGCTGGGATCATTAGTTATGTTTGTGAGCTACCAACATCATAGTAGTAGGACAGCATATTTGTTATGAACGTGCTGTTTAGGTCTCAAGAGAAAAGGAGAAGAAAATGAAGACTTCCTGGCTCTCCCTCCTTTCCCTGCCCCCCTGCTGCAGTTATTTGAATGATTACATCTTCACATCTAAATATGTGAGCATGGTCTTGGAATGCTAAAAGTGGATTTTTTTCAGGTTTATAGATTAATCTAACAAAGAGGGGTTAACAGTCAAATAGATTTGATGGTATCTATCTAATTGCCTTTTTACATAATTTATACTTTGCTAGCTATAAAAAGATGCTTTGGAAATGATTCGGAAAGTCCTTCAGGAATAGTCCCAATCTCTGCAGCCTTATTAAATGCATACAGGCATGTCTCCCAGTGAGAATCTCAAGCTGTGAAAGTCATTAGAATAATAAATTAAACTTCTATGTATACAGGCATTTTAAACTTCAGGTGAAAACTCCTTATATGCCATGTTCTAATTCTCAACTCAAGGGCTAAAGAAACAGGACTTTGGAGAGGATTGGTGCGTAACAAGCCACTGGTCCGTGCTGGCTCCTGAAACATGCTGCACAACGTGAGATGTTAATGCTTTGAAAGGTTCTTTTACTTTCTGAACTTCCAGAGCTGCTAAAATCTAATTAAGCTTTTAAAGACTATTTTTAATGGTGGAAACTACACTGCTAATAACAGAGTGCATGTTGCTATTTTGAACTGGTTCCTGTCAACACTTCCTGTTAATATTTTAGTCAATATTATATTGTAAATGGACTCATTGAATACATTGTGTAATCAGGATGACAAATGAACTTCATCAGGTTTTGCAATTGGAGTAACGTGGCTTAGAAGAATAATTCTTAAGTATCCAAAAGTCAAGGGGCCAATGGAAACAATTCTTTCATGGAAAAGTCTGTAAGAGTAGTGCCTGTACAAATCTGCAGAGTCAACTCTATAAGAAAGGCTAACACTGCCTTTTTGGTATCAATGCTTTGTTTCCTAAAACTATCTTGCTTGTGTTAAATTGCTTCATCTGATGAGTGTATTTGCTTGGATGTTTCAAAGTACTTATCAGCCAGTTAGTGAAGTGGGCCAGAACCAAAGAATATACTTCATGTTCTGTCAAAAACTGTCTCTTGAACCACTAGAATTGCCTACTTGACCTGGAACATTTTACCTTTAGCTGTTCTGCAGTACATAAGGCATGGCAGAGTACTCACTGATGCCATGCATGTGAGTAAGGGGGAGGAGCACAATATGTGTGGAGGAAGACAGTTGCATGAATAAAAGACCAGAAGAGTTGGAAACAGGTTTCAAAGGGGGGGCTGTAATCTTTATCTTCCAATTAAGAATTTGGTATATACCTTGATTAATTGATGTGGAATGCTCCTTCATAATTTTCACTAAAGTTACTTTGACCTCACTAGAGAGAAAAAAGCTACATGTATTTAGGCAAAAGTTGCAATTTCTTCAATTTCCAAAATTCTGAATTTTTTCAGAGTGGGAGAATTCAATTAATGAAATGGATTGTTGTGAGTTGAAAGCTGTTTCCTAAAAGCTAGGGAGTGGAAACACCAGGGTCTTGCTTGATTGTGTGGGGCTTTTTCTTAAATGTCTAGAGGTTAGGATCATGGAGGATGCTGGATCCTCTAATTATAATTTTAGTTCTCAGTTGATACCTTAGGCTGTGATTGCCTAATAAAGTAGTTAAGTCAGAGAGCATAAGTAACAACAATTAGGAAGGGATGCATTTTAAACAGGAATTAAATATGTCTTATTGGCTTCAACCACAGCCAGAATTGTGTTTTCACATTTTAAGTGTGGCCTGTTACTATGCTTGGGTTGGTGAACTTAATCACGAACATTTTCTTTTCTCTTATAGAAACTGTAAAAACCATTAGAAACAAATCTATATGCAGGGCAGTTTTAAGAGGAAAGAAAATTCGAATACTTTCCAAATAATAACACTGAATCAAACTATTTCTCATGCTACCACAAAGTAGTCTGTGGCAACAGCTGCTGCTCAAACAGCTAAAAACACTGAAGCATCTATTTCAATGCAAATAAAAATAGACCTAAAAATGCTTAGTCTGAACCTAGTTCAGAAACTAATCCAAAATAAGTGTATTCTGGGAATTGGCTGTATTCAACAACTGGTCATTTTTAGCATTTCATCAGGCAATAGTGTGAAAGAAATATCTACTATAAAAGTACTGAAAAACCTAGTCAATCACAGGCCAGAAGTGGACAGAACAAATGGTAACAAGTGGTCGTGTTTCCATCTACTTTGATGAACTCTCAGTTCATCATATAGCGACTCTTTGCCCAAATTTCTGGGCTCATTTTGGCCTGGGCGAGCAATAGCAATAATGTCCTTATTCTGCATGTGTTTTCCCTGACATAGATCTTTCAGGATTTATATATGTAGCCTTTTGTCATGTCTTCCTCAAATCTGGATGAAAACCAGCCTCCATGGCACTCTGCTTTTCTCCCACAAAGTCCAAGGGAAACATCCTTCTTTTAGGACGCCTTCCAAGAAGTATAGAGACCACTTGTACATTACCTGAATTCCAGATGTGTACAAATCCAGCTCCTCAGGCTTTTCAAGGTGTAAGGGAAAATTCTTCCACCTTTTTTCCTGCGTTCCTGTGCAGAGGACATGACATCATTTCTTAAAGTATGTTTATTGAGTCTGCAATTAAGAATATACTCAAACGTTTCCCATAATGGAAGTAATTCTTGTAATTGTTATGGCAGAAGAGAAACATCATCTCATCTCACATTGCTGCCCTGATTGTATCATGGTGGCCTGACACAGAGGCAAAGGAAGTATTTTTCCCAGACATGCATTTCTTGAAAGACCTGCTTTTGTTATCCTCCTCTGAGCCAGCAGCATACGTGGATTGCTGGTCCTGAGACTGGCCCATCCAGTCCGAAACTCAAACTCGAATGGACAGTTGTGAAGCCAAGGGATGATGCCCATGTTGGTTCCTGGGCCAAACCAAGCCCTGGTCAGGAGGAAGGTGTCAGAAGCACCACAGTGCCTTTAAGGGCTGCACTCAGATGCTGTGCTAAGTGCCACTCCTCTCTATGGGTGAAGGTCTTCACTCCCTGCTTGTCAGCTCCTCTGTTTGCAAGACAGACAGAGGAGAGGATTGTCCTAAAGCTGTTGAACAGGATGAAATAATGTTTTCTCAAAATGACTTAAGCAAGAGAGAACCTGCAGGCAGAGGAAGTGCCCCTGCATTCCTTCTGTATTTAAACAAGAGGACAGAGACAAGCTTTTGACAGGTAGTAAGCAAAGTTTGATTAATTGACTTATCTATGAGAGATAGAAAGAATTGTAGCAGTCAGCATTCTGTTGGCTTACACCTCCCTAATACAGTTCTTTGCAGAACAGAGCAGTCAAATAATGACCACATTTCCCCCCTGCACACACACACTTTCTAATGAGTTTTTGCTGAGCTTGTAGTTCTACTGGGGACATATTTCTGGTTTGATAATTGATGTACAGAGCCTGACCTTCTCTGGGACAGATTTGAAAAAAAAAAAAAAAAAAAAAAAAAAAAAAAAGAAAAAAAGTAAAGCAGTTTATGAGCAGGTTTAGTGTTTTTCATCACACGTAGCATCCCTTCTGAATTGTAGACTCTATTGCTATTATGGCTGGGATCTCTTCCCATATTTCTATCTTTTCCTTGCCTTTTAGAATCCAAGTTTTGCATCTGAGCAGCCTGAAAACTTAACTACTGTTTTATTGTGAGATAAACCTAGCTCCTCTTCTTGTGTGACTAACAGATGGATGCATCCACTATGCCAGGTTAAAAGAATAATTAAAAGCTTAATTTATGTGCAATATGAAATATCCAGAAATAACTGCACTCTGCTTTGGGATGTGCTGTGATATGTACTGTAACTTTGGATTGTTTTGGTTTTCTAAAAATAATAAATGACCCTCCAAATAGTGGTTGGCCGGAGGCATGCAAGAAGCAATCCATAGTATATAGATTTGCTCAATGGCATTTAAAGGACCCTGATTAAAATTCAGCCCAGGCTGGAGTGATGAGAAGATGTTTACTGAGGGCTGTTTGAAGCCGTGCATTGCACTGCAGACAGACCAGAGGGATGCACAGATTGAAATGTTTTACCTTGCCTGTCTGCATCCGGCTGTCAGAGCCGATGGCACTCTGAGAGAGAGGTATCAACATTCTTGAGAGCTCTGACTGCCGCTGCTGCTTATGAGTCTTAATTTTCATTGTTTTTAAGGTGTCACAAGCTCAGCATTGGAGATCATGGCAGAAGCAACAACCTTGTTAGCTGGATCTGTGGTTTCTTGTTGAGTGCTACAGATGCTATGTTCAGATACTTGATTTTCATGTAGTATGCATTTGGAAGTTTGCACTGTAAAAAAGACATCACTTTTATTCATTTTTTTCCCTTAGCCTCATCCAAGTACATCTTCATGTGACTGAAGAAAGATGAATGGATATATTATATTCTCCTATTTTTCTGTCTCCTGCTCTGACTAGAGTATATAAGTTACCATAGGGGAAAAAAAAAAACACCAAAAACCCCACCAGACATTGTGTCTAACCTCTCTATTGTGGGTTGGTTTGTTTGTTTGTTTGTTTTCTTTTCAAATAGAAGACTTGTTTTAAAAAGAAAAAAAAAAATAAAAAGCCACAAAAGAATGAGTTGAATATTAAAAATTAAAATTAAAAGCATAGGTTATTTAATTTTATTTTTTCTTGGGTCTAGCATTTGACTAGGTTTCAGGGTAATAACTGTGAAAGGACTTTTCTTACTCTACTTCCATATGTATGCTTTGCCACAAACTGTGTAACCTTGTGAAGGAGAGATGCAGGTGGTACAAAATGTTTTGAAAAAAAGTCAGTTTAAAAAGTTTGAAGAGTAGGATTTTCCTTCTAGAATGAATCCTAAATAAAAGTAATATAAACAGGGTACATTATTCACTCTTAACACACACAATGTTTGCACTATCTTTAAATTACACTCTGGAGTACCTATCCACTGCTTTTTTTAAATCCATGGAAATATCTACTTGGTAAATAGAACTAGTTAACAGAAATTATGAGAGTCAAACCATCATTAATTAATTAATAAAGTAGAATGCAAAGTGCCGTGCTCTTCAGGATAAAAGGATAGAGGGAAAAAAAATCTAGATAACAAAGGAAATATTTTGAAAGGGTGTTGATAAAGACTTTGAAACACCTGACATTGTATTTTATCACTCAGGGAAATTGTGCTGGTCTCTGGTGCTGGGAGCTCTGTGGCTTCTGCTCGCTCTTGCTGTGGTGTGAAATGACATTGTCGCTGCCTGATCAGCTCAGACACCTCTGCTGGAAGTTTTCTGGGTTTTCATTATTGCAGACTGTCAGACATGTAGATGTATTTTCAACATCCAGAGTGTTATCAGGTTCTGGTTTGGCTAATCAGTTTCTGAGTGTGCTGGGACAGGTCTTGTTTCATTTGGGGTGTTTTGTGCTGTTTCCTATCTCAGATGGGTATGTGTGCAGCTAATAGCGGAGTGTAGGAGCAGGGCAGGGAAGCTCCAAAAGTGTGATCACAGGAATGTGCAATATACAGTTAATTAACACATGGTAAATCATTATGTGATTCTGATTTCTTCCAATATCTCCTAGAATTATGTTGGCATGCTAAGCTCAATTACAGAGAAGGGGTAGAAGTTGGTTTCAGAAAAGGTGGGGCTCTGAGAGCTTATTCAACTGGTTTGTCTGCTGTACTTAGATATAAGCAGATATTCTGAACTAACATGGTCTCATCCAGAGTTAATCACCATTCTTGGATCTATGCTATAGAGAAAAATTCATCTGATGTATCAATACTTTCAGCTTCCCTGTCACAGGCCAGGGATTTTCAATAAACATCTAGGTGTATGTTGTGAAAAGCAGTGATTCAGTAAAGTATGTGGGAAACAGATTAACACTGAGATAACTATCTAGGAAATTGGAAAAATAAGTAAAGCTTGGTCCCAGTTTTGAGAGAAGTCATTGGTATCGGTTTAAAACTCTTAATTGCTACTTGTAAATGGTTATCGGTAGTTGTTACCCATTTAGGAGAGTAGGGAATGCTAACATCTGAAATGGCAAAACAAGTAACTGAGCCTTGAGGGACTCCCTGTCACTTAGGGAAACACAGTTGATGTTCATATTGCAGTTTATGGGTGTGTGCCTGTAATAAATACACTTATGGTTAATTACTTTTTTGTCTAACATTGGCTGAGCTATAATCAAAACTCATCCAGAGGTATAAATGATCACAAAATGCAAGGGAGGAGCTGAAAGGGTTCATGATGCTGCTCAACTAGTGGTGAGTTTGTGAGTTGCAGTCTTGTTTGAGGTATTCCTTTCCTGTGTAGTGCAGAAAGCTCCCAGACAGAGGCTTATTTTATTGCTGATAAAAAATTTTCCTGTGTCAGTGGCAAGCTTTAAAATTCTAATGAATTCAGTGGAACATCTGCAAAATGACAGCGGAGAACTATTGGACAAACTGTTGAACAAATGCTTTGCCCAGTGTAGATTGAGTTAAAAAAAAAAAATCAATGTTATTTGTACTGGGGGTAAAGTGGGGAACAGACCAATAAGAAGTGAGATGTGGAAGAAATTAAGGGTAGCTGGCAAACAAGAGCAGAATAAGTAGTCTGGGTGAAAACTGAAGCACCTTCACATCCCATGGTAGTAACTGTGCGTTTAGCTTTGCATGGATTGTGTGACCTAATGTACTGAGGAACCATTTCCCAAAATGCTGTTGCAGACAATAAGGAGAACTGTGTCACTTGACAGCTAATTAGGAAGCAGAAAAATCCCCTTCTTCCCCTGATGCTCTACTAAGTCCTCAGCTGTACAATAGAAACACTTATGAATGGTACAGATTCATGATACCTTTGCATTGCAGTGTTTGTGGTAGTGTCAGCTGCTTGATGCTAATAAAATAAATACAGATAGAATGTCTTCAGACCATCTTACAAAATGTGAATTAGCTTTCTCTAAGGTCTTTGTTAGTTTTCAGCCAGGTATGATTTGTAAGGTCTTTGCTATATCTTATGTCACTGAAACCTTTTAAGAACTCTGTGCTTCATTTTTAAACATGTGCTGTCTAAACTTTTTTTTCTACACAGAATGAAACAAAAAGACATTTTTAAAAAACCTTGAAATGTCATATTAGCATCTTTGCATTCTTAATTTTGTGTGCCTCAAGAGCAAAGGCCAGTGAAGATTCATTTGTTCTTCCTTGCCCACTGTGTTTCATAGTCCAGATCCCCAACAGCTTTTTTGGTGGAATATCTTCCCCTTTTGTTCCCTTGGCTTTCCATCCCCATCTCTTCCATGAGACTCAATTGTGATGTCTTTTTGCAGGTAGTGAAAGCAGCAGTGCCTTTGGACAGGTATCTTCCCTGTGTTGTGATTAATCCTTGCTGAAGGTCATGATGCAGTTTTGACTGATCCCAGGAGTGTGTATTGAGTGGACAGCAGTGCACAGTTCCCAGCAAAGCCCCAGAGGGAGTACTTGCAGGGCAGCTGCTGCTCCCTGTGAGCTGGGACTGCCTTTCCTTTCTGTGGATCAGTCTACCCACCAGTGATGACAATGGGAATCAAACAGCACCTAAAAATCTGTTTGAAATGCAGCTTAACTCTGTTTCACAAGGTAGAAAGAAAGATTTTCAGGGACAGTCTGAGTAGAGGACATGTACAAGTATGCTCGTCGCATTCCCCTAGAAGGCTGGTAGTTAATCATGCGTGCAACATCTGGCCTGCCAGGACACAATCTGTGTGTTGGATGGGGGCTCTAATTTCACTTCACAGGGTCTAATGCAACATGACTTACATCTCTGTGTGGGTGCTGCTGAGGTCTAGCATAGTGTGTGGCTTTCAGTGGTGTTTGAAAATCATGTTTGGCTTGAAGCAAGCAAAAAAATATAATAGCCCTTTGCTAGACCAAGGTATGCTAATCCTGTAAAAATTGTCCTGTACTGGAGCAAGTAATTAATCCAGGCACAATATAAGAATTCTCTCAGAATGTGCAATTTTGGGCACAGGTATACATTATCTTCTGCTCTAGTTTTCATACCCATATAGATGTTCATTTTTGTCTCTGAGATCTTATAAAGTTTATAGGGATTGAAATAGTTGTGTGAAGAATGATTTGGTATTGAAGTTTTGCTTAGTGAGTACATGATCTGGAATGCTGGAAAGCAGCTGGATGAAACTGATTGGTAGTTTGACCTAAATTGTTGTCTACAGTATGGCTGACACCTAACAAGGATTCAGTCAATTTTTTTTTAAACAAATGTTGTCTAAGAAATGAGAGATGTAAATAATAAACCTTTGGATGTTCATCTGTTCTGTGTGTGATTTTGAAATGTAGTTTTTGAGTCTCAGATCATCCAAAGCAGGGTCCCATGTATTTATTTCCAATGACAAAGCTGATTTCTCTGGAAGAGCTCCTTCAGGTCCTACAGGATAACTAAGTGGTAGAAGATTGTTCTGTGTCTGTGACCTTCATGCCCTAATGGTCATGTAAATTTAACTGCAGAGGAGGATTCCTCTTTCTCTGTGGGCAGATCTTAAAAATCAATGCAAGTTAGGATTTAAATGCTCTCTGGTTCAGCACTTCAAATGCAATATAGTGTTGGGACAGAGAGTAACAGAGGCAGAAATGGGTAACAGCTTTTACAAAATGTCATATGGTCCTTAGTGAAACTACTGCATCTAAGTTGTATTGAAAATATGGGGGCAGAAAAATATCAGCTCTGCTTACCCTTCAGAGAAACCATCAGCTTTTCATAGCCCTAGGATTTACAAATTGAGAGTTTGTTCAGGCATGGTTTGATCTGGCACAATTTGGGGCATGGGGCAAAGCCCACACCCTTCAGTTGTTACCTTGTCTTGCCCAGAATTATTCAGCTGCCAGTTGCTGTTTGTTTTTATTGTGGAGAAACTGTATTCCATTGCAAGTTATGATGGTGTTGGTGCTGTGGCTGAGACTCTGGCTCTGGCCACTGGAAGGATGATGTGTGAAGAACTGCTCCTGCCCCAGCCACACTAAGCTCTCAAGCAGGTACCAAGCATTTCTTGCTGCTCCCAAGGCTGCTTTGAGTGAGGCTTGTGCTCACATGTGTTGTCAGGAGTCTTCAGCACTATTAAAAAAAAAAAAAAAAAGAATGGCTTTCCAGTTAGATCAAATTACCTTGTTCAGAGCAAATGAAGTTTTAAAAAGAAAAGAAAAAAAAAAGCTGTTTCGTCCTTGTTATGGCAGGTCTGGCTGTCAAAGCCTGTACTGTTGCAGTGCTGCCCTGCAAGGCAAAGTCACCTGAGCTGTTTGGCTGCTTTGCTGACAAAATAAGTGTGGTGAGAGTGTTGCAACACTTGCTCAGGTAAGTAATGTTTCAAACACTCCCCCAGCTAGAGAAAGCACAGCAGCCCTAGATACTACACTAAAAACCCCCACTCCTTCCATTCTGTTTTTCAGCTGTAGTGCTGGAGGGGTGCTGGCAAGAGTGAGGAAGCAGCACTCTAGACAACATCATATATAATGAACGCCCAGTTGCACCTGTCCTTACATCTGGGGGTGTTAGGAGGGGACAGGTAGGGCAGGGTTGGCTCCCCAGGTGAGGCCCCGTGTGTTTTGGCCATGAGAGCTGTGTTAGCATCTCTGTGCTGGGCAGCAAGGGCAGGGGATGGGGTGTGTGCCTGTGGAAGGGAGGGGGTAAGTGAGGGGAAGCACATGGTGTGGCTGGGATTGCTGCTCCCTGTGCTTGCAGTGGGATAGAGTTTCTAAAGGATTAGATAACACTCCTGAGCTCCATGGCGTGCAGTTTTTAAACTGTGTTTACAGTTCAGGAGGTACTCTCAGTAGAGATGATTATGTCCTTTAAGTGCTGTTTTTGTTGCAGCTTCTGTGATAAAAGGAGACTCTGGTGAAGACATTTTTGCTGGCAGATATGTATTCTCAGAGTTGTTGCTGTGCAAACTTTTGGGGGATGGGAGCAAGCTACAGAGATACCTCAGCACTTCCCTTTAATAGAGGCACATCATTAAGCCATTTCCTGCACATCTGAGAGGCTGTTGGAAGAAAAGATGCTATTGAAATGAAATTAAAGAACTGCTTGATTTTTTTCTTTTTTAATTTTTTTTAGAGTATTATTTAATTTAATCTTTTTGGAGTGTTATGGTTTCTGGGGAAAAAATAATGTAATGAAGACAGCAGAATTACATTGATTCTGTGGTCTGAGTAACTAGAGGGAGAAATTCCAGTCTCTCCTTTCCTCTTCAGAAAATATAAAATATGGGAGAGAGTACAAATTGTAAAACTGTTTTACCGTGTCAGCTATTAGCATGACCAATGCAATCCCTGCAATACAAGAGGCCTTTTGCTATGTATGTTTCCTACAATGTGTATGTGTATA